>CM040122.1:278187679-278794385 GCA_022559845.1 Amorphophallus konjac
ATGGATGCTCGAGTACTCCGGCGGATCCGTCACCGTGCCAAGTAGCGCGGGTACGCTCCACTCCAAGTGATCGTCACCTGCTCATTCCATATATACTCGATATGCGAACTGCTATGGGCTAAAGGTGGTCACTCCGAAGGGGCACTCTCAAATGGGAAGAAAACAGCTCGAAGACTCACTAGGAATCACCGCTGAGTCCCTATTGGTGACTGATCCGGATATAGAAGTAAAACCGATCCCATACTCATCAAGTGAGTCCACTCGCCTCTTACTCATAAGAGATCGTCAACGAGCATGCACAAGACTCATGCAGACTTACCATGCAATACACACAACAATCGACTCGAAACACATCACACAAACAAATCACACTAGAAACACACTGACTCCTCTACGACCCTAGACACACCTAATGTTTGTCCGACCCGTACATGGGTGACGGCGGACCAGGACACCCGAATATGTGCCATGCATGCATGTTGTGCAACTGGGAATGGATGGCATGGGGAACACCTATACGTCGGGTGTGGTTATGCATGGACGGCCTTTCGAATGTGGGCGACTCGGGTGGTTTAGAAGGGCCGGGTGTAGGTGGGTCGGGATTGACGGATGTAGATGGCCCATCCCGAGGGGAAGGGGCGTAAAAGTGGGCTTCCTTGAAGAAGGGGAGTATGGGTGGTAACTCGGGAAGCCTAATAGTGAAGGGGTCAAAAGGGTCAAAGAAGGTATGACCCCTTGTGGTGGGTTCCAACATGACATGGTCCCAATCGTGAAATTCTTGAAGAGGTGAATGGTCACCTTCATCCGCCATAGTGAACGGGACGATGGTCATGTGAAGAAAATAAACTTCCTCCCTTGGGCAAAAGGGAATGAAGTCGGACTCGGCCGGCATCGGGAGGAGTAGAAGAATCTCCATGGTGACACACCCCACGGTGCACACGGAGGTAATGGATCCTAAGGCCGGATGGGTGAAGCTAAGACTAGCGGGTTGGTCAAAGCCTCGGGCCAAAAGATGCGTCAACTCCCATTGTGAATCTAATCCCATAATAAGGTCATCCAAAGTATCGACATGGTGACTAGACCAAAAAGTTGTGTGGTAGGAGTTGACGGACACCAAAGGTAGGGTAGGGTCCATGGATGGAAAGGGATGTGGGACCAAGCCATCCTTGAGCCAACTAAAAAGTGGCTCGGCGATGTATAGTGTACCCGTTAGAAATACGGGTGGCTCGGGCCTTGGTGGCTCCAAATGAGATAGTTCTGAATCATGTTCGGACATAAAGAGTGATGACATTGGAGCTCTCATAGGTGAGGAAGGAATGTCCCTCTCATGGTGAAGGGGTCCTTGGGGTGGTTCCGGGAACAACCAATCTACCCCGATATACCGATCTAGGCTAGTACTAAACCGATATAGGCTTGTACTAAACCTTTGCACTTTTCCCAGCATGGCTTGGAACATTGCGCCCACTTCATCTGGACTATAGGCTCGGGATGTGGCCATGGTGGCCAAGATGGGGTTGGGTCCCCTAGGAATGGATATGCAAGGCCATTTGGACAAAACACTAGACATGACCCTAAGTAATGCAAAGTTGGAATGTGACTCGACGACAACCTAGACACAACCAAGACTCGGTACGTGGCGGAGATAAGCGATCCGAAGATCACTCGCGCAAGTGTGCGGCCTTCCCGATAGGCGTAGCCTAACGTTCGGACAACACCTTTTGATATACCAAGTAAAGGGATGCAAATGCAAAAAGACACTTTTTTTTTGTTTTAAAACAATGATGACTCTAAACACGACTTAGACCGACTAATGACTCGATGTAAATGACACTCTTTTTTTTTTGACACCCTAGACTCAAACTTGGCTCTGATACCAAATTGATGCGGGATAATACCACGGACACGACAAGCTCGCGATCGTCCCTTGACGAGGGAAGCGTCGGACGTGCGCGGTTGAGAAACCGGCTGTGAGCTAGGGTGGTCGGCTCTCACTTGTGCCCGGATCGGGTCACGGGACGGTAACGCTCTCTCTCGCAGCAGCGGTGATATAAATAGAAAGCGAGCTAATTACCCTATCATGCTCTCTAGCAGTGGCATAAGCAAGTATATATGAAAATTAAGCAAAATGCCAAGTAAGGGAGCAAATGCGATACCTCCACGCGCTCGGCGTGGGGACGACGGGCCCGGCCGAAGTCGTACTCCCGGAACAATTATACACGGATATTACAGAAATGCAACTCGCTGCCCACTCCACGCAGGGAGGTAAAGGGCTACACAATGGGGTCCGGGAGGACCGAATTCGGGTTGACGGGCGGCTTCTCGCGTTGATTCGGCAACACCCGAACACGTGACGGTGGGGCCCACGTGCTGTCCGGAGGGGCCGTGTGGGACCCGGTGGCACCGCTGTAGTGGTGGATGCCCGGAGGGTCGATCCTTGGGATGGCGGCACGCTGGTTCGCCGGCCGGAGGCCCGGCGGCTCCGTTCGGCACCGGTCGGAAAACCCGATCGAAAATCTGCCGGTTCTGTATTTCGGCGCGCGCTCCGGCGAGAATGGGCTCTGCGATCAGCCCCGATGTCGGATCGACACGAGACTGGCACCGTTGGAAAGCTAGCTTGAAGTTCTTCAACTTAGGCCCAAAGATCTGGCCTGGATCTGCTCGGATCTTGACTTATGGAATTTTCAATCTCCTATTGTACAGTAACCGAAGACTCAGGCCTGCAGAGAACTTGACTGTGGATTACCTTTGACCGTGAGGTAGACGTCCGAATATGGGGTTGTGTTCTTCAGAGAAGTTGTTGTAAATGGAGTTGGAAAGACAGAAAAATTGGTTTGGACACGTTTGGATCTGTCTATGATGTTCTGTGATTTTTTTACTGGACGAAGGTCGGATCTGGGATCTGACTGAAAGTACTGTAGCTCCGGTAGAACATGAATTTTTAAAAATAGTTATAAGGATGATAAAAATTTAAGAAAAATTGTGGTGGTAGGGGACGATGGAAAGAACACCCAGTTAAATTGGGAGTCTAAAATAAATCAAAAGGGTAGTCGAAGGTGGAGAACTCCGGGATACTGTCACTGTAGATAGTGACAGAACAGATCTGAGATTGAGAGTTGAACGAAATGGTAAAAATATGAAACGGTGGCTTTTGAACCTGGATTATTTTGTGGAGAATGGGATAGAAGATAGGAACCAACCCTCAAAATTTCAAATTGATCGGAGCTCGTGGCTGGCTTCAGGAATTCATGAACTGCACCTCTATTCAGCAGGACAGAAAATCGAAGACGATCCCGTGGCGGCACGAACGGCGGCGGCGGCGGCACAAACGATCACCGGAGGTTGAGAGGGGATGATAGAAGGGGGATACACTCTAGATCTGGGGTTGGGGAAGAGGAAACCAGGGGGAGAGAGGAAGGGGGCGCACCAAGCTCCAAGAGACTCACAAATTTTCTATTTTTTCATGCATTAATTCTACTAAAATGAGAAATTACAACTCTTTATAGGTTACATGCCAAAGCCAATATCCACCCTTAGATCTAGGTATGGTGGAAAGGATGGCTGGGATTGGATGTGACCAACCACAAAAATAACATATTTAAAGGAAGCCAATTCCTAATTTTTACAACATGTGGTCAAAGAAAGGAAGGAAAGAAAAAAAAACTAAACAACCTAGCCTAATGGAGCCAAAAGAGGGGGCGCCCCCCTTCATGGGCCAAGGGCCATTCATGGGCCATGAACCATCCACAAGCCCATGCTAGACTTGGACCCTTCCAACTTAGTTGGCCCATGAGGGAGTGTAACCCAATTTGGGCCTTAAGTGTATTAATGACCCATTAGAAACCTAATGACCCAATATGGCATAAGCTCCTTAATGGACTCTACTAATGGCAACCTAGCCATGGACTCTACATTACAAATGGCCCATTGGCTTGATATAAGCCTTACAAGGAGCCCAAATGAAAGAAATCAAAAATTACACACTTTCAAGCCAATACAACCCATAATAGCAAGCTAATACACACTAATACTCATCCCATAAGCTCATGATGTCCTCATCAGGTATCGCGCGCCCAAGATGTAGGCGTGCTTCAGACCGGCAAGGAGAGCCTCATACTCGGCTATATTGTTGGTGGTGGGAAATGAGAGTTGATATGCCACGGGGATGGTTACCCCTTCTGGAGTAAGGAGAATGGCGCCGATTCCGCTGCCCTGGGAATTAAGAGCACCATCGAAATGAAGAGACCAGAAAGGAAGATGAGTGATCACCGCCAGGTGTTCATCGGGGAATTCATCCTGGATGGAATCAGTGCGAGGGATAGGAGAATGAGCCAGGTGCTCGGCAATAGCATATCCCTTGATTGCTTTCTGCATGATGAAGGTGATGTCGAACTGGGAAAGAAAGCTTTGCCAGCGAGCTAGCTGACTAGAAAGGACTGGCTTTTCCAACAGATAACGAATGGGGTCCATTCTAGAGATGAGCCTAACCTCGTGGGCAAGAAAATAGTGTTTAAGCTTCTGCGCTACCCACACTAGTGCTGCACAGGTCTTCTCCATAGCAGTGTACTTGGATTCAGCGGGATTAAATAACCTTGAGAGATAGTACGCCGCCCTTTCCTTTCCTTCATCGTCTACCTGCGCCAGAACAGCTCCTAGGGAGTCCTCAATTACAGAAATGTACAGGATCAGGGGTTTCCCGGGGACGGGCGGTTGTAGAACCGGGGGATTAGAGAGGTAAACCTTGAGTTCCTCATAGGCCTTCTGACATTGTTCATTCCATTCAAATTTCGCGCCTGCCTTTAGTAATTCATAAAACGGGCGGCATCTTTGCGAATGCTGAGATATGAATCTCCTGATAAATTGCAAACGCCCGATCAAACCTCGAAGCTCAGTGATGTTCTTCGGCGGCGGCATTTCCATGACGGCCTTTGCCTTGTTTGGATCGATCTGAATCCCCCGTTTACTAAGTATAAACCCGAGCAATTTCCCTGATGCAACCCCGAACACACATTTCTTTGGATTCATCTTTAACTTGTATTCCCTAGCCCTTTGCAACACCTTGGCTAGAATGGCGGGGTGTTCTTCTTGCGACTTCGATTTGACTAAAATATCATCCACATAAGCTTCTAAATAATCGTGCATCATATCGTGGAAGATAGCCATCATCGCTCTTTGGTAGGTGGCACCTGCATTCTTCAACCCAAAAGGCATAACGACGTAGCAGTATGTGCCCCAAGGTGTGGTGAACGAGGTCTTTTCTTGATCCTTCGGAGCCAGAAGGATTTGGTTATACCCCGAGTAACCATCCATGAAGGAGAGGGCTTCGTACCCAGCTGTATTATCGACCAAGACATCGATGTGAGGAAGTGGAAAATCATCTTTCGGACATGCCTTGTTTAAATCCCTGAAGTCAATACAGATTCGAATTTTACCATCCTTCTTCATTACCGGGACTATGTTTGCCACCCATTGTGGGTACATCACAACTCTAATGAACCTGGCCTTATGCAATTTATCGACTTCTTCCTTAATCCTCAAGGCCATCTGTGGGTGGAATCTCCTTGCTTTCTGTTTAACGGGCGTTGCCCCTGGTTTGAGAATCAGCCTGTGTTCGACCAAGGCGGGGTCAAGGCCCGGCATGTCTTCGTAGGACCAGGCGAAAGAATCGATGTACTCCCTCAAGACTTTGACAAGCTCCTCTTTGACTTGAGGAGGGAGATTAGCGGAAATAAGTATGAGCCTAGGGTCCTCTTCTGTTCCAAGGTTAATTTCCTTAGTGGATTCATCCACTGCTACGGAAGGCTCGTCGAACTTCTTCAAGCCTTGGGCATATAGGTCGGCAGTGTCATCTATTTCATCTTCCTCATCATCTGCTGGGTCTTTCTCATTCACAATTTCATATACTCCTAGTCCATCATTGCTCCATACCTCATCAATTCCCTCATCATCTTCCAAGACAATCGCGGTCTCTACAAATTCCGGACACTTTAACAGAGCATGACATCTTCCAGCCAAATCTTGTAGAAACCTATCGGGAACAGTTTTGGGAGGGCGCGTTACGGCGGGTGCCGCAGACGTGGATGGGCTGACAAAACTCGAACTAGACTCTACCCTGACTGACTCGACCATCCAAGAAGACTCTATACAATGTACATCTGATTTAGGGGAGAGAAAGTCTATTGGAAGAGGAACAGGGGTCTCGTGCCCCTGGGGATCCGGGTAGAACATAGCGTAATCTTCCATGGAGACCTCCGTTTTGAATTTGGCATTTTTTTTTGGAGGCTGGAGGTGATCACGCAGCAGGAGGAAGAAGACGGAGGAGGAGGAAGCTGCATGGGAAACAACTCTGGGAAGATGCAGTCAAAGAAAGGATCAGAAGATGAAAACCACATTTCATGGAGCTGAGCTCCCGGGGGAGGAGGAGTGAATAGGGTTGATAGATCAATGGGTGGGTAGCGCCCGCAAGCACATGGAACGAATAAAATTTCGGGTCTCTCTGCAAAACACGGGTCGACCATGAGTGGAGGGGAACGGGGAACAGAATCCAACCGTTGAAACCAGGAAGCGAGATGGGACGGGGACAGAGAATAAGTAGTGGCGGAGCTTCCCATCTTTCGTGGCCCCCGGCGGGCCAATGGCATCGGAGGACGCTTTACCAGCTGCGTCTCCTTCTTCTTTGGTTCACCCTCTTTTTCATAAAACATCCTCGTAAAGCAATCAGAAAGGTCTTCCAAGTCACCGGCTAGCCCTTGCGGTGATGGTGGCGGATCAGCAACAGCACAAGCTTCGTCTATCTTTTCTTCAGGGCTGGATGGCGAGGTCTTCAAGGTGCCGGGCTGCAACGGACCCTTCACAAAATGTTTCCGGTAATCCCAGGTCAACGGCCCAGAGTCCCCAAGCATCGACATGGAGGATTCATGATAGCCGAGGCCCCGGCGGCCCATCTTCCTTCCTTTGGGAACGGGGTTGGTTCGGCCCTACAATTGTGCGCCGAGTCCTCAGCCTGGCTGATAGCCCAATTTTAGAATTAGGTGCCACCCTTTGGAGTCTCTCATTTTGGGCTTGACCTTCACATTGGTTGGTGCAGCGGTGGGCTTGCGTGACGCATATGCCCACAAATAGTTTAAGTCCATGACAGATAGAACAGGCATGTTACTCGGCCACAGTGTGGGCAGAATCTTGGCGGCTATGGCGTCAACATTTTGAACCATGGAAACACTCTTCACCTTGACCACTCGTCCTTGGAATGGGAACTTTAGACATTGATGGGCCGTCGAGGGGACGGCATTCAAACTATTCAACCATGGACGGCCCAGAATGGCTTTGAACATCGGGTCTATGTCCAGCACATAAAATTCCACATCCATAACTAAGGGCCCTAGCTCGGCCTGCACAGTCACCACTCCGTGACAAGCACGTCTGGAGTTATCATAGGCTGCTATGGTAGTCGGCATCAGCTTGAGCATGTCCTCTGATATATTTCAAGCACGAAGGGTACTCAATGGGCAGACATTTATTGACGCCCCCGTGTCCACAAGGGCGGATTCCACGGCTATTTTGTTTAGAGAGATGGTGATACATAACGGCATCTGCCGTGCCTCAGGAGGTGCTAGCTCTGACTCAGCAAATGCAATAGAGGGCCCCTTTGTGATCGTGGCCAAGACCGAGGGCAGGCTATCCACTGCCACGTCTTCGCTAACCATAACTTTCTGTAAGAAGGTCTTCAGGGCATCTTGGTGGAGTGGCGACCTCTTGATTAGTTCTAACACTGAGATTTTAGCCGGCAGCCGATCTAAGTGCTGCAATAAGTCATATCTTGTGCCCGGCACAGGGTCATCTCTTCTGGCTCAACTGTAGGGGAGGAAACTGCAGGGTTTGATGCAGACGCACCTGAAGAAGGAAAAATTCTTTGGAAAGGACGCCCGCTCCGAAGGGCGCATTGTGATGCTGGCACGGCCTGGACTGGACCCGGTGAACGGCGTGGAGATGGAGGTGAGAATGACTGAAGTGGGTTTAATAGGCCCTGGTGGAGGGGAAAAAGGGTTAAGCTTAGGGGAAATGACGGGAGGTATGGCGGGTGGTGGTGAAAGGACGGAAGGAGCAGAGGGGAATGTAGCGGGCCTAAGAGGCGACGTGGAGGAAGTGACGAGTGGTGTAGCGGTCGGAATGGCGGGTCTAAGAATGGAGGGGATGGCAGGTATGGGAGAGTAGTGGTGGTGGAAGGCCAAGAGATGTGCGGGGGTCTCATCATCAAACGTCCACCCAGCGTTGGAGGCTGGGCGCTGGACCATATTCACTTGTGCTGGGGCCGGTGGCTGTTGTTGTTGTGGAGGAGCGGGTTGATGTACTGGCATGGGATTTTGATAGATCCCAAGGTCTTGCTGCTGCGGTTGAGGTTGCTGTTGCTGCTGGGGTTGCTGTAGCGGGAGTTGCTGAGGTGCCGCCTGCTACTGCCTGGCTTGCCTTTGCCTCTGTTTAATATCCTCAATTAACTGGTGCATCTGGGCCCAATCAATCCTCTGGCCCTCATGCAAATCATACACCAGGTCTCTGAACTGGTAGCATCGCTCTATCGTGTGCCCGGGTTGCCGATGGAATATACAATATCGGGATTGGTCGGCAGTCAGATTCCAGTTCGGGCGTTCAGGAGGCAACTGAAGGTCACCAGTATACATTAAAGCAGAGAAAATATCTGGCAAGGTCTCCGGAAGAGGAGGGTAATGAGCCCTTTTTGGAGCTGGTTGAGCAGAGCCATAGGCGGTGGGTGGAGGAACATTATTGTACTGCGGGGGCCGCTGAGGCTGTTGGGGTTGCGGAGGTGCTTGTTGAGGGTATTGCGGGACTTGGAAGGTGGGCTGGGGAACTTGCGGAGCGGGGAGCTGGGGGTTGCGCTGAGGCGGTGGGAAGAGGGGTGGCGCGGCTTGTTGGGGGAATTGAACGGCCTAGACTTGCTCATTAATTTGTACTCCCTCAGTGACGGGGCCTTGGGTTTTCTTGTAGGCTTTGGGCTTCTGGGCCTCGAATAAAGAATGGATGGGGGAGTCCTTGAATTGGGTTTGAATAAACCTACCTCTGCTGTATATCTGGTGCATGTTTGTGATATCATTCATTGCCAGAATGTTTCTGAAAGTTGGCGTAGCATTGGAAATTAACAACTTCACTTTTTCCTCTTCCGGGATCTGCCTAGGCACACGTGAGGCCATCTGCCTCCAGCGGTCTACATAGGTTGTGAAGTCTTCTTCCGGCTTCATCTTCTCCGCCACTAGGTCAGTGAAAGAGTATTCGGGTCCAACCCGATCCTGAAATCTCTGTATAAACCTCTCCTTGACTGTCTTGAAATTCTCGGCCTCCTCCATAGGCAAGGTGTAGAACCATTCTAGAGCGACTCCTTCCAGAGACCGACGGAACAAATAGGCCATCAAGCGATCGTCCTGCTGGAACTGTGTCGATTCGTACAAGAACTCCTGGACGTGGATGAACGGGTTGCCATTCCCATCGTATTTGCGGTACACAGGGAGTTCAGAGTGAGAAGGAAAACGAATGTCCCTGAAGTTAGGGATAGGGACATCGGCAAGAGATTGCGGGCCGACCATCTTGTGGAGGAGATCAATTTGTTGCTGCATAGCAGCCCATTTGTCAAGAATTTCCCGTTCCCGGGAAGGAGGGGAAGGAGCAAGAGGAGTAATACCTGGATAGGCGGCCAAAGGATAAGCTGATGAAGGGGGCAAACCGTAAGAAGGATAATGGGCTGAGGAAGGGCCCATATCCGCATGAGCCAACTGGGCCGCCCCTGACTGTAACCTAGTGAAGTCCGCCGGGACTATGGGGGCTTGAGGTGATGGAGAAATCGTGGTGTACGGATCAAGGTAAGGAACAGAGGGGAGGGGGGACTTTCCTTTATCAAGCTGTTGATGGACCGAGGTGGAAGCCTGGCCCATTTCTATATTGGGATGGCAAAAGGTCTGAGGGCGGACAGGAGTAAGGTCAATGGGAGCCACGGAGGTGGTCCCGACCACGGGGGATGTGGTGGCAGTAATGGTCGTGCTGTGAGCAGGAATTGAGGCCGGGGCATCACCCCCTTGCAAAGCTTGTCTGATGAGATGGAGCTGGGTGGGGTCCAACTGGGCCATCATATCGAGGATCATACTAGCTGAACTCTGGTTGGGCGGGTTTGGAAGAGAGGGTCGGTGACCCTCGCCAAGAATGGTCGGGAGTGAAGGGGCCGTCCCCTCCCCCCCTTGCAAATGGGTGACCCTAGGTGGGTCCTCAAGGAGACCACGAGGAAGGGAGTCCTCGTGGGCCGGAGAGAAGTCGTATGATGACATGGAAGATGAGGAATTGAACAAAGGGTTGGAGTAGGAATGGAAATAAGAGTCAACCCTAGGAGGTGATCGTGGGGGAAGAAGGCAACCCCACATACACCAAGACACCTAGGACTAGAGCCAGCAAAGCTAATCAACCAGATCTACCAAGCAACTAATAAACATACAATGGAGAGAGATGAGAGCAGAATCACCCGGTAATACAATCAAGTTCTTACAATGATGCTCGTCAATTCCTTATATCTTCTTCTTCAAGCTTTAGTGGATTAATGAAAATATAAATCCGCTCAACCACTAGGCGCCTAACTGGGATAGGAAATGATGAACTGTGTGACTCTATCAGGATCTCTCACTTGCGGATGCAACCCTAGACTGAGGTGGGTACGGTACAACCTGCCTGGCGTCCGTGTGGGAGTCCACGGCTCACGGGGGCTCACGAAGGTCCTCAATAAGGTCCCTAGTCGGTTCCAAGGAATATGGAGACGAGAGGAAACCCTACCTCGGTAGGAATGCAACTAATATGAGAAGGGGTCGATGCTCCTATGCGCACCGGAGTGCATGCACAGACTAGCCTAGCAGCTATCAATCAATGAGCAGGTATACACATGAGAAATGAAAAGCATGGTAATACAATGATGATAAGAGAGCAGGGGGGAAGTCAATGAGTAGCACCAAGCATAGCAAACCACATAGAATATGACAATCAAAGTATAACATAAACACACTGTGGCACCAGATGAACGGCCCCTCTGCGGCCGCTCCTACAGTAGAACGGTTTGTGTGGAACCGTCTAGTCCTGGGAGAGAACAACACTATGCGTAATCACAGAACCTAAGAAAAGACGAGAGAGCAACGGCAGGAGAATACTAGTAGGACGGTCGCTAAACAACAGTGTAACCTCATGAACGGCCCTCCATCAGCCGCGTACCTGCAATAAGAACAGACCCAAACGTACCTGTGCTGGCAAACTGAACGGCCAGATCTACGCCGCTCTATAGTATGAAGGTGTATCTAGCACCGTGTGTAACAGGAAATACCGATGAAGCTGGCTCCAATTGCAGGGGATGGACGATAGAGTATCAACCGCTCCCGTGGGTGGGCGGCCTAGGGAGAACCGCGTAGGCCCCCAGAGGACAGAAAACGCATTCACCCTGCAAATCACCCTAAGGAGAAAACTTGGACAACAAATAAGGAGGGTCATAACCTCAAAGGCACGATGGGCATTGGTTGTCCCACCGTGATCACCACAAAAGGGGTGTAGATATATATTCCTTCCTTCCGCTCTCTCTCCGATGGTCAAAGTGCCTCAAATGTATGGAACAATGTGCGATAAGCAAACCACGAGAGCGAGAGAAAGAAAATAAGATAGAGAGCAACGCGAAGGATCGTGATCGCCACCAAGATGCCGTACGTGATAGTCACGCCGTACCTTGGAAAGGAAGGGGAGACACTCGCCTTGCTGCAGCACCGGGAAGACGCGCGGTTGACGTAGAACCGCCTTAACAGACGCGCGGCCCTACGATAGACCGTTTGAGGGTGCTGCCGAACGCGGGGGAGAAGAACTCCTGGAGGACGAACAGCTTTAATGGGACCGCCTAAAGATGAAGAGCGGCGCAGAGAGGGCCGCTGGTATCCTTGAACGGGCCTGCAAGAACTGCGCTAGTCCGCCACGCCAAGAGTTACAAAAGGGCACACCTCCACCCTCTCCAGCCGGCTAGAGGGGATGGGCCTCGTGCTGATGAAGTGCTGACCTGCGAAACAGTACCAAGACACAGAAGGAACACCCAGATTAGAACTAAATGACGTAGTACGCGTTCATGTGAGAAGAATGAAGCATAATCAAATGGAAAGGGGAATACCTGGGGGTTTTAAACCCCTAGGGTGACAAAAACATAGGTGGGTCTATGCATGGGGAGAAAAATGAGGGAAACGCAGAGAGAGAACAATGCATGCAACAGATGGTGAAGAAATCGGAAAATGACGCTATGACTCGACACACGGACTACTCCCTGAACCGGAGGCTCGTAAGGACGTAGAGAGCCTCCCTCCTTGGTGCTAGGTCGTTCGGAAATGCGGCAGGGCTTCGCCGTCGACCAAAATTTCCCCCCCTTCGACGTCCGGCCACTAGGGTCTATTTATAGAGCCTAGAAAGCCATCCTCAAAATTAGGGTTTAGAGGCATTTTCGGGTCGACTTTGCAAAAGATAATTCGTAGATAATATTCTTATCTTCCATCCAGACGAAACGGCATCAAAAATGGCGGATTATCCACGGAGAGATCGTTAAAACAAATCAGGGATAAAACCATGCATGAAAGGATGAAAATCTGTTAAAAAACCTCCAGCGAAGGGATGAACGGTCTAACGATAGACCGCTCACGTCTTGAACGGTTATGTTCAGACCGTTCAACCCGTCGGCGGAAATTGAATTAAATCAGATAATTAGCCCAATTATCGCTCGAACAGACCGAAACGGCCGGCGTCGGACCCTGAGGGATGAACGGCGCCTTGGCGACCGCTCCCACGTAGAACGGTCCAAATCAAGCCGTTTTAACCTTGTCGGTGATAATTCAAACATTTGGGTAATTGTCCGAGGAGATTAGCACGCGTAGGACTCTGAGATATGGGCGGTTGGCATTCGCCCGTCCATTAGTTTGAACGGGCAGGATAGGGCCGCACAAAAGCCTGTCGGTGAATATTAAGAAAATCCTCAGAAAATAGCCAAAATGTATGAACGGTCTGGTATCAACCGCCCCAGTCCTGAACGGCTGATGTTGGACCGTTCATGCTCTTGGGTACTTGACTTTTATAAAATAGTTCAATTAATCAAAGCCACGGTCCAATAAGCCCTAAATTGATACGACCTTTACCAAGGAGGGAGGCTACCCATAAAATGGGCCCAAGACGTGCCACAAAAAATGGACCAACAAATGATGGACAACTTAGGGCATCAACTAACTGGGAGTAAGAGAAACGACTCAGCTTATCGGCATAAAACGGGTGTCAACACTAATGACACTCAAACTTAGGGAAATGAACACAAGACCTAGGAACATAACTCAAATAAAAGGGAAAATACATCAAATGACTCAAATAAAAATTACATAGGACTCAAAATTAAATGACTAGACCATGCCGGATGCAACCGGGGCGAGGAGACGAGCTGTGAATGTGGGCATGGGAGGTGATGTCCCCATCATGAGGCCATCAAAGCCCACGACGGGGACGTAACCTCCGTCGGAGACCTCTCAGCTTGCAGGACTCCAGAAGGCGGTGCACTATAAAAACCTGGTATACCCTCCGGCGAAAGGCAAGTCAAGAAGGGTATGATTCCACCCCCGAACTCCTGAGCAAGGACCACTTCACCCCATCGGTGGAGAGGGATCTCGCGCCCTCATCTCCCCCTCCCTATCGCTGCTCCCACCATTGCTCTACTGACTTGAGCGTCGGAGGATTTTTCCCCAGGGAATCCCCCTGGGCCCTCTGACCCGTTTTCCTATCTTACAGTTCATTATCTTGGTGATTACCAGCTAGCTCAGGAACCAACGTGAGATTTCACCTCTTCATCTGGCGCCGTCTGTGGGAAGTAGGCACAGACGGCGCCAGATCGGAAACGACGACCCGACTTTGACCGTAAAATCTCGCGCTGGTTCCTGAGCTGGCTGGTAATCACCAAGATAATGAACTGCAAGATAGGGAAACGGGTCAGAGGGCCCAGGGGGATTCTCTGGGGTAAAATCCTCCGACGCTCAAGTCAGTAGAGTAATGGTGGGAGCAGCGATAGGGAGGGGGAGATGAGGGCACGAGATCCCTCTCCACCGATGGGGTGAAGTGATCCTTGCTTAGGAGTTTGGGGGTGGAATCATACCCTTCTTTACCTGCCTTTCGCCGGAGGGTATCCCAGGTTTTTATAGTGAGCCGCATTCTGGAGTCCTGCAAGCTGAGAGGTCTCCGGCGGAGGTTACGTCCCCGTCGTGGGCTTTGATGGCCTCATCATGGGGGCGTTATCCTCACGGGAAAACCAGAGCTCCTGGACTTCTTAGTGTTTGGCCCGCTGTAGACTCTAACGGCTGCAATGATTTCATCGGTCGTCCCGAGCTTAAGGGGGCCGGCCCTATCGGGCGATAGGCCTAGCTCGGTGAGGAGATGGGTCGGATAGACCGGCTAGCGCTTCCCCCCTTCGGGCGGAGGGGTAGCTCGTGCGCGGGTCTTCCTGTGACCTGACCGAGGCTCGGGCTCTCCGAGCCTTGGGGCCACCTAGGAGAGTTGTTTCCTCGAGCATTATTTTATTGGGCTTTTCCGAGTGGGCCCTGTGGGCTGTCACTTGGGCGAGCTTGCCTCATTGGGCCTTATTGGGTCTAGTTGGGTCTGCTCTTTTAGTGGGCTGCAGGAATCCCCCTCTCCACTTGTCCCCCTCCTACTGCCGAGCCAAGGAGGCTCGGTTGAGTAGTTCTTTTGAGGCTTTGGACCGGCGTGGCTCGGGTGGGTGGAATCCTGTTGGCGTGAAGATGCCACGTGTAGTGGTCGCATGGGCCCATAGTAATAATGATCCTGACGGATTTTGAAATGAAGGGGCCCCCTTTTTCTCGGAGGTTGAAACGGCGCGCTGCCTCCCGCGAGGGTTTAAAGGCATAGGGCGCTGCTCGTTCCTCCCAGTCTTTTCAGGGTTATCGGCCTTTCCTCCATTTCTCTGCTTCTGGGGCTCCTTGATGCGCCGTGAAGATACAGCGGGGGAGCAAACCCTTGTGGCGGCATTTGAGGAGTTGGCGTGCGTAACCGCGGAGGCGATCCGGCGGCTTCCTCCTCCTCCGGAGTCTTCGGGCTCTAGCGAAGGTTCTTCTTCCAGCTCGATGGTGGATCTGCGCTCGGAAATCGAGCAGGTGAGGCGGGAGCCCATCCCCAATCGCAGCGAGTTGGGGGAGGCTGACGTGAAGAAATTGGAGCATCGGTTTCGCCTGCCTCTCCGGTATAGCTTCGTAGTCGCCGCCCCGTACGAGACGAGTTTGGACAGCCGCACGGGCCATATTTATACTTTTCCCCTGGCGTGGAAGAGCGGATTCTACCTCCCCTTCGAGCCTTTCATCTTGAAGCTTCTCAATGTTTTCATGTTGGCGCCTGTTCAGCTGGTGGCCAACTCGTATCTCCTGCTTTCTACCTTTCGGATCCTCTGTCGCCTGCAGGGGGTTCCCCCGTCGCTGGATCTCTTTCATTATTTCTTCGAGCTGAAGGCACATCCGTCGACGGGGAAAGGCTTCTATTTTATCCAGGCGCGCAGGAATCGAAGTTGTATTCCGCTGGCGGTGAAGGATTCTTCGCACAAAGGGTGGAAGAGACAATTTTTCTGGGTGAACGTGGAAGCGGTGGATGAGTCTTGGAGGTGCCAGGTTATGCTCAACTTCCATCCGAATCTCCCCCCGCGGCAGGAGGAGTTCCCCGTCGATGTGGAGGAATACGTTGCTCGCTTGTTGACAAATCACCGGTCGACTGAGGAGCTGGTGACGCTGGAGAACGTGGAGCGGTATCTGCTTACACAGCTCAGGCCATCAGGTGCCATTCTTCGGATTCTACTGCAAGGTCGGAGGGTCGACTTTTCGTTTCCTAACCGAATCCCCTTCTTCATTGCAGACATTTGGCGAGAGCCCTTGGAAGAGGTCACCGAGGTCGTCGATCTTGGGGATGATTCGGCGGCCGATGAACCTGTTGCTCCCACGGGTCGGTCCCAAGCCCGGGACAAGGGCAAGGGGGCGGCCTCCGAGGGATCTTCGTGGTCAAGCGGGGCGAAGCGCAAGGACCCCCTGGAGAGGAGATTGCGGGAAGCCGCGAAGGCCAAGAAACGGGCCAAGAAGGCCGGCCATCCTACCGCCGCCGGGGGTGATTCAGGCTCGGCGGTGCTCCCCTCTTGGGGGCAAGATGGGGCCGACCCTTCAGGGCTAGCTCCCCCACCTACCAGGCGAGAGGGGGCCGAGGAGACCAGGGGCCCCTCAAAGGGCCGAGATAGGTCGGTTCTCCCCTCCCCGGGGATGGAGGGGACCAGTGTCGAAGTGGCCATCGCCGAGACCAGGAGACCGGTCGAGGTCGGCGATGTCTCGGGTGGCAAGGCGCGGGCCGAGACGGCTAGGGATGGGGGTTCGCCCGCGAGGGCGTCGCAGCCCCAAGTCCTCGAAGTTCCTGGTGTGGTCGATCCTGCGGCGTCGGTCGAGGTTGGGGGTTCACCCGGAGAGGCGTCGCAACGCCAACCGACCGCGGCGTGCGGGGCGGTCGGCCCCGTCGTTCGACCCGAACCTTCTGGAGGGGCGTTCGGTGGGGAGCGGATCTCCATGTCGGAGGCCTTGGAAAGGCTCGGTGTTTCGGGCGACCTGTATCGGGTTTGCCGAGAGGTTGCCGCGAAGACGAGGGGGGGAGACAAGTGCTACTCCCCCGCCGGAATCCTCGACGTCCTCATGGAGGGCGTCCTAGTCATAGCTCGGACGGCGGCCTTGATGGCGGAGACGTACGCTCGGGCGGAGGCGGAGCGGTCGAATCTCGCCTGGACCCTCGGGGGGTGCGAGAGGAAACTGGCCCGCCTCAGCGAGTAACATGAGGGGCTCCGACGATAATTCTCTACGTTCAGGGACTCGGCACGGGCGAGCCGGCTAGAAACCGAGGCGCTGACTGAGCAGTTGGCTAAGGCCCGGGGGTCGCTTGAGAGTAAAAGCAAACTCTTGGAAGAGGAGCGTTTGCGTCACCTCGAGCTGGACGGCCGCTGGGAGCTCGAACGGGCCGAGTTACTGGACCGGGCGGAGGCAGCGGAGCGCCTTCATTCCGTGGCTGAGGCGGACCGAGTCCGGGCGGAGAGGTGGTCGAGCGAGGCCGAACGAAGGATGGTTGCGGTAGAGGAACGCCTAGCTGGAGCAGAGGAGCGTGCGGCCGAGGCGGAGCGGGCTCGAGTCGAGCTCGTTGGAAGGTCGGAGCAGATCGAGGCGGAGGCGGTCGAGCGATATAGAAGCTCGGACGCTTACTCAGCCGACCTGGAGAGAGCCACCCTACCATATTAAGAGGTAGCGCTTCGCCGTGGTGCCCGAAAGGGGTTTAAGCAAGGTTATCGTCGGGCGGTGGACTACGCCTTCGATCGAGACTCCGGGATCGAGTTCCCTTTGGGCCAGGCTTATGACTCGGATGAGTCGATTTCTAGTTCCTCTACGTCAAGCGGGGAGAATCCTGGGGGGTCTCCCTCGGCGGGGTCACCAACTCCGGACGCCTTGGAAGGGCTCACGACCGAGACAGTTCTCGCACATGCGAGGTCAGTGCCCGGGTCGGCCGTCACCGAAGGTGCTGGGGGTAACACGCCTACTTCCGTTGTTTTCGAGCATCAAAGTGGGCCCGAGGCCTGATGTATTTTGCCTTATTTTGCCCCTTTCTCTTGTTTGTCTCTCTTTTCTCCTTTAGAGAGTTTCCTCTTTATGAGATAATGAATGACTTACTTGTTTGATCGCCATCCTTGCCATGATTTGGTTGGCGTATCAGAAGTAGTTGGAAAGTGCCGATATGTCCTGCGTGGTTTTCGCATGCTGATTTGGTAGGCTTCTGACGGGGCGTCCTTCCGTTCCCTCATGCTTTGAATGTCAGGCCGCTTCGTGAATCCCGCTAGGGCGGGAAATGAGGAGTTGGAGGTGACTGTTCAGGGGAGAAATCCTTTGGCGCGTAGCCTCCTTTGGCCTATAAGAAGGAGCGAAAGGCGCCCTTTCCTCTTTACCGCTTGGGATTTTCTCTAACAGTCTTTCCTCGCTCCTTCCTCTTCACTCTGCATCGTGCCGTTGCATTCGGAGCATGGAGGATCCTTCGGAGGGCGACGCCGCCGACGACGGGGAGCAGAGGGCTCTTACCGTCCCAGCTTGTTGGATGGGTCCCACGGTCACCGCGCGGGTTTGAGACGGGTCCGACGGTCGCCGCGCGGATCTGGAGAGGGCTTCGACGTGTGAGGGCACGGCTCTTGCCCTTTCTCAGTTCCGGCGTGGCTTCCGGGCGGGCGCCGAGGCGGAGGACAGATGGGGGTATCAGGGAAGCCTGCCGCCACTCCCCCTCTGCATGGGGGGGGAGGCGCATCAAGTTCCCTCCTCACCAAAGCCTTCATCCATCTGTAGCCTCTTTTTCCCTCTTCTGCTCTTCATTTCTTTCACTCTTCGGGGGCTGCTTGCTCTCTGTTCCCTTCCAAGGAGTTTGGCGGGTTGGGAAAGAGGAGGTCTTCACGGTGCTCCTTCTCCCTGGCCTCTATCAACTTGGAAGGTAGCCTTCTCCAACTTTAGAAGGTGGCTACCTTCTCTGCAGTCCCTCTATCACCTTTGTCAGGGGTCATCTGAGCCAACTAGATCGGCCCCCTCTTGTCCGAGCCAGTTTCTACGCGAGGCAGACTCCGTGGCTGGACGTGAGGAGATCGAGATCGAGTCAACCGAGCGATGACCCCTTGCAGCGGTGTTAGATGGATTTTCTTGCTTTTTGTCATGCAATGTACTGGCCTTTGCCTTTCTGATGTATCAATAGTTTGGAATGAAAAGAAAAGGGATTTATTCCGTCCATATTGCTGTACAATTTCAAAAATAGAATTTGCGTAGTGCGGCTGCGTTCCATGTCTGAGGAATGGGTTCCCCTTCCATTGTTGCTAACCTGTACGCACCTTTCCCGAACGTCTCGACCACTCGGTAGGGGCCTTCCCAGTTAGGGGACAGCTTGCCCGCCGCCTCTAGTGGTCGAGAGGCTTCAGCTTTCCTGAGGATGAAGTCTCCCGGTCGGAAGTGTCTGCTAAGGACTCTGGCGTTGTAGTATCGAGTGAGGCGTCGCTGGTATTCCATCGCTCGGATGCTGGCAATGTCTCGGAGTTCATCTGCTAGGTCGAGGTTCTCGAGTAACTTTGGGTTGTTTTCCTCGGTCGAGTAGCGGATGACTCGGAGAGACGGGTTGGCGATCTCCAATGGAATGACGGCCTCGGTGCCGTACACCAACTGAAAGGGGCTTTCACCGGTTGCCATCCTGGGAGTCGTTCGGTGTGACCACTGTACGCTAGGCAATTCCTCGAGCCAACTTCCCTTGGCTTTGTCGAGTCTGGTCTTTATGCCGTTCAAGATAGTCTTGTTGGCATTTTCGACCAGCCCGTTGGCCTGAGGGTGGGCGACCGAAGTGAAGTGGTTGCGGATGTCTAGGTCGGCGCATCTGTCTCGAAAATATCGAGAATCGAATTGCCAACCGTTATCGCTCACTATCACTCGGGGGATGCCGAAGCGACAAATGATCGATTTCCAGACGAAACTCCAGACTACTGTCTCGGTGATCCTTGCAGTGGCTTCGGCCTCGATCCATTTAGTGAAGTAGTCGATGGCGACGATGATGAATTTTTTCTGGGACTGAGCCATGGGGAATGGTCTGAGAATGTCGATCCCCCACCGAGCGAAGGGATAAGGCTCGGCGAGGGTGACGAGTTCTGTGGCCGGCCGATGGACCAAGTGGTCGAACCGCTGGCATCGGTCGCACTGTTGAGCATTGGCCGAGCAGTCGCGGTGCAGGGTGGGCCACCAGTACCCCTGTCGTAACAGGATTCTGGCCAGTGACCTTGCCCCTGAGTGCACTCCGCACAGGCCTTCATGAACCTCTCGAATGGCTCAGCTGGCATCGTCGGGGCCGAGGCTCTTCAGGAGAGGGCCGGCGAAGGACCTTCGGTAGAGTGTGTCGTCCAGGACGACGAAGTGCCGGGCTTGGTACTTCATTCAACGTGCTTCCCGAGGGTCGGAGGGCTCTTGGGAGTCTCGAAGCCAAGACAGTTAGGGGGTGCGCCAGTCGCTCGGGACGGCCGAGTCAACAGCGAGGAGCTCCGAGTCGATGCTCGGGTGCTCTAGCTCTTCGAGGAGGACCGATCGGGTACCTTCTGGGTCTAGGGAGGAGGCCAATCGAGAGAGGGCGTCCGCTCGGGAGTTTTCTTCCCGGGCTATTCGGACTACCTCGAATCCCTCGAATCGCTTGGCCAAGCTCCTGACCAGCTGGAGGTATTTGATCATGGGTGCCTCTCGAGCTTCGTACTCGCCGTTGACCTGGCTCGCGACCAGCTGAGAGTCGGTGTGGATCCTGACTCGCTCAGCCCCCAGCCGCCGGGCCATACGTGCTCCCGATATAAGGGCCTCATACTCGGAAGCGTTGTTGGACGCCTGGAAGTTGAATTTCAAGGCGTACTGCAGCTCCACTCCTTCGGGGGATCTCAGGAGGATCCCAGCACCGCTACCGACCGAGTTGGAAGAACCGTCGACATAGAGTTCCCAGGTTGGCCCTGGCATGGTCAGTAACCTCCCTTCGGCCGGGATAGTGCTCTCGGCGATGAAATCGGCGAGCGCTTGACCTTTTATAGCTGCGCGCGGGCGATACGAGATGTCGTAGGCCCCGAGCATAAGGGCCCACTTGACGAGTAGCCCCGAGGCCTCGGGGTGGGCCAAGATCTTCTTCAACGGCTCGCCGGTTAGCACGGTGATGGGGTGCCCCTGGAAGTAGGGTCGGAGGCGTTTTGCGGAGGTAACCAGCGCTAGCACGAGCTTCTCGGCTGCGGGGTACCTCCTCTCGGCCTCGCTAAGCACTTTGCTGGTATAGTAGACTGGCCTTTCGATTCTCGAGTCATTTTTGACCAGGACCGAGCTGACCGTTGATGACGTCGCCGAGAGATAGAGTAGCAAAGCTTCGCCCGGCACGGGCTTGGAGAGCACCAGGGGCGAAGCCAGGAACTCCTTAAGCTCAGCGAACACTTTCTAGCATTCCTCATCCCATGCGAACGTGGCAGATGCCCACTTGGGGCCCTTCAACAGTTTGAAAAAGGGCAAGCATCGTTTGGCCGCACGGGATAGGAAACGGCTGAGAGCGGCGATACGCCCTGTCAGACACTGGATGTCCTTGATGCAGGCGGGCGGGTCCATGTCCAGGATGGCCTGGACCTTGTCAGGGTTAGCTTCGATCCCACGCTGAGTGACCAGGAAACCCAGGAACTTCCCGGATCTTACTCCGAAGGCGCACTTGGCAGGATTGCGCTTCATATTGTACTTCAGGAGGACGCCGAAGGCTTCGGCGAGGTCAGCGAAGTGGTCCTTGGCCTTGGGGGTCTTGACGAGCATGTCATCAATGTAGGCCTCGACGTTTCGACCTAGCTGTTCCTCAAACATGTGGTTGACCAGTCTTTGGTATGTGGCTCCGGCATTCTTCAACCCGAAAGGCATCCGGGTATAGCAGTACACGTCGTAGTCGGTGATGAAGGCGGTCTTCTCGATGTCTCCAGGGTTCATTCTGATCTGATGGTAACCCGAATAGGCGTCCAGGAAGCTGAGCATCTCGTTGCCCGATGTCGAGTCGACCAGTTGGTCGATGCTGGGCAAGGGATAGCAGTCTTTAGGGGTTGCCTTATTCAAGTCGGTGAAGTCCACGCACATCCGCCACTCGCCGGAAGCCTTTGGTACCAAGACGACATTGGCTAGCCATGTCGGGTACAGGACCGGTCTAAAAAGACCAGTCTCTTGCCCCTTGGTGACCTGCGCCTTGATGATCGTCTGTTTCTCTGGTGCGTGCTTCCTTCGGTGCTGCTGCACGGGCTTCACGGTGGGGTTGAGGTTGAGTCGGTGTAGCACGGTCTCCTCAGGTATCCCAGGGAGCTGATCGTCGGACCAAGCGAATACTCGGATGTACTCAGAAAGAAAATTCTTATAATGCTGCTATTCCTCGAGTGGTAGGTCAGCTCCGATCCTTACTCCTAGGGTCGGGTCGTCGTTTAGGAAGATCGTCAGCAACTCGCCTCCTGGCTTAGTAGCTGCGGACTTCTCCTCGACTTCCCGGGGGCCCTTATTATTCCCGTCCGGCCGCGTGGCCTCCACCGAGATATTGTAGCACCTTCGGGCCGTGGCCTGGTTACCTCAGATTTCCCCTACCCCGTTATTGGTGGGGAACTTCATTTTCTGGTGATAGGTAGATGGTACTGCCTTGATCCGGCTGAGGATTTCCCGGCCGAAAATGGCGTTGTACGCAATCATCCCTTTGATCACCATGAAGTCTGCCATGACCGTAACGGTTTTGGGTGCGGTGCCGAGGGTAACCGGCAGGCTCAGGGCTCCCTCGGGGAGAGTGGCCAGGCCATTGAACCCACAGAGGGGCGTCCGGATCGGGCGGAGTTTGGATGGACTCTCTTCCATTTTGAGGAAACAGTCATAAGACAACACATCAGGGGCACTTCCATTGTCCACAAGAATCCGATCTACGTTACAATGGTTTATAGTGGCCGAGATTACGAGGGCGTCATCGTGCGGGGTGCTCAGCCCTTCCAAGTCTTGATCGGAGAAGACTATGACCTGGGGCGGGGCCTTGGGTGGCTCTGGGGCTCGGCTCGCCCGCTCGGCATGACGCTTCCTTCCACGGCTGCTGTCGTCTCCTGATGCTATTCCTTCAGAGATGATGTTGATGTGGACCCCTCGGGGGGCGTTGTCAATCCCCTCTGCGGCGTCTTGATCTTCTCTGCGCTCCGCAGGGAACCGAGCCAGATGCCCCAGGCGGACGAGGCGCTCGATCTCGTCTTGGAGCTGGTGGCAATCACCGGTGTGATGCCCGTGATCGTCGTGGAATAGACAATGTCTGTCTCGCTTGCGGTTCTTCGACCTCATCGGCTCGGGCCGACGGAGAAGTCCCGAGTCTTTGACGTCTTCATAGATTTCATAGACCGGGGCGGTTAATGGGGTGTACCGCTCGTACTTCCGCTTGCGCTCTCCATCTCGATCCCGCTTCTTTCCCGAGCTAGGATTTGGCTCGGGGCCCCGCATCTTGTCCCCCTCCCGACCCGAGCCGGTTGCGTCTCGACAAGCGCTAAGCACTTCCTCGCACTCGGCGTGGCGCAGAGCCAGAGTCACGAGCTCGACAAGGGTCGAGGGAGGGTGGAGGACGAGTTCGCGACGGAGATTCTCATCCCGGGTACCCCCGGTCAGTGCGGTTGTGGCCGAGGCTACATCCAGGCGGGGGATTTGGAGGGCTTCCGATTTAAACCGGTGGACGTAAGCCCGGAGCCTTTGTCGACCGCATTGGCTGCTGGATTTTGCCCCAGAGCATCCCTCTCCACCGATGGGGTGAAGTGATCCTTGCTCAGGAGTTCGGGGGTGAAATCATACCCTTCTTGACTTGCCTTTCGCCGGAGGGTATCCCAGGTTTTTATAGTGCGCCGCCGTCTGGAGTCCTGCAAGCTGAGAGGTCTCCGGCGGAGGTTACGTCCCCGTCGTGGGCTTTGATGGCCTCATCATGGGGGCGTTATCCTCGCGGGGAAACTGGAACTCCTGGACTTCTTAGCGTTTGGCCCGCTGTGGACTCTAACGGCCGCAATGATTTCATCGGTCGTCCCGAGCTTAAGGGGGCCGGCCCTATCGGGCGATAGGCCTAGCTCGGTGAGGAGATGGGTCGGATAGACCGGCTAGCGCTTCCCCCCTTCGGGCGGAGGGGTAGCTCGTGCGCGGGTCTTCCTGTGACCTGACCGAGGCTCGGACTCTCCGAGCCTTGGGGCCACCTAGGAGAGTTGTTTCCTCGAGCATTATTTTATTGGGCTTTTCCGAGTGGGCCCTGTGGGCTGTCACTTGGGCGAGCTTGCCTCATTGGGCCTTATTGGGTCTAGTTGGGTCTGCTCTTTTAGTGGGCTGCAGGAATCCCCCTCTCCACTTGTCCCCCTCCTACTGCCGAGCCAAGGAGGCTCGGTTGAGTAGTTCTTTTGAGGCTTTGGACCGGCGTGGCTCGGGTGGGTGGAATCCTGTTGGCGTGAAGATGCCACGTGTAGTGGTCGCATGGGCCCATAGTAATAATGATCCTGACGGATTTTGAAATGAAGGGGCCCCCTTTTTCTCGGAGGTTGAAACGGCGCGCTGCCTCCCGCGAGGGTTTAAAGGCATAGGGCGCTGCTCGTTCCTCCCAGTCTTTTCAGGGTTATCGGCCTTTCCTCCATTTCTCTGCTTCTGGGGCTCCTTGATGCGCCGTGAAGATACAGCGGGGGAGCAAACCCTTGTGGCGGCATTTGAGGAGTTGGCGTGCGTAACCGCGGAGGCTCGGTTGAGTAGTCTTTTTGAGGCTTTGGACCGGTGTGGCTCGGGTGGGTGGAATCCTGTTGGCGTGAGGGTGCCACGTGTAGTGGTGGCCTGGGCCCAGAGTAATAATGATCCTGACGGATTTTGAAACGAAGGGGCCCCCTTTTTCTTGGAGGATGAAACGGCGCGTTGCCTCCCGCGAGGGTTTATAGGCGTAGGGCGCTGCTCGTTCTTCCCAGCCTTTTTAGGGTTATCGGCCTTTCCTCCATTTCTCTGCTTCTGGGGCTCCTTGATGCGCCGTGAAGATACAGCGGGGGAGCAAGCTCTTGCGGCGGCATTTGAGGAGCTGGCGCGTGTAACCGCGGAGGTAATTCGGCGGCTTCCTCCTCCTCCGCAGTCTTCGGGCTCTAGTGAAGGTTCTTCTTCCAGCTCGATGGCGGATCTGCGCTCGAAAATCGAGCAGGTGAGTCGGGAGCCCGTCCCCAATCGCAGCGAGTTGCGGGAGGCTGACGTGAAGAAATTGGAGCATCGGTTTCGCCTGCCTCTCTGGTATAGCTTTGTGGCTGCTGCCCCGTACGAGACGAGCTTGGACAGCCGTACGGGTCATATTTGTACTTTTCTCCTGGCGTGGAAGAGCGTATTCTGCCTCCCCTTCGAGCCTTTCATCTTGAAGCTTCTCAATTTTTTCGTGTTGGCGCCTGTTCAGCTGGTGGCCAACTCGTATCTCCTGCTTTCTGCCTTTCGGATCCTCTGCCGCCTGCAGGGGGTTCCCCCGTCGCTGGATCTCTTTCATTATTTCTTCGAGCTGAAGGCACATCCGTCGGCGGGGAAAGGCTTCTATTTTATCCAGGCGCGCAGGAATCGAAGTTGTATTCCGCTGGCGGTGAAGGATTAAGGGTGGAAGAGGCAATTTTTCTGGGTGAACGCGGAAGCGGTGGACGAGTCCTGGAGGTGCCAGGTTATGCCCAACTTCCATCCGAATCTCCCCCCGCGGCAGGAGGAGTTCCCCGCCGATGTGGAGGAATATGCCGCTCGCTTGTTGACAAATCGTCGGTCGACTGAGGAGCTGGTGACGCTGGAGAACGTGGAGCAGTATCTGCTTACACAGCTCAGGCCATCAGGTGCCATTCTTCGGATTCTACTGCGGGGTCGGAGGGTCAACTTTTCGTTTCCTAACCGAATCCCCTTCTTCATTACAGGCATTTGGCGGGAGCCCTTGGAAGAGGTCACCGAGGTCGTCGATCTTGGGGATGATTCGGCGGCCGATGAACCTGTTGCTCCCGCGGGTCGGTCCCAAGCCCGGGACAAGGGCAAGGGGGCGGCCTCGGAGGGATCTTCGCGGTCAAGCGGGGTGAAGCGCAAGGATCCCCTGGAGGGGAGATTGCGGGAAGCCGCGAAGGCAAAGAAACTGGCCAAGAAGGCCGGCCATCCTACCGCTGTCGGGGGTGATTCAGGCTCGGCGGCGCTCCCTTCTCGGGGGCAAGATGGGGCCGACCCTTCAGGGCCAGCTTCCCCACCTACCAGGCGAGAGTGGGCCGAGGAGACCAGGGGCCCCTCAGTGGGCGGAGATAGGTCGGTTCTCCCCTCCCCGGGGATGGAGGGGACCGGTGCCGAAGTGGCCATCGCCGAGACCAAGAGATCGGTTGAGGTCAGTGATGTCTCGGGCGGCGAGGCGTGGGCCGAGACGGCTAGGGATGGGGGTTCGCCCACGAGGGCGTCGCAGCCCCAAGTGCTCGAAGTTCCCGGTGCGGTCGATCCTGCGGCGTCGGTCGAGGTTGGGGGTTCACCCGGAGAGGCGTCGCAACCCCAATCGACCGCGGCGTGCGGGGCGGTCAGCCCCGTCGTTCGACCCGAACCTTCTGGCGGGGTGTCCGGTGGGGAGCGGATCTCCATGTCGGAGGCCTTGGAAAGGCTCGGTGTTTCGGGCGACCTGTATCGGGTTTGCCGAGAGGTTGATGCGAAGACGAGGGGGGGAGACAAGTGCTACTCCCCCGCCGGAATCCTCGACGTCCTCATGGAGGGCGGCCTAGTCATAGCTCGGACGGTGGCCTTGATGGCGGAGACGTACGCTCGGGTGGAGGCGGAGCGGTCGAATCTCGCCTGGACCCTCGGGGGGTGCGAGAGGAAACTGGTGTTAGCGCAGCAAGAGTGATATAGAAGGGGGGGGATGAATAGATCACTCCCAATTTGTAGAAACTTAGGTGGAAAATAAATTCTACTGCTAACGACCCTCCTTAACCCGCACACAGAGAAATGTAAATATAGTCACCAAGCAAGGCAGTATAAGTAAATGAGAATGAAGAACTGATCACATGGAAGCAAAGAGACAAGCAGATGGAGAGCGTAGATAACAACAGCAAACCACAGAGGAGGCACTCGGTTTTTAGGTGGTTCGATTGCAGTCCGCAATCTACATCCACCCCTCACTCCAACTAGAATGAGGATTCCACTAGACAATGCTAGATCACTGCAGACTCAGTCTGCGAACAACATGCTGCCACACAGCTTGAACAACCAAGGGAAACAAATCCCTCAACCAAGCTCTGCTACCCACAGAACTTGATACCTGTTCCAGCTACCAGCTAGAATAGAACCGGAGACACCTCTCCCTTCCTCCACACACCGGAGGGAACCTGCTAATGACAACCTGTCACTAGCAACACCAGAGATCACCGATCTCTCTTCCTCTACAACCCAGAGGGAAACTGGAGTAATACTCCCTTCCTCCACACACCGGAGGGGAACCAATTCAAATCAGAAGAATGAACAAAATGAAGAGAAAATAAAATAGGAACAAAGACAAACGAAGAAGCAGTCGGTTCAGAAACCAATACAAATGTAGCTTCAAAGGAAGCAATTCATCAAACCACAGACACTGCTCTCTCTCTCGAACATACTCCTCTCGGATCTGGAACTCTCTGCTCTTTTTCTTTTCTGGATCGTGCAAACTCACACCAATGGCTTCTGCTTTTTCTTTTCACGATCAAGCTTCTACTGAAGGATGAAGCTCTATATTTATAGCAGATATTGGGTGTGTGGCTGCCAGGTTCCCACCCATGAACTTTTTGCCAGATCATTTGAATTTCGACCACATGGCAGCATCCTGACTGGGTTGCCATCCACGTGTCATGTTCCTGGTGTCTTGGATCACGTGCCAGGTGCCAACCTCGATTCACGTGCCCAATCATCAGCCTGAATCGCCTGTAGACAGACACAGATGGAATGTATATACTTAGTTAGTTCAGGCTATTAACATGAATGTATATACTTCAGAAACATCAACTGAGTAAGTGTATACAACGTGAGAGAGTGTATAGACTTAATGAATAAGGCTCATGTGAAGGCAGTGTATAGACTTATGAACAAGCGCATGAATGGCAGTGTATAGACATCATGAGCAAGCGCATGAATGGCAGTGTATAGACATAATGAGCAAGCGCATGAATGGCAGTGTATAGACTTAATGAATAAAGCGCATGAATGGCAGTGTATAGACATGTGATGAACAATGCATGAACTAGCCTTGCCATTGTGTAGACTTTACATTGCTCAGCCACTGTGTAGACTTCACGAAGCCTAACCAGTGTACAGACTTTGTAACGTGTGTGCTGTGAGCACTGAAGGCTCAAGTTATAACAACAGAATGTATAGAGTTGTGGTCGGACAACCCAATGTGTAGACTTGAAACAAGAGGCCAGTGTTCAGACTTTGAGGAAGAGATGCACTGTTCGCAATGTACAGACTTGATAGTGTAAGACTCTTAATAAGACGGTGAACATTGTATTGACTTGATGCCCAACGGTGATGTACAGACTTTGACAAGCTTGAGCAAGTGTACAGACTGTGCCAGAGTGAGATGATGCATGAGACGCTCGGCTGTACAGACTTGCAAAGTTCTGAATGAGACGATCGGCTGTAGGACCGATGTACAGACTCTGAATGTAAAGGCAGGCTGTATAGACTTGAATCGCTTGAACCGATGTACAGACTTGATGAAGCTCAAGCAGTGGACTTGTGAAGGCTTCAGCGTTGTACAGACATGGAAGAACCACTGTGAATGTATAGACTTGATGAACCACTGTGGATGTATGGACTTGAGTGAATGAAGCCGATGTACAGACTTGCCTAAGACGCAGCATGAGACGCTGGCTGAGACGGACGCTGTACAGATTTTGAAGAGCAGTTCAATGTATAGACTTGAAGCCCCTGAGCTAAGGTATAGACTTCACGCTGTACAGACTTTGAGCTTTGATCGTTTGAGCAGAATGCAATGTACACACTTAGCGATGTATAGACTTGGCCAGGAAAGCGTAGGGAAATGTATGAGTGTATAGACTTGGCCAAGCGTAGGAAAAGATATGGAGTGTACACACTTGGTAAAACAAGGTTCAGTGTATAGACTTGGAGAAGCGAAACCGATGTACAGAGTTTGAAGGATTTGAACGGGAGAGTGTATGGACTTGGTTTCTGTAGCAGTGTATGGAGTTGGAGGTATGAAGGCGATGTATGGACTTGGTGAACACTGCAATAGTAATCGGATGTATAGAGTTGAAGTTTAGACAAACCAGTGTATAGACATGAAGCTTGACAATCCAGTGTATAGAGTTGAAGCTTGGAAGGATGTATAGAGTTGAGCTGTACTGACTTTGGCAATGTGCAGACTTAACTGGTCGGGCAGTGTACAGACTTAGAATATAAAGACCAGTGTATAGACTTCAGTTAGAAGATGCCCGATGTACAGACTAGAAGGAGATATGCCAATGTACAGACTTAATAGATCAAGCTGGTGTATAGACTTTGGTACCCAAGCTATCAATGCTCTGATGCGTCGACCCACCCTTGCTGATGAGTCGACCCACTACTGACCATATTAACCAAACAATGTAGATAGATGATATAATGAAACAGCATATGAACTGAACTCACTTAGGTGATGAACCAGCATAAATCTAGAGATAGAAGATTGATTTATAGTGTGAGACATCATCAAAACCATAGGGATGCAACAATCTCCCCCTTTTTGATGATGACAATGCTATGAATCAAGCAATATCAAGGTTCAACAAGAGATTTATATCAGCTACAACAAACATATTAAATTCAAGGCATGCTCATGCAGATGAATTATACATTCCCTACAACACACTCTCATCTCCCCCACAATTCATAACCATATCTTCCCCGAAGCAACATGACTCCCCCAAAGCTCAAGATAAATCCAAGACTCACTGATATTGCAGAACTTCTCTCCCCCTCTGACATCAGCAAAAAAGAAATACAGAATGTATGACAGTGCTGGAAACATGAAGAATAAGGGCAGTAACTTCTTAGTGCAGACAGTCACTAGTAGGTCTTAAGAGAATAAGTGAGTTTCTAATCTCAAGAGAAGATTCTTTAAACTCCAGTATACAATAGAGAAGTAGAATGATAGACAAGTTTATCAGCATACATAGTGGATGATTTAGAGCAGGAGTTAACAAGTATTGCCAGATATAGCTGATCATTCAACTATCCCACAAGACAGCAAGAGACGAAATCAGAGAGGTGTTCTCAAGGTATTGAAGACAAGCAATCCATTAGTTGCATAACAACAAGGAATTTTTTTTTCCTTTTTGAGATGATTTTCAAGAAGATCAATGAGTAAGTTGGTAGTTCACTCCTTTGACATTAGAGAGACACCTTGATTAGAGGCCTGAATCCCCAGTTACTCAGAGTGAGTACCTCATTACTTCCCTTTTTTTTATTATTAAGGAACAGAGTTAGTAACTGTGACTTTTGACATGAGGAAACACCTTGATTAGAGGCCAGAGTCCCCAGTTACTCACCAGCAAGCCACCATTGCTCTGTCATGTCTTTTCATTCATTTTAAGCATTTGACACCTCATGACATGGGAGAAATATTCATTTCATTGATGAAGCTCCCAGTTTCTCAGTGATCACTACAGAACATGTTTGTTTAGTTAAGCCCTTGAGTTAAAGAGATAGAATGATTGAAAATAATACCAAAAGGACTATTTCTTGAATTGAGTCTTGAAGTCTAGATTTCAAGTTGATTGGGTCAGATATCAAGACATACAGGTTTTTGGCCTGAACCAGAATCAATGACAATGTAGGAAGATATACTTTATGCAATTAGTCCAGATCTCTGAAGGAGTACCAAAGGAAAGATTCTAACTGGATCTTAGAGTCACTGACTTATAGACTTAAGAGATAAGTGACACTCTACTGTCTGAGAGAACCACACTAGATCAGTCATGCAAGACCAGCAAAGTTACACATCTGGACAGCCATTTTGAATATGTCAAAGAACTTCTCTTCTCACATTACAACACAGCTCCTCCTAAGACATAGCATTCCTCAATAAAACAATCTAGCATAATCTCAAAGCTTCCCCTAACTCAAAGCATTCCTGAAAGCTAACCAGTAAGCATTCTGAACTCCCCCTTTAAACCAGCATGAAAGAAGGCTAAACATCAGACAAACACAACTCCCCCTCACAACAAGAACATGCTTTATAATTAAGATAATTTGTATAAGCCTAATTCTCTTCTCAATGTGGTGAATTTTTCATTATCCAGAGGTTTTGTGAATATGTCAGCAATCTGATTATCTGTGCCTACATGAATCAGTTCAAAATTATTTTTAGACACCTCATCTCTTATAAAATGATGTCTTATCTCTATGTGTTTGGTTCGTGAATGCAAAACAGGATTTTTAGCAATATTGATGGCACTAGTATTATCACAGTAAATTGGTGTGCCCCCCAGGTCTACTTGGTAGTCCTGAAGCTGGTGTTTAATCCATATTACTTGTGTTCTACAACTCCCTGCAGCCACATATTCAGCTCCTGTAGTGGAGAGGGCCACAGAATGTTGTTTCTTGGAGCCCCAAGACACTAAACACCCACCCAAAAATTTACAATGGCCACTAGTGCTTTTCCTGTCTAGTTTACAGCTTGCATAATCAGCATCTGTGTATGCTACTAAGTTAAGTGTGTGAGATGCAGGAAACCATAAACCAAGAGAATGAGTAGCTGACAAATATCTGAAGATTCTTTTAACTGCAGCTAAGTGTAATTCAGTAGGTCTAGACTGATACCTTGCACACATTCTTACACTGAATTGTATATCTGGTCTAGAGGCTGTCAAGTAAAGAAGTGATCCAATCACACCTCGATAAAGTTTGGCATTTACTTCTTTACCTGTCTCATCTGCATCCAATGAGGTATTGGTGCCCATGGGTGTTGTAATGTGCTTTAAGTTTTCCATACCAAACCTCTTGAATAGTTCCATTGTGTATTTGGTTTGGTTGATGAAGCACCCATCCTCTAGTTGATGTACCTACAATCCAAGGAAGTATTTTAGTTCACCAACCAAGCTCATCTCGAATTCAGCAGACATCATGGTAGAAAATTCATCACATAGTTCATGCTTAGTTGATCCAAATACAATGTCATCTACATATACCTGAACTATGATGAGATCTCTGTTTATGCCCTTGGTGAATAAAGTTTGATCAACTTTACCTCTTTTGTAGCCCTTGCTGATCAGAAATTCAGACAATCTTTCATACCATGCTCTTGGAGCCTACTTTAGACCATACAAGGCTTTGTTTAACCTGAAAACTTGGTTAGGTTGAGGAGAGTATTGAAATCCAGGAGGTTGTTCAACAAAAACTTCTTCTTTAATGACTCCATTTAAAAAGGCACTTTTAACATCCATTTGTTGGAGTTTTATATTCTTTGAGCAAGCAAAGGTAAGCAACAATCTTATAGCTTCCATCCTAGCAACAGGTGCATAGAATTCATCAAAGTCTACACCGAATTCCTGACAGTAGCCTTTGGCTACTAATCTGGCCTTATTCCTTGAGATAATTCCATCTTCATTCATCTTATTTTTGAACACCCACTTGGTTCCTATGATATTAATACCATTTGGTCTTGGGACAAGCTCCCAGACATTATTCCTTTCAAACTGACCTAATTCCTCACACATAGCATTGACCCAAGCTTGATCAGCCAAGGCCTCTTCTACTGTTTTGGGTTCAATTTGTGAGACTAAAGCAATTAAGTCATCATTATTCACATTTCTAAAATGAGACCTAGTCCGAAGAGGATCTTCAGGATTGCCTATGACTTTATCTAGTGGATGGTCTTTAAGAAGTCTAATATTTGTTGAAGACTCACCTGTTTCTCTTGGCCCTTCCTGATTGGGGGAATTTGTTTCTCCACTCGGCTGAGTCTTCTCTTCTTCCTGTTGGTCTTCTAGAAAATCCCCACCATGATTGGAATCCCTGTCAAGATTTTCAACATTAGAAGCATCTTTCTTTTCACTAAAAAGGATGTGTGGAGACTCTTCCACTTTCTGATCTGATATGTTAAATACCCTATATGCCCTTGACACCTCAGAGTAACCCAAGAATATTCCAGGTGAGCTTTTGGCTTCAAACTTGTCTAAATCTTTCTTATCATTGTTGTGAATAAAATATTTTGTTCCAAAAATTCTGAAATGAAACAAGTTTGGTTTCTTACCTTTTAGAAGCTCATAGGGTGTTTTCTTGTGTATGGGTCTTACCATGGCCCTGTTGATTATGTAAGTTGCTGTATTGGCCGCTTCTGCCCAAAACCTTCTAGGTAATTTACTTTCAATCAACATGGTTCGGGCCATCTCCACCACAGTTCTATTTCTTCTCTCCACAATCCCATTCTGTTCAGGTGTCCTGGGAGAAGAAAACCTGTGAGTTAGTCCTTCTTTTTCACAAAGATCAGTAAACATGGAGTTTTCAAACTCACCTCCATAATCAGATTGAATAGAACAGACCTTGTATTTCCCTTCTTGTTTGACCTTATTGAAAAACAGATTAAACTTTTGAAATGCATCACTCTTATTTGCTAAGAAAAATATCCATGAATATCTAGAGAAGTCATCTATGATAACATAGCCAAACCTGTTTCCATTAAGACTCTGAGTTCTAGTGGGACCGAAAAGGTCCATATGAAGAAGTTCCATTGGTCTAGAAGATAATGGCTCAGATCTTAATTTAAAGGAATTTCTGGTCTGTTTGCCTAGAGCACAGGCATCACATGCTTTTGATATTGAGTTGAATTTAATTCTAGGCATGCCTCTAACTAAATCATGCTTGACCAATTTATTTAAAGTTGTAAAGCTAGCATGACCTAGACGTCTATGCCATTCAAAAGCATCATTTTCAGAGTTGGCAGATAAGCAAATAGTAGATTCAGATTTCTCATCTAAGTCTACAATGTAGACATTATTAATCCTGTTGGCTACAAATTTAACCACATCAGAATTTGTTTCAAGGATTTTGCATTAACTATCATCAAATACAACCCTGTGACCCCTGTCACATAACTGACTAATGCTAATCAGGTTGTGTTGAAGCCCTTCCACAAGTAAGACTTTTTCAATGGAGTTTGTGGAAGACTTACCTACTGTACCAACTCCAATTATTTTACCTTTGTTCTTTCCTCCAAACTTGACCAGACCCCCTGGCTTCATCTCTATCTTGCTAAACTTGGATCGATCTCCTGTCATATGTCTGGAGCAGTCACTGTCGAGGTACCACTTGTTGTCTTCAGTTGCCAGGCCGACCTACACAAATACATCAAGCAGAGTGATTTGGAACCCAAGATGAGTTGGGTCCAAGGACATTGTTCAAATCTCTGATCAAGTGTTTAGGTATCCAGATTTGCTTCAGCATGGTTTTCTCTGGCACCTTCCTTTCTGGTTTATTAAAGTTGAATCCAGCTGGACTGGAGAAGTGAGTTCTATTCCATTCATTAGTCTTCCTATTCCTAGGAAATTTCCTGTAAGCTTGTTGATTGACATATTTTTGACCATGAAAGTTATTTCTCCAGTAGGTCCTGTTTGGACCCATCTGATTGTTGTAATTCCAGCTCTTATTCTGATTCACTTTCTTGGTCCATCTGCCATTTGTGTTCTGGTGAGTGGGCTTAGTGTTATTCTTCATAAAATTCATTCCCAACTTAGATGGTTGTCCAGTACTGGTTTTTGTGTTTTCTTTAGGACTTTGAATTTCCTTAGAGCTGTTTGAGCTGGATGGTGTGTCCAGCTTCTCTTTTCCCTTCTCTGGGCAGAAGGTGATGGTCTTGAATTGCAAGGGTCTCTTGTTGGTTGGGTCATAGCTTAGACCTTCCTTATTGAAATTGACCCTAGTCCCTAGTATAGCATCTAAGCTAGTCTTTCCTTGGACAAACTTTTCTAAGACTTTCTGTTTGTCTTCCAGCTCCTTTTGAAGGGACTCAGAATTTTTTAGGAGTTCAGCATTTACTTTCTTCACAGCTTCATATTTCTCTGAGTTCACTCTAATTTCATTCATGCTTTCTTCAATTTTAGTTTTGAATTCATTGAGCTGTTTTTGACTTTCTTGAGTTTCTCCCTTGAGCTTATCATTTTCTTTCCTTAGTGAGGTCATTTCTTCTAGTTGTTCTTTTAGCTTCTCATTTTCCTCACAGACCAGAGTTTGTTCTTCAACATTTGTGTTAAATTTTCTTTTCAGAACTCTGTGCTCTTTACTAAGAGAATTAAATCTATCTAACAATTCACCATAAGCATCCTCCCAGTCATCAATTGAGAAATTTTTAAAAACATTTATTACCTCCTCTTCACTGTTTGCCATAAGGCAAATTCCATCTTCATATTCTTCTGAGGAAGCGTCTTCGGGGTCTTCTTCTTCCTCGCTCCATGTGCAGACCATCGCCTGTGGCTTCTTCTTCTTCTGCACCTTTATGTTTTTCTTCTGAAGATAGGGACCCTTCTTCTGGAGGTCTGGGCATTCGCCTTTCATATGTCCCTGTTTGTTACAATTAAAACAAGTCAGTCTCTTAGGATTTCTATCCCTGTAACTAGTAAATTCAGCACTCTTGTTGAAAGAGTGTGGCTTCTTCTTCCTAAAGGTCTTTCCCTTTTTCTTCAAAAATTTTCTGAACTATCTAGTGAGCATAGCCTGCTCCTCCTGGTCGAGATTTGACAAACCTTCAAGCTCGGACTCGGACTCGGACTCGGGGCTACTGCTGCTGCTCCCGCTGTTGCTACCCTTGTTGCGGAAAGCTCTTAGAGCCACATTTTTACCCTTCCTCTCACTTCCTTCTCCACCTCCTTGGAAGTTCATCTCATAGGTCATAAGGGATCCTATGAGTTCATTCACAGTCAAGATAGTCAGATCTTTTGACTCCTCAATCACAATGGCCTTAGTGTGCCATGCCGGGGATAAAGATCTAAGGATTTTCCTGACTATATCTGCATCAGCAAGATCCTTCCCTAGCCCTTTAAGAGGAATTGTGATCAAAGATAACCTGGCATACATTTCAGTTATATTCTCGTCTGCATTCATCTTAAACATTTCATACTTAGAAGTGTAGAGGTTTACCTTCGAAGCTTTCACTTGAGCTGTACCTTCATAGATCAATTGTAGCTCATCCCACATTCGCATGGCAGTCTTGTAGGCAGAGATACGGGCATACTCCTCTGGATGAACAGCACACTGGATGATATTCAACGCCGTCCAGTTGAGTGAGGAGAGCTTGACATGGTCATCTGTCCAAGCGTCTTCGTTTGGTAGCAGATCATATGGCCCCACCATAATTACTCTCCACAGTTTATGGCTCTGAGCCCTGATAAACACTTCCATCCTGTTCTTCCAAAACAGATAGTTACTACCATCAAAATACGGAGGGCGACTAATGGATTGACCTTCGACCATGAAGGTTCTAGGACCACTAGCATTTCCTTGACCATTCGTCCACATGGCGTAAACCTGCTCTGATACCAATTGTTAGCGCAGCAAGAGTGATATAGAAGGGGAGGATGAATAGATCACTCCCAATTTGTAGAAATTTAGGCGGAAAATAAATTCTACTGCTAACGCCCCTCCTTAACCCGCACACAGAGAAATGTAAATACAGTCACCAAGCAAGGCAGTATAAGTAAATGAGAATGAAGAACTGATCACATGGAAGCAAAGAGACAAGCAGATGGAGAGCGCAGATAACAATAGCAAACCACAGAGGAGGCACTCGATTTTTAGGTGGTTAGATTGCAGTCCGCAATCTACATCCACCCCTCACTCCAACTAGAATGAGGATTCCACTAGACAATGCTAGATCACTGCAGACTCAGTCTGCGAAGAATATGCTGCCACACAGCTTGAACAACCAAGGGAAACAAATCCCTCAACCAAGCTCTGCTACCCACAGAACTTGATAACTATTCCAGCTACCAGCTAGAACAGAACCGGAGACACCTCTCCCTTCCTCCACACACCGGAGGGAACCTGCTAATGACAACCTGTCACTAGCAACACCAGAGATCACCGATCTCTCTTCCTCTGCAAACCAGAGGGAAACTGGAGTAATACTCCCTTCCTCCACACACCGGAGGGGAACCAATTCAAATCAGAAGAATGAACAAAATGAAGAGAAAACAAAATAGGAACAAAGACAAACGAGAAGCAGTCGGTTCAGAAACCAATACAAATGTAGCTTCAAAGGAAGCAATTCATCAAACCACAGACACTGCTCTCTCTCTCGAACATACTCCTCTCGGATCTAGAACTCTATGCTCTTTTTCTTTTCTGGATCGTGCAAACTCACACCAATGGCTTCTGCTTTTTCTTTTCACGATCAAGCTTCTACTGAAGGACGAAGCTCTATATTTATAGCAGATATTGGGAGTGTGGCTGTCAGGTTCCCGCCCATGAACTTTTTGCCAGATCATTTGAATTTTGACCACATGGCAGCATCCTGACTGGGTTGCCATCCACGTGTCATGTTCTTGGGGTCTTGGATCACGTGCCAGGTGTCAACCTCGATTCACGTGCCCAATCATCAGCCTGAATCACCTGTAGACAGACACAGATGGAATGTATATTATGCGGGACGAGACACGGACACGACAAGCTCACGATCGTCCCTTAACGAGGGAAGCGTCGGACATGCGTGGTTGAGAAATCGGTAGTGAGCTAGGGTGATCGGCTCTCTCGTGTGCCCGGATCGGGTCACGGGACGGTCTCGCACTCTCTCGCAGGAGCGGTGAATGATAATATAGCGAGCTAACGGATCTAAAGCATGCTCTCTAGCAGCGGCATAAACAAGTATATATGAAAATAAGCAAATGTCGAGTGTAGGGAGCGAGAACGATACCTCCACGCGCTCGGCGTGGGGAAGACGGACCCGGCCGAAAACTCGTACTCCCGGGAAACTTAACACACAATAATTACAGTAATGGGAACATGCCCACTCCACGCAGGGAGGTAAAGGGCTATACAAATGGGCCCGAGAGGGCCGAATCTGGGTTGACGGGCAGCTTCGGGTGTTGATTCGGCTACATGCGTGTTCACGACCGTGGGGCCCACGTGCTGTCCGGAGGGGACGTGTGGGACCCGGTGGTACCGCTATAGTGGAGACACTTGGAGAAGCGCTCCCCGGGCTGGCGGCACGCTGGTCGCCGGCCGGAGGCCGGGTGGCTCCGTTCGGCACCGGTCGAAAAAACCGATCAGAAATCTGCCGGTTCTGTATTTCAACGCGCGCTCCGGCGGGAACGGACGTTGCGATCGGTATCGGTGTCGGAATGCGACGAGATCAGAGCCGTTGGAAAGCTGCTTCGAAGTACTATAATCTAGTGGCCTTCATAAAAATTCACCAGATTTATACTTTATTTTGGCGAATTTTATATGCTGCTGTTGTACAGTAACCGAAGACTCAGATCTACAGAGAACTTTCCTATTGATTACCTTTGACCGTGAAGTAGATGTCCGAATTTGAAGATGTGTTCTTCAGCAAGGTTGTAGGAAATCGAACAAGGAAACCATGACTATTTTTGGATCTAAATTTGGAGGTGGTGGTGATTTGTTCTGATTTTGGAAGTGGAGGGTGGTCGGATCTGGGATCTGACTAAAAATACTGTATCAGAGGAAGAAGATGAATTTCTAAAAATAGATAGAAGGCTGATAAAAAATTAAGAAAATTTGTGGAGGTAGGGGGTTATGGACAGAACTCCCAGTAAAATGGGGAGGGTTTGGAAAAATCAAAAAGATGGTCGGAGGGGGAGAACTCAGAGGTTCTATCACTGTAGATAGAAACCTGGCAGATCTGGGATGACAGGTTGGACGAAAATGTAAAAATACTAAACGGTGGATTTTGGGCGTGAAAGTTTAGGTGGCACTTGGAATGCAAGGGTAGAACACACCATAAAAATTTCAGCTTGAGATCTTCACGTGGAGGAGAGAAGATATTCGGACAAGAAGCCTCTGTCTAGGATGGACAGAACACCGAAGGCGGCTCCGCGGCGGCGTGATGGCGGCACGGACGGCGGCGGCGGCGGCACAGATGATCACCGGAGATAGAGGGGAGGGGATAGAAGATAGAAATCACTCTAGAACTGGAGGTTGGAGGAGAGAAACCAGAGGGAGAGAGGAGGGGCTCAAGAACACTCTTGATTTTCCAATAATTTTCTCTTCATTTCTTCATTAATTTCTAATGACACTATACATAGGCTTATATAGAAAATGGCAAGGGGTGGGGAACTGGAAATTTCGTGGGAAATAAGTCATTTTCTTCTGCCATGTGGTCAAAACTCAAAAAAAATAAATTACATATGAATGGAGCACTCCTTTGACTAGGTAGGTAAGGTAGGTGGCCAACCTTTGAAATTTTAACCCCTTTGTCTCCCATGGAGCCTTTGCCGACCGCACTGGCTGCTGGATTTTGCCCCAGAGCATCCCTCTCCACCGATGGGGTGAAGTGATCCTTGCTCAGGAGTTCGGGGGTGAAATCATACCTTCTTGACTTGCCTTTTGCCGGAGGGTATCCCAAGTTTTTATAGTACGCCGCCTTCTGGAGTCCTGCAAGCTGAGAGGTCTCCAGCGGAGGTTACATCCCCATCGTGGGCTTTGATGGCCTCATCATGGGGGCGTTATCCTCGTGGGAAATCGGAACTCCTGGACTTCTTAGCGTTTGGCCCGCTGTGGACTCTAACGGCAGCAATGATTTCATCGGTCGTCCCGAGCTTAAGGGGGCCGGCCCTATCGGGCGATAGGCCTAGCTCGGTGAGGAGATGGGTCGGATAGACCGGCTAGCGCTTCCCCCCTTCGGGCGGAGGGGTAGCTCGTGCGCGGGTCTTCCTGTGACCTGACCGAGGCTCGGGCTCTCCGAGCCTTGGGGCCGCCTAGGAGAGTTGTTTCCTCGAGCATTATTTTATTGGGATTTTCTGAGTGGGCCCTGTGGGCAGTCACTTGGGCGAGCTTGCCTCGTTGGGCCTTATTGGGCCTAGTTGGGTCTGCTCTTTGAGTGGGCTGCAGGAATCCCCCTCTCCACTTGTTCCCCTCCTACTCCCGAGCCAAGGAGGCTCGGTTGAGTAGTCTTTTTGAGGCTTTGGACCGGCGTGGCTCGGGTGGGTGGAATCCTGTTGGCGTGATGGTGCCACGTGTAGTGGTGGCCTGGGCCCATAGTAATAATGATCCTGACGGATTTTGAAACAAAGGGGCCCCCTTTTTCTCGGAGGTTGAAACGGCGCGCTGCCTCCCGCGAGGGTTTATAGGCGTAGGGCGCTGCTCGTTCTTCCCAGCCTTTTCAGGGTTATCGGCCTTTCCTCCATTTCTCTGCTTCTGGGGCTCCTTGATGCGCCGTGAAGATACAGCGGGGGAGCAAGCTCTTGCGGCGGCATTTGAGGAGCTGGCACGTGTAACCGCGGAGGTGATTCGGCGGCTTCCTCCTCCTCCGCAGTCTTCGGGCTCTAGTGAAGGTTCTTCTTCCAGCTCGATGGTGGATCTGCGCTCAAAAATTGAGCAGGTGAGGCGGGAGCCCATCCCCAATCACAGCGAGTTGGGGGAGGTTGACGTGAAGAAATTGGAGCATCGATTTCGCCTGCCTCTCCGGTATAGCTTTGTGGCTGCTGCCCCGTACGAGACGAGCTTAGACAGCCGTACGGGCCATATTTGTACTTTTCTCCTGGCGTGGAAGAGCGGATTCTGCCTCCCCTTCGAGCCTTTCATCTTGAAGCTTCTCAATTTTTTCGTGTTGGCGCCTGTTCAGCTGGTGGCCAACTCGTATCTCCTGCTTTCTGCCTTTCGGATCCTCTATCGCCTGCAGGAGGTTCCCCCGTCGCTGGATCTCTTTCATTATTTCTTCGAGCTGAAGGCACATCCGTCGGCGGGGAAAGGCTTCTATTTTATCCAGGCGCGCAGGAATCGAAGTTGTATTCAGCTGGCGGCGAAGGATTCTTCGCACAAAGGGTGGAAGAGGTAATTTTTCTGGGTGAACGCGGAAGCGGTGGACGAGTCCTGGAGGTGCCAGGTTATGCCCAACTTCCATCCGAATCTCCCCCCACGGCAGGAGGAGTTCCCCGCCGATGTGGAGGAATACGCCGCTCGCTTGTTGACAAATCGCCGGTCGACTGAGGAGCTGGTGACGCTGGAGAACATGGAGCGGTATCTGCTTACACAGCTCAGGCCATCAGGTGCCATTCTTCGGATTCTGCTGCGGGGTCGGAGGGTCAACTTTTCGTTTCCTAATCGAATCCCCTTCTTCATTGCAGACATTCGGCGGGAGCCCTTGGAAGAGGTCACCGAGGTCATCGATCTTGGGGATGATTCGGCGGTCGATGAACCTGTTGCTCCCGCGGGTCGGTCCCAAGCCCGGGACAAGGGCAAGGGGGCGGCCTCCGAGGGATCTTCGCGGTCAAGCGGGGCGAAGCGCAAGGATCCCTTGGAGGGGAGATTGCGGGAAGCCGCGAAGGCCAAGAAACGGGCCAAGAAGGTCGGCCATCCTACCGCTGCCAGGGGTGATTCAGGCTCGGCGGCGCTCCCTTCTCGGGGGCAAGATGGGGCCGACCCTTCAGGGCCAGCTCCCCCACCTACCAGGCGAGAGGGGGCCGAGGAGACCAGGGGCCTCTCAGAGGGCGGAGATAGGTCGGTTCTCCCCTCCCCGGGGATGGAGGGGACCGGTGCCGAAGTGTCCGTCGTCGAGACCAGGAGATCGGTCGAGGTCGGCGATGTCTCGGGCGGCGAGGCGCGGGCCGAGACGGCTAGGGATGGGGGTTCGCCCGCGAGGGCATCGCAGCCCCAAGTGCTCGAAGTTCCCGGTGCGATCGATCCTGCGGCGTCGGTCGAGGTTGGGGGTTTGCCCGGAGAGGCGTCGCAACCCCAACCGACCGCGGCGTGCGGGGCGGTCGGCCCCGTCGTTCGACCCGAACCTTCTGGCGGGGCATCCGGTGGGGAGCGGATCTCCATGTCAGAGGCCTTGGAAAGGCTCGGTGTTTCGGGCGACCTGTATCGGGTTTGCCGAGAGGTTGATGCGAAGACGAGGGGGGGAGACAAGCGCTACTCTCCCACCGGAATCCTCGACGTCCTCATGGAGGGTGGCCTAGTCATAGCTCGGACGGTGGCCTTGATGGTGGAGACGTACGCTCGGGCGGAGGCGGAGCGGTCGAATCTCGCCTGGACCCTCGGGGGGTGCGAGAGGAAACTGGTGTTAGCGCAGCAAGAGTGATATAGAAGGGGGGGATGAATAGATCACTCCCAATTTGTAGAAACTTAGGTGGAAAATAAATTCTACTGCTAACGACCCTCCTTAACCCGCACACAGAGAAATGTAAATACAGTCACCAAGCAAGGCAGTATAAGTAAATGAGAATGAAGAACTGATCACATGGAAGCAAAGAGACAAGCAGATGGAGAGCGCAGATAACAACAGCAAACCACAGAGGAGGCACTCGGTTTTTAGGTGGTTCGATTGCAGTCCGCAATCTACATCCACCCCTCACTCCAACTAGAATGAGGATTCCACTAGACAATGCTAGATCACTGCAGACTCAGTCTGCCAACAACATGCTGCCACACAGCTTGAACAACCAAGGGAAACAAATCCCTCAACCAAGCTCTGCTACCCACAGAACTTGATACCTGTTCCAGCTACCAGCTAGAACAGAGCCGGAGACACCTCTCCCTTCCTCCACACACCGGAGGGAACCTGCTAATGACAACCTGTCACTAGCAACACCAGAGATCACCGATCTCTCTTCCTCAACAACCCAGAGGGAAACTGGAGTAATACTCCCTTCCTCCACACACCGGAGGGGAACCAATTCAAATCAGAAGAATGAACAAAATGAAGAGAAAACAAAATAGGAACAAAGACAAACGAAGAAGCAGTCGGTTCAGAAACCAATACAAATGTAGCTTCAAAGGAAGCAATTCATCAAACCACAGACACTGCTCTCTCTCTTGAACATACTCCTCTGTGAATGTATAGACTTGATGAACCACTGTGGATGTATGGACTTGAGCGAATGAAGCCGATGTACAGACTTGCCTAAGACGCAGCATGAGACGCTGGCTGAGACGGACGCTGTACAGACTTTGAAGAGCAGTTCAATGTATAGACTTGAAGCCCCTGAGCTAAGGTATAGACTTCACGCTGTACAGACTTTGAGCTTTGATCATTTGAGCAAAATGCAATGTACACACTTAGCGATGTATAGACTTGGCCAGGAAAGCGTAGGGAAATGTATGAGTGTATAGACTTGGCCAAGCGTAGGAAAAGATGTGGAGTGTACACACTTGGTAAAACAAGGTTCAGTATATAGACTTGGAGAAGCGAAACCGATGTACAGAGTTTTAAGGATTTGAACGGGAGAGTGTATGGACTTGGTTTCTGTAGTAGTGTATGGAGTTGGAGGTATGAAGGCGATGTATGGACTTGGTGAACACTGCAATAGTAATCGGATGTATAGAGTTGAAGTTTAAACAAACCAGTGTATAGACATGAAGCTTGACAATCCAGTGTATAGAGTTGAAGCTTGGAAGGATGTATAGAGTTGAGCTGTACTGACTTTCGCAATGTGCAGACTTAACTGGTCGGGCAGTGTACAGACTTAGAATATAAAGACCAGTGTATAGACTTCAGTTAGAAGATGCCCGATGTACAGACTAGAAGGAGATATGCCAATGTACAGACTTAATAGATCAAGCTGGTGTATAGACTTTGGTACCCAAGCTATCAATGCTCTGATGCGTCGACCCACCCTTGCTGATGAGTCGACCCACTACTGACCATATTAACCAAACAGTGTAGATAGATGATATAATGAAACAGCATATGAACTAAACTCACTTAGGTGATGAACCAGCATAAATCTAGAGATAGAAGATTGATTTATAGTGTGAGACATCATCAAAACCATAGGGATGCAACAACTGGCCCGCCTCAGCGAGGAACATGAGGGGCTCCGACGGGAATTCTCTGCGTTCAGGGACTCGGCACGGGCCAGCCGGCTAGAAACCGAGGCGCTGATTGAGCAGTTGGCTAAGGCCCGGGGGTCACTTGAGAGGAAAAGCAAACTCTTGGAAGAGGAGCGTCTGCGTCATTTCGAGCTGGACGGTCGCTGGGAGCTCGAACGGGCCGAGTTACTGGACCGGGCGGAGGTAGCGGAGCGCCTTCGTTCCGTGGCCGAGGCGGACCGAGTCCGGGTGGAGAGGTGGTCGAGCGAGGCCGAACGAAGGATGGTAGCGGCAGAGGAACGCCTAGCGGGAGTAGAGGAGCGTGCGGCCGAGGCGGAGCGGGCTCGAGTCGAGCTCGTTGGAAGGATGGAGCAGATCGAGGCGGAGGCGGTCGAGCGATATAGAAGCTCGGATCCTTACTCAGCCGACCTGGAGAGAGCCACCATACCATATTACGAGGTAGCGCTTCGCCGTGGCGCCCGAAAGGGGTTTAAGCAAGGTTATCGCTGGGCGGTGGACTACGCCTTCGATCGAGACTCCGGGATCGAGTTCCCTTTGGGCCAGGCTTATGACTCGGATGAGTCATTTTCTAGTTCCTCTGCGTCGAGCGGGGAGGATTCGGGGGGGTCTCCCTCGGCGGGGTCACCAACTCCGGACGCCTCGGGAGGGTCGCGACGGAGACAGTTCTCGCACAGGCGAGGTGTCACGCCCCGAGCACGGAAGATACCCGGAGACGCGTGACGAGTTTATATCAATCATGTCAATCAGAGTGGTCGTGTATTCGACTTAAAGACAGAGATGCGCAAAATAGCAAGATAACCCAATCCTTTATTTCATAATGGATAGACTATTACAAATCCAATACTCTGTTTAATAAAAAGAAAAGTACATAGTTGACTTAAGAAAATAGGAAAAAGACTAGATGACACTTGAGCAGCTCTATCACTTTCACTCTTGACCATTCCCATCCGATTGACTTCCATCGTCGTCGGACTTACCTGAAAAGTAAGGGACAAACGGAATGAGCGAACGCTCAGTAGGAAATTATATCTCAAGTACTAGCAAGGGGGTTTAAGTAATTACATCTTTCATGAATGCAATGAAGCTATGCATGCTCGCATAAAACGACAAGATAGAGAAAATGTAATATCAAGGAATTAAGATGGATAATTCATGAACTTTCAATAAGATAACAAGACATTTGAGATATTCAAGCAAGTACATTTAACAAGTCATGTCAAGAACTTTGGCTATCATGTATCAAGCAAGTAAATTACCATTTTTCGGGCCACGCATTTCATGTCAAGTTAAGTACGATTCAAGTACAAGATTTTGTGTGGAATGTCCAATCAAGCTAGTCATGCACTCGGTATAATACCAGATACCTTATCATTTTAACTCCCATGGGCACAAATACTTTCGGGTGCTCCTCCCAGGACCAGATCGGGCCCTATATGCGCAGGCATTTATCATGTGTTTTGACATCCACTCTTATATATATATAGCCAATTTTTAAATTTCAATAATCAAGCTTGTACACATGTATGACAACTTTGACAGAATGGAGTCCAAAAATATGACAAAGGACATAGAATGGCGATAATAACGGTATAATCACGATATCGATAAAACTAGGTAGAATATGGTTCCCTTAACTTGGGTACCATGACAAATCAATATGGACATTCTTTATATAGAATTGAGGTCCACATGAACAGTATATCAAAGGTAAGATACCCTCATTCTTATCATAGAATTGAGGTTTACAAGAATGACATGATATGGCATGATATTATCATCCCATTAAGAATTTCTTATGATATACTCTTTGTATAATCATAAGGGCCGGTATACCATGTTTCTTTAGAGTGACATGACATCAATGGTGTAATGGGTTTTTAGGGTACAACCAGCTCAGTCGGCCTTGAGGGAATCCAAGGCTACGAGGAGTCTTACGGAGGTCTCTATGACTAACTCGCTAGTCCAAAGGAACGGAATGTCCAAAGGAGAGCATGTATGTCAATGAGAGTTGAGTGTGATCGATAAAACAATCGTGAAACGTGGGACTATACTCACGGAATGGAGAATAGTGCCGATATATATATTATATAACATATGAAACCATTGGTTAACAGAATCAGGATAAAAAGATCAGTTTACAGAAAATAACGACTTAGGTAAAGTCGTTTCTCATGTAATTAACGCCTAACAGAAGGGCGTTTACATATGTTTCCATTTTGGCAGAATTTTCAATAATTCAGAAATTTATCTAAAACGCGCCCTAGACAGGGGCGTTTCTTTGCAATGAGACAACTACAGTAGCAGGCATCTTTTTATTTACAATATTTTACAGAATATATTTATTTTCAGAAATTATCAAAAACGCGCCCTTGGCAGGGGCATTAATCATTAAATTCTTATTTTTACAGAATATATTGTTCGGGCTTTTAACAGAAACGCGCCCTATGAAGGGGCGTTACTTTTCAATTCACGCCCTGTGATGGGGCGTTAACTCATGGAAAACGACCTTGTCTAGGCCGTGAATTCAAGAAATTTCAGAAATTATCATGAACAGGAAGAAATAAATTTCAGGATAACAATCATATCAATGTATGGTCATGACAATAAAGTTAACAGGTTTGAAGACATATGATCATGCATTATTGTAGAATCATGATTTCATAGATAATCAATTCTTAACATGGGTGATTAATGATTAAATGAAATTAACGCCTGTGTACAGGGCGTCAAATCTAAAATTGACGACCTGATCAAGGTCGTTTCTTGTGAATTAGCGCCCTTGATAGGGGCGTCTCTTTCAAAATATTGCAGAAACGTATTAAAACTGTAATAAATCATATGCATGTCATGCTTATATATATGTATATCTTGCATTAATTTTGTTTGGGCTACCATAACTTGAGAAAACCTACCTTGATCGAAGACTTGAAATTTGAATCGTGAAGGCTATGAGAATAGAAGTTCTGTTGCTTTAACAGCAACCGAATCCAGTATTAGGAGGAAGAGAAGGCTTTGGTGAAGAACCCTTGTTCTCCGGTTCTGTAACTCCTACAAGAACAGAAGAAGAAATATTAGTATTTCTTCATACTTCCTGACCGAAGGTAAAAGAAAGAAGAACATCACCTTTGTTCTTCACGACGTGTGCTCTCTTCGACCTGTAAGAAGAGAAGGAGATGAAGAACGTTAGTTCTTCATACACTCGAAACAGAGAGAAAAAAGAGAATAAGAAGAACAGTTCTGTTCTTCACTTACCGTCGCAGAGGCTTGAATCAAATAGGTTTTAGGGTTTATTCGATCAAGACTATTTATAGGATTTTGGACGTCCTGTTAGGGTTAGTGTTCTAGTGGAAGTAATGCTTCCAATATAGAGTCCTTACCACCTTTTAACTCTTTCTAATACTTATCCATTACCCTGGATAAGCTCCCGTGTCGAACGGAACTCGAATGGAATTAACGACCTAGGTCAGGGCGTCGATTCCTGAATTGACGACCTGGTTCAAGTCGTTTCTTAAGAAGCGCCTGATATGAAGGCGTTCTTTGTTTTAAAACACGCCCAATCTAGGGGCGTTTCTTGGCCTTACCCTTTTTGACGTTGGAATTTGACGCCGTTTGGTGAGGGCGTCACTTCTTGAGTCACGCCTTAACTAGAGGCGTTTATAATTTAAATAGCGCCTTGATCCGAGGCATTATTTTATATTATTTTATTTATCTAATTATTTGATTTATTTTAAAATATTTATTGTTATTTATATTTTATCAGGGTTGCTACACCCTCCCCCACTTAAAAGAATTTGGTCCCCAAATTCAATTGCACAATATGTATATACGTGGAGAGTGTAGATCATATATACCTCTTAGAATAATTCGGGAAATCGTTTCTTCATAGATTCCTCGGTCTCCCATGTTGCTTCGTGTTCAGAATTCTTATTCCATTGCACCTTAAGCATGGGAATAACCTTATTCCTTAGTGCTCGTATTTCGCGATCTAAGATCTTCATAGGCTTCTGTTCATGTGTGAGATCTTTCTGGATCACCATATCTCCATGTTCAATAATATGAGATAGATCGTGTACATACTTCTTCAACATAGATATGTGAAATACATTATGTACTTCGGATAATTGAGGAGGCAACGCGATGCGATAAGCAACCTCGCCAACTCTTTCGAGTATCTCAAAAGGTCCGATGAATCTTGGCGTAAGCTTGCCCTTAACACCAAATCTTCGTATGCCACGTCCAGGCGATATTTTAAGAAATACATGATCTCCAACCTGAAATTCAAGATCTCTTCTTCTTGTATCAGCATAAGCCTTTTGTCTGGTCTGAGCAACTTGCAATCTTTCTCTGATTACTTGTATCTTCTCAGTTGTATCCCTTACCATGTCTGGACCTAACAGTTGTTTCTCTCCAACTTCGTTCCAGCATACGGGTGATCGGCAACTCCTTCCGTATAAGGCTTCGAAAGGTGACATTTGGATACTAGCTTGGTAGCTGTTGTTATATGCAAATTCAACTAAAGGCAAGTGGTCATGCCAGCTTCCTCCAAAGTCAATGATGCATGCTCTAAGCATATCCTCAACAACTTGATTAGCTCTCTCGGTCTGACCATCCGTTTATGGGTGAAAAGCAGTACTGAAGTTGAGCCTTGTTCCCAATGAATGGGTAAGTCCCTTCCAAAAATGAGAAGTAAAACGGGGGTCTCTGTCAGACACGATTGAGACAGGAATTCCATGTATCCTGACTATTTCCTTGATGTATAGTGCAGCTAGCACATCAATTGACCATCGACTTTTTATTGGCAAGAAATGCGCCGATTTAGTTAATCGGTCAATGATAACCCATATTCCATCGTGTCCTCCTTTAGATTTAGACAAACCCATGATGAAGTCCATACCAATATCCTCCCACTTCCACTTAGGAATATCTAGAGGATGTAGTTTTCCAGCAGGCTTTTGGTGTTCTGCCTTGACCTGTTGGCATGTGAGACAGCGATATACATATTCTGCTATTTCTCTTTTCATATTAGGCCACCAAAAGTTCCTCTTTACATCTTGGTACATTTTGGTTGATCCTGGATGAATCGTGTACCTTGATCTGTGAGCTTCATCTAAGATCTTTTTCTTTAATTCCGGACAATCAGGTATACAAGTTCTATGTTTGAATAATAATCTTCCATCAGAAACTATCTGAAAGTCGGATTGTCCTTCTAATCTGCCTTTGATTTCTACCAATATAGGATCATCATCCTGAAGTGCTTGTATCTCAAAAAATAAATCTGACTGTATGCTTACATGAGATAAGGTGACAAATTTGGATTCCGTGTCCAAGCTTATATTGAGCTCGGAGAATTGTTCTAGCAACCTTCATTCTTGTATCATACAATTGGCTATTATTGCTCTCGGCTTTCGACTAAGGGCATCAACAACATAATTACCCTTTCCAGGATGATATTGTATATTGAAGTCGAAGTCCTTGAGGTATTCTAGCCAGCGTCTTTGTCTCATGTTTAGCTCTTTTTGTGAAAATAGATATTTGAGACTTTTGTGATCGGAGTATACAGTAAATTGCACTCCATATAAGTAGTGTCTCCATATCTTCAGTGCAAATACCACCGCGGCCAGTTCTAAGTCATGGACGGGGTAATTCTCCTCATGCTTCTTCAGTTGACGAGAAGAGTATGCTATGACCTTCCCTTGTTGCATTAAGACACACCCGAGGCCAATGCCAGAAGCATCGGTGTAAATCTCGAATTTCTCTCCTTCTATTGGTAGAGCTAAGACTGGAGCTGTCATGAGATGATCCTTGAGAGTTTGAAAACTTCTTTCACATTCCTCACTCCATTCATATCGGATCTCCTTACGAGTTAACCTTGTAAGGGACACGGCGATCTTGGAGAAGTCTTTGATGAATCGTCGATAATATCCTGCAAGACCTAAGAAACTTCTGATCTCGCTTGCATTAGTGGGTCTTTCCCAGTTTCTTACAGCTTCAACTTTTGACGGATCTACAGATAAACCGTCCTTGGATATGACATGTCCGAGAAAAGCCACTTCTTCAAGCCAGAACTCGCACTTGCTGAGTTTTGCATATAATTGATTTGTCCTCAAGACTTGCAATGCCATCCTCAAATGCTTTTCATGTTCTTCCTTAGTCTTGGAATATATCAATATATCATCAATGAAGACTACTATGAATTGATCCAAGTAGGGCCTGAATATGCTATTCATTAACTGCATAAAGGCAGCAGGGGCATTTGTTAGTCCAAAAGGCATAACAACAAATTCGTAATGGCCATACCTGCTTCTGAATGCAGTCTTATGAATGTCATCATCCTTGATTCTTAACTGATGATATCCCGACCTGAGATCAATCTTGGAAAAATATTTGGATCCTGAAATCTGATCAAATAACTCATCGATTCTTGGCAGTGGTACTTGTTCTTGATAGTAAGATGATTCAACTATCGATAGTCGATACACAATCTCATGGATCCATCCTTCTTCTTCACAAATAAGACTGGTGCTCCCCACAGGGAAGTACTTGGTCTAATAAACCCTTTTCGAATTAGTTCCATTAATTGCTCTTTTAACTCCTTGAGTTTAGTAGGTGACATTCTATAAGGTGCCTTTGAAACTGGACCAGCACCAGGGACTAAGTCAATGGTGAAGGCCACATCCCTTTGAGGGGGTAATCCTGGCAAATCTTCCGGAAACACGTCCGGAAATTCTTGTACTACTGGAATGTCTTCTAGCTTAGTATCCTTTGTTGCCTTAACTGTGACAAATGCAAGGAAAGATGTACATCCTTTCCTGATGAGCTTGCTAGCTCGGAGGGCCGAAATAAGAGGGGAATTGCTCCGACTCTTGGGGCGAGTAAAGACTAACTCTGGAATATCTTTGAAAGCAATTTGGCTATTGCGGCAATCAACCGTTGCCTGGTATTTGGATAACCAGTCCGCTCCTAGTATAACATCATGCTCCTTTAGATCGAGGCATATGAGATCTATAGGTAAATTCCTACCTTGAACTATTACCTCACAGTTTTGGTAGTGATGAGTAATATCATTTTCACTTCCAAGAGGAGTAGTTAGAACTATCTTTATCCATTCTGGTTCTAACGGTAACGGGTCGGCAAACTTCTTAGAAATAATGGAATGCGATGCACCCGTATCAAATAAGACATAAGCACTTTTGGAACAAACTGTTAATGTACCTTCTACCAGTCCACCTTCTTCTTGCTCGGTCTCCTTTATTGCATGAAGTCGAGCGTTCTTTGTCACCGGGCGTTTACCATCACCGGCTTGGTCATTCATTAATGGACACTCGGGAATCCGATGCTCACGGCTTCCACAACGGAGACATGCTCCTAACTTCCTCCAGCATTCTTCTGTCTTGTGACCAGCCTTGTCACAATGCTTGCATACTACGTTTGAAGGTGTAGTGGTGATAGAGAAAGGCTTGGATTTCTTGAACTTGGAATCTTGAGAGGATGAACCTCCATTGTTGGGCCTCTTCTTAAAGTTGGGTTTAAAAGAACCCGAACCTGTGACTTGCTCCTTCTTGTCTTTTCCACGGATCCTATCAGATAGTTCCGTGGCATCTTCAAGTAATTGAGCTCGGCGCACTATTTCAGAATAAACTTGGATATCCATCGGCGCCAGTTGAGTGATATAGTGGGGCCTAAGCCCATTAAGAAATCTACGGGCTTTCATCTTCTCTGTGCTAATAAGATGCTTAGCATATCTAGACAACCTGGAGAACTGAGCTTCATAATCTGCTAATGATAAAGATCGTTGCTTTAATGCAGCGAATTCTGTAGCCTTCTTTTCTTGGACTCAGTCCGAGAAATATTTAGCATTGAAGTATTCCACAAATTCTTCCCATGTTACTTGAGTAGGATCGATGGTTGCTTCAATAGACTCCCACCAACATCTAGCATCTTTCTCTAACTGGAATGTAGCTAATAGAACTTTGTCCTAATCCGTGCATTGCATGACACGGAATATGCGTTCGGTTTCCCGAACCCAATGCTCGGCATCGTCCGGATCGGTTGATCCTATGAACTTCGGGGGATTCATGCTCTTAAAGACTTGGTGTAAACTTCCAGCTCGTGGAGCATCACCCTGTGCTACCTGTTGTAGCACTTGAGTCATCCCTTGGAGGGTACGCTGCATGTTGCGCCATTGAGCACGTTCGGCAGCCATTATCCTACAATTATAATAGCTACGTTAGTATTATATCACTGTGGTCTTATTAAAAGACTCATTGACTCTTAACCCTTGGTTCTACCCAATCTCACTTGGTTAAACGTTCAACTTATCCTTGGACTTGGGGGTTTTTCCTAGGAATTGAATACCTTAGGCTCTGATACCACAAAAACCATCACGCCCCGAGCGTGGAAGATACCCGGAGACGCGTGACGAGTTTATATCAATCATGTCAATCAGAGTGGTCGTGTATTCGACTCAAAGACAGAGATGCGCAAAATAGCAAGATAACCCAATCCTTTATTTCATAATGGATAGACTATTACAAATCCAATACTCTGTTTAATAAAAAGAAAAGTACATAGTTGACTCAAGAAAATAGGAAAAAGACTAGATGACACTTGAGCAGCTCTATCACTTTCACTCTTGACCATTCCCATCCGATTGACTTCCATCATCGTCGGACTTACCTGAAAAGTAAGGGACAAACGGAATGAGCGAACGCTCAGTAGGAAATTATATCTCAAGTACTAGCAAGGGAGTTTAAGTAATTACATCTTTCATGAATGCAATAAAGCTATGCATGCTCGCATAAAACGACAAGATAGAGAAATGTAATATCAAGGAATTAAGATGACAATCATGAACTTTCAATAAGATAACAAGACATTGAGATATTCAAGCAAGTACATTTAACAAGTCATGTCAAGAACTTTGGCTATCATGTATCAAGTAAGTAAATTACCCTTTTTCGGGCCACGCATTTCATGTCATGTAAGTACGATTCAAGTACAAGATTTTGTGTGGAATGTCCAATCAAGCTAGTCAAGTACTCGGTATAATACCAGATACCTTATCATTTTAACTCCCATGGGCACAAGTACTTTCGGGTGCTCCTCCCAGGACCAGATCGGGCCCTATATGCGCAGGCATTTATCATGTGTTTTGACATCCACTCTTGTATATATAGCCAATTTTGAATTTCAATAATCAAGCTTGTAGACATGTATGACAACTTTGACAGAATGGAGTCCAAAAATATGACAAAGGACATAGAATGACGATAATAACGGTATAATCACGATATCGATAAAACTAGGTAGAATATGGTTCCCTTAACTTGGGTACCATGACAAATCAATATGGACATTCTTTATATAGAATTGAGGTCCACATGAACAGTATATCAAAGGTAAGATACCCTCATTCTTATCATAGAATTGAGGTTTACAAGAATGACATGATATGGCATGATATCATCATCCCATTAAGAATTTCTTATGACATACTCTTTGTATAATCATAAGGGCCGGTATACCATGTTTCTTTAGAGTGACATGACATCAATGGTGTAATGGGTTTTTAGGGTACAACCAGCTCAGTCGGCCTTGAGGGAATCCAAGGCTACGAGGAGTCTTACGGAGGTCTCTATGACTAACTCGCTAGTCCAAAAGAACGGAATGTCCAATGGAGAGCTTGTATGTCAATGAGAGTTGAATGTGATCGATAAAACAATCGTGAAACGTAGGACTATACTCACGGAGTGGAGAATAGTGCCGATATATATATTATATAACATATGAAACCATCGGTTAACAGAAACAGTGAAAAATCAATTTTTACAGTAAAATAACGACTTAGGTAAAGTCGTTTCTCAAGTAATTAACGCCTAACAGAAAGGCGTTTATCTATTTTCTATTTTTGCAAAATTTCAATATTTCAGTAATTTGTCAAAAACGCGCCCTGATCAGGGGCGTTTATTCAAGATTTGACGACTACACCAGAAGGCGTCCTTTTATCTTCACTGTTTGACAGAATATCAATATTTTCAGGAATTTATCAAAAACGCGCCCTGGGAAGGGGCGTTACCATTTAATTCTATTTTTCAGAATATGTATTCCAGGATTTTAACAGATACGCGCCCTAGTAAGGGGCGTTTCTTTTCAATTCACGTCCTGTGATGGGGCGTTAACACATGGAAAATGACCTAGTCTAGGTCGTGAATTTAAGAAATACCATGAATTTTCATGGGCAGTGATAATTTCAGGATAATAGAATTCATGAAGAACGAATGTATGGTCATGACAATAAAATTAACAGGTTTGAAGACATATGATCATGCATTATTGTAGAATCATGATTTCATAGATAATCAATTCTTAACATGGGTGATTAATGATTAAATGAAATTAACGCCTGTGTACAGGGCGTCAAATCTAAAATTGACGACCTGATCAAGGTCGTTTCTTGTGAATTAGCGCCCTTGACAGGGGCGTCTCTTTCAAAATATTGCAGAAACGTATTAAAACTGTAATAAATCATATGCATGTCATGCTTATATATATGTATATCTTGCATTAATTTTGTTTGGGCTACCATAACTTGAGAAAACCTACCTTGATCGAAGACTTGAAATTTGAATCGTGAAGGCTATGAGAATAGAAGTTCTGTTGCTTTAACAGCAACCGAATCCAGTATTAGGAGGAAGAGAAGGCTTTGGTGAAGAACCCTTGTTCTCCGGTTCTGTAACTCCTACAAGAACAGAAGAAGAAATATTAGTATTTCTTCATACTTCCTGACCGAAGGTAAAAGAAAGAAGAACATCACCTTTGTTCTTCACGACGTGTGCTCTCTTCGACCTGTAAGAAGAGAAGGAGATGAAGAACGTTAGTTCTTCATACACTCGAACGTGTTTTATTTATCTAATTATTTGATTTATTTTAAAATATTTATTGTTATTTATATTTTATCAGGGTTGCTACACGAGGTCAGTGCCCGGGTCGGCCGTCACCGAAGGTGCTGGGGGTAACACGCCTACTTCCGTTGTTTCCGAGCGTCAAAGTGGGCCCGAGGCCTGATGTATTTTACCTTATTTTGCCCCTTTCTCTTGTTTGTCTCTCTTTTCTCCTTTTAGAGAGTTTCCTCTTTATGAGATAATGAATGACTTACTTGTTTGATTGCCATCCTGGCCGTGATTTGGTTGGCGTATCAGAAGTAGTTGGAAAGTGCTGATATGTCCTGCGTGATTTTCGCATGCTGATTTGGTAGGCTTCTGACGGGGCGTCCTTCCATTCCCTCATGCTTTGAATGCCAGGCCGCTTCGTGAATCCCGCTAGGGTGGGAAACGAGGAGTTGGAGGTGACTGTTCAGGGGAGAAATCCTTTGGCGTGTTTTCGAGGGGGGAGTCATTTAAGGCGTGTAGCCTCCTTTGGCCTATAAGAAGGACCGAAAGGTGCCCTTTCCTCTTTACCGCTTGGGATTTTCTCTAACAATCTTTCCTCACTCCGTCCTCTTCACTCTGCGCCATGCCGTTACATTCGGAGCATGGAGGATCCTTCGGAGGGCGACGCCGCCGACGACGGGGAGCAGAGGGTCCTGGCCATCCCAGTTTGTTGGACGGGTCCCACGGTCGCCGCGCGGGTTTGAGACGGGTCTGACGGTCGTCGCGCGGATCTGGAGAGGGCTTCGACGTGTGAGGGCACGGCTCTTGCCCTTTCTCAGTTTCGGCGTGGCTTCCGGGCGGGCGCCGAGGTGGAGGACGGATGGGGGTATCAGGGAAGCCTGCCGCCACTCCCCCTCTACATGGGGGGGGGAGGCGCATCAAGTTCCCTCCTCACCGAAGCCTTCCTCCGTCTGCAGCCTCTTTTTCCCTCTTCTGCTCTTCATTTCTTTTACTCTTCGGAGGCTGCTTGCTCTCTGTTCCCTTCCAGGGAGTTGGTAGGTTGGGAAAGAAGGGCTTCATGGTGCTCCTTCTCCCTCACCTCCATCAACTTGGAAGGTAGCCTTCTCCCACTTTAGAAGGTGGCTATCTTCTCTACAGTCCCTCTGTCACCTTTGGGGGTCGTCTGAGTCAACTGGATCGCCCCCCTCTTGTCCGAGCCAGTTTCTACGCGAGGCAGAGTCAGTGGCTGGATGCGAGGAGATCGAGATCGAGTCAACCGAGCGATGCCCCCTTGCAGCGGTGCTAGACGGATTTTCTTGCTTTTTGTCATGCAATGTACTGGCCTTTGCCTTTCTGATGTATCAATAGTTTGGAATGAAAAGAAAAAGGATTTATTCCGTCCATCTTGCTGTACAATTTCAAAAATAGAATTTGCGTAGTGCGGCTACGTTCCATGTCCGAGGAATGGGTTCCCCTTCCATTGTTGCTAACCTGTACGCACCTTTCCCGAGCGTCTCGACCACTCGGTAGGGGCCTTCCCAGTTAGGGGACAGCTTGCCCGCCGCCTCTAGTTGTCACGCCCCGAACAAGGCGGAAATATCGGGACGTACAGTTAGGGACACGCAGGCAAGAGAGAGAGGAAAAACTAAATAATACACAAGTGCTACAAGATGGAAATACTAAATGATCCTTAACAAACCACCACTGATACAATAACCTCATGTTCAACTTACTACAACTGGAATAACAACCACTAAAACTCAATAACATGACTGAGACTAAAAGCTCTCCAAAACACAACTAAAGAAAGATAACACACTACTAACACACTAGAACTGATACACTCAAGACATCACTCCTGCCCTTCCCCATCGGTAAGCGCGTCACCTGAAAAGCCTGGAAAGGGGGGAAAACACAACTATGAGCTGACGCTCAGTAGGAAATAACAGACAGGTATAAGTGATTAACAGTTTAATTACATTTTAAAATGTCATGCTACAAATGATAAAAACAATAAAAAGATAACGGTGATATCACGAAACAGAATTCAAAGATCTTGCAAGGTCAAGAAATATAATGAATAGAATAGTAAGACAAGAATTTACTACAGGAGATAACGATAAAAAGTTGGCCATATCAAGACAATTCAAGTCATGTCAAGCACGTATGTAATTTCATTTCCACGTCCAAGTAATAAGCAAGTAAAGTAACCACAAGTAGAGTATAGAACAGTGAAGAGTGGAAAGTGAAAAGTAGTAGAAAGTAATGTAGAGAGTAGTGGAGAGAGTAGTGGACAGTCCTAGATTTAACACATGTCAAGTACTGGTGCCAAATGCCACACCTAGTCATTCACCTCCCCGGGGGTACACGTAGTGTTCGGGCGCTCTTCCCAGGACTAGACCGAGTCCTTAATTGTTTGCCAGGCATTGATTTCTTTGGATCAAAGATCCCACGAATCTAGACTTCCACAGTTTATGGCCAGAATTCCAAGGTTTAAACTAAGTAGCAATAACAACTTCAAGTAGGAAAGAGATTCATTTCCAGAATTTCAAGGTAAGTATAATCATCAAGGAGATCGAAACCAAGTCACAACAAGAGTAAATCGTGCTGCGCTGCTGTAAAACAGCAGCAATCAAACAAGCTAATCAACATATTAATCCTAATCACCAAGTTAAGATATCATGATTAACCATTATCATTTGTATTAGCCAAAGAGCCAACAAGCTAGAACAAGTTGTCAAGGTAAAGAACAAGCTCTCACAGCGGTGAAATAGAATGCATTATCAGGGGCTTTAATTACACCATTAATCATTAATTAAGTGAGTTTCTATTTAACCAATGTAAGTGTTGTAATGGAGATAGTAAACATCGTGTTTTGTACTATGTTTGCGAGAAAGGACCAATGCAAATTGACATCAAGGGGGGTACATGAATAGGTCAAAAGTTCTTCAAAAATATAATTTCAATGGGTCTAAGTTAAATGGGTTGATTCCCCACTGATTCGGATCCATCTTCGGTTCGAAAAATGAAGAAAATCGGGTTTCTGGTGTACGGGTCGACCCTTGGGGTCGACCCCTGAAAAACTGGGGTCTGGGAGCAGGATGGGTCGACCCCTGGGGTCGACCCTCGGGCTGGGCCGCATGGGTCGACCCCTGGGGTCGACCCTCGGGCTGGCCTGGGCTGCCAGATGATGGGTCGACCCCTGGGGTCGACCCCTGCAAGAACAGCAACGGCTGCACTTCCGGAAAACGTGAAATCTCACCCAATTGAGGTCCAATTGAGTTGAAATCAAAACCACATGCCATAGGAATCTTGCTAGACATATTAGGGTCATAAAACTACAGTTTGGAAACACGAATTTCATCAGAATTCACAAGAATCACAACCTATTCTATGAAGAACACAAGGAGACCTAGTTCAGGACATACTTCCACTAAATCGTCGAATTCTCTCGATATACAAAACCAAATTTGGGGATTTTGGTGTCAAAAGAAAGCTAACACGATCATGAATCCAATCATATATAATATGCTACATGAAGATCAAGTTACATGACTCAAAATGAGCCCGTAATCAAGCTCTGACTTAAGGAACACTATATGAATCATGTTCTAGACATGCTTCTACAAAAATCAAAATTCACGATGCATGCTCAATGGAATTTGGGGCTTTCTACGTTAAATGAAAGATAATAACATGCTGATTACTTCATGTAAGTTAATTAGAGTTTGGTTGTTAGATCCTACCTCAAATCGGAGAGAGAAAACTCAAACCCTAGGATGAAGAACACTTGGACAGCACCTCACAAAAAGCTCGATTTCTCCACGGATACCTAATGAAAATTGGGGCTTTTGCCACCAATGGATAGAGCTCGATGAGAGGAACAACTTGCTATACTCATGATCAAAATTTGGTTGAGAAATCCTACCTCAATCGATGGATCAAAGAAGGATGAAGGGAAGCCAACGGCCTGCTGACCCACCTCCACAATTCGAACTAGATCTCTCCAGATCTGAAACTTCAGCGAACCCCACAGCAGCCAAATGAAAGAAGACTCGTAGGGCTTCATTTTGATAGCTCATAGAGCTTCTGGAGCCTTCTGAGTTGGGAGTATTCGCTGCTGCAAGCTACGTGTTTAGAAACGGCGCCGAAATCCTTGACTTGACCAAACTATGTCGGCAGCACGTTTTGGGGCTAGTTTACCTCAAATTGATTGAGGGTAAATGTTCCTTACATTGTGGCCTTCCATTTGCCACTGATTTCAGATCATTTGGTTGAGAATTGAGGTCGAATTTCGTGTTTTAAACTAAGGGTTAGGTATGGGTCAAAAGTGTGCACTTTTGGGTTTAAACTCTAAATAGATCTTACCACGGATTTACAATGGCCTAATGCCAGAAGGAAAAGTTGTTATCTACCTCGACCTTAATCTGTTTACTATTTTTACAGATTTTTCTAAGGTAGTCAGATTATTACTTATACTATTCCGTAAATAGTTAAATGTTAAGTTCGGAAAACTAAGTTCACTAATTCGGCATAATAAATGATTTTCTTAGGCTTAAATGTAGAAGACAAAGTTGCTAAACAAAATTAATTCTACAAGATGTGATTTTTGGGGATTTTTAGAAAATAGTTGAAAAATGACTTATTCTATTAATTAATTAATTAATCTAATTAATTTGGATAATTCTCATTAATTCGAATAACTTCAAATAAATTCTAATAATTACAAATAACTTTCTAAATAAATTTCTAAAGAATTTGGGGTCTTACACCCTCCCCTACTTAAAGGAATTTGGTCCTCCAAATTCACTGCACTAAAACTGAGAGTAGAAAAAGATCGCTCACCTAGAATAGATCGGGATACCGCTTTCGCATAGTCTCTTCAGACTCCCATGTAGCTTCTTCGGTCCCACGCCGACTCCACTGAATCTTGACCATCGGTATCGAACGATTCCGGAGTTGCTGTTGCTTCCGGTCTAGAATCTTGACAGGTCTTTCCTCATAGGTCAAATCTTCCTTCAGTTCAAAATCCACCTGCTGAATGATATGAGTGGGATCGTACACATATTTCCGCAACATAGACACATGGAAAACGTTGTGTACGCCAGACAATTGCGGTGGTAAAGCCAGTCTGTATGCCACCTCTCCCACTCTATCTAGAATCTCGAATGGACCAATGTACCTCGGACTCAGCTTGCCATGAATGCCAAATCTTCGGATCCCTCTCGTCGGAGAGACCTTTAAGAACACATGCTCGCCAACCTGAAATTCCAATGCTCTCCTTCTGTTGTCGGCATAACTCTTCTGTCTTGACTGGGCTACTTGTAACCGGTCTCGGATAACACGGATGTTCTGTGATGATTCCGAAACAAGATCTGGTCCAAGCCACTGTTTCTCACCTACCTCGTCCCAACACAACGGGGAACGACAACTTCTACCATATAGTGCTTCAAAAGGAGCCATCTGAATGCTAGACTGATAGCTGTTATTGTAAGCGAATTCAATTAATGCCAAATGCTCACTCCAATTACCACCAAAATCAATCATGCAAGCTCGCAACATATCTTCCACTATCTGATTGGTTCTTTCAGTCTGTCCATCTGTCTGTGGATGAAAAGCAGTACTGAAATTCAGACGAGTACCCAAAGACTCTTGCAGTCCCTTCCAGAAATGTGAAGTAAATCTGGGGTCTCGATCAGATACTATATTCACTGGAATACCATGCAATCTCACCACTTCCTTTATATACAAAGCAGCCAATACATCAATCGTCCACTTGGACTTAATTGGTAAGAAATGAGCCGACTTTGTCAATCGATCGACAATCACCCATATCGCATCAAATCCACCACGAGTCCTAGGTAGACCCATAATGAAATCCATGCCAATGCTTTCCCACTTCCATTGGGGTATGTCGAGTGGTTTCAATTTCCCTGCTGGTCTGAAATGTTCGGCCTTAACTTGCTGACATACCAAACATCTGCTCATAAAATCTGCAACTTCTCTTTTCATATTCGGCCACCAAAAGACCTTTTCAAATCTCGGTACATCTTAGTGCCTCCAGGATGAATGGTATATCTGGATCTATGAGCTTCCTCAAGAATTTTGTTCTTTATTGTAGCCTCATCCGGAACACAAGTTCTGCCTTTAAATAATAATCTACCATCATCGGCCAACATGAAGTCAGGTCTGCTGCTCAAGTTTCCCTTGATCTCTACCAACTCGGGATCATTATCTTGCAAGGACTTGATCTCTATCAACAATTCGGGCTTAAGTTGGATCTGAGCAATCATGACCCGATCATTGTCGATATTAAGATCCAGACTAGATAATTGTTCCAACAACCTCCATTCTTGTAACATGAGACTTGACAATCTAGCTACCGGCTTCCGGCTTAAAGCATCTGCCACAACATTACCTTTGCCAGGATGATACTCAATCGAGAAGTCGAAGTCTTTCAAGTACTCCAACCATCTCCGCTGCCTCATGTTGAGTTCCTTCTGAGAAAATAAATACTTCAAACTCTTATGATCTGAGAACACTGTAAAGGTTTCTCCATACAAGTAATGCCTCCATATCTTCAAAGCAAACACGACTGCAGCAAGTTCCAAATCATGAACAGGATAATTATCTTCGTGCTTCCTCAACTGCCTAGAGGAATAGGCAATCACCTTCCCATGCTGCATGAGTACACAGCCTAAGCCAATACCTGAAGCATCAGTATAAACAACAAATCCTCCTTCACCAGAAGGTAAAGCCAAAACAGGTGCAGTAGTCAAACACTCCTTCAGAGTCTGAAAGCTTCGCTGACAATCATCTGACCAATCAAACTTATTCTCCTTGCGGGTTAATCTTGTCATAGGTACTGCAATCTTGGAGAAATCTTGAATAAATCTTCGATAATAACCTGCCAGGCCTAGAAAACTTCTAACTTCTGTCACACTGGTAGGCTGTTCCCAATTCTTCACTGCCTCAACCTTCGAAGGATCAACAGAAATACCGTTCTTCGTAATGATATGTCCTAGAAAGGACACCTCTTGCAGCCAGAATTCACACTTACTGAACTTAGCATATAGTTGATGATCTCTCAACAATTGCAATGCCATTCTCAGATGTTCAGCATGTTCCTCCTCATTCTTAGAATAAATCAGGATGTCATCAATAAAGACCACGACCCATTGATCAAGATAGGGCCGATATGCATCGTTCATTAACTGCATGAAAGCTGCTGGTGCATTCGTTAGACCAAAAGGCATAACGACAAACTCAAAATGACCATACCTGCTGCGGAAAGCCGTTTTATAAATATCCTCTTCCTTAATCCGCAACTGGTGATATCCAGATCGAAGATCGATCTTAGAAAAATATTGAGCTCCTGCTATCTGGTCAAATAGTTCGTCAATCCTCGGCAAGGGATATTTATTCTTGACAGTCTGCTGATTTATTTACCGATAATCAATGCACAGCCTCATCGAACCATCTTTCTTCCTGACAAATAGTACAGGGGCTCCCCACGGAGAAGTACTAGGACGAATAAAACCCTTCTCAAGTAATTCCATCAGTTGCTGCTTCAGTTCCCTCAGTTCCGCAGGAGACATACGATAAGGAGCCTTAGAAATAGGAGCTGTGCCAGGAATAAGATCAATAGAAAAGATAACTTCCCGCTCAGGCGGAAGTCCTGGTAGTTCTTCTGGAAAGACATCAGGAAAATCTCGGACAACAGGAATGTCCTTGATCTCCATCTGCTGCTCAGGAGTTGCACAAACAAAGGCTAGAAAAGCCTCACACCCATGCCTCAAAAGCTTATCAGCTCGAAGAGCCGAGATGAGCGGTACAGAGTTATGGTGCTTGACTCCCGTAAAAGATAAACCAGAATGTCCAGTAAAAGTCACTGAGCTAGAACTACAGTGAACATTGGCCTCATACTTGGCCAACCAATCTGCTCCTAGGATTACATCATAATCCTTCATATCCATGCAGACCAAATCTGCTGGAAAGTTCTGTTCACCAATCATAACCTTACTAGAAGGATAGAAATACTGGATTGTTGATCTAGTGCCAATAGGGGTTGAAATCTCTAACGGAGTATTCATCAAAACAGGTTCCACAACTAATGACTTAGCAAATCTCCGTGAAATAAAAGAATGTGTTGCACCAGTATCAAAGAGAGCAAATGCGGGCTTATCGATTATAGTAAGGGTACCTTCGACGAGTCCGCCATCATCAGAAATCCCAGTTTCATCTGCATGTAAAGCTTGAAGCTTGCCTTGTGGTTTCTTGAAGACTAGAGGTTTTGCCGGTGTAGCTTGCTCCGATATGAGAGGACAATTGGGGATACGGTGCTCCTTGCTTCCACATCGCAAACAGGCGCCTAGCTTGCGCCAGCACTCCTCTATCTTGTGACCCGGACGATCACAATAGTTGCACACGCCCTTGAATGGAACAATAGGGCCAGGCTTCTTGTCTTCATGCCTCGGCATCTTGCCCTTCCACGATCCGGACCCGCTCCACGAACCAGGTCCACTAACAGGCCTCTTCTTGGTATACCCGGGTTTGACACTCCCGGAACCCGTAGGTAATTCTTTCTTGGTGCCTTTACCACGGATTCTCTCCGTCATCTCAAGAGTATCCTCTAGAACTTGCGCTTTCCTTACCACCTCAGAATACGTGGAAATCTCCATCGGTGCCAATTGGTTGATATAATGAAGCTTCAATCCATTGAGAAAGCGCTTCGCCTTCATCTTCTCGGTGGAAATGAGATGTGTAGCATATCGAGAAAGCCGTGCAAATTGAGCCTCATACTCTGCCACGGACAAACCTCGCTGTTTCAAGGCCGCGAACTCTGCCGCTTTCTTCTCTTGCACTCTATCAGAAAAATACTTGCTGTTGAAGAATTCTTCGAATTCTTCCCACATAACTTGCCGATCACCGAGAGTTGCCTTGATAGAATCCCACCAAGTACGTGCATCATGTTCCAGTTGAAATGTGGACAAAAGGACACGCTCCTGGTTGGTGCATTGCATAACTTCAAAGATCCTCCCCATCTCATCTAGCCAGTGCTCGGCTTGGTCAGGGTCAGTCGAACCAGCGAATCTAGGCGGATTCATTCGCGGAAGTTCCGGTATAGATCACCGGTGCCATGCTGTGCCGCTCCTGCCTGAGCTACTTGCTGAAGGGCCTGAGTAAGGCCTTGAACCGTACGCTGCAGGTTCCTCCATTCAGCACGATCAGCTGCCATCTACACGAGAAATAGATTACTTAGGTCCAATAAGATAGATAAAGCACGATTAAGGAACGAACTTAACCCAAGTTCTACCCATTCTCACAGGTCAGGTCTAGAACTTTACAAGGTTAGGGATCTAGTGCACCTAGACACGACCAAAAACTCGGTACCTGGCGGAGGTAATCGGTCCGAAGACCACTCGCGCAAGTGTGCGACCTTTCCGATAGGCGTAGCCTAACGTTCGGACAACACCTTTTGATATACCGGTTATTGGGATGCAATGCAAGAAAACCTAAAACTTAGGAAACCTAGGAATGTGAAACCTAGGCTCTGATACCAACTAAACTGTCACGCCCCGAACAAGGCGGAAATATCGGGACGTACAGTTAGGGACACGCTGGCAAGAGAGAGAGGAAAAACTAAATAATACACAAGTGCTACAAGATGGAAATACTAAATGATCATTAACAAACCACCACTGATACAATAACCTCATGTTCAACTTACTACAACTGGAATAACAACCACTAAAACTCAATAACATGACTGAGACTAAAAGCTCTCCAAAACACAACTAAAGAAAGATAACACACTACTAACACACTAGAACTGATACACTCAAGACATCACTCCTGCCCTTCCCCATCGGTAAGCGCGTCACCTGAAAAGCCTGGAAAGGGGGAAAAACACAACTATGAGCTGACGCTCAGTAGGAAATAACAGACAGGTATAAGTGATTAACAGTTTAATTACATTTTAAAATGTCATGCTACAAATGATAAAATAATAAAAAGATAACGGTGATATCACGAAACAGAATTCAAAGATCTTGCAAGGTCAAGAAATATAATGAATAGAATAGTAAGACAAGAATTTACTACAGGAGATAACGATAAAAAGTTGGCCATATCAAGACAATTCAAGTCATGTCAAGCACGTATGTAATTTCATTTCCACGTCCAAGTAATAAGCAAGTAAAGTAACCACAAGTAGAGTATAGAACAGTGAAGAGTGGAAAGTGAAAAGTAGTAGAAAGTAATGTAGAGAGTAGTGGAGAGAGTAGTGGACAGTCCTAGATTTAACACATGTCAAGTACTGGTGCCAAATGCCACACCTAGTCATTCACCTCCCCGGGGTACACGTAGTGTTCGGGCGCTCTTCCCAGGACTAGACCGAGTCCTTAATTGTTTGCCAGGCATTGATTTCTTTGGATCAAAGATCCCACGAATCTAGACTTCCACAGTTTATGGCCAGAATTCCAAGGTTTAAACTAAGTAGCAATAACAACTTCAAGTAGGAAAGAGATTCATTTCCAGAATTTCAAGGTAAGTATAATCATCAAGGAGATCGAAACCAAGTCACAACAAGAGTAAATCGTGCTGCGCTGCTGTAAAACAGCAGCAATCAAACAAGCTAATCAACATATTAATCCTAATCACCAAGTTAAGATATCATGATTAACCATTATCATTTGTATTAGCCAAAGAGCCAACAAGCTAGAACAAGTTGTCAAGGTAAAGAACAAGCTCTCACAGCGGTGAAATAGAATGCATTATCAGGGGCTTTAATTACACCATTAATCATTAATTAAGTGAGTTTCTATTTAACCAATGTAAGTGTTGTAATGGAGATAGTAAACATCGTGTTTTGTACTATGTTTGCGAGAAAGGACCAATGCAAATTGAAATCAAGGGGGGTACATGAATAGGTCAAAAGTTCTTCAAAAATATAATTTCAATGGGTCTAAGTTAAATGGGTTGATTCCCCACTGATTCGGATCCATCTTCGGGTCGAAAAACGAAGAAAATCGGGTTTCTGGTGTACGGGTCGACCCTTGGGGTCGACCCCTGAAAAACTGGGGTCTGGGAGCAGGATGGGTCGACCCCTGGGGTCGACCCTCGGGCTGGGCCGCATGGTTCGACCCCTAGGGTCGACCCTCGGGCTGGCCTGGGCTGCCAGGTGATGGGTCGACCCCTGGGGTCGACCCCTGCAAGAACAGCAACGGCTGGCCTTCCGGAAAACGCATGAACTCTCCCAATTGAGGTCCAATTGAGTTGAAATCAAAACCACATGCCATAGGAATCTTGCTAGACATATTAGGGTCATAAAACTACAATTTGGAAACACGAATTTCATCAGAATTCACAAGAATCACAACCTATTCTATGAAGAACACAAGGAGACCTAGTTCAGGACATACTTCCACTAAATCGTCGAATTCTCTCGATATACAAAACCAAATTTGGGGATTTTGGTGTCAAAAGAAAGCTAACACGATCATGAATCCAATCATATATAATATGCTACATGAAGATCAAGTTACATGACTCAAAATGAGCCCGTAATCAAGCTCTGACTTAAGGAACACTATATGAATCATGTTCTAGACATGCTTCTACAAAAATCGAAATTCACGATGCATGCTCAATGGAATTTGGGGCTTTCTACGTTAAATGAAAGATAATAACATGCTGATTACTTCATGTAAGTTAATTAGAGTTTGGTTGTTAGATCCTACCTCAAATCGGAGAGAGAAAACTCAAACCCTAGGATGAAGAACACTTGACAGCACCTCACAAAAAGCTCGATTTCTCCACGGATACCTAATGAAAATTGGGGCTTTTGCCACCAATGGATAGAGCTCGATGAGAGGAACAACTTGCTATACTCATGATCAAAATTTGGTTGAGAAATCCTACCTCAATCGATGGATCAAAGAAGGATGAAGGGAAGCCAACGGCCTGCTGACCCACCTCCACAATTCGAACTAGATCTCTCCAGATCTGAAACTTCAGGAACCCCACAGCAGCCAAATGAAAGAAGACTCGTAGGGCTTCATTTTGATAGCTCATAGAGCTTCTGGAGCCTTCTGAGTTGGGAGTATTCGCTGCTGCAAGCTACGTGTTTAGAAACGGCGCCGAAATCTTGACTTGACCAAACTATGTCGGCAGCACGTTTTGGGGCTAGGTTTACCTCAAATTGATTGAGGGTAAATATTCCTTACATTGTGGCCTTCCATTTGCCACTGATTTCAGATCATTTGGTTGAGAATTGAGGTCGAATTTTGTGTTTTAAACTAAGGGTTAGGTATGGGTCAAAAGTGTGCACTTTTGGGTTTAAACTCCAAATAGATCTTACCACGGATTTACAATGGCCTAATGCCAGAAGGAAAAGTTGTTATCTACCTCGACTTTAATCTGTTTACTATTTTTACAGATTTTTCTAAGGTAGTCGGATTATTACTTATACTATTCCGTAAATAGTTAAATGTTAAGTTCAGAAAACTAAGTTCACTAATTCGGCATAATAAATGATTTTCTTAGGCTTAAATGTAGAAGACAAAGTTTCTAAACAAAATTAATTCTACAAGATGTGATTTTTGGGGATTTTTAGAAAATAGTTGAAAAATGACTTATTCTATTAATTAATTAATTAATCTAATTAATTTGGATAATTCTCATTAATTCGAATAACTTCAAATAAATTTTAAATAATTACAAATAACTTTCTAAATAAATTTCTAAAGAATTTGGGATCTTACACTAGTGGTCGAGAGGCTTCAGCTTTCCTGAGGACGAAGTCTCCCGGTCGGAAGTGTCTGCTTCGGACTCTGGCGTTGTAGTATCGAGTGAGGCGTCGCTGGTATACCGTCCCTCGGATGCTGGCAATGTCCCGGAGTTCATCTGCTAGGTCGAGGTTCTCGAGTAACTTTTGGTCGTTTTCCTCGGTCGAGTAGCAGATGACTCGGAGAGACGGGTTGGCGATCTCCAATGGAATGACGGCCTTGGTGCCGTACACCAATTGAAAGGGGCTTTCACCGGTTGCCGTCCTGGGAGTCATTCGGTGTGACCACAGTACGCTAGGCAATTCCTCGAGCCAACTTCTCTTGGCTTTGCCGAGTCTGGTCTTTATGCCTTTCAAGATAATCTTGTTGGCATTTTCGACCAGCCCGTTGGCCTGAGGGTGGGCGACCGAAGTGAAGTGGTTGTGGATGTCTAGGTCGGCGCATCTGTCTCGTAAATATCGAGAATCGAATTGCCGACCGTTATCGTTCACTATCACTCGGGGGATGCCGAAGCGACAAATGATCGATTTCCAGATGAAACTCCAGACTACTGTCTCGGTGATCCTTGCAGTGGCTTCGGTCTCGATCCATTTAGTGAAGTAGTCGATGGCGACGATGATGAACTTTTTCTGGGACTGAGCCGTGGGGAATGGTCCGAGAATGTCGATCCCCCACCGAGCGAAGGGATAAGGCTCGGCGAGGGTGACGAGTTCTGCGGCCGGCCGATGGACCAAATGGTCGAACCGCTGGCATCGGTCGCACTGTTGAGCATAGGCCGAGCAGTCACGCTGCAGGGTGGGCCACCAGTACCCCTGTAGTAACAGGATTCTGGCCAGTGACCTTGCCCCTGAGTGCGCTCCGCACAGGCCTTCATGAACCTCTCGAATGGCTCGGCTGGCGTCGTCGGGGCCGAGGCACTTCAGGAGAGGGCCGGCGAAGGACCTTCGGTAGAGTGTGTCGTCCAGGACGACGAAGCGCCGGGCTTGGTACTTCATTCGGCGTGCTTCCCGAGGGTCGGAGGGCTCTTGGGAGTCTTGAAGCCAAGACAAGTAGGGGGTGCGCCGGTCGCTCGGGACGGCCGAGTCAACAGCGAGGAGCTCCGAGTCGATGCTCGGGCCCTCTAGCTCTTCAAGGAGGACCGATCGGGTACCTTCTGGGTCTAAGGAGGAGGCCAATCGAGAGAGGGCGTCCGCTCGGGAGTTTTCTTCTCGGGCTAATCGGACTACCTCGAATCCCTCGAATCGCTGGGCCAAGCTCCTGACCAGCTGGAGGTATTTGATCATGGGTGCCTCTCGAGCTTCGTACTCGCCGTTGACCTGGCTCGCGACCAGCTGAGAGTCGGTGTGGATCCTGACTCGCTCAGCCCCCAGCCGCCGGGCCATACGTGCTCCAGATATAAGGGCCTCGTACTCGGTAGCGTTGTTGGATGCCTGGAAGTTGAATTTCAAGGCGTACTGCAGCTCCACTCCTTCGGGGGATCTCAGGAGGATCCCAGCACCGCTACCGACCGAGTTGGAAGAACCGTCGACGTAGAGTTCCCAGGTTGGCCCTGGCATGGTCAGTAACCTCCCTTCGGCCGGGATAGTGCTCTCGGCGATGAAATCGGCGAGCGCTTGACCTTTTATAGCTGCGCGCGGGCGATACGAGATGTCGTAGGCCCCGAGCATAAGGGCCCACTTGACGAGTCGCCCCGAGGCCTCGGGGTGGGCCAAGATCTTCTTCAACGGCTCGCCGGTTAGCACAGTGATGGGGTGCCCCTGGAAGTAGGGTCGGAGGCATTTCGTGGAGGTAACCAGCGCTAGCACGAGCTTCTCGGTTGCGGGGTACCTCCTCTCGGCCTCGCTAAGCACTTTCCTGGTATAGTAGACTGGCCTTTCGATTCCCGAGTGATTTCTGACCAGGACCGAGCTGACCGTTGATGACGTCGCCGAGAGATAGAGTAGCAAAGCTTCGCCCGGCACGGGCTTGGAGAGCACCAGGGGCGAAGCCAGGAACTCCTTAAGCTCAGCGAACGCTTTCTGGCATTCCTCATCCCATGCGAACGTGGCAGATGCCCACTTGTGCCCCTTCAACAGTTTGAAAAAGGGAAAGCATCGTTCGGCCGCACGGGATAGGAAACGGCTGAGAGCGGCGATACGCCCTGTCAGACGCTGGACGTCCTTGATGCAGGCAGGCGGGCGCATGTCCAGGATAGCTTGGACCATGTCAGGGTTAGCTTCGATCCCACGCTAAGTGACCAGGAAACCCAGAAACTTCCCGGATCTTACTCCGAAGGCGCACTTGGCAGGATTGAGCTTCATATTGTACTTCAGGAGGACGTCGAAGGCTTCGGCGAGGTCGGTGAAGTGGTCCTGGACCTTGGGGGTTGATGCACACCGACTAGTGTCGTTAAGAAAGCCGTGCCACAATTTTAAAATATTCACACTCACTCACTTTAAAAGATTGAAAAATCAATTTATATAGTGGTAAGCGGAGTCGATCCCACGAGGAGAAATAATCTTTATTGAACAAGTTGGAAAAATCACTTTGTGCTTTTGAAAATCGAGTTTTGAGTGTGATTAAGACTAAAGAAAATAAACTACAAGGAAAACTTGATTAAAGAAGTTGAGAGGGTTTAAGAAGAGAAATTTGAGGAGATAGAGAGAGAAAATTAAGACAACCATAATATGCGAAAAATGAGTTTTATTACCTTAGGAGGTGGCAAGTACAATGTAAATAAAAAAAACGTACAACTTAGAACATGAAAAAGAAAAGAGCTTGAGAGCTAATGGATGAAGTGCAACGCCGCCTCGTTTGCCAAGCCTTGGATGTCGCCACGCTTAGGATGCCGATGTCGTGAGAGGACTAATGGATGAAGATCCGCCTTGGGATATGAGAGGAAAATAGAGAAAGAAAGAAATAGATGGAGGAAATTTGAAAACAGTGCAAAAGAGTGTGTGCGTTGGTGTGTTTTGAGAAGAAATAGTGAAAAACCAGATTGAAAACAGAGAGTGATTTGGAGGAAGAATAACTTTAAAATCAGAAGGAAGTAGAAAAAGTTGAAAACATGAAAGTTGTAGCGATTGAGAAGATGAAAAAGATTGATGAAGACATCAGAGACAGAAAATGAAGGAAGATGGAGAAAAATAAGGATGAACAGGAGGTGGTCGCGGATGAACAGTGCAGAACTCTAAAAATCTGAACTTTAGAAAATTGACTTTAACTTTAAAACGGTGAAGATTTAGATGAAGTGGTAAACTAAGAAGTTGAAGAAATTTCAAAAACGCACAACTTTTATGAAGAACACAGAGAGAGATACGGACCAGAAGGGGGCGAAAAATGATGAAGAATAGAAGGTGTGAAAATCGGGTGAACAGTAAAATCCGTAGATAGAACTTTGAAAAATTAATTATAGCATAAAAACGTGCAAGAATTAGAAGATGAGCAAGAAGAAGAATTTTTAGAAGACTGGAAAACGAAGAACTTTGATGAAGAACTCAACTGTAAAAGATGAAAGGAAAGGCTTCGAAATTAATTCCTAAGGCAGATCTCCAAACTGTCCTCCTCGTAACCCTGCGACCATGGCATCCTTTTAATGGCATTCGGCAGTTTCCTTCGACCGTGGACTCCAATCTTGATGCATATCCTTATTTCCAGCAATGGATCATTACCCCAATAGAGTCCTTACTCATAATAGAGTCCTCCTTTCCACTGTGTCTTCGTAGGTAAATCAAAATAAGGAAGATTAGCTCGCTCGGGAATTGCAGTTGCCTTTTCTGGTTCAACTTTGAATAGCGACTTATATTGGGGCGTCTTTTCTTTAAATGACGCCTTAATCTAGGGCGTCCTTTCTTGAAGTAGCGACTGCATCTCAGGCGTCAGTTTCCTTAATTCCTCATTTGCTATTTCCACATTTTTCGTAAAATAGGAATTTGATGACCTCCACCATGGGCGTCCTTTCAATGATTAGTGACCTCATCTCGGGCGCTAATTCTTTTTTCTTCTTTTTTTTCTTTTTTTCACTTTCTTCTTTCAAATGAATTGACTCCTGTGACACTGTCGCTTCTTTCTGAAGACGCGCCCTTGCATCTGTCGTTATTTAAATAGCGCCTTGATCTAGGTCACTGTTTCCTGAAAATTAAAATATCAACCTATTTAGCTCCAAAATAATTGTGCAAATATTTAAATATTTCTCACATGGTCTTTTAAGCTCAAAAAGATGATAAAATGCATGAAGACTCAAATAATGTGTGAGAATGTAATTAATGCTCATGTTGCACAAATATACTCAAATAATGCTCAAAGATGATGGATGTGATGTAAATTATGATGTAAAATATAGCACTTATCACACCCCCCAACTTACTCATTGCTAGACCCTTAGCAATACAATTAAATCAAAATTAAGGACCAACAAGAGTTCACAAAGATCATACTCTTATATCCAGCTCTCCCTTCATAGAATTAACTGAAGATTAGGAATCCAGAATCATTAATGCTCATACTAGCCTTAGATTGGAAATTAAAGCACATGACTTAAGAATACAAATCAAAGTTCAATAGCACTTGTGCATGTGTAATTCCAAATCTGCAGTTAAGATAATTGCATCCCCCAGTTGTTATTCTAAGTAAGTACCTTTCAACCCTGCACCTCTCAGATCAGAGCATTTAAACATACTAACTTTTGTCTGCCTTTTTTCTTTTGTTCCTTTGGAACTCTTCTTCTCTTTTTTTTTCATTTGCACAACCATAATGCTGCACTACCCTTCACCTTTTTGCGCAAACCTCAGCACGTCTTAGGTGAAGCAGGCCCGGTTACTCAGATCAGGGGCATTTTTCATGGCGTGATCTTTCTATTTCATCATTTCTCTCTTTTTTCAACAATATGCCTTTACAAAAACTTGGCAAAAAGCTTTTTCTTTGAAATAGATCTCCTCCTCAAGAAATGCAGAGTATCAGATACAGTACCCAAAATAACAGAGGGCTTGTCTTATTTTGCTTCATCAGAGTGCATAGTGAATATATTTTTTTTTCTAATAGTGCACATGAGCTTTAAAAAGAGTCTTATATCAGTTTTCCATGGCTAGATTGAACTTAATTTTCCTTCAACCTTCTCCCTAGCCTTTTCTAATCTAGAATTACTTTCAATTCAAGCATGAAACAATAAAACTCGGTCGGGAATTTCATCTTTTCTCTTTCATACAAAAAATGTTTATGCAAGAATTCATGCCAAATCCCTACCAGATTTTACTATATGTAATGAAAATTTTCTACCCTCTCCCCCCAACTTGAATGACATTGTCCTTAATGGCATGTATAGTTGAAATGCAAGAATAATGTAACAATGAAGTTTGCTGAGTAGGAAAGAGACAACCTGGTGTGCGGGCAGAACTCCATCAATAGACGGCAACAGCTTTTTCTCCTTGGCTTAAATCTAACAACTAAAACACACTGAAACAAAAAGCATCAAATAACAAAAATCTTGGGTTGCCTCCCAGAAGCACTAAGTTTTCCGTCTTCAGCCAGATGCATTAAGGCTCACAAATAATTACTCCAAATCACACAAAGCAATTGATTCTTTTGCAGTTAACTGTTCATTCTCCAAGTAAGGTTTTAACCTTTGGCCATTGACAGTGAAAATGTGACCATTTTTAGGATCCAAAATCTTAACAGCACCATGGTCAAAAACTTTAACAATAATGAACGGTCCATCCCATCTGGACTTTAGCTTACCGGGGAACAAACGCAGCCTTGAATTAAATAGCCAAACCTTTTGATTTTCTTGAAAACTCTTTCTGTGAATGTGTTTATCATGAAATGCTTTGGTTTTAGCTTTGTAAATCCTTGCATTTTTATAGGCTTCGTTTCTTAATTCCTCTAGTTCATTAATTTGTAGAGCTCTTTGGGCACCAGCTTGATTAAGATCAAAATTAACTTGCTTAATAGCCCAATAAGCTCTATGTTCCAATTCTACGGGCAAGTGGCAGGCTTTACCAAAGATCAAGCGATATGGTGACATACCAATGGGAGTTTTGTACGCAGTTCTATAGGCCCATAATGCATCATCTAGTCTTTCAGACTAGTCTTTTCTATCTGGCCTAACAGTTTTATGCAGAATGTTTTTAATCTCCCTATTGGATACTTCAACCTGACCACTAGTTTGGGGATGATAGGGGATAGCAAGTTTGTGAGAAATACCATACTTACGAAGCAAAGCTCGAAATTGAGAATGAGTGAAATGAGAACCCCCATCACTAATCAAAGCCCTAGGACAGCCAAACCTAGAAAAGATATTCTTCTTCACAAATTTCATCACCACCTTATGGTCATTTGTCCTAGTAGCAATGGCTTCAATCCATTTGGAAACATAATCGACCGCCACCAATATATATTCATTACCAAATGAAGATAGAAACGGTCCCATGAAATCTATTCCCCAAACATCAAAAATTTCAACCACCAAAATGGGATTTAGCGGCATCATATCTTTCTTTGAATTATTGCCCACAGCTTGACACCTCAAACAAGATTTAGAAAATTCATATGCATCCTTGAATAAAGTGGGCCAGTAAAATCCACTTTGTAGCACTTTTACCGCTGTCTTCTTTCCAGAGAAGTGTCCCCCACAAGCAAGATTATGATAAAAATTCAATACCGATTGTTGTTCTTCTTCTGGGACACATCTTCTTATAATCTGATCGGGACCCACATGAAACAACTCAGGGTCCTCCCAGCAATAGTGTTTTACCTTACAAAAGAAGTGATCCTTTTCCTGTCTAGTCCAACCTCCCGGAATTTGTCCTACCGCCAGGTAGTTAACAATATTAGCATACCAAGGAGTGGATGAATGAGAAATGGAAAGAATTTGTTCATCAGGGAAAGAATCTGTCATTGGAGTACTTTTAGGAATCACTATCCTGGACAAATGATCAGCAACAACATTAGCTAACCCCTTCTTATCTCGAATCTCCAAATCAAATTCTTGCAACAACAAAATCCATCTAATGAGACGGGGCTTAGCATCCTTCTTGGAGAGTAAGTATTTCAAAGCTGAATGATCGGAGTAAACAATAACTTTGGCCCCTAGAAGATATGATCGAAATTTTTCCAGGGCGAAAACAACAGCTAACAGCTCCTTCTCCGTGGTAGTGTAATTCAGTTGTGCATCAGCAAGGGTGCAACTCGCGTAGTAGATTACCACGGGCTTCTTATCTATCCTTTGACCTAGGACAGCTCCAATAGCATAATCAGAAGCGTCGCACATAATCTCAAAAGGAAGCGACCAATCTGGAGATTGAAGAATTGGAGCTTGAGTAAGGGCTGTTTTCAGAGAATTGAATGCTTTAAGACAAGCATCATCAAACTGGAATGGAATATCTTTAGCAAGCAATTGCGTGAGGGGACGAGCAATGGTGGAGAAGTTCTGAATGAATCTGTGATAAAACCCGGCATGGCCAAGGAAAGATCTGATCTACTTAACAGAAGTAGGAGGAGGAAGATTGGAAATTAAGTCAACCTTGGCTCTATCGACTTCTATCCCCCTTTCTGAAATCACATGGCCTAGAACTATGCCTTCTCGCACCATGAAGTGGCTCTTCTCCCAACTTAACACTAGATTAGCTTCCATGCACCGCTTCAAAACTTTTGATAGATTATCCAAACATCCTTCAAATGAAGATCCAAAAACTGAAAAATCATCCATAAAAACTTCAAAGTCTCCCCTACCATGTCAGAAAATATTGACATCATACACCGCTGAAAAGTAGCAGGAGCATTGCACAGACCGAATGGCATTCTTCTAAAAGCAAACGTGCCAAAGGGGCACGTAAAGGTGGTCTTTTCCTGATCCTCCGGATAAATAGCAACCTGATTGTATCCGGAATAACCATCCAAGAAACAAAAATAATTCTGTCCAGCCAATCTCTCCAGAATCTGATCAACAAACGGAAGTGGGAAATGATCCTTCTTTGTCACAGAATTGAGCTTCTATAATCAATACAAACTCTCCACCCCGTCTGCAATCGCATAGGTACCTTCTCTCCTTTCTCATTCGTCACCATAGTGAGTCCCGACTTCTTAGGAACCACTTGTGTCGGGCTCACCCATTTACTGTCAGAAATGGGATAAATTATCCCAGCATCTAGCCACTTTACAACTTCATTTTTCACCACCTCTTTCATATTCGGATTCAGCCTCCGCTGCATTTCTCTGCTGGGTTTGGCATTATCCTCTAAATAAATGTAATGCATGCAAACATCAGGACTTATTCCCTTCAAATCTGCCACAGACCACCCTATTGCCCCCCTATGCTCCTTAAGAACTTCTAAAAGTTTGGATTCCTGAGCAGAGGTAAGATTAGAAGCAATGATAACTTGCAAAGTATGATCTGGGCCTAAATAAGCATATTTCAATGAATCCGACAAAGGTTTGAGTTCTAAAATAGGTGGCTGAGCCAAAGATGGAAGGATTGGTTCAGATCATAAAGGAGGTAGAGGTTCTACTCTAGATGAAAGAAGGGGTGAATCCTGAAGCAAACTACCCTCTTCTAACATAATATCATTTTCGTCCGGACATTCCTCAATTATTTCCTCAAAAATATCAACAATATTGCATTCTTCCTCATTGTCCGGGTACTTTGAGGCTTTGAAAATATTCAAAGAAACCTTTTCTCCTCCAAAAGTAATATCCATCATCCCAGTTGCACAATTAATTTTGGCCTTTGCCGTAGCCAAAAATGGGCGTCCCAAAATGATTGGTGTATGTTTTAACTCTTGGGATGAGGCCATATCCAAGATTAAAAAGTCCACTGGGAAATAGCATTCATGAATTTTCACTATCACATCCTCCAACAAACCCTTTGGTGTCTTAACAGACCGATCCGCCAGTTGAAGGATAATAGAAGTGGGTTTCAATTCCCCTAAATCAAATTGCTCATAAATGCAGGTGGGTAGCAAATTAACACTCGCTCCAAGATCTAGCAAAGCTTTATCAAATGTCACCCCACCTATATCACATGAAATTAGTGGAGCACCTGGATCTTTCAACTTCTTTGGCAAAGAATTCATCAGAACAGCACTAACATCTTCAGAAAGACGGATCCTTTGTGTGGTTGCCTTCGGCTCCCTTCTTGGGGTACAAAGCTCTTTCAAAAACTTGGCATAAGCCGGTACATGCTTAATGGCATCCAAGAGCGGAATATTGATATTAACTTGCTTGAATAGTTCCAACATCTCTTCTTGTTGGACCGGCTTCTTTTGAGCTTTCGGCTTTAATGCATCTGGAAAAGGAACCTTAGGAACATATCTTTCAACACCTTCATCAACCTTACCCTTTCCTTTATCCATTATCTTTCCCCCCCCCATTCGACTGCTTTGGCTCTTCTTCCTCTTCCTCACTCTCCTCTTGAATGTCTCGGCCCTTGCTACAACCCTCATCCTTAGTGTGATAAGGATCACTTAGAATCTTCCCGCTCCTAAGAGTAGAAATAGCTTTGGCATTTTTGAATTGAGGAGCATTAGGAAGAGGAGGCTGGGGCTGATTGGGTTGATTTGGAGGAGGAAGAATAGGAGCTCTTTGTTGGAAACCTGGAGGTTGTTGATTACGGGGATTAGCAATGGGTTGACTAGGTAGTTGCCCAACATCTCTCCTCACATTACTCGCAACCAGCTGATTATTTGACCTTCTAACTTGGCAATTGATTGTTGTTGAGAAAGAATAAGTTGCTGAAGTTGGTCAAACTTATCTTCAAAATTAGGCTGGTGAAATTGAGGCGGTGGCTGATAAGGAACTTGAAATTGGGCTCCCTGTGAGTAGCGATGTGATGGAAACTGATTGAACTGACCTTGATATGGTGGAGTTTGTTGAAATTGGGCCTGAGCTTGATGGAATGATGACTGTTGAAATGGAAGTTGTTGGTGATTTTGTTGAAAAGGAGATGAAAAATTTTGATGAGATTGATTTGGAACTGGAAAATATTGCTTAGGGACTGAGGGAACTGAGGGATTGACTTGATTGGATGGACCTGCCTGAGATTTCCAAGAGAAATTAGGGTGATTTCTCTAGCCTGGATTGTAGGAATTAGAATATGGATCATAACTGGGATTGGAGACTCCCTGAGCAGCAAAAACTTGTTCTTGAATAAAAGGGGGTAGTTGGGCCGCTGTAGGACAATCTATGACAACATGATTTGGGCTTGAACACAAGGCACACAGTTCTTGCATGTTTGAATTTGAGCTAGGCTGAGAAGAAGGAAGGGAGGGCTCCTGTCCATTCATCGACAAAAGTTGATCTAACTTTTGGGCCACTAAATCCACCTTCTCAATTTTCTGCGCCAATAAATCAACTTTATTCAATTTCTGAGCAAGTGCATTAACATCAAACATATTCTCAAAATCTCCTTGTGTTTTAACTTCATATAGCCCACCCTTCTTAGACGGTCCAATCATTCTCTCATATGAAGAAAGTGAAGCATGACTGATAGAATTTTCACTTAACATTTTAAATAAATCATAAGCTTCATCTTCACTTTTGCTCATAAAGGCTCCCCCACAAGAAGCATCCACCATCTGTCTGTAATTTTTAGTTAATCCCTCATAAAAAGCTTGAAAAATTTGCCATCTAGATAGGCCATGATGGGGACATTTCCTTAATAGATCTTTCAATCTATCCCAGGCCTCATGAATTTGTTCTCCAGGATTTTGTGTAAACCCAGTGATGGCCCTTCTCATGGTGTTAGTTCTACCAATGGGATAAAATTTCTTCAAAAGCTCCTTTTGCATCTCTTCCCAAGTACTGATCGTTCTACCCAAGGAGCCTAGCCAGTATTTAGCTTTATCCTTAAGGGAGAATGGGAAAAGAGTGAGCTTAAGGGCATCATCTGAGAAGTTTTGAATTTTGACAGTGGAACATATTTGGAGAAACTCATCTAGATGTTTATATGGATCTTCATTAGTATTGCCATAGAAGGATGGCAACATCTGGATGGTGCTGGATTTAATTTCATATTGAGCAGCTTGATTCTGTGGTGCTTGCACATAGAAGGATGGCTGATATTGATTTGGAATGAAATAATCATTCATTTGTTTAGGAGCTTGGATCTGATTTTGGTTCTCCATAAGGTTAGGTTGGGATTGGGCTTTGAAATGCACTAACCTTTCAATCTCACTAATGGGTCCTAACAACTGTGGGTGGAGAGATCTCCTACCTTGCATGCAATGCAAAGGGCCCAATATGAATGATAATTTTTCTCTCTCTTTTTTTTTTCAAATGCAATAAAGGATGCAATCAACTATCTCCTATATGAACGCCTTTTTTTATGAAAAAAAAAAATTTTTAAATTTTTTTTTAAATGCAAGGAATTAATTCCTATATAAATGATTTATGCAACGAGAATGATGATAAATTTTTTTTTATTTTAGGAAAACCTTCTAAGGGCGCTCTAATTCCAAGGTACTTCGTGGTACAACCGGCCCGACGTCCGTGAGGGAATCCACAGGTGCGGGGACTTATGGAGGTCTTAGAAATGGAATTTCAAGTCCAAAGAGACGGAGTGCTCAATGGAGTGTCCTTCCAAATCTAAAAAAGGTGTGTGGATCCTAATGCCCTTAAGAGGAGAAATAGATGAGAAAAGAAAGATTTTTTTTTAAATAAAAATGCAAGCAAATATAAAATCAACTAAAATACATGATGCATGAACAAAATGCAACTAAGATGAAGATATGCTAACATAATGAAAAATTATTTTCCTTTTTCTGTTTTTTTTTTGAATTTTCTGATTTTTTTTTATTTTTATGGAATTTGTTTTTATGAAAGAGGTTAAATAAAATCAATAAACTAACTAAAAATGATAATTAACATGCAAACTAATGAAAAATAAAGCCAACAATCATATTTTTGATATTTTCAAGATTTATGATTTTTTTTAGATTTTTTTCAGAATTTTCAGATTTTTTTAGAATTTTTCTAGAATTTTACAAGAAATGGACCTTTTCCTACGTATACTAACATTTAGTGACGTTTGAATATCCCAGAATTCCTGATTTCCAACTTTCTGCGACAGATTATTTCCTGGGAATTTGCAGATCCAATTTTCTATAATTTTCTGATTTTCTGATTTTTTTTGGATTTTTCCTGCAAAATAAAAATAGAAAAATAAGAAAACTATATACAAATCAAGCACAAGGAATTTCCCAACATAAAAATTAATTTTCTCCCCAACAACAGCGCCAAAAATTGATGCGCATCGACTAGTGTCGTTAAGAAAGCCGTGCCATAATTTTAAAATATTCACACTCACTCACTTTAAAAGATTGAAAAATCAAATTATATAGTGGTAAGCAGAGTCGATCCCACGAGGAGAAATAATCTTTATTGAACAAGTTGGAAAAATCACTTTGTGCTTTTGAAAACCGAGTTTTGAGTGTGATTAAGACTAAAGAAAATAAACTACAAGGAAAACTTGATTAAAGAAGTTGAGAGGGTTTAAGAAGAGAAATTGGAGGAGATAGAGAGAGAAAATTAAGACAACCACAATATGCGAAAAATGAGTTTTATTACCTTAGGAGGTGGCAAGTACAGTGTAAATAAAAAAAGTACAACTTAGAACATGAAAAAGAAAAGAGCTTGAGAGCCAATGGATGAAGAGCAACGTCGCCTCCTTTGCCAAGCCTTGGATGTCACCCTGCTTAGGATGCCGACGTTGTGAGAGGACTAATGGATGAAGATCCGCCTTGGGATATGAGAGGAAAATAGAGGAAGAAAGAAATAGATGGAGGAAATTTGAAAACAGTGCAAAAGGGTGTGTGCGTTGGTGTGTTTTGAGAAGAAATAGTGAAAAACCAGATTGAAAATAGAGAGTGATTTGGAGGAAGAATAACTTTAAAATCAGAAGGAAGTAGGAAAAGTTGAAAACATGAAAGTTGTATAGATTGAGAAGATGAAAAAGATTGATGAAGACATCAGAGACAGAAAACGAAAGGAAGATGGAGAAAAATAAGGATGAACAGGAGGTGGTCGCGGATGAACAGTGCAGAACTCTAAAAATCTGAACTTTAGAAAATTGACTATAACTTTAAAACGATGAAGATTTGGACGAAGTGGTAAACTAAGAAGTTGAAGAACTTTCCAAAATGCACAACTTTCATGAAGGACACAGAGAGAGATACGGACCAGAAGGGGGAGAAAAATGATGAAGAATAGAAGGTGTGAAAATCGGGTGAACAGTAAAATCCGTAGATAGAACTTTGAAAAACTAATTATAGCATAAACACGTGCAAGAATTAGAAGATGAGCAAGAAGAAGAATTTGTAGAAGACTGGAAAACGAAGACCTTTGATGAAGAACTCAACTGCAAAAAATGAAAGGAAAGGCTTCGAAATTAATCCCTAAGGCAGATCTCCAAACTGTCCTCCTTGTAACCCTGCGACCATGGCATCCTTTTAATGGCATTCGGCAGTTTCCTTCGACCGTGGACTCCAATCTTGATGCATATCCTTATTTCCAGCAATGGATCATTACCCCAATAGAGTCCTTACTCATAATAGAGTCCTCCTTTCCACTGTGTCTTCGTAGATAAATCAAAATAAGGAAGATTAGCTCGATCGGGAACTGCAGTTGCCTTTTCTGGTTCAACTTTGAATAGCGACTTATATTGGGGCGTCTTTTCTTTAAATGACACCTTAATCTAGGGCGTCCTTTCTTGAAGTAGCGACTGCATCTCAGGCGTCAGTTTCCTTAATTCTTCTTTTGCTATTTCCACATTTTTCGTAAAATAGGAATTTGACGACCTCCACCATGGGCGTCCTTTCAATGATTAGCGACCTCATCTCGGGCGCTAATTCTTTTTTTCTTCTTTTTTTTTCTTTTTTTTCACTTCCTTCTGTCAAATGAATTGACGCCTCTGACACTGTCGCTTCTTTCTGAAGACGCGCCCTTGCATCTGTCGTTATTTAAATAGCGCCTTGATCTAGGTCGCTGTTTCCTGAAAATTAAAATATCAACCTATTTAGCTCCAAAATAATTGTGCAAATATTTAAATATTTCTCACATGGTCTTTTAAGCTCAAAAAGATGATAAAATGTATGAAGACTCAAATAATGTATGAGAATGTAATTAATGCTCATGTTGCACAAATATACTCAAATAATGCTCAAAGATGATGGATGTGATGTAAATTATGATGCAAAATATAGCACTTATCAGGGGTCTTGACGAGCATGTCGTCAATGTAGGCCTCGACGTTCCGACCTAGCTGTTCCTCAAACATGTGGTTGACCAGTCTTTGGTATGTGGCTTCGGCGTTCTTCAACCCGAAAGGCATCCGGGTATAGCAGTACACGCCGTAGTCGGTGATGAAGGCGGTCTTCTCGATGTCTCCAGGGTTCATCCTGATCTGATGGTAACCCGAATGGGCGTTCAGGAAGCTGAGCATCTCGTTGCCCGATGTCGAGTCGACCAGTTGGTCGATGCTGGGCAAGGGATAGCAGTCTTTAAGGGTCGCCTTATTCAAGTCGGTGAAGTCCACGCACATCCGCCACTCGCTGGAAGCCTTTGGTACCAGGACGACATTGGCTAGCCATGTCGGGTATAGGACTAGTCTAAAAAGACCAGTCTCTTGCCCCTTGGTGACCTGCGCCTTGATGATCGTCTGTTTCTCTGGTGCGTGCTTCCTTCGGCGCTACTGCACGGGCTTCACGGTGGGGTTGAGGTTGAGTCGGTGTAGCACGGTCTCCTCAGGTATCCCAGGGAGCTGATCGTCGGACCAAGCGAATACTCGGATGTACTCAGAAAGAAAATTATTATATCGCTGCTATTCCTCGAGTGGCAGGTCGGCTCCGATCCTTACTCCTAGGGTCGGGTCGTCGTTTAGGAAGATCGTCAGCAACTCGCCTCCTGGCTTAGTAGCTGCGGACTTCTCCTCGACTTCCCGGGGGCCCTTATTATTCCCGTCCGGCCGCGTGGCTTCCACCGAGATATTGTAGCACCTTCGGGCCGTGGCCTGGTTACCTCGGATTTTTCCTACCCCGTTATTGGTGGGGAACTTCATTTTCTGGTGATAGGTAGATGGTACTGCCTTGATCCGGCTGAGGATTCCCCTGCTGAAAATGGCATTGTACGCTATCATCCCTTTGATTACCATGAAGTCTACCACGACCGTAACGGTTTTCGGTGGGGTACCGAGGGTAACCGGTAGGCTCAGGGCTCCCTCGGGGAGAGTGGCCAGGCCATTGAACCCACAGAGGGGCGTCCGGATCGGGCGGAGTTTGGATGGACTCTCTCCCATTTTGAGGAAACAGTCATAAGACAACACATCAAGGGCACTTCCATTGTCCACGAGAATCCGATCTACGTTACAATGGTTTATAGTGGCCGAGATTACGAGGGCGTCATCATGCGGGGTGCTCAGCCCTTCCAGGTCTTGATCGGAGAAGACTATGACCTGGGGCGGGGCCTTGGGTGGCTCTGGGGCTCGGCTCGCCCGCTCGGCATGACGCTTCCTTCCACGGCTGCTGTCGCCTCCTGATGCTATTCCTCCAGAGATGACGTTGATGTGGACCCCTCGGGGGGCGTTGTCAATCTCCTCTGCGGCGCCTTGATCTTCTCTGCGCTCGGCAGTGAACCGAGCCAGATGCCCCAGGTGGACGAGGCGCTCGATCTCATCTTGGAGCTGGTGGCAATCACCGGTGTGATGCCCGTGATCGCCGTGGAATAGACAGTGTCTGTCTCGCTTGCGGTTCTTCGACCTCATCGGCTCGGGCCGACGGAGAAGTCCCGAGTCTTTGACGTCTTCATAGATTTCACAGACCGGGGCAGTTAATGGGGTGTACCGCTCGTACTTCCGCTTGCGCTCTCCATCTCGATCCCGCTTCTTTCCTGAGCTAGGATTTGGCTCGGGGCCCCGCTTCTTGTCCCCCTCCCAACCCGAGCCGGTTGCGTCTCGTACGGCGCGAGATCTATGCCGACTGTGAAGAGGCGAAATCTCACGCTGGTTCCTGAGCTGGCTGGTAATCACCAAGATAATGAACTGTAAGACAGGGAAACGGGTCAAAGTGCGGTCTTGTATGGTTCCGGACCCTTGCCTAGGCAAAATCCAACAAAGGGGCCCCCTGTGATAAGGTTCGTGACGGCTATCCACGAAGGTCGCCGTCTGTGTAACAAAGGAGAGGTGGATAGCCCTCTGTGATAATGAATGCCTTTGTAGAGCAATGGTAATCACCCCCGCTATCCAGGAATGGGCCCCATTTCACAGAACGCCTTTGCAGTCTTTACCATTGCAGACGGATGATCCAACAGTGAAGTCGAATGTCGGGGCCCCGCCAGTCAGGATGATGAACCTAGGATGGCTATACCGTCTGGAGACAGGCTAGCCGTCTGGCAACCAGATGGGGAAGGATCAAGTTCCCCGCCGAAGACATTCGAGTACCAGGGGACCAGTACCAGGAGTACAGGGGAAAGGAACTCGAATGGCATCAGACGGTCCTGGCTCTTAACAATGCCATCATAGGCGTCCAGAGTTTCGCCTCTTCATCGTCTCGACGCCGAACTCGATCCTTCCCCGGGATCGAGACTTCGGCACCGGTCCCCTCCATCCCCTGTTAGATTTTGACCATTGTTAAGAGCGGCGAGACTCTGAGATCTCGCGCCCTCTTCATCTGGCGCCGGAGACCTCTCAACGTCATCTCTGGAGGAATAGCATCAGGAGGCGACAGCAGCCGTGGACGGAAGCGTCATGCCGAGCGGGCGAGCCGAGCCCCAGAGCCACCCAAGGCCCCGCCCCAGGTCATAGTCTTCTCCGATCAAGACCTGGAAGGGCTGAGCACCCCGCACGGTGACGGCCTCGTAATCTCGGCCACTATAAGCCATTGTAACGTAGATCGGATTCTCGTGGATAATGGAAGTGCCCCTGATGTGTTATCTTATGACTGTTTCCTCAAAATGGGAGAGAGTCCATCCAAGCTCCGCCTGATCCGGACGCCCCTCTGTGGGTTCAATGGCCTGGCCACTCTCCCCGAGGGAGCCCTGAGCCTGCCGGTTACCCTCGGCACCCCACCCAAAACCGTTACGGTCGTGGTAGACTTCATGGTGATCAAAGGGATGATAGCGTACAACGCCATTTTCAGCCGGGCAATCCTCAGCCGGATCAAGGCAGTACCATCTACCTATCACCAGAAAATGAAGTTCCCCACCAATAACTGGGTAGGGGAAATCCGAGGTAACCAGGCCATGGCCTAAAGGTGCTACAATATCTCGGTGGAAGCCACGCGGCCGGACGGGAATAATAAGGGCCCCCGGGAAGTCGAGGAGAAGTCCGCAGCTACTAAGCCAGGAGGCGAGTTGCTGACGATCTTCCTAAACGACGACCCGACCCTAGGAGTAAGGATCGGAGCCGACCTGCCACTCGAGGAACAGCAGCGATATAAGAATTTTCTTTCTGAGTACATCCGAGTATTCGCTTGGTCTGACGATCAGCTCCCTGGGATACCTGAGGAGACCGTGCTACACCGACTCAACCTCAACCCCACCGTGAAGCCCGTGCAGCAGCGCCGAAGGAAGCACGCACCAGAGAAACAGACGATCATCAAGGCGCAGGTCACCAAGGGGCAAGAGACTGGTCTTTTTAGACCGGTCCTGTACCCGACATGGCTAGCCAATGTCATCCTGGTACCAAAGGCTTCCGGCGAGTGGCGGATGTGTGTGGACTTCACCGACTTGAATAAGGCGACCCCTAAAGACTGCTATCCCTTGCCCAGCATCGACCAACTGGTCGACTCGACATCGGGCAACGAGATGCTCAGCTTCCTGGACGCCTTTTCGGGTTACCATCAGATCAGGATGAACCCTGGAGACATCGAGAAGACCGCCTTCATCACCGACTACGACGTGTACTGCTATACCCGGATGCCTTTCGGGTTGAAGAACGCCGGAGCCACATGCCAAAGACTGGTCAACCACATGTTTGAGGAACAGCTAGGTCGGAACGTTGAGGCCTACATTGACGACATGCTCGTCAAGACCCCCAAGGCCCAGGACCACTTCACCGACCTCGCCGAAGCCTTCGGCGTCCTCCTGAAGTACAATATGAAGCTCAATCCTGCCAAGTGCGCCTTCGGAGTAAGATCCGGGAAGTTTCTGGGTTTCCTGGTCACTCAGCGTGAGATCGAAGCTAACCCTGACAAGGTCCAGGCCATCCTGGACATGCGCCCGCCCGCCTACATCAAGGACGTCCAGCGTCTGACAGGGCGTATCGCCGCTCTCAGCCGTTTCCTATCCCGTGCTGCCGAACGATGCTTGCCCTTTTTCAAACTGTTAAAGGGGCCCAAGTGGGCATCTGCCACGTTCGCATGGGATGAGGAATGCTAGAAAGCGTTCGCTGAGCTTAAGGAGTTCCTGGCTTCGCCCCCGGTGCTCTCCAAGCCCGTGCCGGGCGAAGCTTTGCTACTCTATCTCTCGGCGACGTCATCAACGATCAGCTCGGTCCTGGTCAGAAATGACTCGGGAATCGAAAGGCCAGTCTACTATACCAGCAAAGTGCTTAGCGAGGCCGAGAGGAGGTACCCCGCAACCGAGAAGCTCGTGCTAGCGCTGGTTACCTCCGCGAAACGCCTCCGACCCTACTTCCAGGGGCACCTCATCACCGTGCTAACCGGCGAGCCGTTGAAGAAGATCTTGGCCCACCCCGAGGCCTCGGGGCGACTCGTCAAGTGGGCCCTTATGCTCGGGGCCTACGACATCTCGTATCACCCACGCGCAGCTATAAAAGGTCAAGCGCTCGCCGATTTCATCGCTGAGAGCACTATCCCGGCCGAAGGGAGGTTACTGACCATGCCAGGGCCAACCTGGGAACTCTACGTCGACGGTTCTTCCAACTCGGTTGGTAGCGGTGCTGGGATCCTCCTGAGATCCCCCGAAGGAGTGGAGCTGTAGTACGCCTTGAAATTCAACTTCCAGGCGTCCAACAACGCTTTCGAGTACGAGGCCCTTATATCGGGAGCACGTATGGCCCGGTGGCTGGGGGCTGAGCGACTCAGGATCCACACCGACTCTCAACTGGTCGCGAGCCAGGTCAACGGCGAGTACGAAGCTCGAGAGGCACCCATGATCAAATACCTCCAGCTGGTCAGGAGCTTGGCCCAGCGATTCGAGGGATTCGAGGTAGTCCGAATAGCCCGGGAAGAAAACTCCCGAGCGGACGCCCTCTCTCGATTGGCCTCCTCCCTAGACCCAGAAGGTACCCGATCGGTCCTCCTCGAAGAGCTAGAGCGCCCGAGCATCGACTCGGAGCTCCTCGCTGTTGACTCGGCCGTCCCGAGCGACTGGCGCACCCCCTACCTGTTAGCGCAGCAAGAGTGATATAGAAGGGGGGGGGATGAATAGATCACTCCCAATTTGTAAAAACTTAGGCGGAAAATTAATTCTACTGCTTCCGCCCCTCCTGAACTCGCACACAGAGAAATGCAAACGCAGTCACCAAACAAGACAGTATAAGTAAATGAGATTGAAGAACTGATCACATGGAAGCAAAGAGACAAGCAGATGGAGAGCGTAGATAATAACAGCAAACCACAGAAGTGGCACTCGGTTTTTAGGTGGTTCGATTGCAGTCCGCAATCTACATCCACCCCTCACTCCAACTAGAATGAGGATTCCACTAGACAATGCTATAACACTGCAGACTCAGTCTGCGAACAACATGCTGCCACACAGCTTGAACAACCAAGGGAAACAAATCCCTCAACCAAGCTCTGCTACCCACAGAACTTGAAACCTGTTCCAGCTACCAGCTAGAACAGAACCGGAGACACCTCTCCCTTCCTCCACACACCGGAGGGAACCTGCTAATGGCAACCTGTCATTAGCAACACCAGAGATCACCGATCTCTCTTCCTCTGCAACCCAGAGGGAAACCTGAGTAACACTCCCTTCCTCCACACACCGGAGGGGAACCAATTCGAATCAGAAGAATGAACAAAATAAAAAGAAAACAAAATAGAAACAAAGACCAACGAAGAAGCAGTCGGTTCTGAAACCAATACAAATGTAGCTTCAAAGGAAGCAATTCATCAAACCACAGACACTGCTCTCTCTCTCTCGAACATACTCCTCTCGGATCTGGACACTATGGAACTCTCTGCTCTTTTTCCTTTCTGGATCGTGCAGTCTCACACAAATGGCTTCTGCTTTTTCTTTTACGATCACTCTCTACTGAAGGACGAAGCTCCATATTTATAGCAGATATTGGGCGTGTGGCTGCCAGGTTCCCGCCCATGAACTTTTTGCCAGATCATTTGAATTTCGACCACATGGCAGCATCCTGACTGGGTTGCCATCCACGTGTCATGTTCCTGGTTTCTTGGATCACGTGCCAGGTGCCAACCTCGGATCACGTGCCCAATCATCAGCCTGAATCGCCTGCAGACAGAGACAGAAGGAATGTATATACTTAGTTAGTTCAGGCTATTAACACAAGTGTATATACTTCAGAAACAGCAACTGAATAAGTGTGTACAACGTGAGAGAGTGTATAGACTTAATGAATAAGCTCATGAATGGCAGTGTATAGACATGTGATGAACAATGCAAACGAGCCTTACCAATGTGTAAACTTTACAAAGCTTCAGCCACTGTATAGACTTCACGAAGCCTAACCAGTGTACAGACTTGGAACGAGTGTGCTGTGAGCACTGTATAGACTCAAGATATAACAACCGAATGTATAGAGTTGTGGTCGGACAACCCAATGTATAGACTTGAAGCAAGAGGCCAGTGTTCAGACTTTGAAGAAGAGATGCACTGTTCGCAATGTACAGACTTGATAGTGTAAGACTCTTAATAAGACGGTGAACAGTGTATTGACTTGATGCCCAACGGTGATGTATAGACTTCGACAAGCTTGAGCCAGTGTATAGACTTTGCCAGAGTGAGACGATGCATGAGACGCTCGGCTGTACAGACTTGCAAAGTTCTGAATGAGACGATCGGCTGTAGGACCGATGTACAGACTCTGAATGTGAAGGCAGGCTGTATAGACTTGAGTCGCTTGAAGCGATGTACAGACTTGGTGAGGCTCAAGCAGTGTACAGACTTGTGAAGGCTTCAACGTTGTACAGACAAGGAAGTACCATTGTGGATGTATAGACTTGATGATCCACTGTGGATGTATGGACTTGAGCGAATGAAGCTGATGTACAGACTTGCCGATTCGAAGCCACTGTACAGACTTTGAAGAACAGTTCAATGTAAAGACTTGAAGCCCCTGAGCTAATGTTTAGACTTCACGCTGTACAGACTTTGAGGCTTTGAACGTGTAAGCTGAATGCAATGTAGAGACTTAGCGATGTATAGACTTGACCAAGAAAGCGTAGGAAAAGATGTGGAGTGTACACACTTGGTAAAGCAAAGTCCAGTGTGTAGACTTGGTAAAATGTGGTCCAGTGTATAGACTTGCAGATGCGAAGACGATGTACAGACTTAGAAGGATTTGAATGGGAGAGTGTCTGGACTTGGTTAAAATGAAGTCCCGTGTATAGACTTCAGCTAGAAGGTGCCCGATGTATAGAGTTGAAGATGATATGCCAATGCACATACTTAATCAATCAGGCTGGTGTATAGACTTTGGTACCCAGACACTCAATGTTCTGATGGGTCGACGCATCAGCAAGGGTGGGTCGACCCACTCCTGTTCATTCTAACTAAGCAGAGTGTAGATAGATGAACTAATGAAACATCATATGAACTATACTCACTTACATGATGAACCAGCATAAATCTAGAGATAGTAGATTGATTTATAGTGTGAGACATCATCAAAACCATAGGGATGCAACAATCTCCCCCTTTTTGATGATGGCAACATTATGAATCAAGCAATATCAAAGTTCAACAGGAAATTAATATCAGCTGCAACAAACAGAGTAAATTCAAGGCATGCTCATGCAAGTGAATTAAACATTCCCTACCACACACTCTCATCTCCCCCACACCTCATAAACATATCTTCCCCGAAGCAACATGACTCCTCCAAAGCTCAAGACAAATCCAAGACTCACTGATATTGCTGAACTTCTCTCCCCCTTTGACATCAGCAAAAAGAAATACAGAATGTATGACAGTGCTGGAAACATGAAGAAGAAGGGCAGTAACTTCTTAGTGCAGAAAGTCACGAGTAGGTCTTAAGAGAATAAGTGAGTTTCTAATCTCAAGAGAAGATTCTTTAAACTCCAGTACACAATAGAGAAGTAGAATGATAGAAAAGTTTATCAGCATACATAGTGTATGATTTAGAGCAGGAGTTAACAAGTATGGCCAGATATAGCTGATCATTCAACTATCCCACAAGACAGCAAGAGACGAAATCAGAGAGGTGTTCTCAAGGTATTGAGGACAAGCAATCCATTAGTTGCATAACAACAAGGAATTTTTTTTTCTTTTTGAGATGATTTTCAAGAAGATCAATGAGTAAGTTGGTAGTTCACTCCTTTGACATTAGGGAGACACCTTGATTAGAGGCCTGAATCCCCAGTTACTCAGAGTGAGTACCTCATTACTTCCTTCCTTTTTTTATTAAGGAACAGAGTTAGTAACTGTGGCTTTTGACATGAGGAAACACCTTGATTAGAGGCCAGAGTCCCCAGTTACTCACCAGCAAGCCACCATTGCTCTGTCATGTCTTTTCATTCATTTTAAGCATTTGACACCTCATGACATGGGAGAAATATTCATTTCATTGATGAAGCTCCCAGTTTCTCAGTGATCAAAACAGAACATGTTTGTTCAGTTAAGCCCTTGAGTTAAAGAGATAGAATGATTGAAAATAATACCAGAAGACTATTTCTTGAATTGAGTCTTGAAGTCTAGATTTCAAGCTGATTGGGTCAGATATCAAGACATACAGGTTTTGGCCTGAACCAGAATCAATGACAATGTAGGAAGATATACTTTATGCAATTAGTCCAGATCTCTGAAGGAGTACCAAAGGAAAGATTCTAACTGGATTTTAGAGTCACTGACTTATAGACTTAAGAGATAAGTGACACTCTACTGTCTGAGAGAACCACACTAGATCAGTCATGCAAGACCAGCAAAGTTACACATCTGGACAGTCCTTTTGAATCTGTCAAAGAACTTCTCTTTCACATTACAACTCAGCTCCCCCTAAGACATAGCATTCCTCAATGAAACAATCCAGCATAATCTCAAAGCTTCCCCTCACTCAAAGCATTCCTGAAAGCTAACCAGCAGACATTCTGAACTCCCCCTTAAACTAACATGACATAAGGCTCAATATCAGACAAACACAACTCCCCCTCACAACAAGAACAGGCTTCATAATTAAGACAATTTGAATAAGCCTAATTCTCTTCTCAATGTGGTGAATTTTTCATTATCCAGAGGTTTTGTGAATATGTCAGCAATCTGATTATCTGTGCCTACATGAATCAGTTCAAAATTATTCTTAGACACCTCATCTCTTATAAAATGATGTCTTATCTCTATGTGTTTGGTTCGTGAATGTAAAACTAGATTTTTAGCAATATTGATGGCACTAGTATTATCACAGTAGATTGGTGTGCACCCCAGGTCTACTTGGTAGTCCTGAAGTTGGTGTTTAATCCATATGACTTGTGTTCCACAACTCCCTGCAGCCACATATTCAGCTTCTGCAGTGGAGAGGGCCACAGAATGTTGTTTCTTGGAGCCCCAAGACACTAAACACCCACCCAAGAATTCACAATGGCCACTAGTATTTTTTCTGTCTAGTTTACAGCCTGCATAATCAGCATCTGTGTATGCTACTAAGTTAAGTGTGTGAGATGCAGGAAACCATAAACCAAGAGAATGAGTAGCTGACAAATATCTGAAGATTCTTTTAACTGCAGCTAAGTGTAATTCAGTAGGTCTAGACTGATACCTTGCACACATTCCTACACTGAATTGTATATCAGGTCTAGAGGCTGTCAAGTAAAGAAGTGATCCAATCATACCTCGATAAAGTTTGGCATTTACTTCTTTACCTGTCTCATCTGCATCCAGTGAGGTATTGGTGCCCATGGGTGTTGTAATGTGCTTTAAGTTTTCCATACCAAACCTCTTGAACAGTTCCATTGTGTATTTGGTTTGGTTGATGAAGCACCCGTCCTCTAGCTGCTGTACCTGCAATCCAAGAAAATATTTTAGTTCACCAACCAAGCTCATTTCAAATTCAGCAGACATCATGGTAGAAAATTCATCACATAGTTCATGCTTAGTTGATCCAAATACAATGTCATCTACATATACCTGAACTATGATGAGATCTCTATTTATGCCCTTGGTAAATAAAGTTTGATCAACTTTACCTCTTTTGTAGCCCTTGCTGATCAGAAATTCAGACAATCTTTCATACCATGCTCTTGGAGCCTGCTTTAGACCATACAAGGCTTTGTTTAACCTGAAAACTTGGTTAGGTTGAGGAGAGTATTGAAATCCAGGAGGTTGTTCAACAAAAACTTCTTCTTTAATGACTCCATTTAAAAAGGCACTTTTAACATCCATTTGTTGGAGTTTTATATTCTTTGAACAAGCAAAGGCAAGCAACAATCTTATAGCTTCCATCCTAGCAACAGGTGCATAGGATTCATCAAAGTCTACACCGAATTCCTGACAGTAGCCTTTGGCTACTAATCTGGCCTTATTCCTCGAGATGATTCCATCTTCATTCATCTTATTTTTGAACACCCACTTGGTTCCTATGATATTAATACCATCTGGTCTTGGGACAAGCTCCCAGACATTATTCCTTTCAAACTGACCTAATTCCTCACACATAGCATTGACCCAAGCTTGATCAGCCAAGGCCTCTTCTACTGTTTTGGGTTCAATTTGTGAGACTAAAGCAATTAAGTCATCATTATTCACATTTCTAAAATGAGACCTAGTCCGAAGAGGATCTTCAGGATGGCCTATGACATTATCTAATGATGGTCTTTAAGAAATCTAACATTTGTTGAAGACTCACCTGTTTCTCTTGGCCCTTCCTGATTGGGGGAATTTGTTTCTCCACTCGGCTGAGTCTTCTCTTCTTCTTGTTGGTCTTCTAGAAATCCCCATCATGATTGGAATCCCTGTCAAGATTTTCAACATTAGAAACATCTTTCTTTTCACTAAAAAGGATGTGTGGAGACTCTTCCACTTTCTGATCTGATATGTTAAATACCCTATATGCCCTTGACACTTCAGAGTAACCCAAGAATATTCCTGGGGAGCTTTTAGCTTCAAACTTGTCTAAATCTTTCTTATCATTGTTATGAACAAAACATTTTGCTCCAAAAATTCTGAAATGAAACAAGTTTGGTTTCTTACATTTTAGAAGCTCATAGGGTGTTTTCTTGTGAATGGGTCTTACCATGGCCCTGTTGATTATGTAAGTTGCTGTATTGGCCACTTCTGCCCAAAACCTTCTAGGTAATTACTTTCAATCAACATGGTTCGGGCCATCTCCACCACAGTTCTATTTCTTCTCTCCACAATCCATTCTGTTCAGGTGTCCTGGGAGAAGAAAACCTGTGAGTTAGTCCCTCTTTTCACAAAGATCAGTAAACATGGAGTTTTCAAACTCACCTCCATGGTCAGATTGAATAGAACAGACCTTGTATTTCCCTTCTTGTTTGACCTTATTGAAAAACAGATTAAACTTTTGAAATGCATCACTCTTATTTGCTAAGAAAAATATCCATGAATATCTAGAGAAGTCATCTATGATGACATAGCCAAACCTGTTTCCATTAAGACTCTGAGTTCTAGTGGGACCGAAAAGGTCCATATGAAGAAGTTCCATTGGTCTAGAAGACAATGGCTCAGATCTTAATTTAAAGAATTTCTGGTCTGTTTGCCTAGAGCACAGGCATCACATGCTTTTGATATCGAGTTGAATTTAATTCTAGGCATGCCTCTAACTAAATCATGCTTGACCAATTTATTTAAAGTTGTAAAGCTAGCATGACCTAGACGTCTATGCCATTCAAAAGCATCATTTTCAGAGTTGGCAGATAAGCAAATAGTAGATTCAGATTCCTCATCTAAGTCTACAATGTAGACATTATTAATCCTGTTGGCTACAAATTTAACCACATCAGAATTTATTTCAAGGATTTTGCATGAACTATCATCAAATACAACCCTGTGACCCCTGTCACATAACTGACTAATGCTAATCAGGTTGTGTTGAAGCCCTTCCACAAGTAAGACTTTTTCAATGGAGTTTGTGGAAGACTTACCTACTGTACCAACTCCAATTATTTTACCTTTGTTCTTTCCTCCAAACTTGACCAGACCCCCTGGCTTCATCTCTATCTTGCTAAACTTGGATCGGTCTCCTGTCATATGCCTGGAGCAGCCACTGTCGAGGTACCACTTGTTGTCTTCAGCTGCCAGGCCGACCTACACAAATACATCAAGCAGAGTGATTTGGAACCCAAGATGAGTTGGGTCCAAGGACATTGTTCAAATCTCTGATCAAGTGTTTAGGTATCCAGATTTGCTTCAGCATGGTTTTCTCTGGCACCTTCCTTTCTGGTTTATTAAAGTTGAATCCAGCTGGACTGGAGAAGTGAGTTCTATTCCATTCATTAGTCTTCCTATTCCTAGGAAATTTCCTGTAAGCTTGTTGATTAACATATTTTTGACCATGAAAATTATTTCTCCAGTAGGTCCTGTTTGGACCCATCTGATTGTTGTAATTCCAGCTCTTATTCTGATTCACTTTCTTGGTCCATCTACCATTTGTGTTCTGGTGAGTGGGCTTAGTGATATTCTTCATAAAATTCATTCCCATCTTAAATGGTTGTCCAGCACTGGTTTTTGTGTTTTCTTTAGGACTTTGAATTCCCTTAGTGCTGTTTGAGCTGGATGGTGTGTCCAGCTTCTCTTTTCCCTTCTCTGGGCAGAAGGTGATGGTCTTGAATTGCAAGGGTCTCTTGTTGGTTGGGTCATAGCCTAGACCCTCCTTATTGAAATTGACCCTAGTCCCTAGTATAGCATCTAAACTAGTTTTTCCTTGGACAAACTTTTCTAAGACTTTCTGTTTGTCTTCCAGCTCCTTTTGAAGGGACTCAGAATTTTTAGGAGTTCAGCATTTACTTTCTTCACAGCTTCATATTTCTCTGAGTTCACTCTAATTTCATTCATGCTTTCTTCAATTTTAGTTTTGAATTCATTGAGCTGATTTTGACTTTCTTGAATTTCTCCCTTGAGCTTATCATTTTCTTTCCTTAGTGAGGTCATTTCTTCTAGTTGTTCTTTTAGCTTCTCATTTTCCTCACAGACCAGAGTTTGTTCTTCAACATTTGTGTTAAATTTTCTTTTCAGAACTCTGTGCTCTTTACTAAGAGAATTAAATTTATCTAACAATTCACCATAAGCATCCTCCCAGTCATCAATTGAGAAATTTTCAAAAACATTTATTACCTCCTCTTCACTGTTTGCCATAAGGCAAATTCCATCTTCATATTCTTCTGAGGAAGTGTCTTCGGGGTCTTCTTCTTCCTCGCTCCATGTGCAGACCATCGCCTGTGGCTTCTTCTTCTTCTGCACCTTTATGTTTTTCTTCTGAAGATAGGGACCCTTCTTCTGGAGGTCTGGGCATTCGCCTTTCATATGTCCCTGTTTGTTACAATTAAAACAAGTCAGTCTCTTAGGATTTCTATCCCTGTAACTAGTAAATTCAGCATTCTTGTTGAAAGAGTGTGGCTTCTTCTTCCTAAAGGTCTTTCCCTTTTTCTTCAAAAATTTTCTGAACTGTCTAGTGAGCATTGCCTGCTCCTCCTGGTCGAGATTTGAAAAACCTTCAAGCTCAGACTCGGACTCGGGGCTACTGCTGCTGCTCCCGCTGTTGCTACCCTTGTTGCGGGATGCCCTTAGAGCCACATTCTTAGCCTTCCTATCACTTCCTTCTCCACCTCCTTGGAAATTCATCTCATAGGTCATAAGGGATCCTATGAGTTCATTCACAGTCAAGATAGTCAGATCTTTTGACTCCTCAATCACAATGGCCTTAGTGTGCCATGCCGGGGATAAAGATCTAAGAATTTTCCTGACAATATCTGCTTCAGCAAGATCCTTCCCTAGCCCTTTAAGTGTGTTTGTGATCAAGGACAACCTGGCATACATTTCAGTTATATTCTCATCTGCATTCATCCTAAACATTTCATACTTAGAAGTGTAGAGGTTTACCTTCGAGGCTTTCACTTGAGCTGTACCTTCATAGATCAATTGCAGCTCATCCCACATTCGCTTGGCAGTCTTGTAGGCAGATATACGGGCATATTCCTCTGGATGAACAGCACACTGGATGATGTTCAGCGCCGTCCAGTTGAGTGAAGAGAGCTTGACATGGTCATCTGTCCAAGCGTCCTCGTTTGGTGGCAGATCATATGGCCCCACAGTAATTACTCTCCACAGTTTATGGCTCTGAGCCCTGATAAACACTTCCATCCTGTTCTTCCAAAACAGATAGTTACTACCATCAAAATACGGAGGGCGACTAATGTATTGACCTTCGGCCATGAAGGTTCTAGGACCACTGGCATTTCCTTGACCGTTCGTCCACATGGCGTAAACCTGCTCTTATACTAAATGTTAGCGCAGCAAGAGTGATATAGAAGGGGGGGGATGAATAGATCACTCCCAATTTGTAAAAACTTAGGAGGAAAATTAATTCTACTGCTTACGCCCCTCCTGAACCCGCACACAGAGAAATGCAAACGCAGTCACCAAACAAGACAGTATAAGTAAATGAGAATGAAGAACTGATCACATAGAAGCAAAGAGACAAGCAGATGGAGAGCGCAGATAATAACATCAAACCACAGAAGAGGCACTCGGTTTTTAGGTGGTTCGATTGCAGTCTGCAATCTACATCCACCCCTCACTCCAACTAGAATGAGGATTCCACTAGACAATGCTAGAACACTGCAGACTCAGTCTGCGAACAACATGCTGCCACACAGCATGAACAACCAAGGGAAACAAATCCCTCAACCAAGCTCTGCTACCCACAGAACTTGAAACCTGTTCCAGCTACCAGCTAGAACAGAACCGGAGACACCTCTCCCTTCCTCCACACACCGGAGGGAACCTGCTAATGACAACCTGTCACTAGCAACACCAGAGATCACCGATCTCTCTTCCTCTGCAACCCAGAGGGAAACCGGAGTAACACTCCCTTCCTCCACACACCGGAGGGGAACCAATTCGAATCAGAAGAATGAACAAAATAAAAAGAAAACAAAATAGAAACAAAGACCAACGAAGAAGCAGTCGGTTCTGAAACCAATACAAATGTAGCTTCAAAGGAAGCAATTCATCAAACCACAGACACTGCTCTCTCTCTCTCGAACATACTCCTCTCGGATCTGGACACTATGGAACTCTCTGCTCTTTTTCCTTTCTGGATCGTGCAGTCTCACACAAATGGCTTCTGCTTTTTCTTTTTACGATCACACTTCTACTGAAGGACGAAGCTCCATATTTATAGCAGATATTGGGCGTGTGGCTGCCAGGTTCCCACCCATGAACTTTTTGCCAGATCATTTGAATTTCGACCACATGGCAGCATCCTGACTGGGTTGCCATCCACGTGTCATGTTCCTGGTTTCTTGGATCACGTGCCAGGTGTCAACCTCGGATCACGTGCCTAATCATCAGCCTGAATCGCCTGCAGACAGAGACAGAAGGATTGTATATACTTAGTTAGTTCAGGCTATTAACACAAGTGTATATACTTCAGAAACAGCAACTGAATAAGTGTGTACAACGTGAGAGAGTGTATAGACTTAATGAATAAGCGCATGAATGGTAGTGTATAGACATGTGATGAACAATGCAAACGAGCCTTACCAATGTGTAAACTTTACAAAGCTTCAGCCACTGTATGGACTTCACGAAGCCTAACCAGTGTAAAGACTTGGAACAAGTGTGCTGTGAGCACTGTATAGACTCAAGATATAACAACCGAATGTATAGAGTTGTGGTCGGACAACCCAATGTATAGACTTGAAGCAAGAGGCCAGTGTTCAGACTTTGAAGAAGAGATGCACTGTTCGCAATGTACAGACTTGATAGTGTAAGACTCTTAATAAGACGGTGAACAGTGTATTGACTTGATGCCCAACGGTGATGTATAGACTTCGACAAGCTTGGGCCAGTGTATAGACTTTGCCAGAGTGAGACGATGCATGAGACGCTCGGCTGTACAGACTTGCAAAGTTTTGAATGAGACGATCGGCTGTAGGACCGATGTACAGACTCTGAATGTGAAGGCAGGCTGTATAGACTTGAGTCGCTTGAAGCGATGTATAGACTTGGTGAGGCTCAAGCAATGTACAGATTTGTGAAGGCTTCAACATTGTACAGACAAGGAAGTACCATTGTGGATGTATAGACTTGATGATCCACTGTGGATGTATGGACTTGAGCGAATGAAGACGATGTACAGACTTGCCGATTCGAAGCCACTGTACAGACTTTGAAGAACAGTTCAATGTAAAGACTTGAAGCCCCTGGGCTAATGTTTAGACTTCACGCTGTACAGACTTTGAGGCTTTGAACGTGTAAGCTGAATGCAATGTAGAGACTTAGCGCTATGTAGACTTGACCAGGAAAGCGTAGGAAAAGATGTGGAGTGTACACACTTGGTAAAGCAAAGTCCAGTGTGTAGACTTGGTAAAATGAAGTCCAGTGTATAGACTTGCAGATGCGAAGACGATGTACAGACTTAGAAGGATTTGAATGGGAGAGTGTATGGACTTGGTTAAAATGAAGTCCCGTGTATAGACTTCAGCTAGAAGGTGCCCGATGTATAGAGTTGAAGATGATATGCCAATGTACAGACTTAATCAATCAGGCTGGTGTATAGACTTTGGTACCCAGACACTCAATGTTCTGATGGGTCGACGCATCAGCAAGGGTGGGTCGACCCACTTCTGTTCATTCTAACTAAGCAGAGTGTAGATAGATGAACTAATGAAACATCATATGAACTGTACTCACTTACATGATGAACCAGCATAAATCTAGAGATAGTAGATTGATTTATAGTGTGAGACATCATCAAAACCATAGGGATGCAACACTGCCTGTCTTGGCTTTGAGACTCCCAAGAGCCCTCCGACCCTCGGGAAGCACGCCGAATGAAGTACCAAGCCTGGCGCTTCATCGTCCTGGACGACACACTCTACCGAAGGTCCTTCGCCGGCCCTCTCCTGAAGTGCCGCGGCCCCGACGACGCCAGCCGAACCATTCGAGAGGTTCATGAAGGCCTGTGCGGAGCGCACTCAGGGGCAAGGTCACTGGCCAGAATCCTGTTACGACAGGGGTACTGGTGGCCCACCCTGCAGCGTGACTGCTCGGCCTATGCTCAACAGTGCGACCGATGCCAGCGGTTCGACCACTTGGTCCTTTGGCCGGCCACAGAACTCGTCACCCTCGCCGAGCCTTATCCCTTCGCTCGGTGGGGGATCGACATTCTCGGACCATTCCCCACGGCTCAGTCCCAGAAAAAGTTCATCATCGTCGCCATCGACTACTTCACTAAATGGATCGGGGCCGAAGCCACTGCAAGGATCACCGAGACAGTAGTCTGGAGTTTCATCTGGAAATCGATCATTTGTCGCTTCGGCATCCCCCGAGTGATAGTGAGCGATAACGGTCGGCAATTCGATTCTCGATATTTCCGAGACAGATGCGCCGACCTAGACATCCGCAACCACTTCACTTCGGTCGCCCACCCTCAGGCCAACGGGCTGGTCGAAAATGCCAACAAGACTATCTTGAGAGGCATAAAGACCAGACTCGGTAAAGCCAAGGGAAGTTGGCTCGAGTAATTGCCTAGCGTACTGTGGTCACACCGAACGACTCCCAGGACGGCAACCGGTGAAAGCCCCTTTCAGTTGGTGTACGGCACCGAGGCCGTCATTCCATTGGAGATCGCCAACCCGTCTCTCCGAGTCATCCGCTACTCGACCGAGGAAAACGACCAAAAGTTACTCGAGAACCTCGACCTAGTAGATGAACTCCGGGACATTGCCAGTATCTGAGCGACGGAATACCAGCGACACCTCACTCGATACTACAACGCCAGAGTCCGAAGCTGACACTTCCGACCGGGAGACTTCGTCCTCAGGAAAGCTGAAGCCTCTCGACCACTAGAGGCGGCGGGCAAGCTGTCCCCAAACTGGGAAGGCCCCTACCGAGTGGTCGAGTCGCTCGGGAAAGGTGCGTACAGGTTAGCAACAATGGAAGGGGAACCCATTCCTCGGACATGGAACGTAGCCGCATTACGCAAATTCTATTTTTGAAATTGTACAGCAAGATGGACGGAATAAATCCCTTTTCTTTTCATTCCAAACTATTGATACATCAGAAAGGCAAAGGCCAGTATATTGCATGACAAAAAGCAAGAAAATCCATCTAGCACTGCTGCAAGGGGGCATCGCTCGGTTGACTCGATCTCGATCTCCTCGCATCCAGCCACTGACTCTGCCTCGCGTAGAAATTGGCTCGAACAAGAGGGGGCCGATCCAGTTGACTCAGACGACCCCCAAAGGTGACAGAGGGACTGTAGAGAAGATAGCCACCTTCTAAAGTGGGAGAAGGCTGTTGCATCCCTATGATTTTGATGATGTCCCACACTATAAATCAATCTTCTATCTCTAGATTAATGCTGTTTCATCATGTGAGTGAGTACAGTTCAATGGCTGTCAGATAACATGCTCTACCTTAATTCTGCCTACACTCTGTCTGCACAGTCTTCACACCAGTGCGTCAACTTAGCGTGCTGATGCGTCGACCCTTCAGTCATTGCATGTCTCTGTTCTCACACCAGTGCGTCAACTCAGTGTGCTGATGCGTAGACTCTTCTGTTCAGGTTCTTCATTTGATTAAGTCTATACATCATCAGTTGAACGTAAAAGTAATACGTTGCAGCGTCAACTCATTGGGCTGCAGCGTCAACTCAGCATGTTTGCACTTCGCCTTGAGACTTTCAAGTCTATACACCCTACACTCTTTGCAAGTCTGTACAGCCTACCGTCTCATGCAGCGTCTAATGTTAAAGTCTCCACATCGCATTGCATCGTCTCTATCAGTGTCTCACTGGTCTAGTCTGTATAGACTTTAGCGTCTCATGAAAGTCTATACAACGCATCAGTTTTTAGAAGTCTGTACACTGGCCTTTGCATTAAGCCTCAAAGTCTGTATAGTCGTGTACAGTGGATTCCAAGTCTATACATCCTTCAGCTGGATCTGTTCAAGTCTGTACATCGCCCAACTGATTTGGCAAGTCTATACAACGTGAAGTCTTCACCTCGTCTTGGTTCAAGTCTATACAGTCTGAAGTCTACATTGCTTTACATCCACAGAGTCTGTACAGCCTATCTGACTTCATGGGTAGCATGCCTTTAGTGCGTTGACGCACTTGGCTGACTGCGTAGACGCAATGGTGCGTCTTTCGCTTCCTTCTTGTTCACTGCGTCGACGCTGACACTGGATGCGTTGACGCATTGGTCAGCTTGCCTAGGGAGTGAGCATTTTTCTTGAGGAGCTGAGGCGACGCTGCACGCTGGAAGCGTTGACGCCTTGGCTGTTGACCAAGGGTCTTTTGATCAGCATCAAAGTCTGACAATTGTCCACTTTTACAAGTCTACACATTGGGTTGTACGACCACAATCCTATACATTCTGTTATTACAACTTGAGTCTTCAGAGCTCACAGCACACTCATTACAAGTCTGTACACTGGTTAGGCTTTGTGAAGTCTACACAGTGGCTGAGCAATGTGAAGTCTACACATTTGTCTCCTCTAGAGGTCTATACATTGGCTAAGGGTCTTCAAGTCCATACAGAGTCATCTGATGCATGCTGTCTGAAGTCTGTACAGCATGCCTTGCTGTTTACAGCTTTCAAAGACACATTGCACTGCGTCAACGCAGTGCATAGGCACGTAGTGTAGCGTCAACGCATTGCATTGTGCATACCCTGGTAAAGTCTATACATGCGTTTATTCATTAAGTCTATACATTCTCTCACGATTGTACACAGTTACTCAGTTGATGTTTCTGAAGTATATACATTCTTGCTAAAAGCCTGAACTAACTAAGTCTATACATTCCATCTGTCTGTCTGCAGGCGATTCAGGCTGATGATTGGGCACGTGAATCGAGGTTGGCACCTGACACGTGATCCAAGACAACAGGCGCATGACACGTGGATGGCAACCTTGTCAGGATGCTGCCATGTGGTCGAAATTCAAATGATCTGGCCAAAAGTGCATGGGCGGGAACCTGGCAGCCACACGCCATTATCTGCTATAAATATAGAGCTTCATCCTTCAGTAGAAGTTCGATCGTGAAAAGAAAAAGCAGAAGCCATTGGTGAGAGTCTGCACGATCCAGAAAAGAAAAAGAGCAGAGAGTTCCATATCTGAGAGGAGTTTGCTCGAGAGAGAGAGAGTGTGTGTGGATTGATGAATTGCTTCATTTGAAGCTACATTTGTATTGGGTTTCAGAACCGATTTCTTCTTCATTGGTTTTTCTTTCTATTTTGCTTTCGTTTATTTTGTTCTTCCATTCTGATTTGAATTGGTTTCCCTCCGGTGTGTGGAGGAAGGGAGTACTACTCCAGTTTCCCTCTGAGTTGCAGAGGAAGAGAGATCGGTGATCTCTGGTGTTGTTAGTGACAGGTTGTCATTAACAGTTTCCCTCCGTGTGTGGAGGAAGGGAGAGGATTCTCCGGTTGTGTTCTAGCTGGGAGCTAGAACAGGTTTCAAGTTCTGTGGGTAGCAGAGCTTGGTCGAGGGATTTGTTTCCCTTGGGTGTTCAAGCTGTGTGGCAGCATCTTGTACGCAGACTGAGTCTGCTGTGATCTAGCTTTGTCTAGTGGAATCCTCACTCTAGTTGGAGTGAGGGGTGGATGTAGATTGCGGACTGCAATCGAACCACCTAAAAACCGAGTGCCTCCTCTGTGGTTTGCTATTGATTTCTGTGCTCTTCATCTGCTTGTCCCTTTGCCTTCAAGTGATCAGTTCTTCACTCTCATCTATATTTCTCTGTGTACGGGTTAAGGAGGTGCGTTAGCAGTAGAATCTATTTTCCGCCTGAGTTTCTGCAAATTGGGAGTGATCTATTCATCCCCCCCTTCTATATCACTCTTGCTGCGCTAACAATTGGTATCAGAGCAGGTTTACGCCATGTGGACGAACGGTCAAGGAAATGCTGGTGGTCCTAGAACCTTCATGGCCGAAGGTCAATCCATTAGTCGCCCTCCTTATTTCGATGGTAGTAACTATCTGTTTTGGAAGAACAGGATGGAAGTGTTCATCAGAGCTCAGAGTCATAAACTGTGGAGAGTAATCACGGTGGGGCCATATGAGCTGCCACCAAACGAGGATGCTTGGACAGATGACCATGTCAAGCTCTCTTCACTCAACTGGACGGCGCTGAACATAATCCAGTGTGCTGTTCATCCAGAGGAATATGCCCGTATATCTGCATACAGAACTGCCAAGCGAATGTGGGATGAGCTGCAATTGATCTATGAAGGTACAGCTCAAGTGAAAGCCTCGAAGGTAAACCTCTACACTTCTAAGTATGAAATGTTTAAGATGAATGCAGATGAGAATATAACCGAAATGTATGCCAGGTTATCCTTGATCACTAACACTCTTAAAGGGCTAGGGAAGGATCTTGCTGAGGCAGATATAGTCAGGAAAATCCTTAGATCTTTATCCCCGGCATGGCACACTAAGGCCATTGTGATTGAGGAATCAAAAGATTTGACTGTCTTGACTGTGAATGAACTCATAGGATCCCTTATGACCTATGAGATGAATTTCCAAGGAGGTGGAGAAGGAAGTGAGAGGAAGGGTAAAAATGTAGCTCTAAGAGCTTCCCGCAACAAGGGTAGTAACAGTGGGAGCAGCAGCAGTAGCCCCGAGTCTGAGTCCGAGCTTGAAGGTTTATCAAATCTCGACCAGGAGGAGCAGGCAATGCTCACTAGACAGTTCAGAAAATTTTTGAAGAAAAAGGGAAAGACCTTTAGGAAGAAGAAGCCACAACCCTTTAACAAGAATGCTGAATTTACCAGTTACAGGGATAGAAATCCTAAGAAACTGACTTGTTTTAATTGTAACAAACAGGGACACATGAGAGGCGAATGCCCAGACCTCCAGAAGAAGGGTCCCTATCTTCAGAAGAAAAACATAAAGGTGCAGAAGAAGAAGAAGCCACAGGCGATGGTCTGCACATGGAGCGAGGAAGAAGAAGACCCCGAAGATGCTTCCTCAGAAGAATATGAAGATGGAATTTGCCTTATGGCAAACAGTGAAGAGGAGGTAATAAACATTTTTGAAAATTTCTCAATTGATGACTGGGAGGATGCTTATGGTGACTTGCTAGATAAATTTAATTCTCTTAGCAAAGAGCACAGAGTTCTGAAAAGAAAATTTAACAGAAATATTGAAGAACAAATTCTGGTATGTGAGGAAAATGAAAAGCTAAAAGAACAACTAGAAGAAATGACCTCACTAAGGAAAGAGAATGATAAGCTTAAGGGAGAAATTCAAGAAAGTCAAAAACAGCTCAATGAATTCAAAACTAAAATTGAAGAAAGCATGAATGAAATTAGAGTGAATTCAGAGAAATATGAAGCTTTGAAGAAAGTAAATGCTGAACTCCTAAAGAATTCTGAGTCTCTTCAAAAGGAGCTGGAAGACAAACAGAAAGTCTTAGAAAAGTTTGTCCAAGGAAAGACTAGCCTAGATGCTATACTAGGGACTAGGGTCAATTTCAATAAGGAAGGTCTAGGCTATGACCCAACCAACAAGAGACCCTTGCAATTCAAGACCATCACCTTCTGTCCAGAAAAGGGAAAAGAAAAGCTGGACACACCATCCAGCTCAAACAGCTCTAAGGGAATTCAAAGTCCTAAAGAAAACACAAAAATCAGTACTGGACAACCATTTAAGATGGGAATGAACTTTATGAAGAATAACATTAAGTCCACTCACCAGAACACAAATGGTAGATGGACCAAGAAAATAAATCAGAATAAGAGCTGGAATTACAACAATCAGATGGGTCCAAACAGGACCTACTGGAGAAATAACTTTCATGGTCAAAGATATGCTAATCAACAAGCCTACAGGAAATTTCCTAGGAATAGGAAGACTAATGAATGGAATAGAACTCACTTCTCCAGTTCAGCTGGATTCAACTTTAATAAACCAGAAAGGAAGGTGCCAGAGAAAACCATGCTGAAACAAATCTGGATACCTAAACACTTGATCAGAGATTTGAACAATGTCCTTGGACCCAACTCATCTTGGGTTCCAAATCACTCTGCTTGATATATTTGTGTAGGTCGGCCTGGCAGCTGAAGACAACAAGTGGTACCTCGACAGTGGCTGCTCCAGGCATATGACAGGAGACCGATCCAAGTTCAGCAAGATAGAGATGAAGCCAGGGGGTCTGGTCAAGTTTGGAGGAAAGAACAAAGGTAAAATAATTGGAGTTGGCACAGTAGGTAAGTCTTCCACAAATTCCATTGAAAAAGTATTACTTGTGGAAGGGCTTCAACACAACCTGATTAGCATTAGCCAATTATGTGACAGGGGTCACAGGGTTGTATTTGATGATAGTTCATGCAAAATCCTTGAAACAAATTCTGACATGGTTAAATTTGTAGCCAACAGGATTAATAATGTCTACATTGTAGACTTAGATGAGAATTCTGAATCTACTATTTGCTTATCTGCCAATTCTGAAAATGATGCCTTTGAATGGCATAGACGTCTAGGTCATGCTAGCTTTTCAACTTTAAATAAATTGGTCAAGCATGATTTAGTTAGAGGCATGCCTAGAATTAAATTCAACTCAATATCAAAAGCATGTGATGCCTGTGCTCTAGGCAAACAGACCAGAAATTCTTTTAAATTAAGATCTGAGCCATTGTCTTCTAGACCAATGGAACTTCTTCATATGGACCTTTTCGGTCCAACTAGAACTCAGAGTCTTAATGGAAACAGGTTTGGCTATGTCATCATAGATGACTTCTCTAGATATTCATGGATATTTTTCTTAGCAAATAAGAGTGATGCATTTCAAAAGTTTAATCTGTTTTTCAATAAGGTCAAACAAGAAGGGAAGTACAAGGTTAGTTCTATTCAATCTGACCATGGAGGTGAGTTTGAAAACTCCATGTTTACTGATCTTTGTGACAAAGAAGGACTAACTCACAGGTTTTCTTCTCCCAGGACACCTGAACAAAATGGGATTGTGGAGAGAAGAAATAGAACAGTGGTGGAAATGGCCCGAACCATGTTGATTGAAAGTAAATTACCTAGAAGGTTTTGGGCAGAAGCGGCCAATACAGCAACCTACATAATCAACAGGGCCATGGTAAGACCCATACACAAGAAAACACCCTATGAGCTTCTAAAAGGTAAGAAACCAAACTTGTTTCATTTCAGAATTTTTGGAGCAAAATGTTTTATTCATAACAATGATAAGAAAGATTTAGACAAGTTTGAAGCCAAGAGTTCACCTGGAATATTCTTGGGTTACTCTGAAGTGTCAAGGGCATATAGGGTATTTAACATATCAGATCAGAAAGTGGAAGAATCTCCACACATCCTTTTTAGTGAAAAGAAAGATGTCTCTAATGTTGAAAATCTTGACAGGGATTCCAATCATGGTGGAGACTTTCTAGAAGACCAACAGGAAGAAGAGAAGACTCAGCCAAATGGAGAAACAAATTCCCCCAATCAGGAAGGGCCAAGAGAAACAGGTGAGTCTTCAACAAATATCAGATTTCTTAAAGACCATCCTTTAGATAAAGTCATAGGCAATCCTGAAGATCCTCTTCGGACTAGGTCTCATTTTAGAAATGTGAATAATGATGACTTAATTGCTTTAGTCTCACAAATTGAACCCAAAACAGTAGAAGAGGCCTTAGCTGATCAAGCTTGGGTCAATGCTATGAGTGAGGAATTAGGTCAGTTTGAAAGGAATAATGTCTGGGAGCTTGTCCCAAGACCAGATGGTATTAATGTCATAGGAACCAAGTGGGTGTTCAAAAATAAGATGAATGAAGATGGAATTATCTCGAGGAATAAGGCCAGACTAGTAGCCAAAGGCTACTGTCAGGAATTCGGTGTAGACTTTGATGAATCCTATGCACCTGTTGCTAGGATGGAAGCTATAAGATTGTTGCTTGCCTTTGCATGCTCAAAGAACATAAACTCCAACAAATGGATGTTAAAAGTGCCTTTTTAAATGGAGTCATTAAAGAAGAAGTTTTTGTTGAACAACCTCCTGGATTTCAATATTCTCCTCAACCTAACCAAGTTTTCAGGTTAAACAAAGCCTTGTATGGTCTAAAGCAGGCTCCAAGAGCTTGGTATGAAAGATTATCTGAATTTCTGATCAGCAAGGGCTACAAAAGAGGTAAAGTTGATCAGACTTTATTTACCAAGGGCATGAATAAAGATCTCATCATAGTTCAGGTATATGTAGATGACATTGTATTTGGATCAACTAAGCATGAACTATGTGATGAATTTTCTACCATGATGTCTGCTGAATTTGAAATGAGCTTGGTTGGTGAACTAAAATATTTTCTTGGATTGCAGGTACAGCAGCTAGAAGATGGGTGCTTCATCAACCAAACCAAATACACAATGGAACTGTTCAAAAGGTTTGGCATGGAAAACTTAAAGCACATTACTACACCCATGGGCACCAATACTTCATTGGATGCAGATGAGACAGGTAAAGAAGTAAATGCCAAACTTTATAGAGGTATGATTGGATCACTACTTTACTTGACAGCCTCTAGACCTGATATACAATTCAGTGTAGGAATGTGTGCAAGGTATCAGTCTAGACCTACTGAACTACACTTAGCTGCAGTTAAAAGAATCTTCAGATATTTGTCAGCTAGTCACTCTCTTGGTTTATGGTTTCCTGCATCTCACACACTTAACCTAGTAGCATACACAGATGCTGACTATGCAGGCTGTAAACTAGACAGGAAAAGCACAAGTGGCCATTGTGAATTCTTGGGTGGGTGTTTAGTGTCTTGGGGCTCCAAGAAACAACATTCTGTGGCCCTCTCCACTGCAGAAGCTGAATATGTGGCTGCAGGGAGTTGTGGAACACAAGTCATATGGATTAAACACCAGCTTCAGGACTACCAAGTAGACCTGGGGTGCACACCTATTTACTGTGATAATACTAGTGCCATCAATCTTGCTAAAAATCCTGTTTTGCATTCACGAACCAAACACATAGAGATAAGACATCATTTTATAAGAGATGAGGTGTCTAAGAATAACTTTGAACTGATTCATGTAGGCACAGATAATCAGATTGCTGACATATTCACAAAATCTCTGGATAATGAAAAATTTTCCACATTGAGAAGAGAATTAGGCTTATACAAATTATCTTAATTATGAAGCATGTTCTTGTTGTGAGGGGGAGTTGTGTTTATCTGATGTTTAGCCTTTTTGCATGTTGGTTTAAGGGGGAGTTCAGAATACTTACTGGTTAGCTTTCAGGAATGCTCTAAATAAAGGAAAGCCTTGAGATTTTGCTGGAATATTTCATTGAGGAATGCTATGTCTTAGGGGGAGCTGAGTTGTGAAGTGAGAAGAGAAGTTCTTTGACAGATTCAAAAGGGCTGTCCAGATGTATACCTTTGCTGGTCTTGCATGACTGATTTAGTGTGGTTCTCTCAGAAAGTAGAGTGTCACTTATCTCTTAAGTCTATAAGTCAGTGACTCTAATCTCCAAGTTAGAATCTTTCCTTTGGTACTCTTTCAGAGATCTGGACTAATTGCATAAAGTATATCTTCCTACATTGTCATTGATTATGGTTCAGGCCAAAAACTTGTATGTCTTGATATCTGACCCAATCAACTTGAAATCTAGACTTCAAGACTCAATTCAAGAAAAGTCCTTTTTGGTATTGTCTTCAATCATTCTATCTCTTTAACTCAAGGGCTTAACTGAACAAACATGTTCTGTTTTGATCACTGAGAAACTGGGAGCTTCATCAATGAAATGAATATTTCTCCCAAGTCATGAGGTGTCAAATGCTTAAAATGAATGAAAAGTCATGACAGAGCAATGGTGGCTTGCTGGTGAGTAACTGGGGACTCTGGCCTCTAATCAAGGTGTTTCCTCATGTCAAAAGCCACAGTTACTAACTCTGTTCCTTAATAAAAAAAAAGGGAAGGAAGTAATGAGGTACTCACTCTGAGTAACTGGGGATTCAGGCCTCTAATCAAGGTGTCTCCCTAATGTCAAAGGAAGTGAACTACCAACTTACTCATTGATCTTCTTGAAAATCATCTCCAACAAAAATTCCTTGTTGTTATGCAACTAATGGATTGCTTGTCTTCAATACCTTGAGAACACCTCTCTGATTTAGTCTCTTGCTGTCTTGTGGAATAGTTGAATGATCAGCTATATCTGGCCATACTTGTGAACTCCTGCTCTAAATCATCCACTATGTATGCTGATAAACTTGTCTATCATTCTACTTCTCTATTGTGTACTGAAGTCTAAAGAATCTTCTCTTGAGATTAGAAACTCACTTATTCTTTTAAGACCTACTCGTGACTTTCTGCGCTAAGAAGTTACTGCCCTGAGTCCTCATGTTTCCAGCACTGTCATACATTCTGTAGTTCTTTTTACGGATGTCAAAGGGGGAGAGGTGAGTATTGGTTTTGGTTTTATCTTGAGAGAAGTTTGCAATATCAGTGAGTATTGGTTTTATCTTGAGCTTTGAGGGGAGTCATGTTGCTTCGTGGAAGATATGGTTATGAGTTATGGGGGAGATGAGAGTGTGCTGTAGGGAATGTTTAATTCATTTGCATGAGCATGTCTTGAATTTATTCTGCTTGTTGCAGCTGGTATTAACTTTTTGTTGAAACTTGATATTGCTTGATTCATAGTGTTGTCATCATCAAAAAGGGGGAGATTGTTGCATCCCTATGGTTTTGATGATGTCCCACACTATAAATCAATCTTCTATCTCTAGATTAATGCTGTTTCATCATGTGAGTGAGTACAGTTCAATGGCTGTCAGATAACATGCTCTACCTTAATTCTGCCTACACTCTGTCTGCACAGTCTTCACACCAGTGCGTCAACTCAGCGTGCTGATGCGTCGACCCTTCAGTCATTGCATGTCTCTGTTCTCACACCAGTGCGTCAACTCAGTGTGCTGATGCGTAGACTCTTCTGTTCAGGTTCTTCATTTGATTAAGTCTATACATCATCAGTTGAACGTAAAAGTAATACGTTGCAGCGTCAACTCATTGGGCTGCAGCGTCAACTCAGCATGTTTGCACTTCGCCTTGAGACTTTCAAGTCTATACACCCTACACTCTTTGCAAGTCTGTACAGCCTACCGTCTCATGCAACGTCTAATGTTAAAGTCTCCACATCGCATTGCATCGTCTCTATCAGTGTCTCACTGGTCTAGTCTGTATAGACTTTAGCGTCTCATGAAAGTCTATACAACGCATCAGTTTTTAGAAGTCTGTACACTGGCCTTTGCATTAAGCCTCAAAGTCTGTATAGTCGTGTACAGTGGATTCCAAGTCTATACATCCTTCAGCTGGATCTGTTCAAGTCTGTACATCGCCCAACTGATTTGGAAAGTCTATACAACGTGAAGTCTTCACCTCGTCTTGGTTCAAGTCTATACAGTCTGAAGTCTACATTGCATTACATCCACAGAGTCTGTACAGCCTATCTGACTTCATGGGTAGCATGCCTTTAGTGCGTTGACGCACTTGGCTGACTGCGTACACGCAATCGTGCATCTTTCGCTTCCTTCTTGTTCACTACATCGACGCTGACACTGGATGCGTTGACGCATTGGTCAGCTTGCCTAGGGAGTGAGCATTTTTCTTGAGGAGCTGAGGCGACGCTGCACGCTGGAAGCGTTGACGCCTTGGCTGTTGACCAAGGGTCTTTTGATCAGCATCAAAGTCTGACAATTGTCCACTTTTTACAAGTCTACACATTGGGTTGTACAACCACAATCCTATACATTCTGTTGTTACAACTTGAGTCTTCAGAGCTCACAGCACACTCATTACAAGTCTGTACACTGGTTAGGCGTTGTGAAGTCTACACAGTGGCTGAGCAATGTGAAGTCTACACATTTGTCTCCTCTAGAGGTCTATACATTGGCTAAGGGTCTTAAAGTCCATACAGAGTCATCTGATACATGCTGTCTGAAGTCTGTACAGCATGCCTTGCTGTTTACAGCTTTCAAAGACACATTGCACTGCGTCAACGCAGTACATAGGCACGTAGTGTAGCGTCAACGCATTGCATTGTGCATACCCTGGTAAAGTCTATACATGCGTTTATTCATTAAGTCTATACATCCTCTCACGATTGTACACAGTTACTCAGTTGATGTTTCTGAAGTATATACATTCTTGCTAAAAGCCTGAACTAACTAAGTCTATACATTCCATCTGTCTGTCTGCAGGCGATTCAGGCTGATGATTGGGCACGTGAATCGAGGTTGGCACCTGACACGTGATCCAAGACAATAGGCGCATGACACGTGGATGGCAACCTTGTCAGGATGCTGCCATGTGGTCGAAATTCAAATGATCTGGCCAAAAGTGCATGGGCGGGAACCTGGCAGCCACACGCCATTATCTGCTATAAATATAGAGCTTCATCCTTCAGTAGAAGTTCGATCGTGAAAAGAAAAAGCAGAAGCCATTGGTGAGAGTATGCACGATCCAGAAAAGAAAAGGAGCAAAGAGTTCCATATCTGAGAGGGGTTTGCTCGAGAGAGAGAGAGTGTGTGTGGATTGATGAATTGCTTCATTTGAAGCTACAGTTGTATTGGGTTTCAGAACCGATTTCTTCTTCATTGGTTTTTCTTTCTATTTTGTTTTCGTTTATTTTGTTCTTCCATTCTGATTTGAATTGGTTTCCCTCCGGTGTGTGGAGGAAGGGAGTACTACTCCAGTTTCCCTCTGAGTTGCAGAGGAAGAGAGATCGGTGATCTCTGGTGTTGTTAGTGACAGGTTGTCATTAACAGTTTCCCTCCGTGTGTGGAGGAAGGGAGAGGATTCTCCGGTTGTGTTCTAGCTGGGAGCTAGAACAGGTTTCAAGTTCTGTGGGTAGCAGAGCTTGGTCGAGGGATTTGTTTCCCTTGGGTGTTCAAGCTGTGTGGCAGCATCTTGTACGCAGACTGAGTCTGCTGTGATCTAGCTTTGTCTAGTGGAATCCTCACTCTAGTTGGAGTGAGGGGTGGATGTAGATTGCGGACTGCAATCGAACCACCTAAAAACCGAGTGCCTCCTCTGTGGTTTGCTATTGATTTCTGTGCTCTTCATCTGCTTGTCCTTTAGCCTTCAAGTGATCAGTTCTTCACTCTCATCTATATTTCTCTGTGTACGGGTTAAGGAGGTGCGTTAGCAGCACAATCTATTTTCCGCCTGAGTTTCTACAAATTGGTAGTGATCTATTCATCCCCCCCCTTCTATATCACTCTTGCTGCGCTAACAAAGGCTACCTTCCAAGTTGATGGAGGTGAGGGAGAAGGAGCACCATGAAGCCCTTCTTTCCCAACCTACCAACTCCCTGGAAGGGAACAGAGAGCAAGCAGCCTCCGAAGAGTAAAAGAAATGAAGAGCAGAAGAGGGAAAAAGAGGCTGTAGACGGAGGAAGGCTTCGGTGAGGAGGGAACTTGATGCGCCTCCCCCCCCCCATGCAGAGGGGGAGTGGCGGCAGGCTTCCCTGATACCCCCATCCGTCCTCCTCCTCGGTGCCCGCCCGGAAGCCACGCCGAAACTTAGAAAGGGCAAGAGCCGTGCCCTCACATGTCGAAGCCCTCTCCAGATCCGCGCGGCGACCGTCGGACCCGTCTCAAACCCACGCGGTGACCGTGGGACCCGTCCAACAAGCTGGGACGGCCAGGAACCTCTGCTCCCCGTCGGCGGCAGCGTCACCCTCCGAAGGATCCTCCATGCTCCGAATGCAACGGCACGACGCAGAGTGAAGAGGAAGGAGTGAGGAAAGACTGTTAGAGAAAATCCCAAGCGGTAAAGAGGAAAGGGCGCCTTTCGCTCCTTCTTATAGGCCAAAGGAGGCTACACGCCTTAAATGACTCCCCCCTCGAAAACACGCCAAAGGATTTCTCCCCTGAACAGACACCTTTAACTCCTCGTTTCCCGCCCTAGCGGGATTCACGAAGCGGCCTGGCATTCAAAGCATGAGGGAACGGAAGGATGCCTCGTCAGAAGCCTACCAAATTAGCATGCGAAAACCACGCAGGACATATCAGCACTTTCCAACTACTTCTGATACGCCAACCAAATCACGGCAAGGATGGCGATCAAACAAGTAAGTCATTCATTATCTCATAAAGGGGAAACTCTCTAAAAGGAGAAAAGAGAGACAAACAAGAGAAAGGGGCAAAATAAGGCAAAATACATTAGGCCTCGGGCCCACTTTGACGCTCGAAAACAACGGAAGTAGGCGTGTTACCCCCAGCACCTTCGGTGATGGCCGACCCGGGCACTGACCTCGCCTGTGCGAGAACTGTCTCGGTCGCGAGCCCTCCCGAGGCGTCCGGAGTTGGTGACCCCGCCGAGGGAGGCCCCCCTGGATCCTCCCCGCTCGACGCAAAGGAACTAGAAAATGACTCATCCGAGTCATAAGCCTGGCCCAAAGGGAACTCGATCCCGGAGTCTCGATCGAAGGCGTAGTCCACCACCCGGCGATAACTTTGCTTAAACCCCTTTCGGGCGCCACGGCGAAGCGCTACCTCGTAATATGGTAGGGCGGCTCTCTCCAGGTCTGCTGAGTAAGCATCCGAGCTTCTATATCGCTCGACCGCCTCCGCCTCGATCTGCTCCGTCCTTCCAACGAGCTCGACTCGAGCCCGCTCCACCTCGGCCGCATGCTCCTCTGCTCCCGCTAGGCGTTCCTCTGCTGCTACCATCCTTCGTTCGGCCTCGCTCGACCACCTCTCCACTCGGACTCGGTCCGCCTCGGCCACGGAACGAAGGCGCTCCGCTACCTCCGCCCGGTCCAGTAACTCGGCCCGTTCGAGCTCCCAGCGGCCGTCCAGCTCGAAATGATGCATACGCTCCTCTTCTAAGAGTTTGCTTTTCCTCTCAAGCGACCCCCGGGCCTTAACCAACTGCTCAGTCAGCGCCTCGGTTTCTAGCCGGCTCGCCCGTGCCGAGTCCCTGAACGCGGAGAATTCCCGTCGGAGCCCCTCATGTTCCTCGCTGAGGCGGGCCAGTTTTCTCTCGCACCCCCTGAGGGTCCAGGCGAGATTCGACCGCTCCGCCTCCGCCCGAGCGTACGTCTCCGCCATCAAGGCCGCCGTCCGAGCTATGACTAGGCCGCCCTCCAAGAGGACGTCGAGGATTCTGGCGGGGGAGTAGCGCTTGTCTCCCCCCCTCGTCTTCGCGGCAACCTCTCGGCAAACCCGATACAGGTCGCCCGAAACACCGAGCCTTTCCAAGGCCTCCGACATGGAGATCCGCTCCCCACCGGACGCCCCGCCAGAAGGTTCGGGTCGAACGACGGGGCCGACCGCCCCGCACGCCGCGGTCGGTTGGGGTTGCGACGCCTCTCCGGGCGAACCCCCAACCTCGACCGATGCCACAGGATCGACCGCACCGGGAACTTCGAGCACTTGGGGCTGCGACGCCCTCGCGGGTGAACCCCCATCCCTAGCCGTCTCGGCCCGCGCCTCGCCGCCCGAGACATCGCCGACCACGACCGGTCTCCTGGCCTCGGCGACGGCCACTTCGGCACCGGTCCCCTCCATCCCCGGGGAGGGGAGAACCGACCTATCTCCGCCCTCTGAGGGGCCCCTGGTCTCCTCGGCCCCCTCTCGCCTGGTAGGTGGGGGAGCTGGCCCTGAAGGGTCGGCCCCATCTTGCCCCCGAGAAGGGAGTGCCGCCGAGCCTGAATCACCCCCGGCGGGGGTAGGATGGCCGGCCTTCTTGGCCCATTTCTTGGCCTTCGCGGCTTCCCGTAATCTCCCTTCCAGGGGGTCCTTGCGCTTCACCCCGCTTGACCGTGAAGATCCCTCGGAGGCCACCCCCTTGCCCTTGTCCCGGGCTTGGGACCGACCCGTGGGAGCAACAGGTTCATCGGCCGCCGAATCATCCCCAAGATCGACGACCTTGGTGACCTCTTCCAAGGGCTCCCGCCGAATGTCTGCAATGAAGAAGGGGATTCGGTTAGGAAACAAAAAGTCGACCCTCCGACCCCGCAGCAGAATCCGAAGAATGGCACCTGATGGCCTGAGCTGTGTAAGCAAATACCGCTCCACGTTCTCCAGCGTCACCAGCTCCTCAGTCGACCGACGATTTGTCAACAAGCGAGCGGTGTATTCCTCCACATCGGAGGGGAACTCCTCCTATCGCGGGGGGAGATTCGGATGGAAGTTGGGCATAACCTGGCACCTCCAAGACTCGTCCACCGCTTCCGCGTTCACCCAGAAAAATTGCCTCTTCAACCCTTTGTGCGAAGAATCCTTCGCCTCCAGCGGAATACAACTTCGATTCCTGCGCGCCTGGATAAAATAGAAGCCTTTCCCCGCCGACGGATGTGCCTTCAGCTCGAAGAAATAATGAAAGAGATCCAGCGACGGGGGAACCCCCTGCAGGCGGTAGAGGATCTGAAAGGCAGAAAGCAGGAGATACGAGTTGGCCACCAGCTGAACAGGCGCCAACACGAAAAAATTGAGAAGCTTCAAGATGAAAGGCTCGAAGGGGAGGCAGAATCCGCTCTTCCACGCCAGAAGAAAAGTACAAATATGGCCCGTACGGCTGTCCAAGCTCGTCTCGTACGGGGCAGCAGCCACAAAGCTATACCGGAGAGGCAGGCGAAACCGATGCTCCAATTTCTTCACGTCAGCCTCCCCCAACTCGCTGCGATTGGGGACAGGCTCCCGCCTCACCTGCTCGTTTTTCGAGCGCAGATCCGCCATCGAGCTGGAAGAAGAACCTTCACTAGAGCCCGAAGACTGCGGAGGAGGAGGAAGCCGCCGAATCGCCTCCGCGGTTACACGCGCCAGCTCCTCAAATGCCGCCGCAAGAGCTTGCTCCCCCGCTGTATCTTCACGGCGCATCAAGAAGCCCCAGAAGCAGAGAAATGGAGGAAAGGCCGATAACCCAGAAAATGCTGGGAAGAACGAGCAGCGCCCTATGCCTATAAACCCTCGCGGGAGGCAGCGCGCCATTTCAACCTCCGAGAAAAAGGGGGCCCCTTCGTTTCAAAATCTGTCAGGATCATTATTACTATGGGCCCAGGCGACCACTACACGTGGCACCATCACGCCAATAGGATTCCATCCACCCGAGCCACGCCGGTCCAAAGCCTCAAAAAGACTACTCAACCGAGCCTCCTTGGCTCGGGAGTAGGAGGGGGACAAGTGGAGAGGGGGATTCCTGTAGTCCACTCAAAGAGCAGACCCAACTAGACCCAACAAGGCCCAACGAGGCAAGCTCGCCCAAGTGACAGCCCACAGGGCCCACTCAGAAAAGCCCAATAAAACAATGCTCGAGGAAACAACTCTCATAGGCGGCCCCAAGGCTCGGAGAGCCCTAGCCTCGGTCAGGTCACAGGAAGACCCGCGCACGAGCTACCCCTCCGCCCGAAGGGGGGAAGTGCTAGCCGGTCTATCCGACCCATCTCCTCACCGAGCTAGGCCTATCGCCCGATAGGGCCGGCCCCCTTAAGCTCGGGACGATCGATGAAATCATTGCAGCCGTTAGAGTCCACAGCGGGCCAAACGCTAAGAAGTCCAGGAGTTCCGGTTTCCCCGCGAGGATAACACCCCCATGATGAGGCCATCAAAGCCCACGACGGGGACGTAACCTCCACCGGAGACCTCTCAACTTGCAGGACTCCAGAAGGTGGCGCACTATAAAAACCTGGGATACCCTCCGGCGAAAGGCAAGTCAAGAAGGGTATGATTCCACCCCCGAACTCCTGAGCAAGGACCACTTCACCCCATCGGTGGAGAGGGATCTCGCGCCCTCATCTCCCCCTCCCTATCGCTGCTCCCACCATTGCTCTACTGACTTGAGCGTCGGAGGATTTTGCCCCAGGGAATTGATAAGTCTCCATTTCTTATGATAATACATTGCATAAACACCATTTTATGTGCATATAATTAGGTAATTATGCATATTTCATAATTAACCTCAACTCCGCATTTAAATTGGAGCTTTCACGTAAATTGAATAATTTGATAATTTTATCTAATAATTTGAAGTTGAGGGCCATGAGCATTAATTCTCCATTGCATAACTATGAGCATTTGAGATTGATGAGCACATTGTGGTAATTTTTATGGACTAAAGTGTAATTGTGTGTGTGTAGGACACCGAAGATAATTACAAAAGAAGCCGGGGACAAAAGGGTCATCACCATTTTGACCAAGTCAAATAAAGAATTCAAAATATTTTAGTTGGAGGGAAAGGAATGTTCAAAATTTTGAATTCAAAGTTTGAAAAGGAAGAATCCAAAGTTTAAGTTTGAAAAGGAGGAAAAGGACATTCAAAGTTTGAAATAAAGGAGAGACATGATGAGCCTTGGGAAATGGGGTGCCTAAAGTCCAAGAAAGGGGGTGCCCACCTACTTTTTCTCTTCCCCATGCATCATATTCCACTTGAATCTCAGCCATCCATCTCCTTTTGATATAATCTCCACCCTCTATCTATCCAACTTCCCCTATAAATAGCCCATGGCAAGGAGGAGAAGGGGGGTCTTTTCTTTTGGCAATCTTTCACTCTCCCTCTTTCTCTCCCAACCTTAGGCCTCCGGTGTCTCCCATGTAAGTTCGTTTTCTCCTTTTGTGTTCTTTATAAAAGTTCTTCATTTTTAAGTCTTCTACAACTTCTTCCTCTTGCTCAACTTCTAATTTCTTCTGGTTTTCAAGATATTTCGTATTTTCACTATGCTATCCTGTTCATCTGTGACCCAGTATTGTTCTCTGTTCTTTCCCTTATTTCTCCCTCTTCTAGTCATTTTCTGCTCTTACTGTCTTCATAAAAGTTCTTGGTGTTTACGTGTTCTACAACTTCTTCTTCTTGCTCATCTTCTAATTCTTTCTGGTTTGTAAGATATTTCTCATTATTTAACTTGCTGTCCTGTGATTTCACTGTTCATCCGAGGTGCTAGTTTCTGTTATGTCTCCATTTTGAAGCTCTTCTTCTCTTCTTTTCTCTCTGAGTTCCTCATTAAAGTTTTTTCTCTCTTCCCCCTCTTCAACTTCTTCTTCTTGGGCATCTCATAATTCCTCTTGGGTTCAAAGTTATTCACCCTCCAAAGATTGCTTCAACGACGAAGGTGACTTCATCCCGGCGTAGACGACATCTTCCACAAGATTGTTCATGATCCAAGGCCAAGAGAGGACGGCGCTATCATCACCATTGCTGCTATCATCTCCAAACTCCAGGCTTTTCTTGTGTTATTACTTTTGTGATATTTCACTTCATTGTAATCTCATTGTGTCATTAGTATAAACTTGTTTCACATTTCATGTACTCTTTCTTTTAAGTTAATGAAAGGAGTTGTTCTCTTGATCTAGTTCTTTCTCTTCTTCCCTCTCTATCTCTTTCTTCTATATCTTCTTTCCACTTCATGCAATTATTTTCTATAGCATAAGTGCATAGTCATGATGTTTTCAATTAAGTGTTCGGTTTGTTCATCATTTCACTATTTTCATTAAGCAAATCCAAATCACAAGTGTTTTTCAAAGGACTCTAAGGTTTTTAACTCTAAAAATCTCTTCTTCCCTGTGGATTCGACCCGTGCTTGCCATAGTACTACGTTCTCTGTTGATCATTTTGTGTGAGTTCGGTTTTAAGATTGTTAGCGCGCGTGTTTTAAACGACGACTTTTGCGTTATCAATTTTTGGCGCCGTTGCCGGGGAAGAATGATGATTTTTGATTTAAGAACTTTATTTTCCTTATGTATATAGTGTACTAATAAAGCTCTCTTTTCTTTTTTTTATAGGTTAAAAAAAATCAGAAAAAAAAGAGGTAAGTTTGTATTTCTTTCTTTCATTTTTTTGTCATTTCATTACAAAAAAAAAGGAATGAGGGAACGCTTTTCAAGTAAGTATCCAAACTTTTCCTCTTTCATGTCAATTTCATTTCTCTACATTTCATATCTTGTGGTTAGATAGGTTCATTAAATAAAAAAAAAGCATCACTTGAACTTCAATAAAAATGTTCATTGCAAGAGTAAAACCCACACTTCCATGTTTTAGGTCATGCATCATTTAGGATAGAATTTATTTTTCCTTGTTATTTAATTATTGTTAATTACATTATTGAAGATTACGGGAGGCAAGGTGAGTACTCTAATTTTTTTCAAAAGCATGCTCATGTATTTTCATGCTTGCATAGAACCCCTTGTTTGAACTTGGTTTGTTACATATCATTTCTAAAATATTCTAAGGGCAACACCCATTGATGTGGGACGAGACCACGGACAAGACAAGCTCGTGACTGCCCCTTAACGAGGGAAGCGTCGGATGTGCGCGGTTGAGAAACCGGCTGTGAGCTAGGGTGGTCGGCTCTCACTTGTGCCCGGATCGGGTCACGGGACGGTAACGCTCTCTCTCGCAGCATCGGTGATATAAATAGAAAGTGAGCTAATTACCCTATCATGCTCTCTAGCAGTGGCATAAGCAAGTATATATGAAAATTAAGCAAAATGCCAAGTAAGGGAGCGAATGCGATACCTCCACGCGCTCGGCGTGGGGACGACGGGCCCGGCCGAACTTGTGCTCTCGGGACAGTTAATACATGAATATTACAGCAATGGAAATATGCCCACTCCACGCAGGGAGGTAAATGGCAACACAACGGGGCCCGGGAGGGCCGAATTCGGGATGACGGGCAGCTTCGTGTGTTGATTCGGCTACACGCGTGATCACGACCATGGGGCCCACGTGCTGTCTGGAGGGGTCGTGTGGGACCCGGTGGCGCCGCTGTAGTGTGGACACTTAGGGAAGTATTCCCTGGGCTGGCGGAACACCGGAACGTCGCCCTAGGGTCGGGCGGTTCCGATCGGCACCTGTCAGGTTTGCTGTCCACGGACTGGTGGTTGCTGTTTTACAGCGCGCGCTCCGGCGAGAATGGACGCTGCGATCAGCCCCGACGTCGGATCGACACGAGACTGGCGCCGTTGAAAAGCTAGCTTGAAGTTCTTCAACATAGGCCTAAAGATCTGGCCTGGATCTGCCTGGATCTTGACTTATGGAATTTTCAATCTTCTGTTGTACAGTTCCTGAAATCACAGGTCAGCAGAGAACTTCCCTGTGGATTGCCTTTGACCGCGAGGGAGACGTTCTAATCAAGGGTTATGTTCTTCCGCAAAGTTGTTGGAATTTGAGCTGGGAAGACATAAAAAGTGGTTTGGACCCGTTTGGATGTATCTATGATTTTCTGTGATTTGTTTAGTGGATGAAGGTCGGATCTGGGATCAGGGGGATAGAACTGTAGCTGGGACTGAGAACGATTTTTAGAAAATACGAAATGGACGAACCAAAAATTGAGAAAAATTTTGGATGAAGGGGTGGATGGGTGTAACCTCCAGTAAAATTTGGTGAACCAAAATAAATCAAAAAGTGGACCTAAGACATGAAACTCAGGGCTACTGTCACTGTAGACAGTGACAGAACAGATCTGAGATTGAGAGTTGAACGAAATGGTAAGGATATGAAACGGTGGATTGTGAACCTCAATTTTTTTGTGGAGAAGGGGCTAGAAGATAGAAACCAACCCATAAAATTTCAAATCAATCAGAACTCGTGGTTGGCTTCAGGAATTCTCGAACTACACCTCTGTCCAGCAGGATGGAAACTTGATGACGATTCCACGGCGGCTCGAAGGCGGCACGAACGGCGGCGGCGGCGGCACAGACGATCACCGGAGGTTGAGAGGGGATGATAGAAGAGAGATACACTCTAGATCTGGGGTTGGGGAAGGAAGAACAGCAAGGGAGGAGAGAGGGGCACACCAAGCTCCTTGAACACTCACAAAAATTCTGATTTTTCCATTCAACCTTAGACTAATTCCATTCCAACTTCACCTAATACACACCAACCAAGCCTAATAAGGCCAAAAGAGGGGGCGCCCCCTTCATGGGCCTCTCTTGGGCCTAGGCTGGTCCAAGGCCAGCCAACCCAATCCACAACCCATGCTTGGTCCATGGATTCTCCCATCTAGATAGCCCATGAGAGGGAGTGGCCCAATTGGGCCTTAAATGGCTATTATGGTCCATAAGGGTGGCATAAGGTCCAATATGATAATCACTCCTAATAGACTCTACTAAGACAACCTAGTAATGGACTCTTCCTAGAAATGTGGCCCAATGGCTTAATGAAGCCTTACAAAGAGAGCCCAAATGAAAGAAATCAAAAATTACACAGTTTCAAGCCAATACAACCCATAATACACACCTATACAAGCTAATACACACTAATACTCATCCCATAAGCTCATGATGTCCTCATCAATTCTCCCCAGGTGGGAGAGACTCGACCCCGTCGAGTAGGGGTATGGATGCTCAAGTACTCCGGCGGATCTGTCACCGTGCCAAGTAACGCGGGTACGCTCCACTCCAAGTGATCGTCACCTGCTCATTCCATATATACTCGATATGCGCAAGCTGCCATAGGCTAGAGGTGGACACTCCGGGTGGGGCACTCTCAAAGGGAAGGAAGCAGCTCGAAGACTTACTAAGAATCACCGCTGAGTCCCTATAAGTGACTGATCCGGGTATAGATGTGGAACCGATCCCATACTCATCGAGTGAGTCCACTCACCTCTTACTCATAAGAGAATGGCAACGAGCTTGCACAAGACGCATGCAGACAAACAAACGACACACAAACCATGCAAACAAATCACTCAAAACAAACCACACAAAGAAAAAGCACACTATTAGTCCGACCCGTACATGGGTGACGGCGGACCAGGACACCCGAATATGTGCCATGCATATACTAGATGTACACGATGGTTGATGGAAGGGAGGACTCCTAGACACCCTAAGATGTACCACTCATGCATTGGTGACCGATGGGATTTGGGTGAAGAAGGGCTAGGAGATCCAAAACTACCTTCGTCATCATCCCTAGATGTAGAGACGGCTTGCCGACTAGACCGAGGGGTATGGGTGGAATAGTGAACTCCTTGGAAGAGGTGGAGGGAATGTGATAGCTCGGGAGCTTCACTAGTGGAGGGGTCAAAAGGGTCAAAGAAGGTATGACCCCGGGAGATAGGTTCCTCCATGACACGGTCCCAATCGTGAAATTCTTGAAGGTGTGAATGCTCACCTTCATCCATCATGGTGAACGGGACAATGGTCATGTGAAGAAAATAAATGTCCTCCCTCGGGCAAAAGGAAATGAAGTCAGACTCGGCCGGCATCGGGAGGAGTAGAAGAATCTCCGTGGTGACACACCCCACGGTGCACACGGAGGTAATGGATCCTAAGGTCGGATGGGTGAAGCTAAGACTAGCGGGTTGGTCAAAGCCTCGGGCCAAAAGATGCGTCAACTCCCATTGTGAATCTAATCCCATAATAAGGTCATCCAAAGTATCGACATGGTGACTAGACCGAAAAATTGTATGGTAGGAGTTGATGGACACGAAAGGTAGGGTAGGGTCCATAGACGGGTAAGGGAGTGGGACCAAGCCATCCTTGAGCCAACTAAGAAGCAGCTCGGCTATGTATAATGTACCCGTTAGAAATATGGGTGGCTCGGGATGAGGTGGCTCCAAGCGCGAATCCGAAGGTGGAGTGGGTCGCTGGGGCTGGGTGGCTGGACATACGGGGTCCTTAAGGGTGATCTTACCGGATAGGTATGGTGGGCATAAGGTGCAAGTCCTCTTGCCCCAGTCAAGATTGGCCCTTCTCTCTCCTAACCACTTTTGCCCTAAAATGATGCATGAACCAGCAAGTGTGCCGATCCTGCACCATGCGCCATCGGTGTAGAGAACAGAGCCGATCCTCTTATAGAACTCAACACAAGCAAAATCACCATCACGGACAATCTCGCCTGTCTTGGAGAGAGACTCCACGATGTCAAGAGAAACCCAATTATCCGGCTCCCTATCGGTGAAATGGAGTTCCGTTGTGGACCCGTTGGGTAGAGTGGCTTTCATAATGAGAGGGGCAAAACCAAAGGCTCGGTCCATGAGGACATTCATTTTGGCCACAAAAGTTGACCACTCGGACGTATGGTCTTGGGGATCGGCCATGGGTAGTGGACATGGACATGCATACACACGGTGACAAGACACTAGACCGACTATGCAAGTTTGGAATGTGACTCGACGACAACCTAGACACAACCAAGACTCGGTACGTGGCGGAGATAAGCGATCCGAAGATCACTCGTGTAAGTGTGCGGCCTTCCCGATAGGCGTAGCCTAACGTTCGGACAACACCTTTTGATATACCGAGTAAAGGGATGCGATGCAAAAAGACACTTTTTTTGTTTGTTTTAAAACAATGATGACCCTAAACGCGATTTAGACAATGACTAATGACTAGACGTAAATGACACTTTTTTTTTTGATTTGGACATCCTAGACTCAACTCGCTCTGATACCAAATTAATGCGGGATGAGACCACGGACACGACAGGCTCGTGACTGCCCCTTAACGAGGGAAGCGTCGGATGTGCTCGGTTGAGAAACCGGCTGTGAGCTAGGGTGGTCGGCTCTCACTTGTGCCCGGATCGGGTCACGGGACGGTAACGCTCTCTCTCGCAGCAGCGGTGATATAAATAGAAAGCGAGCTAATTACCCTATCATGCTCTCTAGCAGTGGCATAAGCAAGTATATATGAAAATTAAGCAAAATGCCAAGTAAGGGAGCGAATGCGATACCTCCACGCGCTCGGCGTGGGGACGACGGGCCCGGCCGAACTCGTGCTCCCGGGACAGTTAATACATGAATATTACAGCAATGGAAATATGCCCACTCCACGCAGGGAGGTAAAGGGCGACACAACGGGGCCCGGGAGGGCCGAATTCGGGATGACGGGTAGCTTCGTGTGTTGATTCGGCTACACGTGTGATCACGACCGTGGGGCCCACGTGCTATCTGGAGGGGTCGTGTGGGACCCGATGGCGCCGCTGTAGTGTGGACACTTAGGGAAGTGTCCCCTGGGCTGGCGGCACACCGGAACGTCGCCCGGGGGTCGGGCGGTTCCGATCGGCACCCGTCGGGTTTGCTGTCCACGGACTGGTGGTTGCTGTTTTGCAGCGCGCGCTCCGGCGAGAATGGACGCTGCGATCAGCCCCGACGTCGGATCGACACGAGACTGGGGCCGTTGGAAATCTAGCTTGAAGTTCTTCAACCTAGGCCTAAATATCTGGCCTGGATCTGCTCGGATTTTGACTTATGGAATTTTCAATCGTCTATTGTACAGTTCCTGAAATCATAGGTCAACAGAGAACTTCCCTGTGGATTGCCTTTGACCGCGAGGGAGACGTTCGAATCAGGGGTTGTGTTCTTCAGAAACGTTGTTGGAATTGGAGCTGGGAAGACAGAAAAAGTGGTTTGGATCTATTTGGATGTATCTATGATTTTCTGTGATTTGTTTAGGGTATGAAGGTCGGATCTGGGATCAGGGGGATAGAACTATAGCTGGGACTGAGAACGATTTTTAGAAAATATGAAATGGACGAACAAAAAAATGAGAAAAAATGTGTATGAAGGGGTAGATGGGTGTAACCTCCAGTAAAATTGGGCGAACCAAAATAAATCAAAACGTGGACCTAAGACATGAAACTCAGGGCTACTGTCACTATAGACAGTGACAGAACAGATCTGAGATTGAGAGTTGAACGAAATGGTAAGGATATGAAACGGTGGATTTTGAACCTCAATGTTTTTGTGGAGAAGGGGCTAGAAGATAGGAACCAACCCTCAAAAGTTCAAATCGATCAGAGCTCGTGGCTGGCTTCAGGAATTCTCGAACTACACCTCTGTCTAGCAGGACAGAAACTTGATGATGATTCCACGGTGGCTCAAAGGCGGCACGAACGGCGGCGGCGACGGCACAGACGATCACCGGATGTTGAGAGGGGATGATAGAAGAGGGATACACTCTAGATCTGGGGTTGGGGAAGGAAGAACAGCAAGGGAGAAGAGAGGGGCGCACCAAGCTCCTTGAACACTCACAAAAATTCTGATTTTTCCATTCAACCTTAGACTAATTCCATTCCAACTTCACCTAATACACACCAACCAAGCCTAATAAGGCCAAAAGAGGGGGCGCCCCCTTCATGGGCCTCTCTTGGGCCTAGGCTGGTCCAAGGCCAGCCAACCCAATCCACAACCCATGCTTGGTCCATGGATTCTCCCATCTAGATAGCCCATGAGAGGGAGTGGCCCAATTGGGCCTTAAATGGCTATTATGGTCCATAAGGGTGGCAAAAGGTCCAATATGATAATCACTCCTAATAGACTCTACTAAGGCAACCTAGTAATGGACTCTTCCTAGAAATGTGACCCAATGGCTTAATGAAGCCTTACAAAGAGAGCTCAAATGAAAGAAATCAAAAATTACACACTTTCAAGCCAATACAACCCATAATACACACCTATACAAGCTAATACACACTAATACTCATCCCATAAGCTCATGATGTCCTCATCACCCATAAACAAGATAAGGTGGAGATTTCATCACCCTTCCTTAGCCTACAAACCATAATTCCCTTGCATCTTTCCATCACCTAGATCTTAAATAAATTTCAGTACACATTGGCCCTAGGTTCACACTGTGGTTCTTGTGTTATTTGGGCTTACCCTCTTGTGAAAATCGGTGCCTAAGGCAAGACGGTCGGACGGCAAACGCCTTAAGCGGGCTAGCAGTTTGGCATAATTAGGTCCCTACGAAAGTAGGGGGAACCTCCCACTTCCCCACCCCTTACCTGGCCGGTGGAAACATTGAGGGTGAACTCAAGTTGCACTTTATCCATTTTGTGAAACCAAATTTATAGGTCTAAGTCACATCTAGGGCATTAAGTAATTTGTGTGATAACTTGTTTGTGTTTGCATAAAAAAAATAAAAACAAAAACAAAAAAAAATATCTCATATTCTCTCTCTTCGTCTTAGTTTGTATCAACATAAAAAAAAAAGATAAATTTTTTTTTTAAAACAAAACAAAACAAAACAAAAATCATCATAAAAAAATCACTTTCATCTCTCTTCGTCCTAGTTCATGCAAGGTAGAAGATCTCAACATCCAAACCTACTAGGACCCATTCAAGAAATTGAGAGAGTATTGTATCCAGGGAACGATCTCCAACAAGATCTCATGGCCGAAAATCAAGGACCTCATCACCAAAATCTAATGGCCGAAAATCCCGAGCCTCCAAAGCAAATGAAGGACTATTTCTTGCCCAATCAATACCAACCGTCCTTCTATGTCCAAGTGCCTCAGAACCAGGTGGTTCATTATGAAATCAAGTCTAGTACCATCCAAATGTTGCCATCTTTCTATGGAAATCCCAATGAAGACCCTTACAAACATCTTGATGAGTTCCTTCAGATCTGCTCAACTGTTAAAATTTAGAATTTCTCTGATGATGCTCTTAGGCTAACTCTCTTCCCATTCTCTCTCAAGGATAAGGCCAAATATTGGTTAGGAGCCGTGGGTAGGATCATTGATACATGGGCAGAAATGCAAAAGGAATTTTTGAAGAAGTTCTATCCCATAGGGCGAACCAACACAATGAGAAGAGCCATAACTGGATTTACCCAAAATACTGGAGAACATATACATGAGGCTTGGGATAGGTTGAAAGATCTATTAAGAAAATGTCCTCATCACGGCCTGTCAAGATGGCAAATTGTTCAAGCATTTTATGAGGGGCTAACGGAGAATTATAGACAGATAGTGGATGCATCATGTGGGGGAGCATTCATGAGTAAGAGTGAGGATGAAGCGTATGATCTATTTGAAATGTTGAGTGAAAACTCCATCAGTCACACCTCACTTTCATCATATGAATGAATGATCGGACCAAACAAGAGGGCCGGGCTTTACGAAGTCAAGAATCAAGGGGAGTTTGAGAATAAGATGGACATTAATGCCATAACCCAGAAATTGAATAAAATGGATTTGCTGGCCCAAAAGATAGAGAAGGTTGATATGGTAGCTCAGAAGCTAAACCAGTTATTGGCTATGAATAGGCAGGAACCTTCTTCATCTTCTACTCCTCAACCTCAACAATTCTCAACTCCCAATCAAGAAGAAATTTATGCTTTGTGTTCTAGTCCTAACCATTCTGTGAGTGAGTGTCTCACAGCAGCCCAACTTCTCCTGTTTATCCAAGAACAAATCTTTGCTGCTCAAGATGTCTCTAAGCCCACATATGACCCTTACTCAAACACCTACAATCCAGGCTGGAGAAATCACCCAAATTTTTCTTAGAAATCCAATCAAAACCCATCCACCCAACCTCATCCCTCACACCATTCAAATCAAAAACAATCTTTTCCAATGCCAAGTCAATCTAATCCAAATCACTCTTATTCATCTCCTTTTCTCCATCAACAATTCCAGCAACCTCTTTTCTATCAAGCTAAGGCCCCATATCCTCAAGCCCAATTTTCTCAGGGCCAATTTCAGCAATTTCCTTCACATCGTTCCCATCAGCCACATTATCAGCCACCTCCTACTCAGCCCACTTTTGATGACAAGTTTGAACAGCTCCAACAACTTATTCTTACCCCAGCACAATCTATTTCTAAGTTGGAAAATTAGATAGGACAACTTGCTGCTAATAACATGAGAAGAGAGGTAGGCCAGCTCCCTAGCCAACCGGTGGCTAACCCCCGCAATCAACAACCTCCAGGCTTCCCTCCAAGAGCTCCCATTCTTCCTCAACTCAATCAGCCCAATCAACCTCAGTTGCCCCCTCCTATAGGTCCTCAGTTCGAGAATGCCAAAGCCATCTATACCCTTAGGAGCGGAAAAATTCTTAATGATCCTTATCAGGCTAAGGATGTCGGAAGTAGTTCGGGCCAAGATGCTCACGAGGAGAGTGATAGTGAAGATGAGGAGCCGGCAATTATGCAAGAAAAGAAGATGCAAGAGGGGAGAGAAAATAAGCTGGACAAAGGGAAAGCAAAGGTTGATGAAGAACCTCAAGAATATGTTCCTAAGGTCCCATTCCCCAATGCATTGAAGCCTAAAGCTCAAAAGAGAAAGCCGGTCCAACAAGATGAACTAGTGGAATTGTTTAAACAGGTAAACATCAATATTCCACTATTGGATGCAATCAAACATGTGCCGGCGTATGCAAAATTTTTGAAAGAGCTATGTACACCAAAAAGGGAACCAAAGGCAGTAACACAAAAGGTCCGCTTGTCTGAAGATGTCAGCATAGTTGTTATGAATCATTTGCCTAAAAAGTTGAAGGACCCCGGAGCTCCACTAATTTCTTGTGATATAGGTGGAATTACATTTGATAGAGCATTGCTGGACCTTAGAGCCAGTGTGAACTTGTTACCCACCTTTATATATGAGCAATTTGATCTAGGGGAGTTGAAACCCACATCTATAATCCTCCAACTGGCAGATCGATCTGTAAAGACTCCGAGGGGACTATTGGAAGATGTGATTGTGAAGGTGCATGAATGTTATTTCCCGGTGGACTTTCTTATTCTGGATATGGCCTCGTCCCAAGAATTAAAGCACACACCTATCATTTTGGGACGTCCGTTTCTTGCTACGGCCAAGGCCAATATAAATTGTGCCACGGGGATGATGGATATTTCCTTTGGAGGAGAGAAGGTTTCTCTGAATGTGTTCAAAGCATCTCAATATCCAGATCATGAGGAGGAATGTAATGTCATTGATGTTTTTGAAGAACTAATTGAAGAAAGTCTGGAAGTTAATGAGGAATGTCTGGAAGAGGGTAGCATGCTCCAGAATTCCCCACTTTCTAGTGCACCCCACTCTAGAGTAGAGCCACTCCCTCCACTTCAAGTTCAACCTATTCTTCCATCTTTGGATCAGCCGCCCAGTCTAGAATTGAAGGCTCTGTCAGATCCTTTAAAGTATGCTTATCTAGGACCTAACCAAACTCTGCCCGTAATCATTGCTTCCAACCTCACTGCTACTCAGGAATCCCAACTCCTAGATATCCTTCAGGAGCATAAGAGGGCGATAGGTTGGTCAGTGGTCGATTTGAAGGGTATCAGTCCGGATGTGTGTATGCACTACATTTACTTGGAGGATAATGCCAAGCCGAGCAGAGAGATGTAGCGTTGGCTGAATCCAAGTATGAAGGAGGTAGTAAAGAAAGAAGTTGTCAAATGGTTGGATGCCGGGATCATATATCCCATTTCTGATAGCAAGTGGGTCAGCCCAACTCAAGTTGTTCCCAAAAAGTCAGGGCTGACAGTTGTAACAAATGAGAAAGGAGAAGAAGTTCCTACACGATTACCAACAGGATGGAGAATCTGCATTGATTACAGAAAAATAAATTCAGTCACGAAAAAAGATCATTTTCCACTCCTATTCATTGATCAGATCTTGGAGAAACTGGCTGGGCAGAAGTATTATTGCTTTCTGGATGGCTATTCCGGGTATAACCAAGTTGCAATTTTCCCAGAAGATCAAGAGAAAACAACTTTCACATGCCCCTATGGCACGTTTGCTTTTAGAAGAATGCCTTTTGGGCTCTGTAACGCCCCTGCCACATTCCAGCGGTATATGATGTCCATTTTCTCTGAAATGGTGGGAGAATGCTTGGAAGTTTTTATGGATGACTTTTCAGTGTTTGGTGATTCGTTTGAAGATTGTTTGGGAAACTTAACTCGGGTATTGAAAAGGTGCATTGAGTCGAATCTAGTGTTGAGCTGGGAGAAGAGCCACTTCATGGTAAAAGAAGGGATCATTTTAGGCCATGTGGTTTCAGAGAGGGGAATAGAAGTTGACAAGGCCAAGGTAGATCTGATTTCTAATCTTTCTCCCCCTTCTTCGGTCAAACAGATCCGTTCCTTTCTTGGCCATGCAGGATTCTACCGCAGATTCATTCAAAACTTCTCCACCATTGCTCGACCACTTAAACAATTGCTTGCCAAGGACACTCCCTTTCATTTTGATGAGTCATGTCTAGAGGCATTCAATTCTTTGAAAGCAGCCCTCACACAAGCTCCTATTCTCCAATCTTCTGATTGGTCGCTCCCTTTTGAGATCATGTGTGATGCCTCAGACTATGCTGTAGGAGCTGTCCTAGGACAAAGAGTTGAAAAGAAACCCGTGGTGATCTACTACGCGAGTCGCACCCTCGCTGATGCCCAAATGAACTACACCACCACGGAAAAGGAATTGTTAGCTGTTGTTTTTGCCCTTGAGAAATTTTGATCTTATCTATTAGGGGCAAAAGTCATTGTTTATTCCGATCACTCAGCTTTAAAATTTTTGCTGTCCAAGAAGGAAGCTAAACCCCGTCTCATTCGATGGATTCTCTTGTTACAAGAGTTTGATTTGGAAATCAAAGACAAGAAGGGGTTGGAGAATGTTGTTGCTGATCACTTGTCTAGGATTATAACTCCTAAAAATGCTCCTATGTTCGATTCCTTCCCTGATGAGCAAATTCTTTCCATCTCTCACACCTCAACCCCCTGGTATGCTCACATAGTCAATTACTTGGCGGTAGGACAGATTCTGGGAGGGTGGTCTAAGCAGGAGAAGGATCATTTCTTCGCCAAGGTTAAGCATTATTTCTGGGAGGACCCGGAGCTATTTTACATGGGTCCTGATCACATAATTCGGAGGTGCATCCCTGAAGAGGAACAATAATCTGTGCTGAATTTCTGTCACAATCTTGCTTGCAGGGGACATTTCTCAGGTAAGAAAACTGTTGCTAAGGTCCTACAAAGTGGGTTCTTCTGGCCCACACTTTTCAAGAATGCCTATGAATTTAGCAAGACATGTCTAAGGTGTCAAGCTGTGGGGAACAATTCTAAGAGAGACATGATGCCACTCAATCCCATCTTGATTGTTGAAATTTTTGATGTTTGGGGGATTGATTTCATGGGACCATTTCCAGCATCATTTGGAAACGAATACATTCTTGTGGCCGTAGATTATGTGTCTAAATGGATAGAAGCAATAGCCACTCAGACTAATGATCACAAAGTTGTGATGGAATTTGTTCGTAAGAATATCTTCTCTAGATTTGGGTGTCCCAGGGCTATCATCAGTGACGGGGGTTCACATTTTACTCACTCCCAATTCTGAGCTTTACTTAAGAAATATGGGATCACTCACAAAATCGCCACCCCCTACCACCCCCAAACAAGTGGCCAAGTGGAAATATCCAATCGAGAAATCAAAAACATCCTGCAAAAATCTGTTCGGCCCGATAGGAAGGATTGGTCTGAAAGATTGGATGATGCTCTTTGGGCCTATCGGACTGCCTACAAAACTCCCATAGGTATGTCCCCCTATAGGCTGATTTTTGGAAAAGCCTGTCACCTACCAGTTGAGCTGGAACATAGGGCGTACTGGGCAATAAAACAAGTGAATTTGGACTTGGCCCAAGCTGGTTCCCATAGAGCTCTCCAACTCAATGAGTTGGAGGAGCTACGCAATGAAGCCTATGAAAATTCCAAGATCTACAAAGCTAAGACCAAAGCCTTTCATGACAAGCACATTTTGAGAAAATCTTTTCAACCTGACCAAAAAGTTTGGCTTTTTAACTCTAGGCTGCGATTATTCCCCGGCAAATTGAAATCTCGATGGGATAGACCATATGTGGTAATTAAAATATTTGACCATGGTGCAGTAACAATTCTTGATCCTAAAACTGGTCAAACTTTCACTGTCAATGGTCAACGTTTGAAACCTTACATTGAAAATCTTCCAATGCTGCAGGAGGACTCTCTCAGGCTGAGTGACCCATTGTGAGCTATATTGTGTATGGCTGAAGACGTTAAACTTAGCGCTTCTTGGGAGGCAACCCAATTATCCTGTCTCTTTTCAAAAAAAAAATTGATTGATTTTCTTCTTTTATCTAAGGAGCATGGAGCATGGAGTAATATTTCTTTGATGATGACATCTCTCTCTCAGGTCGTATCTATCCTTCCCTCTACTTTTTATGGCTTTATTTCATTTCTATATCTTACTCATGCCATTAGGGACAATGTCACCTAAGTTGGGGGGTAGCTTGAGCTCGAATTTCCTCAAAATAATTGTAACCTTTCATCACACCTCTAACACGTGTTTCATGTTCATATTTCATGATGATAAACTTTTCTTAGAATGATAGGACTTAGAGTCTTACATGTGAAAGTTGTAAATTAAAGGGATGAATTAATTGGTTATGTCTTTAGCCTTTTCCTCAGAATACACCTGAAAATTCTATTGAACTTGCACACAATTGCACAATAACAAGATCGGTGGATGACAAATATTAGGATGATGGGAATTTTACTTGACACTTAGGTGGTGATGAATATTATGCCCATTCGTTGAACATAATCGTGAGGAAAAATCTACATGCCAAAAAAAAAAATACATGGAAAATATCCCTGAACTTAGTAACTGGGCCTGCTTCTCCTAAGGCAAGAGTTGAGGTTCGCGTCAAACGGCGAAGGGATGTGCAGCACCGTGTGTCAAAAAAAAAGAAAAAAAAGAAAAAAGGAAGTATAAACTGGCAGAGTGAAGCTACCTGTAATTCGAGAAGCTCAATTCAAGAGGTGGGCAGAATTGAAAATCATCTTTAAGTGAAAGGTAGAAGACTCATTCATCTAGATTGTTTGGAAGTCACTAGTCAAGTTATATCACTCATACACAAAGAGATATTTAATTTTGAGTGTATCCTGAGGAAAGGTCTAAACACATGGACTGATGAAATTTATACCAAATGCATTCTACTTGAACTTGTAATACTCCAAAGTCTAAATCTTTATGCATAATGTTCTTGCCATGATCTGTGACACATGAGTGTTTGCTAGTCCTAATTTTATAATATTTACGTTGCTAAGGGACTAGCTATGTTCAAGTTGGGGGGTGTGATAAGTCTCCATTTCTTATGATAATACATCGCATAAACACCATTTTATGTGCATATATTTAGGTAATTATGTATATTTCATAATTAACCTCAACTCCGCATTTAAATTGGAGCTTTCACGTAAATTGATTAATTTGATAATTTTATCTAATAATTTGAAGTTGAGGGCCATGAGCATTAATTCTCCATTGCATAACTATGAGCATTTGAGATTGATGTGCACATTGTGGTAATTTTTATGGACTAAAGTGTAATTGTGTGTGTGTAGGACACCGAAGGTAATTACAAAAGAAGTCGGGGACAAAAGGGTCATCACCATTTTGACCAAGTCAAATAAAGAATTCAAAATATTTTAGTTGGAGGGAAAGGAATGTTCAAAATTTTGAATTCAAAGTTTGAAAAGGAAGAATCCAAAGTTTAAGTTTGAAAGGGAGGAAAAGGACATTCAAAGTTTGAAATAAAGGAGAGACATGATGAGCCTTGGGAAATGGGGTGCCTAAAGTCCAGGAAAGAGGGTGCCCACCTACTTTTTCTCTTCCCCATGCATCATATTCCACTTGAATCTCAGCCATCCATCTCCTTTTGATATAATCTCCACCCTCTATCTATCCAACTTTCCCTATAAATAGCCCATGGCAAGGAGGAGAAGGGGGGTCTTTTCTTTTGGCAATCTTTCACTCTCCCTCTTTCTCTCCCAACCTTAGGCCTCCGATTTCTCCCATGTAAGTTCATTTTCTCCTTTTGTGTTCTTCATAAAAGTTCTTCAGTTTTAAGTCTTCTACAATTTCTTCTTCTTGCTCAACTTCTAATTCCTTCTGATTTTCAAGATATTTCGTATTTTTCACTGTGCTGTCATGTTCATCTGCGACCTAGTATTGTTCTTTGTTCTTTCCCTTATTTCTCCCTCTTCTAGTCATTTTCTGCTCTTGCTGTCTTCATAAAAGTTCTTGGTTTTTACGTGTTCTACAACTTCTTCTTCTTTCTCATCTTCTAATTCTTTCTGGTTTGTAAGATATTTCTCATTTTTCAACTTGCTGTCCTGTGATTTCACTGTTCATCCGAGGTGCTAGTTTCTGTTATGTCTCCATTTTGAAGCTCTTCTTCTCTTCTTTTCTCTCTGAGTTCTTCATTAAAGTTTTTTCTCTCTTCCCCCTCTTCAACTTCTTCTTCTTGGGCATCCTATAATTCCTCTTGGGTTCAAAGTTATTCACCCTCCAAAGATTGCTTCAACGACAAAGGCGACTTCATCCCGGCGTAGACGACATCTTCCACAAGATTGTTCGTGATCCAAGGCCAAGAGAGGATGACGCTATCATCACCATTGCTGCTACCATCTCCAAACTCCAAGCTTTTCTTGTGTTATTACTTTTGTGATATTTCACTTCATTGTAATCTCATTGTGTCATTAGTATAAACTTATTTCACATTTCATGTACTCTTTCTTTTAAGTTAATGAAAGGAGTTGTTCTCTTGATCTAGTTCTTTCTCTTCTTCCCTCTCTATCTATTTCTTCTATATCTTCTTTCCACTTCATGCAATTATTTTCTATAGCATAAGCGCATAGTCATGGTGTTTTCAATTAAGTGTTCGGTTTGTTCATCATTTCACTATTTTCTTTAAGCAAATCCAAATCACAAGTGTTTTTCAAAGGACTCTAAAGTTTTTAACTCTAAAAATCTCTTCTTCCCTGTGGATTCGACCCGTGCTTGCCATAGTACTACGTTCTCTTTTGATCATTTTGTGCGAGTTCGATTTTAAGATTGTTAGCAGGCGTGTTTTAAACGATGAACTTTTGCGTTATCAGGAATCCCCCTGGGCCCTCTGACCCGTTTCCCTGTCGTGCAGTTCATTATCTTGGTGATTACCAGCTAGCTCAGGAACTAGCGCGAGATTTCACCTCTTCATCTGGCGCCGTCTGTGGGAATAGCAAGCTGAGAGTAGTCTGTGGGAGTCTCGATGGAGGAATAGCGATCGGGGTTCTCTGGAGGACAGCCGTACGGGCTTCGTGGATACAACAAACCAGATGGGGCCCATTCCTGGATACAACAAGATCGAGACTCCGGGATCGAGTTCGGCACTACAAAGGCGGCCCTTGTGATTACCATTGGTTGGGGTTGCGAAATGGGGTCTCGACTGTGGGCTAGCCGTCGAGCTCCCTGCCAGTAGGCTAGCCGGTGTGGTCATGGTGGCGAAGGATTTCAGGCTCAGGGCAAGGGGAGGCCGCCCCCTTGCCCTGAGCCTGCCGGTTACCCTCGGCACCTCACCCAAAACCGTTACGGTCGTGGTAGACTTCATGGTGATCAAAAGGATGATAGCGTACAACGCCATATTCGGCCGGGGAATCCTCAGCCGGATCAAGGCAGTACCATCTACCTATCACCAGAAAATGAAGTTCCCCGCCAATAACGGGGTAGGGGAAATCCGAGGTAACCAGGCCACGGTCCGAAGGTGCTACAATATCTCGATGGAAGCCACGCGGCCGGATGGGAATAATAAGGGCCCCCGGGAAGTCGAGGAGAAGTCCGCAGCTACTAAGCCAGGAGGCGAGTTGCTGACGATCTTCCTAAACGACGACCCGACCCTAGGAGTAAGGATCGGAGCCGACCTGCCACTCGAGGAACAGCAGCGATATGCGGACTTCTCCTCGACTTCCCCGGGGTTGAGGAAAGTCGAGGAGAAGTGATAGGCCCGCCGAAGACATAACGCACATGGCGGGGGTTCCCAGCACGGTCTGTGAGAAGTCTCGCCTATATCCTGAACCCCCGCTCCGTCTTCGGAGGGCCAGTACCATTAATGGAAATCAACATCCCCGGAGATATACTAGGAATGGGCCCCATTTCACAGACGGCCATCTCTGCCCTTCCCCGGGGATGGAGGGGACCGGTGCCGAAGTAGCCGTCACCGAGACCAGGAGACCGGTCGAGGTCGGCGATGTCTCGGGCGACGAGGCGCGGGCTGAGACGGCTAGGGATGGGGGTTCGCCCGCGAGGGCGTCGCAGCCCCAAGTGCTCGAAGTTCCCAGTGCGGTAGATCCTGCGGCGTCGGTCGAGGTTGGGGGTTCACCCGGAGAGGCGTCGCAACCCCAACCGACCACGGCGTGCGGGGCGGTTGGCCCCGTCGTTCGACCTGAACCTTCTGGCGGGGCATCCAGTGGGGAGCGGATCTCCATGTCGGAGGCCTTGGAAAGGCTCGGTGTTTCGGGCGACCTGTATCGGGTTTGCCGAGAGGTTGCCGCGAAGACGAGGGGGGGAGACAAGCGCTACTCCCCCGCCGGAATCCTTGACGTCCTCATGGAGGGCGGCCTAGTCATAGCTCAGACGGCGGCCTTGATGGCAGAGACGTACGCTCGGGCGGAGGCGGAGCGGTCAAATCTCGCCAGGACCCTCGAGGGGTGCGAGAGGAAACTGGCCCGCCTTAGCGAGGAACATGAGGGGCTCCGACGGGAATTCTCCGCATTCAGGGACTCGGCACGGGCGAGCCGGCTAGAAACCGAGGCGCTGACTGAGCAGTTGGCTAAGGCCCGGGGGTCGCTTGAGAGGAAAAGCAAACTCTTGGAAGAGGAGCATCTGCGTCACCTCGAGCTGGACGGCCGCTGGGAGCTCGAACGGGCCGAGTTACTGGACCGGGCGGAGGCAGCGGAGCACCTTTGTTCCCATGGCCGAGGCGGACTGAGTCCGGGCGGAGAGGTGGTCGAGCGAGGCCGAACGAAGGATGGTTGCGGCAGAGGAACGCCTAGCGGGAGCAGAGGAGCGTGCGGCCGAGGCGGAGCGGGCTCGAGTCGAGCTCGTTGGAAGGTCGGAGCAGATCGAGGCGGAGGCGGTCGAGCGATATAGAAGCTCGGACGCTTACTCAGCCGACCTGGAGAGAGCCGCCCTACCATATTACGAGGTAGCGCTTCGCCGTGGCGCCCAAAAGGGGTTTAAGCAAGGTTATCGCCGGGCGTTGGACTACGCCTTCGATCGAGACTCCGGGATCGAGTTCCCTTTGGGCCAGGCTTATGACTCGGATGAGTCAGTTTCTAGTTCCTCTGCGTCGAGCGGGGAGGATCCAGGGGGGTCTCCCTCGGCGGGGTCACCAACTCCGGACGCCTCGGGAGGGCTCGCGACCGAGATAGTTCTCGCACAGGCGAGGTCAGTGCCCGGGTCGGCCGTCATCGAAGGTGCTGGGGGTAACACGCCTACTTCCTTTTGCTTCCGGGCGTCAAAGTGGGCCCGAGGCCTGATGTATTTTACCTTATTTTGCCCCTTTCTCTCGTTTGTCTCTCTTTCCTCCTTTAGGGGGTTTCCTCTTTATGAGATAATGAATGACTTACTTGTTTGATCGCCATCATTGCCGTGATTTGGTTGGCGTATCAGAAGTAGTTGGAAAGTGCCGATATGTCCTGCGTGATTTTCGCATGCTGATTTGGTAGGCTTCTGACGTGGCGTCCTTCCGTTCCCTCATGCTTTGAATGCCAGGCCGCTTCGTGAATCCCGCTAGGGCGGGAAACGAGGAGTTGGAGGTGACTGCTCAGGGGAGAAATCCTTTGGCGTGTTTTCGGGGGGGGAGTCATTTAAGGCGTGTAGCCTCCTTTGGCCTATAAGAAGGACCGAAAGGCACCCTTTCCTCTTTACCGCTTGGGATTTTCTCTAACAGTCTTTCCTCACTCCTTCCTCTTCACTCTGCGTCGTGCCATTGCATTCGGAGCATGGAGGATCCTTCGGAGGGCGACGCCGCCGACGACGGGGAGCAGAGGGTCCTGGCCATCCCAGCTTGTTGGACTGGTCCCACGGTCGCCGCGCGGGTTTGAGACAGGGTCCGACGGTCGTCGCGCGGATCTGGAGAGGGCTTCGACGTGTGAGGGCACGGCTCTTGCCCTTTCTCAGTTCCGGCGTGGCTTCCGGGCGGGCGCCGAGGCGGAGGACGGATGGGGGTATCAGGGAAGCCTGCCGCCACTCCCCCTCTGCATGGGGGGGGGGGAGGCGCATCAAGTTCCCTCCTCACCGAAGCCTTCCTCCGTCTGCAGCCTCTTTTTCCCTCTTCTGCTCTTCATTTCTTTCACTCTTCGGAGGCTGCTTGCTCTCTGTTCCCTTCCAAGGAGTTTGGCGGGTTGGAAGAAAAGGGCTTCATGGTGCTCCTTCACCCTAGCCTCCATCAACTTGGAAGGTAGCCTTCTCCGACTTTAGAAGGTGGCTATCTTCTCTGCAGTCCCTCTGTCACCTTTGGGGGTCGTCTGAGTCAACTGGATCGGCCCCCTCTTGTCCGAGCCAGTTTCTACGCGAGGCAGAGTCAGTGGCTGGATGCGAGGAGATCGAGATCGAGTCAACCGAGCGACGCCCCCTTGCAGCGGTGGTAGACGGATTTTCTTGCTTTTTGTCATGCAATGTACTGGCCTTTGCCTTTCTGATGTATCAATAGTTTGGAATGAAAAGAAAAGGGATTTATTCCGTCCATCTTGCTGTACAATTTCAAAAATAGAATTTGCGTAGTGCGGCTGCGTTCCATGTCCGAGGAATGGGTTCCCCTTCCATTGTTGCTAACCTGTACGCACCTTTCCCGAGCGTCTCGACCACTCGGTAGGGGCCTTCCCAGTTAGGGGACAGCTTGCCCGCCGCCTCTAGTGGTCGAGAGGCTTCAGCTTTCCTGAGGACGAAGTCTCCCGGTCGGAAGTGTCTGCTTCGGACTCTGGCATTGTAGTATCGAGTGAGGCGTCGCTGGTATTCCGTCGCTCGGATGCTGGCAATGTCCCGGAGTTCATCTGCTAGGTCGAGGTTCTCGAGTAATTTTTGGTTGTTTTCCTCGGTCGAGTAGCGGATGACTCGGAGAGACGGGTTGGCGATCTCCAATGGAATGATGGCCTCGGTGCCGTACACCAACTGAAAGGGGCTTTCACCGGTTGCCGTCCTGGGAGTCGTTCGGTGTGACCACAGTACGCTAGGCAATTCCTCGAGCCAACTTCCCTTGGCTTTACCGAGTCTGGTCTTTATGCCTTTCAAGATAGTCTTGTTGGCATTTTCGACCAGCCCGTTGGCCTGAGGGTGGGCGACCGAAGTGAAGTGGTTGCGGATGTCTAGGTCGGCGCATCTGTCTCGAAAATATCGAGAATCGAATTGCCGACCGTTATCGCTCACTATCACTCGGGGGATGCCGAAGCGACAAATGATCGATTTCCAGACGAAACTCCAGACTACTGTCTCGGTGATCCTTGCAGTGGCTTCGGCCTCGATCCATTTAGTGAAGTAGTCGATGGCGACTATGATGAACTTTTTATGGGACTGAGCTGTGGGGAATGGTCTGAGAATGTCGATCCCCCACCGAGCGAAGGGATAAGGCTCGGCGAGGGTGACGAGTTCTGTGGCCGGCCGATGGACCAAGTGGTCGAACCGCTGGCATCGGTCGTACTGTTGAGCATAGGCCGAGCAGTCGCGCTGCAGGGTGGGCCACCAGTACCCCTGTCGTAACAGGATTCTGGCCAGTGACCTTGCCCCTGAGTGCGCTCCGCACAGGCCTTCATGAACCTCTCGAATGGCTCGGCTGGCGTCGTCGGGGCCGAGGCACTTCAGGAGAGGGCCGGCGAAGGACCTTCGGTAGAGTGTGTCGTCCAGGACGACGAAGCGCCGGGCTTGGTACTTCATTCGGCGTGCTTCCCGAGGGTCGGAGGGCTCTTGGGAGTCTCGAAGCCAAGACAGGTAGGGGGTGCGCCAGTCGCTCGGGACGGCCGAGTCAACAGCGAGGAGCTCCGAGTCGATGCTCGGGCGCTCTAGCTCTTCGAGGAGGACCGATCGGGTACCTTCTGGGTCTAGGGAGGAGGCCAATCGAGAGAGGGCATCCGCTCGGGAGTTTTCTTCCCGGGCTATTCGGACTACCTCGAATCCCTCGAATCGTTGGGCCAAGCTCCTGACCAGCTGGAGGTATTTGATCATGGGTGCCTCTCGAGCTTCGTACTCGCCGTTGACCTGGCTCGCGACCAGCTGAGAGTCGGTGTGGATCCTGACTCGCTCAGCCCCCAGCCGCCGGGCCATACGTGCTCCCGATATAAGGGCCTCGTACTCGGAAGCGTTGTTGGACGCCTGGAAGTTGAATTTCAAGGCGTACTGCAGCTCCACTCCTTCGGGGGATCTTAGGAGGATCCCAGCACCGCTACCGACCGAGTTGGAAGAACCGTCGACGTAGAGTTCCCAGGTTGGCCCGGGCATGGTCGGTAACCTCCCTTCGGCCGGGATAGTGCTCTCGGCGATGAAATCGGCGAGCGCTTGACCTTTTATAGCTGCGCGCGGGCGATACGAGATGTCGTAGGCCCCAAGCATAAGCGCCCACTTGACGAGTCGCCCCGAGGCCTCGGGGTGGGCCAAGATCTTCTTCAACGGCTCGCCGGTTAGCACGGTGATGGGGTGCCCCTGGAAGTAGGGTCGGAGGCGTTTCGCGGAGGTAACCAGCGCTAGCACGAGCTTCTCGGTTGCGGGGTACCTCCTCTCGGCCTCGCTAAGCACTTTGCTGGTATAGTAGACTGGCCTTTCGATTCCCGAGTCATTTCTGACCAGGACCGAGCTGACCGTTGATGACGTCGCCGAGAGATAGAGTAGCAAAGCTTCGCCCGGCACGGGCTTGGAGAGCACCGGGGGCGAAGCCAGGAACTCCTTAAGCTCAGCGAACGCTTTCTGGCATTCCTCATCCCATGCGAACGTAGCAGATGCCCACTTGGGCTCCTTCAACAGTTTGAAAAAGGGCAAGCATCGTTAGGCCGCACGGGATAGGAAACGGCTGAGAGCGGCGATACGCCCTGTCAGACGCTGGACGTCCTTGATGCAGGCGGGCGAGCGCATGTCCAGGATGGCCTGGACCTTGTCAGGGTTAGCTTCGATCCCACGCTGAGTGACCAGGAAACCCAGGAACTTCCTGGATCTTACTCCGAAGGCGCACTTGGCAGGATTGAGCTTCATATTGTACTTGAGGAGGACGCCGAAGGTTTCGGCGAGGTCGGTGAAGTGGTCCTGGGCCTTGGGGGTCTTGACGAGCATGTCGTCAATGTAGGCCTCGACGTTCCAACCTAGCTGTTCCTCAAACATGTGGTTGACCAGTCTTTGGTATGTGGCTCCGGCGTTCTTCAACCCGAAAGGCATCAGGGTATAGCAGTACACGCCGTAGTCGGTGATGAAGGTGGTCTTCTCGATGTCTCCAGGGTTCATCCTGATCTGATGGTAACCCGAATAGGCGTCCAGGAAGCTGAGCATCTCGTTGCCTGATGTCGAGTCGACCAGTTGGTCGATACTGGGCAAGGGATAGCAGTCTTTAGGGGTCGCCTTATTCAAGTCGGTGAAGTCCACGCACATCCGCCACTCGCCGGAAGCCTTTGGTACCAGGACGACATTGGCTAGCCATGTCGGGTACAAGACCGGTCTAAAAAGACCAGTCTCTTGCCCCTTGGTGACCTGTGCCTTGATGATCGTCTGTTTCTCTGGTGCGTGCTTCCTTCGCCGCTGCTGCACGGGCTTCACGGTGGGGTTGAGGTTGAGTCGGTGTAGCACGGTCTCCTCAGGTATCCCAGGGAGCTGATCGTCGGACCAAGCGAATACTCGGATGTACTCAGATAGAAAATTCTTATATTGCTACTATTCCTCGAGTGGTAGGTTGGCTCTTGTCCTTACTCCTAGGGTCGGGTCGTCGTTTAGGAAGATCGTCAGCAACTCGCCTCCTGGCTTAGTAGCTGCGGACTTCTCCTCGACTTCCCGGGGGCCCTTATTATTCCCGTCCGGCCGTGTGGCCTCCACCGAGATATTGTAGCACCTTCGGGCCGTGGCCTGGTTACCTCGGATTTCCCCTAACCCGTTATTGGTGGGGAACTTCATTTTCTGGTGATAGGTAGATGGTACTGCCTTGATCCGGCTGAGGATTCCCCGGCCGAAAATGGCGTTGTACGCAATCATCCCTTTGATCACCATGAAGTCTACCATGACCGTAACGGTTTTGGGTGGGGTGCCAAGGGTAACCGGCAGGCTCAGGGCTCCCTCGGGGAGAGTGGCTAGGCCATTGAACCCACAGAGGGGCGTCCGGATTGGCCGGAGTTTGGATGGACTCTCTCCCATTTTGAGGAAACAGTCATAAGACAACACATCAGGGGCACTTCCATTGTCCACAAGAATCCGATCTACGTTACAATGGTTTATAGTGTCCGAGATTACAAGGGCGTCATCGTGCGGGGTGCTTAGCCCTTCCAGGTCTTGGTCGGAGTAGACTATGACCTGGGGCGGGGCCTTGGGTGGCTCTGGGGCTCGGCTCGCCCGCTCGGCATGACGCTTCCTTCCACGGCTGATGTCGCCTCCTGATGCTATTCCTCCAGAGATGACGTTGATGTGGACCCCTCGGGGGGCGTTGTCAATCTCCTCTGCGGCACCTTGATCTTCTCTACGCTCGGCAGTGAACCGAGCCAGATGCCCCAGGCGGACGAGGCGCTCGATCTCGTCTTGGAGCTGGTGGCAATCACCGGTGTGATGCCCGTGATCGCCGTGGAATAGACAATGTCTGTCTCGCTTGCGGTTCTTCGACCTCATCAGCTCGGGCCGACGGAGAAGTCCCGAGTCTTTGACGTCTTCATAGATTTCATAGACCGGGGAGGTTAATGGGGTGTACCGCTCGTACTTCCGCTTGCGCTCTCCATCTCGATCCCGCTTCTTTCCCGAGCTAGGATTTGGCTCGGGGCCCCGCTTCTTGTCCCCCTCCCGACCTGAGCTGGTTGCGTCTCGGCAAGCGCTGAGCACTTCCTCGCACTCGGCATGGCACAGAGCCAGAGTCACTAGCTCGGCAAGGGTCGAGGGAGGGTGGAGGATGAGTTCGCGGCGGAGATTCTCATCCCGGGTACCCCCGGTCAGTGCGGTTGTGGCCGAGGCCACATCCAGGCAGGGGATTCGGAGAACTTCCGATTTAAACCGGTGGACGTAAGCCCGGAGCCTTTCCCCTTGCACCTGTTTGAGGGTCAAGAGCCCCGCCACCGACCTTAGGGGGGCACTTCCGGCAAAGCTCTCCTTGAAGACTCGCCCGAACAGCTTGAAGTCTCGGATGGATCCGGGGGCAAGGGCCCGGAACCATACTTGAGCGCCCTGGACCAGAGTGGTCATGAGGGCTCAGCACTTGATGGGGTCTGACGCTCCGTGTAGAGTCATCCGGGCGTCGAAGCTATCGTAATGATCGGCCGGGTCGCCTTGGCCGTCGTAAAGCTTGAAGGTTGGTATGGGGGCTCTGGGAGATACCTCTGCCTTCAAGATATACTCGGAGAACGGGGATTTCTCCTCGTCTTCCGGGGAAGAGGCCTTCTACAGGGCGTGAAGGGCGCGCTCCTGCTCAGTGAAGCGCCTTTCGAAGTCTCGCAGCCGGAGGGATAGCTCCGGTTGCTGTCGTGCCGCGAGGCTAGGGGGGGTGCCTTGGCGGTCTCCGGTGGCGTTGGCCTCCGGATCAGGCCGTTGCGTCCCCTGCCTTCCTTTCCTTGGTGTGGAGGAGGCCTCTTGCTCCGGAGGCGGAGCTTGCGAGGGTCGTCCGACCCTGTTACGGATGAGCTGCTGGCCGCGGAGGGTGAAGCGGCCCCCACTGTGTGCTGGGATGTACTCCTATGGGGCGGGCTCCCTGACGGGGCGCGGGACCTTGCATCCCTGGCCGCCTGGGTCTTCATGAGATCCACGAGGACATCCAGTTTGGCGTTGAGGGCCTAGAAGGCTTCGGCGCCACCGTAGGGGGGTAGCCCCGCTGTCGCGGGGGGGGGGGGGGGGTGGTGGTCCGTCGGTGGGGATGCTGGTGTTGGAGGGAGGGTTCTGTGAGGCCCTGGAAGGGCCATCCCCTGCCGCTACCACGGCCTTACCCCTCTCGCCGGCGGACCTCCTCCCTGAGCTCCTCCTCACCATGTTGGCTCTTTGTGTGTTTCCCACAGACGGCGCCAGATGAAGAATAAGAGGAAACTCTTATTCTTGTAACACAGACGGCCCACGACCACATGAATAAGGCGACCCCTAAAGACTGCTATCCCTTTCCCAGCATCAACCAACTGCTCGACTTGACATCGGGCAACGAGATGCTCAGCTTCCTGGACGCCTATTCGGGTTACCATCAGATCAGGATGAACCCTGGAGACATCGAGAAGACCGCCTTCATCACCGACTACGGCGTGTACTGCTATACCCGGATGCCTTTCGGGTTGAAGAACGCCGGAGCCACATACCAAAGACTGGTCAACCACATGTTTGAGGAATAGCTAGGTCGGAACGTCGAGGCCTACATTGACGACATGCTCGTCAAGACCCCCAAGGCCCAGGACCACTTCACCGACCTCGCCGAAGCCTTCGGCGTCCTCTTGAAGTACAATATGAAGCTCAATCCTGCCAAGTGCGCCTTCAGAGTAAGATTCAAAAAGTTCCTGGGTTTCCTGGTCACTCAGCGTGGGATCGAAGCTAACCCTGACAAGGTCCAGGCCATCCTGGACATGCGCCCGCCCGCCTGCATCAAGGACATCCAGCGTCTGACAGGGCGTATCGCCGCTCTCAGCCGTTTCCTATCCCGTGCGGCTGAACGATGCCTGCCCTTTTTTAAACTGTTAAAGGGGCCCAAGTGGGCATCTGCCACGTTCGCATGGGATGAGGAATGCCAGAAAGCGTTCGCTGAGCTTAAGGAGTTCCTGGCTTCACCCTCGGTGCTCTCCAAGCCCGTGCCGGGCGAAGCTTTGCTACTCTATCTCTCGGCGATGTCATCAACGGTCAGCTCGGTCCTGGTCAGAAATGACTCAGGAATCGAAAGGCCAGTCTACTATACCAGGAAAGTGCTTAGCGAGGCCGAGAGGAGGTACCCCGCAACCGAGAAGCTCGTGCTAGTGCTGGTTACCTCCGCGAAACGCCTCCGACCCTACTTCCCGGGGCACCCCATCACTGTGCTAACTGGCGAGCCGTTGAAGAAGATCTTGGCCCACCCTGAGGCCTTGGGGTGACTCGTCAAGTGGCCCCTTATGCTCGGGGCCTACGACATCTCGTATCACCCGAGCGCAGCTATAAAAGGTCAAGCGCTCGCCGATTTCATCACCGAGAGCACTATCCTGGCCGAAGGGAGGTTACCGACCATTCCCGAGCCAACCTGGGAACTCTACGTCGACGGTTCTTCCAACTCGGTCGGTAGCGGTGCTGGGATCCTCCTAAGATCCCCCGAAGGAGTGGAGCTGTAGTACGCCTTGAAATTCAACTTCCAGGCGTCCAACAATGCTTCCGAGTACCAGACCCTTATATCGGGAGCACGTATGGCCCGGCGGCTGGGGGCTGAGCGAGTCAGGATCCACACCGACTCTCAGCTGGTCGCGAGCCAGGTCAACGGCGAGTACGAAGCTCGACAGGCACCCATGATCAAATACCTCCAGCTGGTCAGGAGCTTGGCCCAACGATTCGAGGGATTCGAGGTAGTCCGAATAGCCCAGGAAGAAAACTCCCGAGCGGACGCCCTCTCTCGATTGGCCTCCTCCCTAGACCCAGAAGGTACCCGATCGGTCCTCCTCGAAGAGCTAGAGCGCCCGAGCATCGACTCGGAGCTCCTCGCTGTTGACTCGGCCGTCCCGAGCGACTGGCGTACCCCCTACCTGTCTTGGCTTTGAGACTCCCAAGAGCCCTCCGACCCTCGGGAAGCACGCCGAATGAAGTACCAATCCCGGCGCTTCGTCGTCCTGGACGACACACTCTACCGAAGGTCCTTCGCCGGCCCTCTCCTAAAGTGCCTTGGCCCCGACGACGCCAGCCAAGCCATTCGAGAGGTTCATGAAGGCCTGTGCGGAGCGCACTTAGGGGCAAGGTCACTGGCCAGAATCCTATTATGACAGGGGTACTGGTGGCCCACCTTGCAGCGCGACTGCTCGGCCTATGCTCAACAGTGCGACCGATGCCAGCGGTTCGACCACTTGGTCCATCGGCCGGCCACAGAACTCGTCACCCTCGCCGAGCCTTATCCCTTCGCTCGGTGGGGGATCGACATTCTCGGACCATTCCCCATGGCTCAGTCCCAGAAAAAGTTCATCATCGTCGCCATCGACTACTTCACTAAATGGATCGAGGCCGAAGCCACTGCAAGGATCACAGAGACAGTAGTCTAGAGTTTCATCTGAAAATCGATCATTTGTCGCTTCGGCATCCCCCGAGTGATAGTGAGCGATAATAGTCGGCAATTCGATTCTCGATATTTCCGAGACAGATGAGACATCCGCAACCACTTCACTTCGGTCGCCCACCCTCAGGCCAACGGGCTGGTTGAAAATGCCAACAAGACTATCTTGAAAGGCATAAAGACCAGACTCGGCAAAGCCAAGGGAAGTTGGCTCGAGGAATTGCCTAGCGTACTGTGGTCACACCGAACGAATCCCAGGACGGCAACCGGTGAAAGCCCCTTTCAGTTGGTTTACGGCACCGAGGCCGTCATTCCATTGGAGATCGCCAACCCGTCTCTCCGAGTCATCCGCTACTCGACCGAGGAAAACAACCAAAAGTTACTCGAGAACCTCGACCTAGCAATGAACTCCGGGACATTGCCAGCATCCGAGCGACGGAATACCAGCGACGCCTCACTCGATACTACAATGCCAGAGTCCGAAGTAGACACTTCCGACCGGGAGACTTCGTCCTCAGGAAAGCTAAAGCCTCTCGACCACTAGAGGCGGCGGGCAAGCTATCCCCTAACTGGGAAGGCCCCTACCGAGTGGTCGAGACGCTCGGGAAAGGTGCGTACAGGTTAGCAACAATGGAATGGGAACCCATTCCTCGGACATGAAATGCCGCCGCACTACGCAAATTCTATTTTTGAAATTGTACAGCAAGATGGACGGAATAAATCCCTTTTCTTTTCATTCCAAACTATTGATACATCAGAAAGGCAAAGGCCAGTACATTGCATGACAAAAAGTAAGAAAATCCATCTAACACCGCTGCAAGGGGTCATCGCTCGGTTGACTCGATCTCGATCTCCTCACGTCCAGCCACTGACTCTGCCTCGCGTAGAAACTGGCTCGGACAAGAGGGGGCCGATCCAGTTGGCTCAGATGACCCCTGACAAAGGTGACAGAGGGACTGCAGAGAAGGTAGCCACCTTCTAAAGTTGGAGAAGGCTACCTTCCAAGTTGATAGAGGCCAGGGAGAAGGAGGGCCGTGAAGACCTCCTCTTTCCCAACCCGCCAAACTCCTTGGAAGGGAACAGAGAGCAAGCAGCCCCCGAAGAGTGAAAGAAATGAAGAGCAGAAGAGGGAAAAAGAGGCTGCTGATGGAGGAAGGCTTTGGTGAGGAGGGAACTTGATGCGCCTCCCCCCCATGCAGAGGGGGAGTGGCGGCAGGCTTCCCTGATACCCCCATCCGTCCTCCGCCTCGGCGCCCGCCCGGAAGCCACGCCGGAACTGAGAAAGGGCAAGAGCTGTGCCCTCACACGTCGAAGCCCTCTCCAGATCCACGCGGCGACCGTCGGACCCGTCTCAAACACGTGCGGCGACCGTGGGACCCATCCAACAAGCTGGAACGGCAAGAGCCCTCTGCTCCCCGTCGTCGGTGGCGTCGCCCTCCGAAGGATCCTCCATGCTCTGAATGCAACGGTACGACGCAGAGTGAAGAGGAAGGAGTGAGGAAAGACTGTTAGAGAAAATCCCAAGCGGTAAAGAGGAAAGGGCGCCTTTCGGTCCTTCTTATAGGCCAAAGGAGGCTACACGCCTTAAATGACTCCCCCCTCGAAAACAAGCCAAAAGATTTCTCCCCTGAACAGTCACCTCCAACTCCTCATTTCCCGCCCTAGCGGGATTCACAAAGCGGCCTGGCATTCAAAGCATGAGGGAACGGAAGGACACCCTGTCAGAAGCCTACCAAATCAGCATGCGAAAACCACGCAGGACATATCGGCACTTTCCAACTACTTCTGATACGCCAACCAAATCATGACAAGGATGGCGATCAAACAAGTAAGTCATTCATTATTTCATAAAGAGGAAACCCCCTAAAGGAGGAAAGAGAGACAAATGAGAGAAAGGGGCAAAATAAGGTAAAATACATCAGGCCTCTGGCCCACTTTGACGCCCGGAAACAACGGAAGTAGGCGTGTTACCCCCAGCACCTTCGGTGACGGCCGACCCGGGCACTGACCTCGCCTGTGCGAGAACTGTCTTGGTCGCGAGCCCTCCCGAGGCGTCCGGAGTTGGTGACCCCGCCGAGGGAGACCCCCCCGGATCCTCCCCGCTCGACGCAGAGGAACTAGAAACTGACTCATCTGAGTCATAAGCCTGGCCCAAAGGGAACTCGATCCCGGAGTCTCGATCGAAGGCGTAGTCCACCGCCCGGCGATAACCTTGCTTAAACCCCTTTCGGGTGCCACGGCGAAGCGCTACCTCGTAATATGGTAGGGCGGCTCTCTCCAGGTCGGCTGAGTAAGCGTCCGAGCTTCTATATCGCTCGACCGCCTCCGCCTCGATCTGCTCCGTCCTTCCAACGAGCTTGACTCGAGCCCGCTCTGCCTCGGCCGCACCCTCCTCTGCTCCCGCTAGGCCTTCCTCTGCCGCAACCATCCTTCGTTCGGCCTCGCTCGACCACCTCTCTGCCCGGACTCGATCCGCCTCGGCCATGGAACGAAGGCGCTCCGCTACCTCCGCCCGGTCCAGTAACTCGACCCGTTCGAGCTCCCAGCGGCCGTCCAGCTCGAAATGACGCAGACGCTCCTCTTCCAAGAGTTTGCTTTTCCTCTCAAGCGACCCCCGGGCCTTAGCCAACTGCTCAGTCAGCGCCTCGGTTTCTAGCCGGCTCGCCCGTGCCGAGTCCCTGAACGAGAAGAATTGCCGTCGGAGCCCCTCATGTTCCTCGCTGAGGCGGGCAAGTTTCCTCTCACACCCCCCGAGCGTCCAGGCGAGATTCGACCGCTCCGCCTCCGCCTGAGCGTACGTCTCCGCCATCAAGGCCGCCGTCCGAGCTATGACTAGGCCGCCCTCCATGAGGACGTCGAGGATTCCGGCGGGGGAGTAGCGCTTGTGTCCCCCCCTCGTCTTCGCGGCAACCTCTCGGCAAACCCGATACAGGCCGCCCGAAACACCGAGCCTTTCCAAGGCCTCCGACATGGAGATCCGCTCCCCACCGGACGCCCCGCCAGAAGGTTCGGGTCGAACGACGGGGCCGACCACCCCGCACGCCGCGGTCGGTTGGGGTTGCGACGCCTCTCCGGGTGAACCCCCAACCTCGACCGACGTCGCAGGATCGACCGCATCGGGAACTTTGAGCACTTGGGGCTGCGATGCCCTCGCAGGCGAACCCCCATCCCTAGCCATCTCGGCCCGCACCTCGCCGCCCGAGACATCACCGACCTCGACCGGTCTCCTAGTCTCGGCGACGGCCACTTCGGCACCGGTCCCCTCCATCCCCGGGGAGAGGAGAACCGACCTATCTCCGCCCTCTGAGGGGCCCCTGGTCTCCTCGGCCCCCTCTCACCTGGTAGGTGGGGGAGCTGGCCCTGAAGGGTCGGCCCCATCTTGCCCCCGAGAAGGGAGTGCTGCCGAGCCTGAATCACCCCCGGCGGTGGTAGGATGGCCGGCCTTCTTGGCCCGTTTCTTGGCCTTCGCGGCTTCCCGCAATCTCCCCTCCAGGGGGTCCTTGCGCTTCGCCCCGCTTGACCGCGAAGATCCCTCGGAGGCCGCCCCCTCGCCCTTGTCCCGGGCTTGGGACCGACCCGCACAACAGGTTCATCGGCCGCCGAATCATCCGCAAGATCGACGACCTCGGTGACCTCTTCCAAGGGCTCCCGCCGAATGTCTGCAATGAAGAAGGGGATTCGGTTTGGAAATGAAAAGTCGACCCTCCGACCCCGCAGTAGAATCTGAAGAATGGCACCTGATGACCTGAGCTGTGTAAGCAGATACCGCTCCACGTTCTCCAGCGTCACCAGCTCCTCAGTCGACCGGCGATTTATCAACAAGCGAGCGACGTATTCCTCCACATCGGCGGGGAACTCCTCCTGTCGCGGGGGGAGATTCGGATGGATGTTGGGCATATCCTGGCACCTCCAGGATTCATCCACTGCTTCCGCCTTCACCCAGAAAAATTACCTCTTCCACCCTTTGTGCGAAGAATCCTTCGCCGCCAGCGGAATACAACTTCGATTCCTGCGCGCCTGGATAAAATAGAAGCCTTTCCCCCCCGACGGATGTGCCTTCAGCTCGAATAAATAATGAAAGAGATCCAGCGACGGGGGAACACCCTGCAGGCGGCAGAGGATCCGAAAGGCAGAAAGCAGGAGATACGAGTTTGGCCACCAGCTGAACAGGCGCCAACACGAAAAAATTGAGAAGCTTCAAGATGAAAGGCTCAAGGGGAGGCAGAATCCGCTCTTCCACGCCAGGAGAAAAGTACAAATATGGCCCGTGCGGCTGTCCAAACTCGCCTCGTACGGGGCTGCGGCTACGAAGCTATACCGGAGAGGCAGGCGAAACCGATGCTCCAATTTCATCACGTCAGCCTCCCCCAACTCGCTGCGATTGGGGACGGGCTCCCGCCTCACTTGCTTGATTTTCGAGCGCAGATCCGCCATCGAGCTAGAAGAAGAACCTTCGCTAGAGCCCGAAGACTCCGGAGGAGGAGGAAGCCGCCGGATCGCCTCCGCGGTTACGCGCGCCCACTCCTCAAATGCCGCCGCAAGGGTTTGCTCCCCCGCTGTATCTTCACGGCGCATCAAGGAGCCCCAGAAGCATAGAAATAGAGGAAAGACCGATAACCCTGAAAAGACTGGGAGGAACGAGCAGCGCCCTACGCCTATAAACCCTCGCGGGAGGCGGCGCGCTGTTTCAACCTCCGAGAAAAAGGGGGCCCCTTCATTTCAAAATCCGTCAGGATCATTATTACTATGGGCCCAGGCGACCACTACACGTGGCATCATCACGCCAACAGGATTCCACCCACCCGAGCCACGCCGGTCCAAAGCCTCAAAAGAACTACTCAACCGAGCCTCCTTGGCTCGGGAGTAGGAGGGGGACAAGTGGAGAGAGGGATTCCTGCAGCCCACTAAAAGAGCAGACCCAACTAGGCCCAACAAGGCCCAACGAGGTAAGCTCGCCCAAGTGACAGCCCACAGGGCCCACTCAGAAAAGCCCAATAAAATAATGCTCGAGGAAACAACTCTCCTAGGCTGTCCCAAGGCTCGGAGAGCCCGAGCCTCGGTCAGGTCACAGGAAGACCCGCGCACGAGCTACCCCTCTGCCCGAAGGGGGGAAGCGCTAGCCGGTCTATCCGACCCATCTCCTCATCGAGCTAGGCCTATCGCCCGATAGGGTCGGCCCCCTTAAGCTCGGGACGACCGATGAAATCATTGCAGCCGTTAGAGTCCACAACGGGCCAAACACTAAGAAGTCCAGGAGCTCCGATTTCCCCGCAAGGATAACGCCCCCATGATGAGGCCATCAAATCCCACGACGGGGACGTAACCTCCGCCGGAGACCTCTCAGCTTGCAGGACTCCAGAAGGCGGCGCACTATAAAAACCTGGGATACCCTCCGGCGAAAGGCAAGTCAAGAAGGGTATGATTCCACCCCCAAACTCCTGAGCAAGGACCACTTCACCCCATCGGTGGAGAGGGATCTCACGCCCTCATCTCCCCCTCCCTATCGCTGCTCCCACCATTGCTCTACTGACTTAAGCGTCAGAGGATTTTACCCCAGGGAATCCCCCTGGGCCCACTGACCCGTTCCCTATCTTGCAGTTCATTATCTTGGTGATTACCAGCCAGCTCAGGAACCAGCGCGAGATTTCGCCTCTTCATCTGGCACCGTCTGTGGGAACGAGATGGTTAGCTTTGATGAAGAGGTGAAATCTTGCGCGGAGTTCCCCACAGACGGCGGACGTCTATGGGAAACGCACGAAGAGCCAACATGAATACAACAAAGGGTCCGGACCCTCTGCCCTGACGGCTCTTGCCTTCGTGCTCCTTTTAACCAGGCAACGGCGCTTTCGCCTCTTCGTGCTCCACATCGGCAGAGGGCCCTCTAACCCCTTTCCCACAGACGGCACCAGAGGAAGAGGCGAAATCTCGCGCTGGTTCCTGAGCTGGCTGGTAATCACCAAAATAATGAACTGTAAGATAGGGAAACGGGTCAGAGGGCCCAGGGGGATTTCTTGGGGAGAAATCCTCCAACGCTCAAGTCAGTAGAACAATGGTGGGAGCAGCGATAGGGAGGGGAATATGAGGGCGCGAGATCCCTCTCCACCAATGGGGTGAAGTGATCCTGGCTCAGGAGTTCGGGGGTGAAATCATACCCTTCTTGACTTGCCTTTCGCCGGAGGGTATCCCAGGTTTTTATAGTGCGCCGCCTTCTGGAGTCCTGCAAGCTGAGAGGTCTCCGGCGGAGGTTACGTCCCCGTCGTGGGCTTTGATGGCCTCATCATGGGGGCGTTATCCTCGCGTGGAAACCGGAACTCCTGGACTTCTTAGCGTTTGGCCCGCTGTGGACTCTAACGGCCGCAATGATTTCATCGGTCGTCCCGAGCTTAAGGGGGCCGGCCCTATCGGGCGATAGGCCTAGCTCGGTGAGGAGATGGGTCGGATAGACCGGCTAGCGCTTCCCCCCTTCGGGCAGAGGGGTAGCTCGTGCGCGGGTCTTCTTGTGACCTGACCGAGGCTCGGGCTCTCCGAGCCTTGGGGCCACCTAGGAGAGTTGTTTCCTCAAGCATTGTTTTATTAGGCTTTTCCGAGTGGGCCCTGTGGGCTGTCACTTGGGCGAGCTTGCCTCGTTGGGCCTTGTTGGGCCCAGTTGGGTCTGCTCTTTGAGTGGGCTGCAGGAATCCCCCTCTCCACTTGTCCCCCTCCTACTCCCGAGCCAACGAGGCTCGGTTGAGTAGTCTTTTTGAGGCTTTGGACCGGCGTGGCTCGGGTGGGTGGAATCCTGTTGGCATGATGGTGCCACGTGTAGTGGTCGCCTGGGCCCAGAGTAATAATGATCCTGACGGATTTTGAAACAAAGGGACCCCCTTGTTCTCGGAGGTTGAAACGGCGCGCTGCCTCCCGCGAGGGTTTATAGGCGTAGGGCGCTGCTCGTTCTTCCCAGCCTTTTTAGGGTTATCGGCCTTTCCTCCATTTCTCTACTTCTGGGGCTCCTTGATGCGTCGTGAGGATACAGCGGGGGAACAAGCTCTTGCGGCGGTATTTGAGGAGCTGGCGCGTGTAACCGCAGAGGCGATTCCGCGGCTTCCTCCTCCTCCGCAGTCTTCGGGCTCTAGTGAAGGTTCTTCTTCCAGCTCGATGGCGGATCTGCGCTCGGAAATCGAGCAGGTGAGGCGGGAGCCCGTCCCCTATCGCAGCGAGTTGGGGCAGGCTGACGTGAAGAAATTGGAACATCGGTTTCGCCTGCCTCTCCGGTATAACTTTGTGGCTACTGCCCCGTACGAGACGAGCTTGGACAGCCATGCGGGCCATATTTGTACTTTTCTCCTGGCGTGGAAGAGCGGATTTTGCCTCCCCTTCGAGCCTTTCGTCTTGAAGCTTCTCAATTTTTTCGTGTTGGCGCCTGTTCAGCTGGTGGCCAACTCGTATCTCCTGCTTTCTGCCTTTCGGATCCTCTGCCGCTTGCAGGGGGTTCCCCCGTCGCTGGATCTCTTTCATTATTTCTTCGAGCTGAAGGCACATCTGTCGGCGGGGAAAGGCTTCTATTTTATCCAGGCGCGCAGGAATCAAAGTTGTATTCCGCAGGCGGCGAAGGATTCTTCGCACAAAGGGTGGAGGAGGCAATTTTTTTGGGTGAACGCGGAAGCGGTGGACGAGTCCTGGAGGTGCCAGGTTATGCCCAACTTCCATCCGAATCTCCACCCGCGGAAGGAGGAGTTCCCCGCCGATGTGGAGGAATACGCCGCTCGCTTGTTGACAAATCACCGGTCGACTGAGGAGCTGGTGACGCTGGAGAACGTGGAGCGGTATCTGCTTACACAGCTCAGGCCATCAGGTGCCATTTTTTGGATTTTTCTGCGGGGTCGGAGGGTCGACTTTCGTTTCCTAACCGAATCCCCTTCTTCATTGCAGACATTCGGCGGAAGCCCTTGGAAGAGGTTACCGAGGTCGTGGATCTTGGGGATGATTCGGCGGCCGATGAAGCTGTTGCTCCCGCGGGTCGGTCCCAAGCCCGGGACAAGGGCAAGGGGGCGGCCTCCGAGGGATCTTCACGGTCGAGCGGGGTGAAGCGCAAGGACCCCCTGGAGGGGAGATTGCGAGAAGCCGCGAAGGCCAAGAAACAGGCCAAGAAGGCCTGCCATCCTACCGCCGCCGGGGGTGATTCAGGCTCGGCGGTGCTCCCTTCTCGGGGGCAAGATGGGGCCGACCCTTCAGGGCCAGCTCCCCCACCTACCAGGCGAGAGGGGGCCGAGGAGACCAGGGACCCCTTAGAGGGCGGAGATAGGTCGGTTCTCCCCTCCTCGGGGATGGAGGGGACCGGTACCGAAGTGGCCGTTGCCGAGACCAGGAGACCGGTCGATGTCGGCGATGTCTCGGGCGGCGAGGCGCGGGCCGAGACGGCTAGGGATGGGGTTCGCCCGCGAGGGCGTCGCAGCCCCAAGTGCTCGAAGTTCCCAGTGCGGTCGATCCTGCAGCGTCGGTCGAGGTTGGGGGTTCGCCCGGAGAGGCGTCGCAACCCCAACCGACCGCGGCGTGCGGGGTGGTCGGCCCCGTCGTTCGACCCGAACCTTCTGGCGGGGCGTCCGGTGGGGAGCGGATCTCCATGTCGGAGGCCTTGGAAAGGCTCGATGTTTCGGGCGACCTGTATCGGGTTTGCCGAGAGGTTGCCGCGAAGACGAGGGGGGGAGACAAGCGCTACTCCCCCGCCGGAATCCTCGACGTCCTCATGGAGGGCGGCCTAGTCATAGCTCGGACGGCGGCCTTGATGGCGGAGACGTACGCTCGGGCGGAGGCGGAGCGGTCGAATCTCGCCTGGACCCTCGGGGGTGTGAGAGGAAACTTGCCCGCCTCAGCGAGGAACATGAGGGGCTCCGACGGGAATTCTCCGCGTTCAGGGACTCGGCACGGGCAAGCCGGCTAGAAACCGAGGCGCTGACTGAGCAGTTGGCTAAGGCCCGAGGGTCGCTTGAGAGGAAAAGCAAACTCTTGGGAGAGGAGCGTCTACGTCACCTCGAGCTGGACGGCCGCTGGGAGCTCGAACGGGCCGAGTTACTGGACCGGGCGGAGGCAGCGGAGCGCCTTCGTTCTGTGGCCGACGCGGACCGAGTCCGGGCGGAGAGGTGGTCGAGCGAGGCCGAACGAAGGATGGTTGCGGCAGAGGAACACCTAGCGGGAGTAGAGGAGCGTGCGGCCGAGGCAGAGCGGGCTCGAGTCGAGCTCGTTGGAAGGTCGGAGCAGATCAAGGCGGAGGCGGTCGAGCGATATAGAAGCTCAGACGCTTACTCAGCCGACCTGGAGAGCGCCGCCCTACCATATTAGGAGGTAGCGCTTCGCCGTGGCGCCCAAAAGGGGTTTAAGCAAGGTTATCGTCGGGCGTTGGACTACGCCTTCGATCGAGACTCCGGGATCGAGTTCCCTTTGGGCCAGGCTTATGACTCGGATGAGTCGTTTTCTATTTCCTCTGCGTCGAGCGGGGAGGATCCAGGGGGGTCTCCCTCGACGGGGTCACCAACTCCGGATGCCTCGGAAGGGATCGCGACCGAGACAGTTCTCGCATAGGCAAGGTCAGTGCCCGGGTCGGTCGTCACCGAAGGTGCTGGGGGTAACACGCCTACTTCCGTTGTTTTCGAGCGTCAAAGTGGGCCCGGGGCCTGATGTATTTTGCCTTATTTTGCCCCTTTCTCTTGTTTGTCTCTCTTTTCTCCTTTTAGAGAGTTTCCTCTTTATGAGATAATGAATGACTTACTTGTTTGATCGTCATCCTTGCCGTGATTTGGTTGGCGTATCAGAAGTAGTTGGAAAGTGCCGATATGTCCTGCGTGGTTTTCGCATGCTGATTTGGTAGGCTTCTGACGGGGCGTCCTTCCGTTCCCTCATGCTTTGAATGCCAGGCCGCTTCGTGAATCCCGCTAGGGCGGGAAACGAGGAGTTGGAGGTGACTGTTCAGGGGAGAAATCCTTTGGCGTGTTTTCGAGGGGGGGTTGTCACGCCCCGACGCGGAATATCAGGACGTACAGTTAGAAACGAGCTGGAAAGAGAGAGAACTAATCTAAATATATACAAATGCTAAGAAATGGAAATAACTTAATGACCAATAAACAAAACATAACTGGTACATAATCCTCAAATCAACTCAATACAACTGGGATAACAACTCTGAACCACAATAACATAACTGAAGCACGACACACTCTAAACACAACTAACTGATACACTCAAAACATCACTCCTCCCCTTCCCCATCGGTAAGCGCGTCACCTGAAAAGCCTGGAAAGGGGGAAACAACAACTATGAGCTAACGCTCAGTAGGAAATAACAGATAGGTATAAGTGATTAACAGTTTAATTACATTTTTAAAATATCATGCTACAAAGGATAATGCAATAAAAGAGTAATGATGATATAATGAAACAAAATTTAAAGATCTTGCAAGGTCAAGAAATATAAAGGAACAGAATGGTAATACTTAAGAGGAATAACAAAGACAAGAATTTACTACAGGAGATAACGATAAAGAGTTGGCCATATCAAGATAATTCAAGTCATGTCAAGCACGTGTGTAGTTTCATTTCCACGTCCAAGTAACAGCAAGTAAGTAACAACAAGTAGAGTATAGAACAGTGAAGAGTGGAAAGTGAAAAGTAGTAGAGAGTAGTGGCCAGTCCTAGATTTAACCCATGTCATAGTACTGGTGCCAAATGCCACACCTAGTCAATCACCTCCCCGGGGGTACACGTAGTGTTCGGGCGCTCCTCCCAGGACTAGACCGAGCCCTTAATTGTTTGCCAGGCATTGATTTCTTTGGATCAAAGATCCCACGAATCTAGACTTCCACAATTTATGGCCAGAATTCTAAGGTTTGAACCATGTAGCAATAACAATTTCAAGTAGGAAGGAGATTCATTTCAGAATTTCAAGGTAAGCACAATCATCAAGAAGATTGAAAACCAAGTCACAATAAGAGTTAATCATGCTGCGCTACTGTAGTACAGCAGCTATCCAACAAGCTAATCAACATATTAATCCTAATTATCAAGTTAATATGTCAAAGATTATCCATTATCATTTGCATTAAGACAATTGCCAAAAGCTGATTCAAGATGATAAGGTAAAGGAACAAGCTTGTATAGGAAGGAAAAAGAATGCATTAACAGAGATTTAATTACACCATTAACCACTAATTATGTGGGTTTCTATTTAACCAATGTATAAGTCGAAATGAAGATGGTAAACGGCATGTTTTTACACTATATTTACAAGTACGAACCAATGTAAATTGAAATCATAAGGTTTCCAGAACAGGTCACTGGTTCTTCAAAAGTATAGTTTTCAATTGGTCTAAGTTCAATGGGTCGATCCCCTAATAATCCGGATCGATCCACGGGTCGTAAAACGATGAAAACCGGGTTTTTGGTACATGGGTCGACCCCTGGGGTCGACCCCTGTAAAAATGGGGTATGCCTGCTGGATGGGTCGACCCCTGGGGTCGACCCCTTCAAATCCAGCAGCATGGGTCGACCCATTGGGTCGACCCTCGCGGTAGGCCGAATGGGTCGACCCCAGGGGTCGACCCTCGGGCTGGCCTTTGCTGCTGGGGCATGGGTCGACCCCTGGGGTCGACCCCTGCAAGCCCAGAAAAGGCCGGGGCCTCCGAAAAACATGTAAACTTGCCCATTTGAGGTCCAATTGAGTTAAAATCAAAACCCCATGCTATAGGAATCTTACTAGACATATGAGGGTCATAATACATGAGTTTTAAAGCACGAATTTCATCAGAAACCCATTTAATCACAACCTATTCTATGTAGAACACAAGAAGACCTAATTCTTGACATACTTCCACTAAATCTAAAAATTCTCCCAACATACACAACAGAATTTGGGGATTTTGGTGTCAAAAGAAAGCTAACAAGCTACTGATTACATTCATGTATATTAATTAGAAGTTGGGCTGTTATAACCTACCTCAAATCGGAGAAAGACTTCGAAACCCTAGAATGAAGAACAAGCTTGACAGCAGCTCACAAAAAGCTTGATATCTCCACGGATACCTAATGAAATTTGGGGCTTTCAGTCCCATTGGATAGCTCTCGTCGAGCTGATCAAGATACTATATTTACATGTCTCAATTGGTTAAGGGTACCTACCTTAATCGACGGATTAAAGGGCTGGAGATGAAGAACGACGAACTACCAACACCCTCCACCAAAACGACGAATGCTCCCAGATCTGGACTCCTCGTCGGCTGACCCAGCTACCAAATGAAACTAGAGTCGAAGAGCTACATTTCTATAGGTCATGGGGCTTCTGGAGCCTTCGGAGTTGGGAGTATTTGGCGCTGCAAGTTACGTGTTTAGAAACGGCGCCGGAATCCTTGACTCGACCAAAGCTATGTCGGCAGCACGTTTTAGGGCTAGGTTTACCTCAAATTGATTGAGGGTAAATGTTCCTTACCTCGTGGCCTTCCATTTGCCCTTGATTTCAGATCATTTGGTTGAGTAATAAGGTCGAATTTCACGTTTTAAGTTACGATTAGGTAAAGGGTAGGTGAAAGTCAAATTCAGGATTAATCCTCTAATTAGACAAGGTTACGTAATTAATTTGGGTCAAGTCCAGAAGACAAAATTGCTATAAAAATGATCTTTTACCCAATTACTATTTTTACAGATTTTTCTAAGGTAGTCGAATTTTATAGGTTCTATTTTCTAATGAATTAAATATTAATATTTCGAAATTCAAACATTAATTCATTTTAATTCAATTTTTAATTAATAAAGCTCAATAAAACTTAATAAATAATCGGGGTATTACACCCTCCCCTACTTAAAGAATTTGGTCCTCCAAATTCACTGCACTATATACGGAAAGTAGGGAAAAGATAGATCACCTAGAATAGGTCGGGATACCGCTTCCGCATAGTATCTTCCGATTCCCAAGTAGCTTCTTCGGTTCCACGCCGACTCCACTGAATCTTGACCATCGGTATAGACGATTCCGGAGTTGCTGCTGTTTCCGGTCTAGAATCTTGATAGGTCTTTCTTCATAAGTCAAATCTTCCTTTAACTCAAAATCCACATGTTGAATGATGTGAGTGGGATCGTACACATATTTCCGTAACATAGACACATGGAAAATATTGTGTACGCCAGATAACTGAGGCGGTAATGCCAGTCTGTAAGCAACTTCTCCCACTCTATCTAGGATCTCGAATGGACCAATATACCTCGGACTCAGCTTGCCATGAATGCCAAATCTTCGAATCCCTCTCGAAGGAGAGACTTTCAGAAACACATGCTCGCCAACTTGAAATTCTAATGCTCTTCTCCTTGTGTCGGCATAACTCTTCTGTCTTGACTGAGCCACTTGTAACCGGTCTCGGATAACACGGATGTTCTGTGATGATTCTGAAACAAGATCCGGTCCAAGCCATTGCTTCTCGCCCACCTCGTCCCAACACAACGGGGAACGACAGCTTCTTCCATACAAAGCTTCAAATGGAGCCATTTGTATGCTGGATTGGTAACTGTTGTTGTAGGCGAATTCAATCAATGCCAAGTGATTACTCCAACTGCCTCTGAAATCAATCATGCAAGCTCGCAGCATATCTTCCACTATCTGGTTGGTTCTTTCAGTCTGTCCATCTGTCTGTGGATGAAAAGTAGTACTGAAATTCAGACGAGTACCAAGAGACTCTTGCAGTCCCTTCCAGAAATGTGAAGTAAATCTCGGGTCTCTATCAGACACAATGCTGACAGGTATACCATGGAGCCTTACCACTTCCTTCAAATATAAAGCAGCCAAAACATCAACTGTCCACTTGGACTTAATGGGTAAGAAATGAGCCGATTTTGTCAAGCGATCGACGATCACCCATATCGCATCAAATCCACCACGAGTCTTAGGTAGACCCATAATGAAATCCATGCCAATGCTTTCCCACTTCCATTGGGGTATGTCGAGTGGTTTCAACTTTCCTGCCGGTCTGAAATGTTCAGCCTTAACTTGTTGACAAACCAGACATCTACTCACGAAATCTGCAATTTCCCTTTTCATATTTGGCCACCAAAAGGACCTTTTCAAATCCTTGAACATTTTAGTGCCTCCAGGATGAATAGTGTATTTGGATCTATGTGCTTCCTCCAGAATCTTGTTCTTTAACTCAGCTTCATCAGGTACACAAGTTCTACCCTGGAATAACAATCTTCCATCGTCAGCCACCATGAAGTCGGGTCTGCTGCTCAAACTTCCCTTGATCTCAACCAGCTCGGGATCATTATCTTGCAAGGATTTGATCTCCATCAATAATTCGGGCTTAAGTCGAATCTGTGCAATTATAACCCGATCATTATCAACATTTAGATCCAGGCTAGCTAACTGTTCTAATAGCCTCCACTCTTGTAACATGAGACTTGATAATTTAGCCACAGGCTTCCGGCTTAATGCATCTGCCACCACATTGCCTTTACCGGGATGATATTCAATCGAGAAGTCGAAGTCCTTCAAGTACTCCAACCATCTTCTCTGCCTCATGTTAAGTTCTTCTGAGAAAATAAATACTTCAAACTCTTATGATCTGAAAATACTGTGAATGTTTCTCCATACAAGTAATGCCTCCAAATTTTTAAGGCGAATACAACTGCTGCAAGTTCCAAGTCATGAACGGGGTAGTTCTCTTCGTGCTTCTTCAGCTGCCTAGAAGAATAAGCAATCACCTTACCATGCTGCATGAGTACACAGCCTAAGCCAATACCAGAAGCATCGGTATAGACCACGAAACCACCGTCGCCAGAAGGTAAAGCCAATACGGGTGCAGTAGTGAGGCAATCCTTCAATGTTTGGAAGCTCTGCTGACATTCCTCGGACCATTCAAACTTGTTGTCTTTGCGGGTCAATCGAGTGAGAGGTACCGCAATCTTGGAGAAGTCTTGAATAAATCTCTGATAATAGCCTGCCAGGCCTAGGAAGCTTCTCACTTCGGTCACTGTAGTAGGCTGATCCCAGTTCCTTACTGCCTCCACTTTCGAAGGATCAACTGAAATACCTTCTTTGGTGATGATATGTCCTAAGAAGGACACTTCTTGCAGCCAGAAATCACATTTACTGAATTTGGCATATAGTTGATGATCTTTCAATATCTGCAATGCCATCCTCAAATGTTCGGCATGCTCTTCTTCAGTCTTGGAATAAATTAGTATGTCGTCAATGAATACCACGACCCATTGATCAAGATAAGGCCGGAATGCATTATTCATTAACTGCATGAAAGCTGCTGGTGCATTCGTTAGACCAAAAGGCATAACGACAAACTCAAAATGACCATACCTGCTGCGGAAAGCCGTTTTATAAATATCATCTTCCTTAATCCTCAGCTGATGATATCCAGATCGAAGATCGATCTTAGAGAAATAATGTGCTCCCGCTATCTGGTCGAATAATTCGTCGATCCTCGGCAATGGGTATTTATTCTTGATAGTTAGCTGGTTCAGTTGCCGATAATCGATGCATAATCTCATCGAACCATCCTTTTTCCTGACGAATAATACAGGAGCTCCCCAAGGTGAAGTACTCGGACGAATAAAGCCCTTCTCGAGCAATTCCATCAGCTGTTGCTTTAATTCCCTTAGCTCCGCAGGGGACATACGGTAAGGAGCTCTAGAAATAGGGGACGCGCCAGGAACAATATCAATGGAGAAGATAACTTCCCGCTCAGGCGGAAGTCCTGGTAGTTCCTCCGGAAAGACTTCGGAGAATTCTCGGACAATAGGAGTGTCCTTTATCTCAACTCGCTGTTCCGGTGTAGCATGGACAAAGGCTAGAAAAGCCTCGCAACCTCGCCTCATCAGCTTGTCGGCTCGAAGAGAAGAGATGAGCGATACGGGGTTATGGTGCTTGATCCCCGTAAAAGATAAACCAGAATGTCCAGTAAAAGTCACTGAGCTAGAACTGCAGTGAACACTGGCCTCATGCTTGGCCAACCAATCTGCTCCAAGGATTACATCATAATCCTTCATATCCATGCAAACTAAGTCGGCTGGAAAGTTCGTTCATCAATAATAACCTTACTAGAAGGATAGTAATATTGAATAGCCGCTCCAGAACCAATAGGAGTTGATATAACCAATGGAGAATTCATCATAATAGGTTCGACAGATAACGACTTCGCAAATTTCCGAGAAATAAAAGAATGCGTTGCACCAGTATCAAAGAGAACAAATGCGGGCTTGTCGATTATAGTAAGGGTACCTTCGACGAGTCCGCCATCATCAGAAATCCCAGTTTCATCCGCATGTAAAGCTTGGAGCCTTCCTTGCGGCTTCTTGATAACTTGAGGTTTTGCCGGTGTAGCTTGTTCCGATAGAAGAGGGCAGTCAGGGATACGGTGTTCCCTACTCCCACATCGTAAACACGCACCTAGCTTGCGCCAGCATTCCTCCATCTTGTGACCTGGACGATCACAATACTTGCACTTGCCCTTGAATGGAACAATAGGGCCAGGTTTCTTCTCTTCATTTCTTGGCATCTTGCCTTTCCACGTTCCCGATCCGATCCACGAACTAGACCCACTCATGGGCCTCTTTTTGCTAGTGCCAAATCCGGGTCTAGGAGTTGGTTGTTCCTTCTTCATGCCTTGCCCACGGATCCTCTCCGTCATTTCTAAGGTATCTTCTAGAACTTGTGCCTTTCTCACCATCTCAGAATAAGTAGAGATCTCCATCGGCGCCAGTTGATTGATGTAGTGAAGCTTCAACCCGTTGAGAAATTGCTTAGCTTTCATCTTTTATATGGAGATAAGGTGAGTAGCATAGCGCGAAAGCCGAGAGAACTGTGCTTCATATTCGGCCACCGATAAGCTTCGCTGCTTTAGAGCCGCGAACTCCGCTGCCTTCTTCTCTTGTACACGATCGGAAAAATATTTGTCGTTGAAGAATTCCTCGAACTCTTCCCATGTGACTTGTTGATCGCCTAGAGTCGCCTTGACGGAATCCCACCAAGTACGCGCGTCCCGCTCCAATTGGAAGGTAGAAAGAAGGACACGCTCTTGGTCGGTGCATTGCATGACTTCAAAAATTCTCCCCATTTCGTTGAGCCAATGCTCGACCTCGTCGGGGTTAGTCGAACCAGCAAATCTTGGCGGGTTCATTCCTCGAAAGTTCCGGTATAAGTCACCGGTGCCATGACCCGCTGCTCCAGCTTGAGCTACCTGATGTAACGCCTGAGTCAGGCCTTGAACCGTGCGCTGCAGGTTCCTCCATTCAACACGATCGGCTGCCATCTACACGAGAAATAGATTACTTAGGTCCAATAAAATAGATAATAACACGATTAAGGAACGAACTTAACCCAAGTTTCTACCCAATCTCACCAGGTCAGGTTCTAGACTTTAACAAGGTTAGAGGTCTAATGCACCTAAACACGACCAAAACTCGGTACCTGGCGGAGCTAATCGGTCCGAAGACCACTCGCGCAAGTATGCGACCTTCCCGATAGGCGTAGCCTAACGTTCGGACAACACCTTTTGATATACCGATTATTGGGATGCAATGCAAGAAAACCTAAACTTAGGGAACCTAGGAATATGAAACCTAGGGCTCTGATACCAACTAAACTGTCACGCCCCGACGCGGAATATCGGGACGTACAGTTAGAAACGAGCTGGAAAGAGAGAGAACTAATCTAAATATATACAAATGCTAAGAAATGGAAATAACTTATTGACCATTAAATAAAACATAACTGGTACATAATCCTCAAATCAACTCAATACAACTGGGATAACAACTCTGAACCACAATAACATAACTGAAGCACAACACACTCTAAACACAACTAACTGATACACTCAAAATATCACTCCTGTCCTTCCCCATCGGTAAGCGTGTCACCTGAAAAGCCTGGAAAGGGGGAAACAACAACTATGAGCTAACGCTCAGTAGGAAATAACAGATAGGTATAAGTGATTAGCAGTTTAATTACATTTTCAAAATATCATGCTACAAAGGATAATGCAATAAAAGAGTAATGATGATATAATGAAACAAAATTTAAAGATCTTGCAAGGTCAAGAAATATAAAGGAATATAATAGTAATACTTAAGAGGAATAACAAAGACACGAATTTACTACAGGAGATAACGATAAAGAGTTGGCCATATCAAGATAATTCAAGTCATGTCAAGCACGTGTGTAGTTTCATTTCCACGTCCAAGTAACAGCAAGTAAGTAACAACAAGTAGAGTATAGAACAGTGAAGAGTGGAAAGTGAAAAGTAGTAGAGAGTAGTAGAGAGTAGTGGCCAGTCCTAGATTTAACCCATGTCATAGTACTGGTGCCAAATGCCACACCTAGTCAATCACCTCCCCGGGGGTACACGTAGTGTTCGGGCGCTCCTCCCAGGACTAGACCGAGCCCTTAATTGTTTGCCAGGCATTGATTTCTTTGGATCAAAGATCCCACGAATCTAGACTTCCATAATTTATGGCCATAATTCCAAGGTTTGAACCATGTAGCAATAACAATTTCAAGTAGGAAGGAGATTCATTTCAGAATTTCAAGGTAAGCACAATCATCAAGAAGATTGAAAACTAAGTCACAATAAGAGTTAATCATGCTGTGCTACTGTAGTACAGTAGCTATCCAACAAGCTAATCAACATATTAATCCTAATTATCAAGTTAATATGTCAAAGATTATCCATTATCATTTGCATTAAGACAATTGCCAAAAGCTGATTCAAGATGATAAGGTAAAGGAACAAGCTTGTACAGGAAGGAAAAAGAATGCATTAACAGAGATTTAATTACACCATTAACCATTAATTATGTGGGTTTCTATTTAACCAATGTATGAGTCGAAATGAAGATGGTAAACGGCATGTTTTTACACTATATTTGCAAGTAGGAACCAATGTAAATTGAAATCATAAGGTTTCCAGAACAGGTCACTGGTTCTTCAAAAGTATAGTTTTCAATTGGTCTAAGTTCAATGGGTCGATCCCCTAATGATCCGGATCCATCCACGGGTCGCAAAACGATGAAAATTGGGTTTCTGGTACATGGGTCGACCCCTGGGGTCGACCCCTATAAAAATGGGGTCTGCCTGCTGGATGGGTCGACCCCTGGGGTCGACCCCTTCAAATCCAGCAGCATGGGTCGACCCATTGGGTCGACCCTCGCGCTAGGCCGAATGGGTCGACCCCAGGGGTCGACCCTCGGGTTGGCCTTTGCTGCTGGGGCATGGGTCGACCCCTGGGGTCGACCCCTGCAAGCCCAAGCCGGCGCCTCCGGAAAACATGTAAACTTACCCATTTGAGGTCCAATTGAGTTGAAATCAAAACCCCATGCTATAGGAATCTTACTAGACATATGAGGGTCATAATAAATGAGTTTTAAAGTACGAATTTCATCAGAAACCCATTTAATCACAACCTATTCCATGTAGAACACAAGAAGACCTAATTCTTGACATACATCTGGTGCGGACACCCGAGCAGTTGAGCGGCGCGATATGCCGAGCCACCGGTACCGCACACGGAGCACGACTCGAGCCACCTCAGCATCTATTTGGCTCGGAGACAGCCTGGAGACGCCCCCCTGAGTCCCGACATTTATCATATTTAGTTAGACTTTATATGTGTGTAATTTGTGTTTATTTCATTGCATTCGGTTTGCCATTTTGATTGTAATAGGGGCTTATGAGCAATTCGGACCCCGTGGGAACCACGGGCCCCCCAGGCCCCATCCCATTGGGCCACCTCAGCCTAGGGTCCCATGTGGGGTCAGTCAACATGCCAAATGGATGTATCTAGAAGTTTGAATGGTAAAAAGACACATGGGGGACAAGTGGCTTGGAAAGTCCAAGTTGGCCACCCACCCCCCACCTACCAATTCAACCTTCTACACCTAGTCCAAGGGCCGCCCCCCCCCCCCCTTGTAGTTTTTATTTATTTTGTGTGTGTGTGTCACACTCCATCCCAACCCTCCATTCCCATCCCCTTGATCCAATGGTTGTGGATGGATGTGAGATGTAACATATTTAAACTTGTATTTTCCATTTTGGAGGAATTAATGCCATTTGAATCAAAGTATTTCCAAGAGCAAGGGCTGGTGCGCCCCCCTCCTCTCTCCTCCCTCTCCCCCTTGAAGCTGTGAAGGCTTCCATTCTGAGGTGTGATGTCTCGTGTATCGGTTCCGACGATCGCCACCACCGCCACGAGCCGCCACCACACCGCCTTCGCCATCAACAGAGTTCTGCCCGCGCAGTACTACAGAAGCTTCCACGAATTTCCTGTCTCAGCCCCGAGCTCAGATAGATCTGGGAATTTTAGTGGATGTTTCATAGGTTTCAAGGACACCCCAAAAATTTTGGTTTGCCATTCAGATCTCGTTTCATAATTTTTGATTTTCGTCCACTCTTCCATTTCGGTTCTGCCAGAGTTCTGTCTAGATTCATCCCCGCCCTGAGTTTTATGTCTTAGGTCCACTTTTTGATTTCTTCTAGTCCGCCCAATTTTACTGGAGGTTCCACCCATCCACCCCTTCATCCACAATGTTTCTCAATTTTTGGTTCGTCCATCTCATATTTTCTAAAAATCATTCTCAGTCCCAGCTACAGTTCTGTCCCCCTCTTCCCAGATCCGACCACCAGTCACCCAAAAAATCATCGTAAATCACCACCACCTCTAAATCAAATAGTCCCACTTCCGTGGTTTGATACCCTACAACTTTGAAGAAGTGCTCAAGAGCTGAATCGGAGGTTTACTAGGCGGTCAACGGTGGTTCTCAGACAAGTACCCTGCAGATCTGAGATTTCGGGTACTGTACAACAGGGGCTCATAAATTCATTAAAGTTCTGATCCGACCAGATCCAGCAGATCTTCTTGGGTCTAGATCGAAGCATTTGAAGAGAGCTTTCCAACGATAGCTCATGCGTGCCGATCCGACGTCGGGATTGCTCGCAGCGGCCGTTTTCGCCGGAGCGCGCGCCGGAAGACAACAACCAAAATCCGTGGACAGCTAGTTCATCAATTGGGAATCGGGGCCGATCGACCCCCGATCGGTGTTCCCGGCTGACCGCCGTCCGTGGAGGCGCGCCACCAGGGGTCCCCATCACAGTAGGTACCACCCCCGCAGATCCGGAGGACAGCACCGTCCGTGGGCCCCGCGGGCCCGCAGAACCCGCCGTTCGGAAAGCACGAAAACGCGGAGTTTGGCACCGTCGGGCGACATCAAGATACTACCCGTCAACCCGAGTTGCGTGATTCCCGGGCTCCACATGTGACCTTTTACCTCCCTGCGTGGAGTGGGTCAAATCTTTGTATTGCTGTGATATTGTTCAACTGGAAGTCCGTGATTCGGCCGGGGTTATCTTCGCCACGCCGGGTGCGTGGAGGTAATGGTCCGAACCTCTTGGCGTTCATTTGCTTAGCTAGTATACGGTCTTTTACTGCTGCCGAGAGCGTAGGTACTAGCCCGTGTGTCCATGTCACCGCTGTGAGAGTGAGTGTGACCCGTCCCGTGACTCGATCCGAGTCTGGAAGTTGAGTCGGACTACCCTTGACCTCCGCCGGTTCCTTAACCGCGCACGGTCCGCACTTTACCTCGCTTGGGACGACGAGTGAGCTTCCACTTCTGTTAGCGACATTTTGCCACTAGGAGCTCGTAGTGTCGGGCTTAGTATCTCCCTGGTGTGTACTGTTGGTCGCGTCTTCATCTAGAGTCCGAGGGTGGCACCTAGTAGTGTCGTCTCCCGTGTCCGTGCCGCATCAGTTTGGTATCAGAGCGAGTCGAGTCTAGGATAGTCGTTGCATATGTCTTGCATAGTATAAGTCGAGTCTAGGATCATCATTTCAAAATAACAAAAAAAAAGTGTTTTCAAATTGCATTTCATCCCGATAATTCGGTATCTTAAAAGGTGTTGTCCGAACGTTAGGCTACGCCTATCGGGAAGACCGCACACTTGCGTGAGTGATCTTCGGATCGATTAACTCCGCCATGTACCGGATATTGGTTTAGGTCTAGGTGCATTAGTCGGTGTTTGCATTAGTTAGTGCATTCCAACCTTGCATAGCCGGTCTAGTGTAGTGTCCAAGTGTCGGCATGTCCAACATATAGTCCCCCCCCCCCAATTTCCCATGGATTCCCAATCACGCGGGCATTATGGCCGTTGGTCCACCCATGGGCTTGGCAACCACCCACTCCACTTCCGTAGGCCCGAAGCCTCAGATTTTTATGGCTCCAATGGTCCGGGTGACTACCTCAAGTGGGAGGCCGCCATGGACACATACTTTGATTGTTATACTATGTCCGAGGCCATGCAATTCTCTTTCGCTAAAGAGCGGCTTCTTCATGAGGCTGCCGAAAAGTGGGATTACATCTAAAGAATGAGAGAGGTTAGGGGGCAATGGCCTATCGAGTCATGGTGGGACATGAAGAGAGAGCTTAGGAAGGTCTACGTGCCCCAACCGGTCACCTCCAACCAGCCCCACCAAATCACTTCCAACCAAGTGAGTCCTAGTCGGAGGCAAAGAGCCCCACACGTAGATGAGCCAAGACCCACTCCTAGGACGGTTGACTACGGGCGAGTCCACCATGATATCCCTATTCCAACCCACTCCGTTGCAGGAACTTATGCAAATGATTTTGGACCGGTTGGATGGGGTGGATAGGACACGTACTCCTAGTGATGTACTCCAACCCGAGCCTAAGGAGGTCATCGCCGATAGTCTTAACCCGGCCCCATCAACGGAGTCCCCAAGCCCTCTCCCCATCATAGTGGATCCTCTTCTCCCACCCACGAGAGCCCCATTGTCTACACCCCCTGTCCGTCAGGAGGATAAGGGTAGGGACCCACTTATCAGGGAGCGTAGTGGGTCACGACAGCAGTGTTATCGCTGCAAGGGGTTCGGCCACTACGCCGGACAATGTCCCACTTGGACATCTCTAGCCATAAGGGACAAAAGGGTTGGAGAAGCCCCACTCCCCGATCTTTATTCTAAGCCACCTCAGCCCGAGCCACCCGTGTTTCTAACGGGTATGCTTGTCATAGCCAAGCCACTTCCTAGCTGGCTCAAGAAGGGCTTGGTCCCACTTCCCTTCCCATCTATGGACCCTATCCTACCTCTGGTGCCAATCAATTCATTTCATACCACTTTCCGGTCTAGTCACTATGTGGATACATTGGATGACCTTCTTAAGGGGTTAGACCGGCAGTGGATATTTACGCACTTGTTGGCTCCAGGCTTCGACCGACCCACAGGTCGTAGTTTCACTCATCCCGCTTTAGGGTCCATCACCTCCGTGTACACCGTGGGTCATGTTACCACGGAGGTTCTTCTACTCCTCCCTATGCCGGCCGAGTCCAACTTCATTCCCCTTTGCCCAAGGGAGGAATCTTACTTTCTACCTATGACTGTCGTCCCATTCTCACAATGAATGAAGATGATCATTTACACCTCCAAGATTTCCAAATGTGGGACAGTGATTTGTGGAAGCCTAGTCCGAGGGGTCATACCTTCTTTGATCCCTTCGACCCATTCTCTTGTGGACCCCGTGACCCACCACATTTACTCCACCTTTTCGAGAGAGTCCACCATCATACCCCCACCGTCTCATCTCCCTTCATGGATGAAGGAGATCAACAACACCTTCTAGACTTCCACACATGGGATCTTGAGATGAGGGAATCCATATCGAGGGGTCAAACATTCTTTGATCCCTTCGATCCCTTTCTTAGTGGGCCCCTTGGTCCACAATCTCAATTCCACTTCTTTAGGGGAGGTCACCATTATACCCCTCCCCCATGGACCGGGCCATCGGCACCCACCGAGTCCGTTCACGGGCGAGAGACACCCGACCCTCCTGTTCCACCCAAACCTCCCAAATCCAAAGGACCATCTTATGGTTGTACCGACATTCAGTCACACTTAGGGTATGCATGGCACACCTTCGGATGTCCTAGACCACCTTGCATATGATTGGGTCGAACTAACATTAGGTTTGTTTAGGGTTGTGTGTGCATCCGTGTGTTTTTATTTTGCTAAGCATTTTAGGAGTGCATAGTGAGTCTGCCGAGTCTAGTGCTAGGCATGTTAGGAGTCTGCATGAGTGAGGCCAGCAATGCACGTTACAAAGAGCTATCCGATGCTCATCGACACCACCGAGAGTTCCAAGAGGGTGAATATGTCATGATCAGGATAAGACCTGAACGGTTTCCCTCTGGAACCGTTAAGAAGTTGCAAGCTCGCGGAGCCGGTCCCTTTAGAGTGTTGAAACGCGTTGGATCCAATGCGTATGTTGTGGACCTGCCCGAGGAATATGGTATAAGCTCTACCTTCAATGTATCGGATCTTGTTGCATATAGGGACCCAGCGGTGATCCCTAGTGAGCCTTTTGAGCCATCTCCTACCCTTGAGAGTGATCCCACACCTGAGTGTCCACTTCCCCCTCCAGCCCCTTTTTCACGGCAGCGTGAGCATATAGATCGTATACTGGACGAGCAAGTGACAGTTACCAGGAGTGGATCTTACCCGCGCTACCTAGTGCGATGGAGAGGACGGCCCGCTACTGAGGACACATGGATCACACATGGCGAGTTGCAGCAGATCGATCCGGACCTTTTGGAGCGATACAGGAGCGATGCAGACCCTTACTCGACAGGTTCGAGTTTCTCCCACCCGGGGAGAATTGGTGCGGACACCCGAGCAGTTGAGCGGCGCGATACGCCGAGCCACCGGTACCGCACACGGAGCACGACTCGAGCCACCTCAGCATCTATTTGGCTCAGAGACAGCCTGGAGACGCCCCCCTGAGTCCCGACATTTATCATATTTAGTTAGACTTTATATGTGTGTAATTTGTGTTTATTTCATTACATTCGGTTTGCCATTTTGATTGTAATAGGGGCTTATGTGCAATTCGGACCCCGTGGGCCCCACGGGCCCCCCAGGCCCCATCCCATTGGGCCACCTCAGCCTAGGGTCCCATGTGGGGTCAGTCAACATGCCAAATGGAGGTATCTAGAAGTTTGAATGGTAAAAGGACACATGGGGGACAAGTGGCTTGGAAAGTCCAAGTTGGCCACCCACCCCCCACCTACCAATTCAACCTTCTACACCTAGTCCAAGGGCCGCCCCCCCCCCCCCTTGTAGTTTTTATTTATTTTGTGTGTGTGTGTCACACTATCCCAACCCTCCATTCCCATCCCCTCGATCCAATGGTTGTGGATGGATGTGAGATGTAACATATTTAAAGGAGGAATTAATGCCATTTGAATCAAAGTATTTCCAAGAGCAAGGGCTGGTGCACCCCCCTCCTCTCTCCTCCCTCTCCCCCTTAAAGCTGTGAAGGCTTCCATTCTGAGGTGTGACGCCTCGTGTATCGGTTCCGACGATCGCCGCCGCCGCCACGAGCCGCCACCACACCGCCTTCGCCATCAACGGAGTTTTGCCCGCGCAGTACCATAGAAGCTTCCATGAATTTCTTGTCTCAGGCCCGAGCTCAGATAGATTTGGGGATTTTAGTGGATGTTCCATAGGTGTCAAGGACACCCCAAAAATTTTGGTTTGCCATTCAGATCTCATTTCATAATTTTTGATTTTCGTCCACTCTTTCATTTCGGTTCTGCCAGAGTTCTGTCTAGATTCATCCTCGCCCTGAGTTTTATGTCTTAGGTCAACTTTTTGATTTCTTCTAGTCCGCTCAATTTTACGGGAGGTTCCACCCATCCACCCATTCATCCACAATTTTTCTCAATTTTTGGTTCGTCCATCTCATATTTTCTAAAAATCGTTCTCAGTCCCAGCTACAGTTCTATCCCCCTCTTCCCAGATCCGACCACCAGTCACCCAAAAAATCATCGTAAATCACCACCACCTCCAAATCAAATTCTAAAAATAGTCCCAGTTCCATGGTTGGATACCCTACAACTTTGAAGAAAAGCTCAAGAGCTGAATAGGAGGTTTACTAGGCGGTCAACGGTGATTCTTAGACAAGTACCCTGCAGATCTGAGATTTCGGGTACTGTACAATATGGGCTTGTAAATTCATTAACGTTCTGATCCGACTAGATCCAGCAGATCTTTCTGGGTCTAGATCGAAGAATTTGAAGAGAGCTTTCCAACGATAGCTCATGCGTCCCGATCCGACGTCACGATTACTCGCAGCGACCGTTTTCGCCGGAGCGCGCCCCGGAACACAGCAACCAAAATCCGTGGACAGCTAGTTCATCAATTGGGAATCGGGGCCGATCGACCCCCGATCGGTGTTCCCGGCCGACCGCCATCCGTGGAGGCGCGCCACCAGGGGTCCCCATCACAGTGGGTCCCACCCCCGCAGATCCGGAGGACAGCGCCGTCCGTGGGCCCCGCGGGCCCGCAGAACCCTCCTTTCGGAAAGCACGAAAACGCGGAGTTCGGCACCGCCGGGCGACATCAAGATGCTGCCCGTCAACCCGAGTTGCGTGATTCCCGGGCTCCACATGTGACCTTTTACCTCCCTGCATGGAGTGGGTCAAATCTTTGTATTGCTGTGATATTGTTTAACTGGGAGTCCGTGATTCGGCCGGGGTTGTCTTCGCCACGCCGGGTGCGTGGAGCTAATGGTCCGAACCTCTTGGCATTCATTTGCTTAGCTAGTATACGGTCTTTTGCCGCTGCCGAGAGCGTAGGTACTAGCCCGTGTGTCCATGTCACCGCTGTGAGAGTGAGTGTGACCCGTCCCGTGACTCGATCCGAGTCCGGAAGTTGAGTCGGACTACCCTTGACCTCCGCCGGTTCCTTAACCGCGCACGGTCCGCGCTTTCCCTCTCTTGGGACGACGAGTGAGCTTCCACTTCTGTTAGCGACGTTTTGCCACTAGGAGCTCGTAGTGTCAGGCTTAGTGTCTCCCTGGTGTGTGCTGCTGGTCGCGTCTTCATCTAGAGTCCGAGGGTGGCACCTAGTAGTGTCGTCTCCCGTGTCCGTCCCGCATCAACATCCACTAAATCTAAAAATTCTCCCAACATACACAACGGAATTTTGGGATTTTGGTGTCAAAAGAAAGCTAACAAGCTACTGATTACATTCACGTATATTAATTAGAAGTTGGACTGTTATAACCTACCTCAAATCGGAGAAAGAATTCGAAACCCTAGAATGAAGAACAAGCTTGACAGCAGCTCACAAAAAGCTTGATATCTCCACGAATACCTAATGAAATTTGGGGCTTTCAGTCCCATTGGATAGCTCTCATCGAGCTGATCAAGATACTATATTTACAAGTCTCGATTGGTTAAGGGTACCTACCTTAATCGACGGATTAAAGGGCTGGAGATGAAGAACGACGAACTACCAACACCCTCCACCAAAACCACGAATGCTCCCAGATCTGGACTCCTCGTCGGCTGACTCAGCTACCAAATGAAACTAGAGTCGGAAAGCTACATTTCTATAGGTCATGGGGCTTCTGGAGCCTTCGGAGTTGGGAGTATTTGGCGCTGCAGATTACGTGTTTAGAAACGGCGCCAGAATCCTTGACTCGACCAAAGCTACATCGGCAGCACGTTTTAGGGCTAGGTTTACCTCAAATTGATTGAGGGAAAATGTTCCTTACCTCGTGGCCTACCATTTGCCCTTGATTTCAGATCATTTGGTTGAGTAATAAGGTCGAATTTCACGTTTTAAGTTACGATTAGGTAAAGGGTAGGTGAAAGTCAAATGCAGGATTAATCCTCTAATTAGACAAGGTTACGTAATTAATTTGGGTCAAGTCCAGAAGATAAAATTGCTATAAAAATGATCTTTTACCCAATTACTATTTTTACAGATTTTTCTAAGGTAGCCGAATTTTATAGGTTCTATTTTCTAATGAATTAAATATTAATATTTCAAAATTCAAACATTAATTCATTTTAATTCAATTTTCAATTAATAAAAGCTCAATAAAACTTAATAAATAATCGGGGTATTACAGGGGTCATTTAAGACGTGTAGCCTCCTTTGGCCTATAAGAAGGACCGAAAGGCGCCCTTTCCTCTTTACCGCTTGGGATTTTCTCTAACAGTCTTTCCTCACTCCTTCCTCTTCACTCTGCGTCGTGCCGTTGCATTCGGAGCATGGAGGATCCTTCGGAGGGTGACACCGCCGACGACGGGGAGTAGAGGGTCCTGGCCGTCCCAGCTTGTTGGACGGGTCCCACGGTCGCCGCGCGGGTTTGAGACGGGTCCGACGGTCGCCGCGCGGATCTGGAGAGGGCTTCGACGTGTGAGGGCATGGCTCTTGCCCTTTCTCAGTTTCGGCGTGGCTTCCGGGCGGGCGCCGAGGCGGAGGACGGATGGGGGTATCAGGAAAGCCTACCGCCACTCCCCCTCTGCATGGGGGGGGGGGGAGGCGCATCAAGTTCCCTCCTAACCGAAGCCTTCCTCCGTCTGCAGCCTCTTTTTCCCTCTTCTGCTCTTCATTTCTTTTACTCTTCGGAGGCTGCTTGCTCTCTGTTCCCTTCCAGGGAGTTGGTAGGTTGGGAAAGAAGGGCTTCATGGTGCTCCTTCTCCCTCACCTCCATCAACTTGGAAGGTAGCCTTCTCCCACTTTAGAAGGTGGCTATCTTCTCTGCAGTCCGTCTGTCACCTTTGGGGGTCGTCTGAGTCAACTGGATCGGCCCCCTCTTGTCCGAGCCAGTTTCTACGCGAGGCAGAGTCAGTGGCTAGATGCGAGGAGATCGAGATCGAGTCAACCGAGCGATGCCCCCTTGCAGCGGTGCTAGACGGATTTTCTTGTTTTTTGTCATGCAATGTACTGGCCTTTGCCTTTCTGATGTATCAATAGTTTGGAATGAAAAGAAAAGGGATTTATTCCGTCCATCTTGCTGTACAATTTCAAAAATAGAATTTGCGTAGTTGTTGACACCTTGAAAATGAACAAGGGTGAAAGCACAATTGAAAAGAGGATCAGACCAACAGTGAAAGACCAATGATGAAGCTCGTCAACCATTTACCCGGCTGAAGCCTTTGTCGGCCAAGCTGATGCCCAGTGCCGATATCATTCAGACGGCAACACTGATAAAGCAGCAGTCACTCGACTGATGGGACCTCCTAGCACACTTTAATGAGAGCTGTACTACTGCCTCATCTAAGAATCCACAGATGACATGTCAGGGTAAGTCAGATGTCGGCTTATTGACATATGTGATATGAGATAAAGATGAAGCCGGTACCGGCAGATGAAGATTGTAAAGGCTTTTGCAAAGTCAGATCAATGAAGAAGAATCGTCTCCACAGATTATACGCCTGGCTGAAGTCTTCCCAGACTAAGGTTGATGTCCGATCTCGTCACTATTCAGGTGACGATATCGATAAAATGATACCCGGTTTTGTCATCATTCAGGTGGCAATACTGATGAAACCCCTGTCTACGGACTGATGAAATCATATCAATGATATCAATGGAAGCTGTGTCACCAATGGAGGGCCCTTTTGGGTGATGATGCAAGTGGGCCTGTGAAAGTGGCTAAAGACCCAAGTGGGCCTGTGTGAAGGTGGCGCCGAGAGGTTGAATGCCTACGCGCCGGGAAGCCCCAGCTGAGGCGCGCCGTGATGAGGCCTGCCGAGAAGGGGGGGAGACAGATATAAAACCCCTTCCCTTCGATAAAAAAAAGGATAGAGGGGGAGATCGAGAGGATAGCTAGAAACAAAAGGAAAAAGAGAGCCCCAAGAAAAGTGACTCGAAGAAGCGAAGAGATATCTGAGAAGAAAGGAGGAAGAAGAAGCTCCAGGTGGGCTGCTCCGGGGAGGGAGAGGAGTCAATGCTCCGCCCTCCCCCATACTTTCTTTTCTTTTCTTTGATGTAATCTAGCGAGTCTTTTCTCGATTTATCAAATGTAGCCGGAGAGTTCCGGTCTTGATTTCCACCTCTCTGCTTTGCATTTCTCTTTTACGATCTGTGTAAGTCTTCGATACAACGCAATGAAGTATCAACATGGCCCATTTGGGCATCGATTGATTGAGCTATCTGCTCTCCGTCTCTCTCCATGTATATAGTTCTCGGCTGAAAAGTCCAGTAGCCTAGACTCTTCAAGTTTCAGAGCCGATTAAATGAATCTGTTCTTCGAGGAGGGATGAAGATAGGACCCTTACCCCTATCTAATGGGTTATTGGGTTCCACTTTCTTCTCTCCTCCTGTCTCAATGGCAGATCCTCCGCATATAGTCCGAGTTTTCTCTTGAGCCCTTGTGCTGTTCAGGAACCAGAGACATCAATCTCTTGGTTCCCTGAACTGCTGGCTGTACAAAGATATGTCTGCTCTACAGGTTAATGCCATCCCGCGAGATTCTAACAAGCGATGGCCTCAGTCTCTCGACCCTCCATTCTAACCATTGAATGATTAGGGTCTGGAGTTTCGGCGCTAAGAGTTCCTCCGTCGCCGGTTTTTTTCGATGCAGTTGGGCTCGTCTAGGGGATCAGAGACAGTCATCTCTTGATCCCCCAGACGGCCTGCAACAAACAGATGAAACCCTTTACAGGATATAGACGATTGTCTCTTTTCCCCTACTGATTCGGCCTTCCAATTCCCTTGGCATCCTTCAAACAGAGCTATCCATGAAACCCCCTCCTGCACTCCACATTCGGTCTCGATCCGAGCCAGAAAACTCAGAAAATTCCCGAACAGAGTACCGTAATCAAGCCCTGAAACCCTTAACCCTTTCACCTTCCCGGCGTGCTAATTTCCACGCCGAGAGCTACGCCGCCGAGAGGCCTCCCTCTTCCTTCCCCTTCAGCAAACCGACAAACCCCCCGGTTAAACCCTAGCCTTCCCGGCCTGTGGCCTCCCGGCGTCGGGTTCCCGGCGCGGCGAGGAGCGCGCCGAGAAGCCTCACACCGGGAGCTTCCCCATTTTTTTTTGCCATTAAAGCCATGCCGAGAGCTCTCCCTTTGGCCAATAGAAACCCACGCCGAGACCCTCCTTCTTTGGCCAATGAAACCTAGTCCGAGGCCCTCCTCTGCACTGTCATCCTTCAATCCTTTAGTCTCCCTACACACCTGTCTAGGGGATGTTCGGAGAACATCATATGTGCCCTGAGAAGATACAGTAATGGGGAAGACCTCCCCTACAGCCCTCATTTCCGATCCGGATTTCACTGCTACCTTACGAACTCAAAGAGCCATGTTATTATATGCGTTCTGATGGGTTCCAAGGGAATATTAACCAATGAGATAGACGCAAGTAACATCCCCAGGCCCGGTGCCCTTCTTATCTGGTCGTCATCCCGGCATCCCGTGGATGATGACCTATTCTCTCTTGGCATAATCCAAGTTGAGGGGACATGCTGCCGAAATTCATACATACCCTACCGGGTAAATGTGATATTCTCTCCCAGCCCCGCCGGCCCACGGAGTTATGCCCTTGCACGCTCTCCGATGGTCCCTCGAAGGGGGATATAGATGCGGCACCGCACCCACATGGGACGTGCCATGTCGCGCCGGTCCCTATTCGGACTCCGGGTCTATTATACCCAATCTTTTACGGATCCTACCCTGCCGCTGCATGGGTGGTTTCCTATTCCCACTTGGCATAGTCCAAGATGGCGGGAATATGCCGTCGGATTTGTCCCGTACTTAATAACCCCCCTGCTTTGTCTAGTCTATTTAGCATTCTGCAAATAAATCAACCCTGTCTCTTCCGAGCCTTATCTTCACCGCTGCTTTCCTCCTATTTTGGCGTTTAATCAAGGGTTGTCCTTCCTTGGAAGGGCGTAATTAACGTCATAGCCTTTATGGTATGACGGACTTCTGGTCCCGACTCGGACTTCACAATCGACTGACCAAGTCAGATCGAGCGCACAATAAAATCGTCACACACATGACTGGCACGCCTAATAAATCAATAAATCAAAAATCCAAATAATAAAAAAATAAAAAATATAAATAAATAATACAACGAAATGAGATAAGATCCACGTTCCACAAGCTGGCACGCCCGGTGGGACATAGTCTCCCTTCATCTCTATGCCAAAATAGGAGGCCCAGCGGGCCCCCCTCAAATTTCTGATCCTGTGCGCTTTCCTTATTTTCAGGAAGATGACTACTGGACTTATGTCTGTACGCTTCGACCAACAACCGATCGATATGCATGTGCGAGAGGGTTACCTGGCGGTACCCCTGTCATTCGGAGCAATGCCCCCTGCTGTCGGGCTGCCCAACTGTCTGGGCCTCGTCTTCACCGACCTTCTGCAGGTCAACAACGACGAGCAAGGCACCGCTGCAGGTGCCCCTATGAAGACTGCTGGTAAGAAGGCTGGCTTACCAGAGAAGACGACCTTGACGGCCGTCGCCTGCCATGTACACCAAGTTCAAAGGAGGGACACGGTTCCCGCTGCTGCCCAGAGGGGAAAGAGAAATAACCGGAGAAGCCGGTATGCTGCTGCTGAGCGTCGTCTTTCCAATTCTGGGAAGACAATGATGATGGGAGATGTTAGGGTGAACCTCAACCGTCGTCCCAGAGAAGTCCGACCGGACAGGATTGTCCCGACTATCCAGACCGACAACAGGTTCCGCGTCCTGGCCGCTAGGAGGGCCAACTGGGAAGCTAATGAAAGGAAGCCGCTGGCGCCCAAGCCAGCAAAATATAAACAGGTCTGGCGACCAAAGAAGATTCAGAGCTGGGCCCCAGCTCGATATGAGAAGAAGGCTACTGAGGATGCTGTTACCCGCTTCAGGGCAGGAAGCAGAAGAGAAGAAAGAAACTACAGAAGAGATGATGTTGCTGCTTACCCCAAGGCCCGGGGGAGGAGAGATGAAAAAAATGATGAAGGAAGGAATCTGACTACTACTCGCCCCGTGATGAAGGGCAAAAGATATCAAAAGAATGAAGACCTTACTATCACCCATCCCAGGGCCAAAGGCAAAAGATGGCAAAGGAAGAACTATGATGACACTGCCAACTGCTGCCAAGATGGCGATATGGGAATGAGCAAACCAGTCACGGTTGCCATTCCAAGAAGACCAAGAGCCTGTGCCAGACAGGCTGACATATTCAAATATTCCAAAGCCGAGTGATGCGGGACGGGACCACGGACACGACAAGCTCGCGATCGTCCCTTAACGAGGGAAGCGTCGGATGTGCGCGGTTGAGGAACCGGCTGTGAGCTAGGGTGGTCGGCTCTCACTTGTGCCCGGATCGGGTCACGGGACGGTAACGCTCTCTCTCGCAGCAGCGGTGATATAAATAGAAAGTGAGCTAATTACCCTATCATGCTCTCTAGCAGTGGCATAAGCAAGTATATATGAAAATTAAGCAAAATGCCAAGTAAGGGAGCGAATGCGATACCTCCACGCGCTCGGCGTGGGGACGATGGGCCCGGCCGAAGTCGTACTCCCGGAACAATTATACACGGATATTACAGAAATGCAACTCGCTGCCCACTCCACGCAGGGAGGTAAAGGGCTACACAATGGGGTCCGGGAGGACCGAATTCGGGTTGACGGGCGGCTTCTCGCGTTGATTCGGCAACACCCGAACACGTGACGGTGGGGCCCACGTGCTGTCCGGAGGGGCCGTGTGGGACCCGGTGGCACCGCTGTAGTGGTGGATGCCCGGAGGGTCGCTCCTTGGGATGGCGGCACGCTGGTTCGCCGGCCGGAGGCCCGGCGGCTCCGTTCGGCACCGGTCGGAAAACCCGATCGGAAATCTGCCGGTTCTGTATTTCGGCGCGCGCTCCGGCGAGAATGGGCGCTGCGATCAGCCCCGATGTCGGATCGACACGAGACTGGCGCCATTGGAAATCTAGCTTGAAGTTCTTCAACTTAGGCCCAAAGATCTGGCCTGGATCTGCTCGGATCTTGACTTATGGAATTTTCAATCTCCTGTTGTACAGTAACCGAAGACTCAGACCTGCAGAGAACTTGACTGTGGATTACCTTTGACTGCGAGGTAGACGTTCGAATCTGGGGTTGGGTTCTTCAGAAAAGTTGTGGGAAATTGAGTTGGGAAGACAGAAAAATTGGTTTGGACACGTTTGGATGTGTCTACGATATTCTGTGATTTGTTTACTGGACGAAGGTCGGATCTGGGATCTGACTGAAAGTACTGTAGCTCCGGTAGAACATGAATTATTAAAAATAGGTAGAAGGATGATAAATATTTAAGAAAAATTGTTGTGGTAGGGGACGATGGACAGAATACCCAGTTAAATGGGGAGGTCTAACATAAATCAAAATGGTGGTCGAAGGTGGAGAACTAAAGGCTACTGTCACTATAGATAGTGACAGAACAGATCTGAGATTGAGAGTTGAACGAAATGGTAAAGATATGAAACGGTGGCTTTTGAACCTGGATTTTTTTGTGGAGAGTGGGATAGAAGATAGGAATCAACCCTAAAAATTTCAAATCGATCTGAGCTCGTGGCTAGCTTCAGGAATTCACGAACGGCACCTCTATCCAGTAGGACAGAAAACCAAAGACGATCCCGTGGCAGCTCGAAGGCGGCACGAACGGCGGCGGCGGCGGCACAAACGATCACCGAAGGTTGAGAGGGGGAGATAGAAGATTGATACACTCTAGAACTTGAGGTTTGAGGAGAAGAACACCAGGGGGAGAGAGGAACAAGGGCACACCCTTCAATGGCTCAAGCCAATTTTACAAATTTTTCTTCATTAATCTCTAATGACACTATACATAGGCTTATATAGAAAATAGCAAGGGGTGGGGGGGGCTGATAATTTCGTGGGAAATATGTCATTTTCATCCCCCATGTGGTCAAAACTCAAAATAAATAAATTACATATGGATGGGGCACTCCTTTGACTAGGTAGGTAAGGTAGGTGGCCTACCTTTAAACTTTTAACCCCTTTGTCTCCCATGTGGTGAATTAGCATTCAAACCTTCTAGATGGCCACCTAAGATGGTTGACCAGCCCCACATGGATGAGGTGGACAAATGGGGAAGGGGAGGGGGCCCCCTAACTGGACCTACTACACATTTGCACAAAAACTCACACAATCCAAGGGAATGACGCATTGGCTTACAAAGCCGTACAATTGCGCTTATACTTTCCCATGGATATAAAATAAACTAAAGGACACAAATGTAAAATAAAATGTACATGCTCGGCGTCGATTCCCATCACCGAGCATTTGAATGCTCAGATGACAAGACTGGCTCATCAGCAGAAAAACCAGGAAAGATTGATACTCCGACCAGAGCCGCGAAGGCACGATCCAGAGGAGATGAAACAAGTGGTCCAAGACTACTTCCATTACCTGGGGAACTCTGCCCTCGGTCAGCAAAGATTATCCCGTGCTCTGGGCACCGTGGATGAAGAAGAAGGAGAAGCCCTTCAAGAAGTGATGCTCGGAGTCTCTTCCTCCGATTCAAATGATTATGAAGAAGGCCGCAAGGCCGGATATGATAAAAAAGACCTGTATAGGGAAGAAGCTGAAGAATGAGTATCGGTCTTCGGCTGACTCAAATACCCTGACCAGGCAAAAAGAAAAGTTTGCAGGCAGAAGGGAAGAATGCAAATCTTCGCCTGTAACATGGCTGGAATCGCCAGGGGGCAAAATATGCTACCAACTCAGCCAGATGAACTGCTCAGGCTGGCTACCAGACCAGGCCCCGTCACAAGAAGAGGTCAGGCTGCAAAAGATAAGATGAAGAATGATGAGGAAACCCGCAAGATCACCACCATGACAATCAATGTGGTGACAACAGAAGAAGAAGACAATCCCTTCGTTGATGATGCTGAATGGACTTCAGAAGATATACAGATCCCATCGACTCTGGATCCCATGATCCAGATGATGTTTAGAAGATATCAATAGGAGATCAGTGCTCTCAGAAGATAGCTAAATGAGAGGCATGAAGCCACACCGATCTCCAAGCAAGCCGAACCTGTGGGGCAGACTTCCAGCTCAGCAGAAATGGCTGTCCCAACTAATCCCCTTCCAGCTGATAAGGGCAAAGCTCCGAGCCAGCCTGTTCTGCAGCAAGCAGCAGCTCAGCCCTCTACATCTCAGACGCAGCCCGCCGCGCCCACCTTGCGCGCAACTATGATGACGACTCCCTGTAGCCAGCAGCAAGCTCACTTCTTCCCAGAAGAGATAGATCCAGCCCTAGCCCACAAGCTGATGATTGAAAGAATTGTGGAGATGAAGCTGTCTGAAAAGACCGGTGATGGTGTAAGTACCTATGACGTGTACAAAGTACCGTATCCTCCCCAGTATGCTGCTAAAAGACTACCCCCAGGCGTCAGTAAGCCGCCGAAATTTAAGAAATTCAACGGCCAGGGCTCTCCCAGGGAGCACATTGCTTACTATACCACAATTATGGGCGACCTGACAGCTGATGAAGCCTATCTGCTTAAGTTCTTTGGCTCGTCCCTCACTGGGATAGCCTTTGAATGGTATTCAAGCCTGCCCGCTGGATCAGTGGTTGATTGGCCTGATATGCAAAGAAAATTCCGTGATAGATTTCATGTCACTGAAAGAGAAATTACAGTAGCGGAGCTATATGCAACCAAGCAAAGGCAGGATGAAACAGCACTGGACTACATCAAAAGGTGGAGAAACTTAGCCATGAGATGTCGAAGACCTCCTCATCAGGAAGATGCAGTGCAGATATGTAAACAAAGCCTCAAGAGAGAGGTGCTAGAAAAGATGATCGGTGCAGATGTCAAGACATTTGACCGGCTGAACAACATAGTGGCGGAAGTCAAGACGTTCTTGTCTAAGCGTCCGACCGCCAATGTTCCCACTATTTCGAAGGGTAAAACCAATGACCGACGGCCATCACATACTGAGGCTAATGCCGTCGATTTTAGAACCTTCGAGCAACAGAAAGGGAAAAAGGAGGCAGATGAAGCTCCCCCGCCTGAGGGTGCAACAGAAAGAAAAGATAAGGTCTCTCTGAGAGACAGAATGAGAACGGCTTACTCTTTTCTCAAAGATAAGACATCAACACTATTTAACTGGGCATATAAGTTCAACAAGGTAACATTGCCCGAACCGAAGAGGCCTGCGGATGCGACAAAGAAAGATGATCCGCTGTTCTGTCCATTTCACCGTGCGCTGGGGCACACAATTGAAGATTGTTATGTCTTCAAGGATATTATGGAAGGAATGGTCAAAAAGGGGGAGCTACAGTTGGGTGATTACCAGGTGAAGCCACCTCATCCGCATGAGCCTCCGCCCTGGAGGATGGCCGCCAATGTGATTTCAGTCTATCAGCAGCTGCCTGAGGAAGCCGTTGAAGAATGTACCAGGCATACTTATGAAGCTTGCCTCCTCACCCCACTGAAAGATCAGGGAGGATGGCAGACGAAGCCCATAAAGAACAGGAAAAACACTCTTGCAGCCAGCACCAGTGGGGCAACTATTCGGGGTGTCGCCCCAAGGCCTGAGCCACCTCCAGTAAAGCCAGTATGGCGTACAACTGAGACCGGGCCAGTCATCCGGATCCCTACTCACAACCGGAGGAGACAAACTCCCCTACCTGCACATAAAGAAGTAAGTCCTGCAGCCAGGCGTCTACAGCAGTATATCAATGAGCTCGATGAATATGAGCAGAAAAAGCCCAAAAACCTGCTGGTAAAAGATTGTATACTTTGGGAGCAGCTCGAAGAATTGAAAATGAAAGAGCAACCGGAGGCAGAACAAGAAAAAGCCGAAAATGAGCCCTTCTGGGGGCAGGAGCCAGCAAAGCCAAATTCCGAGAAGAAGAAGAGACAGCCCAAGTCCAAAAGGGGAAAGAAAGTCACGACAGTACAATGCAACACCCTGTCGGTACTCTTTTCCTTGCCCGGGGAGAATGATGAGGATGAAGCATCAAATGCCCCGCTAGAAGCCAACCATGCTGAGGCCTCTATCTCAGCCCATGCAACACGTTCTGGGAAAAGATGGGGGCGCCCGCCACCAGCTAATCCTAATATTATATTCAGAGGGGAGCGACCCTATCAGATCCCTGAGCCAGAGGTACGAGGTGTCCAGGTTCCTCCCCCTGCCAGCTTGTACCGAGAAAAAGAAGAGGCTCCTTCATTCCTGGAATTCTTGTCCAGTTTGGAAAATGAGCAGCTGGCTCACACTGCTTCAGCTGAAAACAATAAATGCCAGCAGACTGCAGTTAGAAAGCAGAAGCAGCATGAAGAAAATAAAGGAAGTAACCCTCTAGCAGAAACAGGGGTCATTACTACAGAAGAAGCCTCCCGGGAAACCGATCAAGAGGGTAAAATCGGCACTGGGCAGCAAAGGCCACAGGCACCACATGAACCTCCAAGACCCCTTTGGGTGGAGGAGATGAGACTGTCTAACGTCTGGGTGAGCAGCCGGATCATGAAAATGCTGAAGAAGCTCCCTACTAGGTTCTCCATCTGGGAAATCCTCTCTCTGAGTGCAGAGGCTCGCCAAGCCATTATTGATGCCTTGCAGTCGCCGGCACAGTATGAAGCACTCTTGACAGAAGTGAATTCTGGTCCATCGGTCACATTCACAGAGGATGATATGCTAATCCCAAATTCCAGCCATAACAGACTGTTGTATATGAGGGGTTCCCTGAACAGTCAGCCGATAAGCAGAATACTGATAGATCCCGGGACTGCTGTGAACATTCTCCCATACCGCATCTATCAGAAATATTACTTTGATCTGCAGCTCACCAAGGTCAGAGACATGAAGATTGCAGGATTTAACCAAAAGTGTGAGACACCTCTTGGGGTAGCTGATTTCAACCTCACGTTGGGAGACCTCACTACAGTGGTACGATTCTATGTGATCGACTCCAACACCACGTATAAAGCCCTGCTGGGGAGACCGTGGCTGCATGAATATCAAATAGTGCCATCCACGCTACATCAATGCATCAAATACTGCCATGAAGGAAAAGAAGAGAGGGTGTTTACGGATCTGCATCCTTTCGAAGTGTTCGAGTGCCATATGCTCGATGCATCCTACTATACCGAGGTGTCACAAAACTGCGAAAGGAAAGAGGCTGTGGTCAGCCAGAAAAAGCCCGCGACAGAGGCAAGGAATTGGTCTCCACTGCCACCAAAGGGCTATGTTAAAAAGCATAATGTATCTCACATCTCTTATGCCGGTGACTTTGCTCGGGTTACCCCTCCTAGCATCCACCCGGATAATGCCGATGAAGAAATGAAGCAAAAGTACACTCAGGTGGAGGTGCCGCAGGGTTTATTTAAACCCATCGTCAGCCTTGAGTACCAAACGGTGCTACCACTGAAGACTATGGAAATCCCTCGCTTCTGCGAGCCTCCTATTATATTCTACACCGGGGAGCCAGTCAAAGAAGATGATCAAGACTGTATGGCCCCTGAAGAAGCCGCAAACCGGATGGTACCGATTACAGGCTTGGATTATACTACCCAACGGGTTTCACAAATGTTCTCAAAGATGCAAATGCCATCAATGCAGCCTGCTGCTCAGAAGAAGGCATTCAAGGAACTGTGGGATCCGCCTCGAGATAGTAAAGAAATGAGGAAGATCACTCAACACCCAGGATTGGGTTATACCCTCCAAGAATACTATGAGGCTGAGGTAGACGTCATATCTGTCTCCTACCAGCATGACGATCCTCCCGAGGTAGGATATGACAAATACCCCTCGGAAGATGAAGAAATCATTTATCAATCCATAATAAGCAATGAAGCCTTAGACAACCTGCCAGAAACAGAGACATCTGATGAGACAAAGAAAGCTTGGTATTGGGAGGACCTATCTTCCAAAGAGGATCTATTCCAGGCTAAAGCAAAATTTGATATGGGAACCCCGGATGAAGATCAAATAGCCAGAGAGCTGGAGGAGTGTCTGGAGTTCGGGCGCATCCTAGAGGAATTCCGGGCTCTACAGAATGATGACCTTTCAGGGGAGCCCACATTAAAGAGCCTCTAAGGACGGAGGGGTCCACTTCTGAATTTCCTGCTGAACCAGTCTCTCCCTCGGAGCAGACTGAACAGGATCCGGTAGTATTGGCCCTATATGATGCGCCAGCATCCGCTGACCAGTATGATGAAGCAGAGGAGCATGAAACTGAAGAAGATTATATCCCGGGAGGCTTTATTGATTTGCAAGAAGCCCCGCCCGAAGTCGAAGACGGGGGCCAAGCCACCGTCGATGAGCTGATAGAAATAAATTTGGGGTCCGCACATGAGCCAAGGCCGACATTCCTCAGCGCACTGCTGGAGCCAGATGTCAGGGAACAATATATACAGTTCTTGACAGAATTTCGAGATTATTTTGCATGGACATATGATGAAATGCTAGGACTGAGCTCTGATGTGGCACAGCACCGATTGGCAATAAACCCAGAGGCTAACCCTGTAAAGCAGCCTTCCAAGAGAATGCGTCCTGAATTGATAAACCAGATTAACAAAGAAGTTGACAAGCTGATTGAGATAGGCTTTGTCGAAGAAAACCAGTATACTACATGGCTAGCCAATATAGTGCCCGTAAAGAAGAAGAATGGGCAGATCAGAATATGTGTTGATTTCCGGGACCTTAATAAGGCCTGCCCGAAAAATGATTTCCCGGTGCCAATCACTGAGGTGATGATCGATGCAACTACTGGCCATGAGGCCCTATCATTTATGGATGGGTCATCCGGGTACAATCAGATCTGGATTGCTGAAGAAGACAGAGTGCACACTGCATTCCGCACTCCGAAGGGAATATTCCACTACAAAAGAATGCCGTTTGGCCTTAAGAACGTCGGCGCTACTTATCAAAGAGCTATGACAAAGATCTTTGATGACCTGCTCTTCAAAAATGTAGAGTGCTACATCGATGATTTGGTGGTAAAAACCAGCAAAAGAGAAGATCATTTGCAAGACCTAAGGATAGTATTCCAGAGGTTGCGCAAATATGAACTCAAGATGAATCCTATGAAATGCGCCTTTGGCGTGTCTAGTGGAAAATTCCTCAGATTTATTGTCCGTCATAGGGGCATTGAAATTGACCCGTCCAAGATTAAAGCTATCCAGGAGCTCCCTCCACCAAGGAATCTGCATGAGTTGAGATCCCTGCAAGGGCGTCTGGCCTACATCCGACGATTTATATCAAATCTATCGGGAAGATGCCACCCCTTTCACAAACTCATGATAAAAGATGTGCCGTTCCTCTGGGACGATGGCTGTCAGGAAGCCTTTGAGAAGCTGAAGGAATACCTCAAGACCCCTCCGGTGCTGGGGGCACCCATTAAGGGCAGGCCCTTGATACTGTATATCACAGCCACATACTGTTCCCTGGGGGCAATGCTGGCACAGATAAATGAGGAAGGCAAAGAACAAGCCTTGTACTACCTAAGTAGGAGGCTGATGAGAACTGAAGAAAGCTACAGCTACATAGAAAAGATCTGCTTGGCACTAGTCTTTGCTGTCAAAAAGCTTCGACACTATATGTTGTCCCATGAAGTCAGATTGATATCTACAGCAGATCCACTCAAATACATATTGACTCAGCCAGTACTGAAAGGCCGGTTGGGCAAATGGGCAGTAATTCTGATGGAATTCGATATCACATATATACCCCAGAGGGTAATAAAAGGACAGGCCGTGGCTGATTTCTTCGCGGAGCATCCTGTGCCAGAGAATGATATGTTGGGGACTGAATTACCCGATGATGAGACACTCGAGGCCTATCAAGCTTAGCCAGTTATGTGGCAGCTGTTCTTTGATGGAGCATCCAGAACGGAGACAGATTCCGATGGAAAGACCAGAATATGGGCTGGAGCCGGTATTGTGCTGAAATCACCAGAGGGGGAGGTTGTGCATACTTCCTGTTCTATAAACAAGCCATGCACCAATAATGAAGCCATGAAGCTCTGATAATCGGACTCAATATCAGCCTCGACATAGGTATCCAAATGCTTCAGGTATTCGGGGATTCGATGTTGATAATAAAACAAGTCCAAGGGGAGTTCGAAGTGCGGAAGCCAGAACTAAATCCCTATCACCAGAAAGCTATACGCCTCATGGCAAAGTTCTATCATATTGAATTCAAACATGTGGGCCGTGGACATAATGCCCAGGCTGATGCACTAGCAAAGCTGGCCAGCTCGCTAGTAGTCCCGCCAGATGAAACACTGAACATTGTTGTTATAAACCGGCGGCAAGTCCCCAGTATGCTAGAAGGGTGCCCCGAAGAGGAAGAAGTTGCCACTATCAGCGCAGTACACGCGTCTGATTGGAGACATCATTTGCTACAGTGGTTTCTGCACCAACAGCTGCCACAGAAGAGGGAGGAAAAGATGAAACTCCTGAGAATCAAAGATTCCTATGAATTCAGAAATGGAACTTTATTTCGAATAATGGCGGATGCACGCAAAAAGATTCTACTCCGCTGCCTGTCCACTGAGGAAGCTTGGCAAGCGATGAAAGAAATACACGCTGGGACAGCAGGCGCCCACCAGGCTGGCCCCAAAATCAAGATAGAAATCAAGAAGCTGGGCTACTATTGGCCTACCATGTTTGAAGACTGCTGTAAATTTGCAAAGTCATGCCAGAAGTGTCAGGAGCATGCTACCGTGCCTAGAAGGCCACCTACAACTCTGCACCTTACAGTTCCTAGCTGGCCGTTTGCACAATGGGGAACTGATGTAGTCGGGCCACTGCCGACCTCCTCGGCCGGTCATAAGTACATATTGGCCATGACAGATTACTTCTCCCGATGGGCGGAAGCTGTAGCATTAAGAGAAGTGACTGGTGAACTGGTCGCCAGATTTATCAAGCAGAATATTATCTTCCGGTTCGGGATCCCCAACCGAATAATATCTGATAATGGAAGTCATTTCAGAAATCAGAAAATTTATCGGCTTGCCGAGAAGTATAAGATTGACTGCCCTTTATCGGCTTGCCGAGAAGTATAAGATTGAACTGGTCGCCAGATTTATCAAGCAGATTTATCAACTAGGTAATTATGCGCCTGGCCGGAACAGTACTCTGCTTCGACTGGGTCTTGTGACCCTCCTGTGGTTGAAGCAATTCTTCTGTCATCATAGCTTCAGTCTGCTCTTCGCCTGCCACTACTGCAAAAGGGACCTCTGAGGAATATAGCAAAGAAGACAATGCAAGTATGAAACAGATGAGAAAAAAACACACTTACCCTCCGCCTCACTAGCCGGCGTGGGAGAAGGCAACCTGGTCCTCACCACAGAAGGTGCTACAACTGGCTCTTGGGCTGTGCAAAAGGAAGGGGTCAGATTCAAGGACTTCTTTGAAATCCAGCGAAAGAGAATGAGGAATGCAATTGCCGGCTATTGATGTTACCCTGAACCGATGTCTGAGCAGTCTCCATTTCAGATTCAAACTCATCAAATGAGGGAATATCAGGGAGAGGGGTCCCGATGTCCATAGCTACCGAAGCCGATTGCTGAGCATAAACCTTCTTGGCCTTCCTGGCCTTCCCAACTGCAGCCTTAACTACGGAAGCCTTTCTCTTCTTGCCAGGAGGCAGGGGAGTAGTAGTCGGTGCTGCTGCAGGGATTTTAAAATAAGTAGGCTTCTCAGCCTGCGCAATGATTTTTCTATAAAGCCCCTGTCGCTTTATATCAGGCCTGTCTGTTGAAGATGTCAGAGAGGTAATGTAATCAGTGGATGCAAAGTGTGAATACTGAGCAGAAATCACTGCAATCAAGAAAGAAGATATCATACCTGCTGGGCCGTCGTAAAAGATAGAGAGCGGCCAGTACAGATAATCTACCTCCTTGGAGCGTGAAGCAGCCTCCTTGATAAGCCAGCATACATCGCCAAGTACCTGGCACTTCTCCACTAAATCTGCCAGGTCACTATGACCATGAAGGTTAAGACACCGAAACAAGTCGAGGTGGTCCATACCCCAGCCGTCGACATAATGAAAAGAGATAAACAACGGCTTGTTCAATATGCCGGCTATCGGGTTTTCTGCAGATAACCCATGTAAATTCAGCAAAATAAACAACCAAGACGTCTGCTTGTAGTACGTCTGGGTTCTATCTTCCCGACGCACAAACGTCCTATACGGGTGAAATCTATCTGTCGGACCCCTCCAAGAAACTACTGCCGGGAGCGGCTCTTCGACAGGAAATGGATATTGTTGCGCCTCCAAACGAGCGTCCCCTACACGGCTCAAATGTTTCAAGTTCTGCATGAAAGTGTCCTCATTGATAGCAGCGAAGACAGGAGCAGGCGGGTCGGAATCCTTTTCCTTCAAAGCCCGACGCTGGGCCAGATAGTTCTCAGCCTCCCTCTGGTGCTGTGAATAAAGCCTTCTCAGGTGGGCCTCGAGGATGTCAAACACTGGCCCGGGCTGTTGTTTCAGAAAGGAACGCTCGGCCACGTCCCAGAATGCACCTCTACTATCCCTGTAGAAGCTGGTTCGAATGTTCCACCATCTGATATATTCTGATGTTACCTGGGGAACACGGTTAGAAACTGTGGGAACTCTGAAAACTGCACCGTCCTGGCGATGGTAGAAATCCCACCACAACCGGCCATCGTCAACAATGGTGGACCCATGCTTAGCCCGGCTATCCAGGGGAAATTGAGCAACCGTTGTAGGGATATGCTGGTCATAACCAAAGTTCCGCCCAAAGCGGAATGGATAGTATGGTTCCAGAAGGAGCAGGCCACCCTTTCTGAAAACTAAGACACTAGGACGGATGGCCATGGCCCATCTGACCAGCTCCGGCTCCAGGATCGGCTAGGCAGTGTTAACCCCTGAGACAGGATGGATATATGTCTCTACCTCTTCCAGCTTGCACTCTCTCTGAGGATCAATCAAAGGAGCTGAACCTGCCGCCAAGCTCCAGAAATGAATACTGCCAGGGGCATCCACCGGCACATTTATCAGTCGACCCCTTATTTTGAATAGCTGATCATAGAAAGGACCAGGTTCAGCACTGGCAAACTCAATCATTCTGGGCAATACTGTGTCTGCCTGCAAAGTTCTGGGAGCCAGCTCAGGAAATAAACTGCAGACCCAGGCGTTGAAGAAATGAAAAGGACCCATGGTCCTCAAAGAACGGGGAGTCCGGTGCTTGTACAGATCCCCCAAAGACTTGTATATCAGACACAGGGCCACTGGGCAGAGCGACAGCCTCATTCCCCAGGCCATCTGACAGGCCGGATATATAGGTTCTGGCCGGATGATTGTCTCGTCCCCTTGAGGGAGAGCAAAAGTGCACAGCCAGAATGTGAAATAAGCCGCACAATGTGTGATGGGGTCTACACTTGCTGGGTTGGGACCACCGCTGCCTGCACGACGCAATGAAGATGGCAGCGCCGACTTATAACGGGGAGCCCTTACCTGCTTGCTAGCAGTCGGACCCACGGAAGGGAAGTCTGCATATTTCAAGGGCCTGTCAAAGAAGTACTGAATCCACTGCCCTACCTGGATCCGCAGCTTGCTGCCCTTCTCTCGGGGATGATAACCTTTGGAGGACCCTCTACTGTACGCCAGACAAATGGAGCGATATGCCTTCATCAGGTACCGGTATGAGAAGCCAATGGAATATCTGCCTTCACCATCGGAGCTATCCTTCTCAGAATCTGCCAAGTAGACTTCTTCATACGGCTCGCCCTCAATAGGCAGTCCGGAAAGCTGTGACAGACTCCAGAGGTCAAGAGATGTCTCACCCTCTGCTGTATAGAATATGTTGAATAAGGGGCAGAAGACCTCGAACACCCCACAGCATAACCCTCGGGATATAGGATACCGAAATCGGGAAGCAAAAACACTATGATATACCCCGGCTCTGATCAGCAGAGGGGCATATTCCTTCAGAACAAACTCAGTAAATTCCACGGCTCCTGCTCGAAATAGGTGGGCGTCAGTGATCTTGGTATCCCCAAACCAACCAGCGGCCAAGTGATACTTGAACTGAATAGCCAAACAATTCAGCACAAAAGGCTCTTCACGGTACCCCCACTTCACTGGCGCCAGGAAGAGACCATAGCCGGGCTTCTCCCTATTGACTCGGCCACTGGCATTATCCCATCGAGCAGGTGTGAACTCCGGGGCCCGGGTCAACATTTTCTTTTCCGGCTCCAGCTCCGATATGCCAAGGACTGTATCCCAGTCACGCTTCTCCCCAGGAAGATATATAGCCTTTCCGCGATATACTGAATCTTTCAGGCTGTCTCTCTCAACCAGAATTACGGCTTCAACTGTACGAGCTATTCGGTAGTTCCGCATTCCACCCACGGTGAAGGTCCGGATAAATGGCAACAAGTGTTTGTCCTTCGGGAAATCCGGGCGATAATCAGTGCCCCGTCTGAAACATGTTTCCATGGCAGTGGAGTACACCCGGGATGTTGACACCGTATCGGTATCAGAATCGGATGATTCATCAACGGAAGCGATCTTGTCGTATCCGAAGTCTAAGCTGTGCACGTTCAGCCAGTTTACTGTGGCCCGTGATATATCTGGTTGGGCTGACGAACTTGTTCCGACGGCTCCAGAAGATGTAGCAGTAGAGCCGGAAGCCATTGCAGTGTCTACAGTCGAAGAAGAAATGTGAATTAAAAGTCCTAAAATAAAAGTCGGTCTTATAAAGATTGTAACATGAGACCCTATGAAAATTTCGGCAGCATCTCCCCTTATTCGGGGTCTACCCAAAAAGAATAGGGAGTCACCAACCAAGAGGGGGTGATCTCGGAAGCAAAAGGGATTAAATCCCCAAAAAATGTCATACCCGGGACGGGAAGAACTCGCGGCCACCGCCGAGAGGATGAAAACGGCTCGCGCCGAAGAAAAGAAATGGAAAGAAGAGAAGCTGAAGAAAGAGAAAGGAAGGGTGAGAATGAGAAGAGAAAGGGCCTCGGCGCCCTAAATAGGGGCCCGAGCGACCAGGGTCTCGGCGCGGTGAAACGCGCGCCGAGAACCCCCCAGGCCGAGAGCCCCCTTGGGCCAAAAGGGCGCGCCGACATCCCCAGGCCGAGAGCCCCCTTCGGCCAAGCGCGCCGGGAAGCTATGCGCGTCGAGAAGCTCCGCGCCGGGAGGTCTTCGTGCGCCGAGAAGCCCCTGGCCCCGTGCCGAGAAGCTCCAAAATGCTGAAAATAAAGAAGATATGAAGATGGAAAAAAGTGAAAATGAAGAATACGTGTGCAGAATATTGTTGCAACGAGATGATCAGGTCTGAGAACCGGATTGAAGAGAAATTGAGGAAGATGCCCTCGAATAATGAATGTCACCTGCAGGCCCCGTGCCGCCCATTCTGCGCTTACGCCGTCCGCAGGTGGGGGGCATTTGTTGACATCTTGAAAATGAACAAGGGTGAAAGCACAATTGAAAAGAGGATCAGACCAACAGTGAAAGACCAATGATGAAGCCCGTCAACCATTTACCCGGCTGAAGCCTTTGTCGGCCAAGCTGATGCCCAGTGCCGATATCATTCAGACGGCAACACTGATAAATCAGCAGTCACTCGACTGATGGGACCTCCTAGCACACTTTAATGAGAGCTGTACTACTGCCTCATCCAAGAATCCACAGATGACATGTCAGCGTAAGTCAGATGTCGACTTATTGACAGATGTGATATGAGATAAAGATGAAGCCAGTACCGACAGATGAAGATTGTAAAGGCTTTTGCAAAGTCAGATCAATGAAGAAGAATCGTCTCCACAGATTATACGCCCGGCTGAAGTCTTCCCAGACTAAGGCTGATGTCCGATCTCATCACCATTCAGGTGACGATATCGATAAAATGATACCCGGTTTTGTCATCATTCAGATGGCAATACTGATGAAACCCCTATCTACGGACTGATGAAAACATATCAATGATATCAATGGAAGCTGTGTCACCAATGGAGGGCCCTTTTGGGTGATGATGCAAGTGGGCCTGTGAAAGTGGCTAAAGACCCAAGTGGGCCTGTGTGAAGGTGGCGCCGAGAGGTTGAATGCCTGCGCGTCGGGAAGCCCCAGCTGAGGCGCGCCGTGATGAGGCCTACCGAGAAGGGGGGGAGACAGATATAAAACCCCTTCCCTTCGATAAAAAAAAGGATAGAGGGGGAGATCGAGAGGATAGCCAGAAACAAAAGAAAAAAGAGAGCCCCAAGAAAAGTGACTCGAAGAAGCGAAAAGATATCTGAGAAGAAAGGAGGAAGAAGAAGCTCCAGGTGGGCTGCTCCGGGGAGGGAGAGGAGTCAATGCTCCGCCCTCCCCCATACTTTCTTTTCTTTTCTTTGATGTAATCTAGCGAGTCTTTTCTCGATTTATCAAATGTAGCCGAAGAGTTCCGGTCTTGATTTCCACCTCTCTGCTTTGCATTTCTCTTTTACGATCTGTGTAAGTCTTCGATACAACACAATGAAGTATCAACATGGCCCATTTGGGCATCGATTGATTGAGATATCTGCTCTCCGTCTCTCTCCATGTATATAGTTCTCGGCTGAAAAGTCCAGTAGCCTAGACTCTTCGAGTTTCAGAGCTGATTGAATGAATCTGTTCTTCGAGGAGGGATGAAGATAGGACCCTTACCCCTATCTAATGGGTTATTGGGTTCCACTTTCTTCTCTCCTCCTATCTCAATGGCAGATCCTCCGCATATAGTCCGAGTTTTCTCTTGAGCCCTTGTGCTGTTCAGGAACCAGAGACATCAATCTCTTGGTTCCCTGAACTGCTGGCTGTACAAAGATATGTCTGCTCTGCAGGTTAATGCCATCCCGCGAGATTCTAACAAGCGATGGCCTCATTCTCTCGACCCTCCATTCTAACCCTTGAATGATTAGGGTCTGGAGTTTCGGCGGTAAGAGTTCCTCCGTCGCCGGTTTTTTTCGATGCAGTTGGGCTCGTCTAGGGGATCAGAGACAGTCATCTCTTGATCCCCCAGACGGCCTGCAACAAACAGATGAAACCCTTCACAAGATATAGACGATGGTCTCTTTTCCCCTACTGATTCGGCCTTCCAATTCCCTTGGCATCCTTCAAACAGAGCTATCCACGAAACCCCCTCCTGCACTCCACATTCGGTCTCGATCCGAGCCAGAAAACTCAGAAAATTCCCAAACAGAGTACCGTAATCAAGCCATGAAACCCTTAACCCTTTCACCTTCCCGGCGTGCTAATTTCCACGCCGAGAGCTACGCCGCCGAGAGGCCTCCCTCTTCCTTCCCCTTCAGCAAACCGACAAACCCCCCTGGTTAAACCCCAGCCTTCCTGGCCTGTGGCCTCCCGGCGCCGGGTTCCCGGCGCGGCGAGGACCGCGCCGAGAAGCCTCACGCCGGGAGCTTCCCCCCTTTTTTTGCCATTAAAGCCATGCCGAGAGCTCTCCCTTTGGCCAATATAAACCCACGCTGAGACCCTCCTTCTTTGGCCAATGAAACCTAGTCCGAGGCCCTCCTCTGCACTGTCATCCTTCAATCCTTTAGTCTCCCTACACACCTATCTAGGGGATGTTCGGAGACCATCATATGTGCCCTGAGAAGATACAGTAATGGGGAAGACCTCCCCTACAGCCCTCATTTCCGATCCGGATTTCACTGCTACCTTACGAACTCAAAGAGCCATGTTATTATATGCGTTCTAATGGGTTCCAAGGGAATATTAACCAATGAGATAGACGCAAGTAACATCCCCGAGCCCGGTGCCCTTCTTATCTGGTCATCATCCCGGCATCCCGTGGATGATGACCTATTCTCTCTTGGCATAATCCAAGTTGAGGGGACATGCTGCCGAAATTCATACATACCCTACCGGGTAAATGTGATATTCTCTCCCAGCCCCGCCGGCCCACGGAGTTATGTCCTTGCACGCTCTCCGATGGTCCCTCGAAGGGGGATATAGATGCGGCACCGCACCCACATGGGACGTGCCATGTCGCGCCGGTCCCTATTCGGACTCCGGGTCTATTATACCCGATCTTTTACGGATCCTACCCTGCCGCTGCATGGGTGGTTTCCTATTCCCACTTGGCATAGTCCAAGATAGCGGGAATATGCCGTCGGATTTGTCCCGTACTTAATAACCCCCCTGCTTTGTCTAGTCCATTTAGCATTCTGCAAATAAATCAACCCCGTCTCTTCTGAGCCTTATCTTCACCGCTGCTTTCCTCCTCTTTTGGCGTTTAATCAAGGGTTGTCCTTCCTTGGAAGGGCGTAATTAACGTCATAGCCTTTATGGTATGATGGACTTCTGGTCCCGACTCGGACTTCACAATCGACTGACCAAGTCAGATCGAGCGCACAATAAAATTGTCACACACGTGACTGGAACGCCTAATAAATCAATAAATCAAAAATCCAAATAATAAAAAAATAAAAAATATAAATAAATAATACAACGAAATGAGATAAGATCCACGTTCCACAGTAGTGCGGCTACGTTCCATGTCCGAGGAATGGGTTCCCCTTCCATTGTTGCTAACCTGTACGCACCTTTCCCGAGCGTCTCGACCACTCGGTAGGGGCCTTCCCAGTTAGGGGACAGCTTGCCCGCCGCCTCTAGTGGTCGAGAGGCTTCAGCTTTCCTGAGGACGAAGTCTCCCGGTCGGAAGTGTCTGCTTCGGACTCTGGCGTTGTAGTATCGAGTGAGGCGTCGCTGGTATTCTGTCGCTCGGATGCTGGCAATGTCCCGGAGTTCATCTGCTAGGTTGAGGTTCTCGAGTAACTTTTGGTCGTTTTCCTCGTGGTCATTTTCCTCGGTCGAGTAGCGGATGACTCGGAGAGACGGGTTGGCGATCTCCAATGGAATGACGGCCTCGGTGCTGTACACCAACTGAAAGGGGCTTTCACCGGTTGCCGTCCTGGGAGTCGTTCGGTGTGACCACAGTACGCTAGGCAATTCCTCGAGCCAACTTCCCTTGGCTTTGCCGAGTCTGGTCTTTATGCCTTTCAAGATAGTCTTGTTGGCATTTTCGACCAGCCCGTTGGCCTGAGGGTGGGCGACCGAAGTGAAGTGGTTGCGGATGTCTAGGTCGGCGCATCTGTCTCAGAAATATCGAGAATCGAATTGCCGACCGTTATCGCTCACTATCACTCGGGGGATGCCGAAGCGATAAATGATCGATTTCCAGACGAAACTCCAGACTACTGTCTCGGTGATCCTTGCAGTGGCTTCGGCCTCGATCCATTTAGTGAAGTAGTCGATGGCGACGATGATAAACTTTTTCTGGGACTGAGCCGTGGGGAATGGTCTGAGAATGTCGATCCCCCACCGAGCGAAGGGATAAGGCTCGGCGAGGGTGACGAGTTAATGTGGCCGGCCGATGGACCAAGTGGTCGAACCGCTGGCATCGGTCGCACTGTTGAGCATAGGCCGAGCAGTCGCGCTGCAGGGTGGGCCACCAGTACCCCTGTCGTAACAGGATTCTGGCCCGTGACCTTGCCCCTGAGTGCGCTCCGCACAGGCCTTCATGAACCTCTCGAATGGCTCGGCTGGCGTCGTCGGGGCCAAGGCACTTCAGGAGAGGGCCGGCGAAGGACCTTCGGTAGAGTGTGTCATCCAGGACGACGAAGCGCCGGGCTTGGTACTTCATTCGGCGTGCTTCCCGAGGGTCAGAGGGCTCTTGGGAGTCTCGAAGCCAAGATAGGTAGGGGGTGCGCCAGTCGCCCGGGACGGCAGAGTCAACAGCGAGGAGCTCCGAGTCGATGCTCGGGCGCTCTAGCTCTTCGAGGAGGACCGATCAGGTACCTTATGGGTCTGGGGAGGAGGCCAATCAAGAGAGGGCGTCCGCTCGGGAGTTTTCTTCCCGGGCTATTCGGACTACCTCGAATCCCTCGAATCGCTGGGCCAAGCTCCTGACCAGCTGGAGGTATTTGATCATGGGTGCCTCTCAAGCTTCGTACTCTCTTCGGGGATCTCAGGAGGATCCCAGCACCGCTACCGACCGAGTTGGAAGAACCGTCGACGTAGAGTTCCCAGGTTGGCCCTGGCATGGTCAGTAACCTCCCTTCGGCTGGGATAGTGCTCTCGGCGATGAAATCGGCGAGCGCTTGACCTTTTATAGCTGCACGCGGGCGATACGAGATGTCGTAGGCCTCGAGCATAAGGGCCCACTTGACGAGTCGCCCCGAGGCCTCGGGGTGGGCCAAGATCTTCTTCAACGGCTCACCGGTTAGCACGGTGATGGGGTGCCCCTGGAAGTAGGGTCGGAGGCGTTTCTCGGAGGTAACCAGCGCTAGCACGAGCTTCTCGGTTGCAGGGTACCTCCTCTCGGCCTCGCTAAGCACTTTGCTGGTATAGTAGACTGGCCTTTCGATTCCCGAGTCATTTCTGACCAGGACCGAGCTGACCGTTGATGACGTCGCCAAGAGATAGAGTAGCAAAGCTTCGCCTGGCACGGGCTTGGAGAGCACCGGGGGCGAAGCCAGGAACTCCTTAAGCTCAGCGAACGCTTTCTGGCATTCCTCATCCCATGTGAACGTGGCAGATGCCCACTTGGGCCCCTTCAACAGTTTGAAAAAGGGCAAGCATCGTTCGGCCGCACGGGATAGGAAACGGCTGAGAGCGGCGATACGCCCTGTCAGACGCTGGACGTCCTTGATGCAGGCGGGCGGGCGCATGTCCAGGATGGCCTGGACCTTGTCAGGGTTAGCTTCGATCCCACGCTGAGTGACCAGGAAACCCAGGAACTTCCCGGATCTTACTCCGAAGGCGCACTTGGCAGGATTGAGCTTCATATTGTACTTCAGGAGGACGCCGAAGGCTTCGGCGAGGTCGGTGAAGTGGTCCTGGGCCTTGGGGGTCTTGACGCGCATGTCATCAATGTAGGCCTCGATGTTCCGACCTAGCTGTTCCTCAAACATGTGGTTGACCAGTCTTTGGTATGTGGCTCCGACGTTCTTCAACCCGAAAGGCATCCGGGTATAGCAGTACATGCCGTAGTCCGTGATGAAGGCGGTCTTCTCGATGTCTCCAGGGTTCATCCTGATCTGATGGTAACCCGAATAGGCATCCAGGAAGCTGAGCATCTCGTTGCCCGATGTCGAGTCGACCAGTTGGTCGATGCTGGGCAAGGGATAGCAGCCTTTAGTGGTCGCCTTATTCAAGTCGGTGAAGTCCACGCACATCCGCCACTCGCCGGAAGCCTTTGGTACCAGGACGACATTGGCTAGCCGTCTGTGGGAAACGCACGAAGAGCCACTTGAATAAGGCGACGCCAGATGAAGAGGTGAAATCTCGCGAATGTCGACAGACGGCTATACTGACTAGGTATAGCCGTCAAGGTAAGGGTCCGGACCGCCTAGTCGAGATGGCGTCATTATAGTGCGCCGCCTTGCCTTGACGGCTATACCGGGATACAGAGGGTCCAGAGTCGAGACTTCACTTTTGGTACTGATGATCACAGAGTTCCCTCGATTTCGGAGGGCCTAGATGGTAAGGTGATCTTCCGGACGCCTATTCGTTGGCGGGGGTTCCCAGCAATAATGGGGTAGTCTGACCGTGGGGTCAGAGGGCCAGGATCATCGATCGTTGGACCTTCCCCACAGTCGACTCTTCGGCAGCCAGACGCCAGCGGTTCGACCAGTACCCCGAGCTGCGATGCCTTTATGGGGTCAGAGGGCCAGTACCTGACCTGGACAGTACCCTCTTTTTCCCTCTTTGTTGGCGGGGGTTCCCAACAATAATTGGGAGGCCGCCATGATAACGTGATAGTCTGACCGTGGGGTCAGAGGGCCAGTACCCGACCCATGGCGGGGTACTGGTCGAATCGCTGGGCCTAGAGTTGCAGGAAGCGATAGGGAACCCCCTGTGCTGGCTCAGCGGAATCCCAGCTCAGCCCCCAGACCTCCGAAGTCCGCCTTGAAATTCAACTTCCAGGCGTCCAACAATGCTTCCGAGTACGAGGCCCTTATATCGGGAGCACGTATGGCCCGGCGGCTGGGGGCTGAGCGAGTCAGGATCCACACCGACTCTTAGCTGGTCGCGAGCCAGGTCAACGGCGAGTACGAAGCTCGAGAGGCACCCATGATCAAATACCTCCAGCTGGTCGGGAGCTTGGCCCAGCGATTCGAGGGATTCTAGGTAGTCCTAATAGCCCGGGAAGAAAACTCCCGAGCGGACGCCCTCTCTCGATTGGCCTCCTCCCTAGACCCAGAAGGTACCCGATCGGTCCTCCTCGAAGAGCTAGAGCGCCCGAGCATCGAATCGGAGCTCCTCGCTGTTGACTCAGCCGTCCCGAGCGACTGGTGCACCCCCTACCTGTCTTGGCTTCGAGACTCCCAAGAGCCCTCCGACCCTCGGGAAGCACGCCGAATGAAGTACCAAGCCCGGCGCTTCATCGTCCTGGACGACACACTCTACCGAAGGTCCTTCGCCGGCCCTCTCCTGAAGTGCCTCGGCCCCGACGACGCCAGCCGAGCCATTCGAGAGGTTCATGAAGGCCTGTGCAGAGCACACTCAGGGGCAAGGTCACTGGCCAGAATCCTGTTACGACAGGGGTACTGGTGGCCCACCCTGCAGCGCGACTGCTCGGCCTATGCTCAACAGTGCGACCGATGCCAGCGGTTCGACCACTTGGTCCATCGGTCGGCCACAGAACTCATCACCCTCGTCGAGCCTTATCCCTTCACTCGGTGGGGGATCGACATTCTTGGACCATTCCCCACGGCTCAATCCCAGAAAAAGTTCATCATCGTCGCCATCGACTACTTCACTAAATGGATCGAGGCCGAAGCCACTGCAAGGATCACCGAGATAGTAGTCTGGAGTTTCATTTGGAAATCGATCATTTGTCGCTTCGGCATCCCCCGAGTGATAGTGAGCGATAACGGTCGGCAATTCGATTCTCGATATTTCCGAGACAGATGCGCCGACCTAGACATCCGCAACCACTTCACTTCGGTCGCCCACCCTCAGGCCAACGGGCTGGTCGAAAATGCCAACAAGACTATCTTGAAAGGCAGAAAGACCAGACTCGGTAAAGCCAAGGGAAGTTGGCTCGAGGAATTGCATAGCGTACTGTGGTCACATCGAACGACTTTGTGGACGTCAAAAAATGTCGATGATGATCATACGGCATGCACGTCTCGACACTCGAGAGCAAGCCGAAGATGGAAATGCCGAATAAACCTCATGCCTCACCCGATCAGGATGAGGACTCGCTTGGTGGTCCGCTAGCCGATGAGGGAGCCCCTCAGGCGGAAGATACGGCCACAACTCTATAGCCGGCCATGCCGAAAGCCGAATCGAAGAAGAGTCGGGAACTCCGACATAGCCCGACGTGCACCGAAAGTCACGCAGAGTCTGGGACCGAGCCCCAAAGGCTGCAAACTGAATATTGTAGAAGCCATACATCGCGACCGGAACATTCTGGGAATGCCGACATTCATATAAACGGCCGTGACTTCGAAAAGAATCCATTCGGTGCTTAAGACGGCACGAGGGGGCTTTAAAACGGCGCGCCTTAAAACGACGCGCCCCCCCTTAAAATGGCGCGCCCCTTTTTCCTTCTTTGGCTACACGGCGCGCCCCGAAGGCCCCTTTGATGCTTAAAACGGTGCCCCTTTGAATGTGGCGCCGTTTTAACCCCTAAACCTATTCTCTGAAGCACTTCTCAGGCGTGCAGTGAAGCCATCCCGTCATCAATGCGGTCCCCTGTTTCCTGCGAACAGCACGTCGACGAACTGCTTAAAATGGCTAAATGTCTGCTTCGATCCGTTGGGCAACCGAGCATATGCCGTGAATGGAAGTTCTCGAGCCCCATCCCACCGAACGCTCATTCCGTCGATCGGCCGCCCATTCTTCTGCAAATGATGAAAGCGACATGTCTCGCGGTGGATATGCCAGCAGAGGAGGAGGCCATGCCTCTACCCCTCTCCCGATCACACTGTAGCCGCGACGGAGGCGACGTCCACGACAGCGGCATTCGACACGGCGACACGGCAGAGGCGTTGCAGGCGAAGTAAGATGGAAAGAAGAAGAAATAAAGAGAAATAAGGGGGGGGGGCTCTCCCTTCGACAGGGCCACTAGCCCCTATAAAAAGCCCACCACGGGGAACTTTGATCGGTTGGAGAGGTTGGACAACTCTTGGAAGCCTGGAAAGCGGAAGCTTTCTTCTGAGAGAAATCCCTTGAAGCCCGAAGCCAGTGTTCCTGTGAGAGTGAAGTGAAGAGAGAGCAAAAGAAAGGGAGAGAGCAGAGAGTGAGGTGAGGGAGACACAGTTCTCCCCTCCCCTTTGTTTCTTTTTCTTTCCTCCGATGTATTCTTCCCTTTGCTTCCTTTCTTTAGATGCATGAAGAGCCCATGTATTTGCACCCCCTCGCAGTGAAATGAAAATGATCCTTCGGGAGATCCTTTTTTTTGATATGTTTCATCTTCTTCTCCCCCTTCGGAATACGTTCAGGCTATAGCCCCCTTTCTACTTGGCCTCCAGTGTTTCTGATCTCCCTCCCCACTTGTTCCCCTTTGAGGGATCATTGCCCGTGAGTCGTGAGAGCTCTTGAAGGCTAGTCCTCGAGCTTTTCCACACTCACACTCGGGTTATCGAACCGCGTGAGGTCTGCATTTGAGGTTCACCCTGGAGCAATCCATTTGGTGTTCTTTTTTTTAACTCAAGTCAATACCTATTACGGCAGGGAGAGGAAGAGCGATCACCCCTAGGGTAGGAGAGAGGCGCTCAACCCCAGCCGCCCAATAGGAACATATGTATATATGGTGAAAAGAAAGGATACAATAGCGTCTAGGGCCGAACAGAAGGGCACCGTACCTTATCAAGCCGGTAGGGGCCTTTTACAGACAATGGAAGATCAGCCCAAGATTGCCAAAAAGAGGGAGATGACATGGAGCATCCCACGGCAGCCAACATGTCGGCCACCTGGTTAGCCTCCCTAAACACATGAGAAATAGAGACATCAAGTGAGGTAAGGGCAGCAGCCACATCAAACAAAATGAGAGAAAGCTTCCACGGACAAGAGAAGTGGCCGTTAACAATGTGTGCCAGTACAAGTGAATCGGTCTCAACCCCGATGGAACGTACACCGTGTTGAGAACAAAGTAGGAGGCCATCCCGAAGGGCAAGCGCTTCAGCTTCAAGGCTGGAAGAGGCGTGTGGGTAAGCCGCAGCCGCAGCCCATACAAGAGAGCCTTTAGAGTCACGAAGTACCATACCACCTCCTGCGTCGCCCGCACCACGCTTAAAAGCGCCATCGACATTCAACTTCAATCTACCCGAGGGAGGAGGAAACCACCGTATGAGTCAGGGCGGGGGGTTGCATGTCACCTTAAGAGAGATGTCCCATGCTCGAAGTATATCCACTTGGTGTGGTAGAAGTTCACGTCCTTTCAGCTGCCATCCATGAACAATACCACGAATAGATTGCATGACCCTGCAAAAAATATGCCTAGCGTTCATAGGCCGGCCCTCAAAGCGAGCCATATTTCTGCTAGCCCACAGCTCCCAAATGGCAGCCAAGAGAAGCCATCGGCCCAAGGTCCCAACAATAGTGGAGAGATGGAGTGTGCCCAAGTAATCAACAAGCACCGCCGCGGCAGTATGTAGTGCACCAAAGAAGTAGGGTGTGAAGTCCGACAAAAGCGCCCAAAGCTCTTTCGCCACAGAGCTATGGAATAACAAGTGTAGGTCGGTCTCCAAGCATGGAGAAGAGCAGCAGTTGCACTTTGAGCAAAGAGGGATTCCACACGCCATGATTGAGGAATTGATCGGGAGGCAGCCATGCAGTACCCGCCAAGAGAGAATAGACCATTTGAGAGGCACTCGGTGGTCCCAAATACACGCCCAGGATGGAGAGGCTGCAGGAGAAAGTAGCTTTCGGACAGAACAAGTAGAGAATGCCCCATCGGTGGTGAGGGTCCATACCCAGCGGTCATGTGAGGAAGTGGAGGCTACAATGTGCTCCAATGCTTCTCTAGGACAAAATTGCCATGCAACATCAAGAGAGGGCTGCGAGTGGCCTGTGAGAACATTGACAACCGAGCATCTTTTGTCAGGCAGAAGATTCCAAACATGGGGTGGCACATAGTCTTTTAGTGGAGTATTGCCCGCCCATACATCAAACCAAAAGGATGCGGAGGAGTTATCCTTAGAAATGAAAACCCGATGGTTGGCATGAATGAGACCGGCTGCTAGCTGCCAAAGAGTCCTTTCTGCTGCTGTGGTGAGTTTAAAAGATGCCATAGAATAGTGCTCCACATGAAGATGTTTAGCACGGAAAAAGGAGGCCCAAGGGGTCGCGCCCGTAATAGCTCTCCATAGAAGCTTAGCCCGCAGGCCAATTTGCAAAGTGTGGAGGTTAAGAACTCCTAAGCCGCCATTGTCAACCGGTCTAGAAACAGTAGACCAATCTTTCCAATGTTTCTTGGGCGAACCTTCATATGAACCCCAAAAGAAATTAGCTAGAAGCCGGTGGAAAGCTCTAGCTATGGTCTTTGGGATAGCGGTAGAAGCAAGAGTGTAGATCGGCAAAGTGGAAAGGACATGCCGAATGAGAATAAGACGTCCTCCGGTGGATAGGAATGCCGATTTCCATCCTTGAAGCTTGGCCGCCGCATTAGCAAGAAGATAAGAAAAATGCCTTGGTTTACTACGGCCATGAAACAAGGGAATTCCCAAGTAAGTTAACGGGATAGACCCCATGGAGAAGCCAGTAACCTCCGCTATCTTCCTGCTAAAAGAAGTTGAAGCATGGCGGCCCACAATAAAAGAGCTCTTGGAAGAGTTGATAAGTTGGCCCGAAGCAACCTCATATTTTTTAGGAAAAGACATAAGAGCCCTGAGATGGCGAACGGAGCCATTAGAGAACACCAAAGTATCATCTGCATATAGAAGGTGAGACATAGTGCGGCACCGCCCCAGGGTGTGAAACCAACCCCCACGACTCCGCCGGAATAGAGCCAACAAGCCACGGCTAAGTGCTTCCTCGGCCAGAATAAAGAGCATCGGGGCAATGGGGTCACCCTGTCGTAGACCCCTGGAGGATCGGAAGAAACCATGAGACTTTCCATTGACAAGAATAGAGAACCAACAGTTGGTGAGAAGCGGCTCAATAAGAGAAATGACCGAAAGGTCAAACCCAAATCTGCGAAGCACTGTAAATAAGAAATCCCATTCCATCCGGTCATAAGCCTTGGCCATGTCAATTTTAAAAATAACATTCCCTCCACGGCATTTGCTGCTAAGGTGTTGTATCATCTCGCGGGCTAGGCTAACATTTTCAATAATAGAACGGTCTTGGACAAATGCACCTTGCTCCTCTGAAATCAAGATGGGAAGCACTCCCGCCAGCCGGTCACCAAGGACACGTGAGATGACCTTGTATAGGTAGTTACATAGGCTGATTGGGCGAAAATCAGCACAAGTTTGAGGATTATCCACCTTAGGGATTAAGATGATGAGGGTGGCAGTAAGAGTACGGGGCAGCAAGTGACCACAAAAGAAGGCTTGGACAGCTGCAATAACATCAGGCCCAATGAACTCCCAACAAGCTTGAAAGAAGTGGCCCATAAAATCATCCGTCCCAGGCGCACTGTCAGGAGATAAAGTAAAAACAATGTGTTTAATCTCCTCAACAGAAGGAACAGCCCGGAGCCTAGCATTATGCTGCTCGTCAAGCAGGGAAGGGATGGAAGACAAAACATCCGAGTGCAAGTAGTGCGGGGTCGAGGTGAAACCCTTGGAGAAGTGAGACACAAGTAGATTGGCAATGTCCTCCGGCCTGTCTGCCACAAACCCATCGTCACAGAGCAACGTCGAAATAGAAGACCGTCGATGCTGAGAAGAGGCATAAGCATGGAAGAATTTAGTGTTGTGGTCCCCCTCCTTTAGCCAATGAATCCTGGACTTTTTCCGCCAAAAAAGTTCTTCCCGTAGATGGGCTTGATCGAGCAAATCCTTAGCAGTAAGGAAGTTTGACATATGTTCCTCCGAGGGGTTGTGGTCAAAGACTTCTTGTGCCACAGAAAATGCATCTTCTGCGTCCTGGACATTTGCAAAAACATTCAGAAAAATATTCTGATTCCATTCTCTAAAAAATTGTTTCATATGATTTAATTTTAGAACCATGGTAACCAGTGGGAATGATGAGAAAGGGCCTGCTGCCCAGGCAGCTTGAGCATCAATCTGAAAAGTAGAGTGGGTTCGCCACATGTGTTGGAAGCAGAATCTGGCAGGAGATCTCTGAGGTTCGGAATGCACAGTAAGCAACAACGGACTATGATCACTGCATGCCCTGGAGAGGTGTTGTACAGATACCCGAGGACAGGAGATAGTCCATGCTCCATTGAAGAAAATTCTGTCCAATCTAGCCCATATTCCATTAGCCCTCTGTCCATTGTACCAGGTAAAAGGTTTACCACAGAAACCAGCATCTTCCAGCCCGGAGGCAGATATACAAGCTTGAAAATCTAATGATGAGAGGGAGAAGACTTGTCTGCCCCCTCGTTTCTCAGTCGGATGAAGAATGCTATTGAAATCACCACCAACCAACCAAGGTTTGTCACAGCTAACAGAGAAATCCATTAAATGATCCCATAGCAACCGACATTCAGAAATAGTGAAGTTGGCATGGACTACAGTGATATAGGAGGCAACACCCCTGAAGGAAGAAACAAGAAGGGTGATATGCTGCTCCGAGCAAGAGATAACTGCAACATCAAAAGAAGACCTCCAGAACACCCAAATCCTCCCTTTAACAGAGGAGTTTGCAATGCAGTGATCCATACGAAGTTTCCTTTTGAACCTGTCAATCCACGGGCCACCAAGTTTTGGCTCAAGAATAGCAACAAAAGGAAGGTTAAACTTCCGAATCAGGAGCTTCAGCCTGCTGACAGAAGGAGCATTACCCATGCCCCGGATATTCCAAATCAACCCAACTGGAGCCCGTTAGGACTGACCGCCTCAAGAAAAAGTTGAATGAAAATAAAGAAGAGAAGATTGAGGCGTCGGCTCAAGTGTCTCGAAGACCTGCCTTCCGTGCTCACGGTCGGCAGGCGAACATCTATTTGAAGGAAGGAAGATACAACATGATGCACGAGCGGATGCGTCTCGCCTATAGACCGCCAGTGCAAGCATCACCACCAACTGTCTGCCCCAGCCAGGGAGAAGACGACATCACTCAAGCCGTGAGGGGATATCTCCGCGGCCTTGGAAACACCCTCTTGGGAACTCAGCGGCTCCTAGAAGCCGTGAATGATGCTGAAAGAAACCGGAAGCGACAAGTTAACCCAGAAGATATCGAAGATGCGGAGTCAGGGTGCTATGGGCCGCCACTCTGTAAAGAAGCTCCACCAAGAGTCTCGGTGTTTGATAGGCTAACCTTTCCTAGACAGACAACCAGGGAGGTGGTCCGTAGAAACAAAAAGATGCGGGTTTATACCTGCAATATGGCCGGGGTGGCCAACCAATATGGAGCCCTACCTGAAGACCAAGAACAGATGGCCAGGCTAGCTGGCAGGTCGGGTCCCCTCACCAGAAGAGGAGTAGCTGCAGCTGAGATAATACAAGCCCTCGCCGGTGAAACAAGTTCAGATGCGGTCGCCATGGCAGCGAACGTGATTACCGCTGGGGATGACGGAGAAAGGCTAACGCCTTCTCTAGATACTCTGACAGAAGGAGGAGGCCAAGCTCCTAGCCCATCCACCCCCGAACCGGCGATGCTGATGATGCTTCAGGCCTATCGACAGGAGATCGAAGCTCTGAAGCGACAGGTGGGCGAACTAACCATGCATGCTTCCACCTCGAAGCAGGTCGAACCGCCTCCAGAAACATCCAGGCAAGGCGCTGGAGAATTTGAGGGTTCACCCCAGGTGACGGCCTCTCAGCCAATCCCCAACTATGCTGGGGGCACGGCCCCAATGACCACTTCCGCTCCTCAACACCATGGCACCGCCACTATACCCCAGGCAACGGTGTTGACGACGCCACAGATGCAGTCAGCTCATTTCTACCCAGAAGCAGTGAATCTGGCAATGGCTAACAAGCTCATGATCGAGCAGATAGTCAAGATGAAGCAAGCCGATCGGGGAAGTGAAGAATATGCCTCATATGATGTGTACAAGGTACCTTACCCTGTCCATCATGCAGGGAAGAGATTGCCTCCTGGCGTCAGCAAGCCGCCAAAGTTTGACAAATTTAATGGCCAAGGGTCACCAAAGGAACACATAGCCTATTACATCAATGTGATGGGCGATCTGGCGACCGATGAATCGTACCTACTGAAGTTCTTCGGGTCCTCGCTCACAGGGCTCGCCTTCGAATGGTACTCGAACTTGCCGGCGGGGTCTGTTAACGACTGGCCAGATTTGCAAAGAAAATTTCGGGAGCGGTTCCACGTCACCAAAAGAGAGGTCACAATGGCCGAGCTCTATGCTACTAGGCAGAAGAATGATGAAACTACTCTAGAATTCATCAAGAGATGGCGGAACCTCAGCATGAGGTGTAGACGCCCGCCACACCAAGAAGATGCGGTTCAGATCTGCAAGCAGAATTTGAAGCGTGAAGTTTTCAAGAAGATGATCGGAATGGAGATCAAGTCATTTGATCGATTAAATAATGTGGTGGTGGAAATTGAGTCCTACCTCTCCAAATACTCTTCCGCACCGGCCACCTCAGCCCAAAAGGGAAAATCAATTGAGAAGCGGTCCGTGCCCAAAGAAGTCAACAGTGTCGACTTCAAGGATTTCGAGAAGCAGAAGGACAATGATAAAGGAGTCACTAGCGCTCCTCCGGCCAAGCAGGCTGAACAACAAGAGGCCGCCTCCTTGCGGTCAAGAATGAAGAAACTTTACTCCTTCCCGAAGGAGAAGACCCGGGTCATCTTCGAGTGGGCCACCAAATATAACAAAATTACTCTCCCGGAGCCGAGGAGAACCGGTGACATCAAGAGGAAAGATGATCCTTGATTTTGTCCGTACCATCAGATGCTCGGGCACACCCTCGAAGACTGTTACGTCTTCAAAGACATCATTGAAGGCATGATCAGGAAGGGAGAGCTCCAGATGGGCGAACACAAGGTGGACCCGCCCCGCACGCATGAGATGCCGATAATGGGGGCAACCGTAAATATGATATCCTTATACCAACAACTGCCCGAAGAAGTTTCAGATACTTGTACAAAGCACACCTATGAGGCATTTGTTCTCACTCCCGCAGAGAACCAGGGAGATTGGCAGATGGTGCCAAAGAAGACAAGAAGAAAGTCGACATCCCGCCCTACCCCGGGAGTCCGAATTCATGGCGTCACGCCTCAGCCACCACCACCAGCTGTAACCCCGGTTTGGTATGAAACTACTCCTCAGTTGGTCCCCCGAAGAATGACTGACAACAGAAAAAAGCCACTCTTGTTGCGGATGCACACTCAAGTCAGCCCGGCAGTTAAACGGCTGCAGGCGGTCATTGACGGGTTAGAAGAATATGAACAACCCAAGATCCAGCCAGTGCAACTGAAGGAATATGTCCCTTGGCAACATTTTGAATCCCTAAAATTGGCTGAAGAAGCTGAAGCCGATACACAAGAACCCGGCATATGGGATGAACTTCCCCGAGAACAGCTTCCAGCTGTAAAAGAAGAGAAGAAGAAAAAGAAGAAGAAGCTAAAGAATAAAAGAAAATGCAGCTTTTTATCCTGTAATACCTTTTCGACCTTGTTCAACATGGCCCAAAACTCTGAAGAGGAGGGAGAAGAAGAAATATGCTTCGCACCTGCCGAGGCAAACCAAGTCGAGGCCTCTACTTCCCAGTATGTCACCAGGTCAGGGAGAAGGTGGGGACGTTTGCCCCCGGCAAATCACAATATTATATTCAGGGGCGAGCGGCGATACTAAATCCCCGAACCTGAAGTGAAGGGCGCAGCAATCCCCGAACCTATCAAAAATTGTTATGTATTCAAAAATATCGCTCAAGGCCTAATCAGGAAGGGCGAACTAAGGCTGGGAAAATGTGAAGTGTACCCACCGCGTCTGCATGACGTGGTCGCTTATAGAAGCGGGGTCTACATGATCTCTTTGCTCACGGAGGTCGCAAGCCCCGCCGATGGAAGATGCCCCGAAGCTAGTGAAGCACCCCTTTCAACCCCTCCGAATGAAGGCCCCACGAAGCCGGTCTATGATAATTATCAAGAAGACCATGAAGAGAGCCTGCGCCCCTTTGTGCTAGGAGGCACCTCGAAGCCCTATACAATGATGCAGGAAGAGCCGAAAGCTGATGCCCCCTGCATATGTTGGGAGTCCATCACCAACGAGGTTGCCACGACCTCCAATGATAGTCTACGGGAGCAGAAAGCTGAAAAGCCCCCTACTACTCCTGAGGGTGTTTTGCCCACGGACCAATCTTTAAGTTGCCCAACCAGGGAAAGAAGATGACGAAGCCCTGCCACTGAGCGGGGTGGTACAAGAAGACATCTATGATGCCCTCGAGGCTGAAGAAGACGATGAAGGTTTCATCGACTTGCAACCGGCTCCCCCGGAGATAGAAGATGGTGGCCAAGCCACTGTTGATGAGCTGATCGAAGTGGATCTGGGTACAAAAGATGACCCCAGACCAACATTCCTCAGCGCCCTCCTTCTCCCAGAAGAAAGAGAGCGATACATCAAGCTCCTACAAGAGTTCCGAGACTGTTTTGCTTGGAACTACAAAGAAATGCCGGGCCTCAACCCGACGATTACCCAGCATATGTTGGCCATTGACCCCAAGACCGAACCAATGAAGCAGTCACCCCGGTGAATGAGGCCGGAACTGATAAGCCAAGTTTGCAAGGAAGTCGACAAGCTCATAGACGTTGACTTCGTAGCAGAAAACCAGTATACCACCTGGCTGGCCAATATTGTGCCCGTCAAGAAGAAGAACGGCCAGATCCGGATATGTGTGGACTTCCGGGACCTGAACAAGGCTTGTCCAAAAGATGATTTTCTGGTGCCCATCGCTGAAGTCATGATCGATGCCACCATTGGCCATGAAGCCTTATCTTTCATGGACGGGTCGTCCGGATACAACCAGATATGGATAACCGAGCATGATAGAATTCATACGGCTTTCCGGTCACCCAAGGGGATATTCCACTATAAAAGGATGCCTTTTGGCCTCAAGAATGCCGGCGCCACTTATCAAAGGGCGATGACCAAGATTCTTTCCTAAGCCAGGATTTGGCTCGAGGCCCCGCTTCTTGTCCCCCTCCCGACCTGAGCCGGTTGCATCTCGGCAAGCGCTGAGTGTAGAGACTTGTTGAATCTTTACATGTTTTAATGATGACAACACTATAAGTCTTAGTGGTGTTCAAAAATATCTCTGTGAAATAAAAAATAACAAAAATATTTTTTCTGAGAAAGTGAACCAAGAATATTTTTCTGAGAAGAACAAACCTTCATTTCACTTTAGGTATTTTAAGGGACTATCTTCGTGTTGGTTGGTACTTCGTCATGTTTGTGTATAACACCTCGTGTCGCACTGTTTGCCTTCGTGTCGTTTTCATTTTAGTACTGTTTGTGTTTTCAACACGCCGTGTCATCCTCTCGTACCTCGTGTTGTTTTAAGATGTGTTCTGTTTGACCTCGTGTCTTTGTCGCCTTGTGACTTCACCTCGTGTCGGTTTCAGTTTTCATCTTCGTGTTGTTTTTTCTCTTTTAGACTTCGTGTCTTTCTCGCCTTGACCACACTCCGTGTCAATTCCTGTATCTGGTCTTCGTGTTGTGTCCGGGTCCTTCGTATTATTTCAGTGTTTATGTACTTCGAGTCGTTTCTTTGTATTCTATCTTCGTGTTGGTTTTTCGCTTTAGACTTCGTGTCTTTCTCGCCTTGACCACACTTCATGTTGCTTTCCGTAGACCTCGTGTCTTGCTTGTTTGCAACCACTTTGTGTCTGTTTCTGTTGTCAGCCCGTGTCGTCCTCGTCTTCGAGTCGTTCGAACGTTCGAGCAACCTTGTACTCGAGTTGTTTTCATTTGTATTCGTGTCTTCGTGTTATTTTTATACACTCGTGTCCTCGTGTTGATTTTGCATTCGTAACCTCGTGTTGGTCTAGTATTTGTGTCTTTTTGTTGTTTCTATTTTCGTGTCTTCGTGTTGCCTTTCCTAGATCTCGTGTCTCTCTTATTTTATAATCTCACTTCGTGTCGTTCCCTTCGTTGTGTCTGATCTGTTACAGTGTATCTCGTGTCGTTCTTTTCTTATCTCGTGTAGTAGTCACGTCGTGTTGTTATTATATACCTCATGCAGTTTTGGTTTTTGTGGCCATACAGCGTGTTAATGGATTTAATCTCATTACAGGTCCGAGGAAGAACATTCCTCACACCTGGGCTGCACGTGATCCGAGACAAGAGGAACCAATCTGCTAAAGGCACGTGGCAGGAAGCTTCTGGATCGAGCGTGGGAGGCACACGCGCTTTGTGCCCTATCCACCTGCTGTTGCTGCTATAAATAGAACCCTTCGTCCTCAGATGAAGGTGATCGAAAAAGAGAAAGGAAGAGAAGAAAGAGCAGAAAAGCAGAGAGTGAAAGAGGAAGAGAGCAGAGGAGAAAGAAAGAGAGATAGAAAGAGAGAGAGAGAGTTCGTGGTGAAGAAGGACGAAGCTACTGAAGATCTGTCTACTGGACCGTGGATCAAATCCAGGCCAGTCAGCTCCATTGAGAGCTGCATCTATGTTTTCATCTTTTACAACTTTCTGATTGCTGTGTCATTTTCGTTTATTGTTTTTCCTTTATTTTTCTGATTATCTTTGATCTTCCGATTGCCCTGCTGGGGATCGGGTTCCTCCTATTGGTTCAGGAGAAGGGAGATCTGATCTCCGGGTTGCAAGTGACAGGTTGTCACTTGTGGGTTTCCCTCTAGTTAGAGGAAGGGAGGCTAGTCCTCCGGTTCTGGGCTTGTGGTTGCAGGTCCAGGTGTCCCTCCTGGTCTGGAGGAAGAGAGGTCTTCGACCTCTAGTTTTCAAGTGGCTGGGAGTCACTTGGGTGTCCCTTCGGTTGGGAGGAAGAGAGAAGTCTGTTTCCCTGGTCAAGCTGTGTGGCAGCAACTGTTTGCAGATTGAGTCTGCTTGGTTCTAGCATTTGCTAGTGAAGCCTCACTCCGGTTGGGAGTGAGGGGTGGATGTAGGTCTGTGGACCGAACCACCTAAATATCTTGTGCAGTGGCTTGCTTGATTGTTTGATTGCTTCCGCTAGATGCTTGGATAGGCACGCCCATAAGTTTGTATTTGAGTTGAAACGAATTAGTTCTATCCTGTGCCCTTATCTAGCATCCTTATTTTAATTTGGCCATTTTCTGTAGAAGGATACATTCACCCCCCTCTGTATCCGGGCCAAGCACCCTAACAGTTGGTATCAGAGCGGGTGTCTGCATATAAGGTCCAGCGACCTGCAGATTCGTTCTTGCGGTCTTAGGTGCTTATTTGCCTTTAGTGCATCAATATTCCTGTTGCATTGAATTTATCTGCTATTTGGTTCAATGGCTTGTCCACCCGTCTTCAGTGGTTTTGATTTCAACCAGTGGCACAGTGCTTTACGTGATTATGTTAAATCCGTTGATCCAGACCTGTGGAAAGTGATTTCACATGGTCCTCATAAATTACCAAAGAAAAGGTCCAAATGGACTGACAGTCACGAATCAATGTATGAGGAGAATCAGACAGCTATAAATCTGATGAAAGCAGCCACTGACAAAGCTTTTCACTCATGTTTCCTTGATTGCAGATCTGCAAGGGATATGTTGGAAATGATGAAGAGAGCCGGGAAAGGAAATCAAACAAGCTGCATGATGGCCAACAGAAGCGATCAAGGCAGCAATCAAACTAAAGAAGATGATGATGATGAGGTAAATCTCTTCGAGAATTTCTCTCTAGAAGATTGGGAGAATGCTTATGCTGAACTAATTGAATCTCATGAACTGTTAAGAAAACAGTATAAAAAATTGAAGAAGGGTACTGGTTTAGATAGTTCAAGCTTTCCTTGTAGAAATTGTGCTGAACTGAAAAATGCTCTTGATGCTAGTATGTCTGATAATCTGATGCTGAAAGAATTTGAACGCGTTAAATCTGACTTAAACAAGCTGAAAAATGAGAATGACTCTCTCAGAAAGCTCTCTAAAGAAAATGAAGAACAATTAGAGAAACTTAAACGAGAGAATGATTTGCTGATTGAAAAGTTTAATGCCATAAAATCTGTAAACATAGAACTACAGAAAGATTTTGAAAAACAACAAAAGGAATTGAGGGAGTTTGAAGCTAGGAGAGAAAGCATGGTTGACTCAGAAGATCAGCTTCTAATAAATGAGTTAATTCAAAATGATAAGCTTAAAGAAGAAGTTGAAAAATTAAAATTGTTAAACAGTGCCATGTCTGAAAGACTTCTCACATTGGAGAAAGGAAAAGTCATCTGTACAAACGAAACTGATGAAGTAGATGAGCTGAGAAAGGAAATTGAAGAATACAAAACAGCTAATAAGTTTTTGAATGAAACTGTCAATTGTAGTGAACAAGAGATCGCTAGTTATGAAATACACATTGCATCTCTTGATAATGAAATTCAGGATCTGAAAAGCTCCTTGTCAAAGTTTGTGAGTGGTCAAGAAAATCTGGACAGGTTGTTAGGAATTAAGGTAAATACTCAAAAGGAAGGGTTGGGCTACAACAATGTCAATAAAAAGGTTTTTGAAAACAAGCTGACGCCATCCTTTGTCAAAGCTTCTGATATAGCCACAACCTCAGAAAGTAAACAACCAAATGTTCAGAAGAATCAGAAACAAACTGAAAAGTTGAAAAAGGGTGATGGATCCAAGCTAAGAACTGTTTTCATTAAATCTTCTGAACAGGAAAAGCCTTCCACTTCATCTCCTATTCAGTACAAGGCTAAGAGAACAGGAAAACATGATAAAAATCAGAAAAGGACTAAAATCAGAAAATAAATGAAAAAGGTCCATCAGCATTTGCTGATCACAGTCCTCACACACACTCACATGCATCTAAAAGGAAGAAAATCTGTCACTACTGTCATAAAGTTGGACATCTGATGCATGAGTGTAAGTTGATGGAGAAGGATGATAAGAATGCTAGGAGATCTTATGATAAAAATCCATCACCTCAGAAAAGAAATGTCACATGCTCTAATTGTGGCAAATTAGGTCACTCTATTGCTCATTGCTGGTTTGCTAGTGGTAAGAAAACCTTTTATTCACATCATGCTAAATTCCCTACAAACCAACATGTTTTTAATAAAAACAAATATGTTTCAATGAACCAGCATATCATCTGTTTTAACTGCAACAAAATGGGTCACAGGGCCTCTGAATGCTGGTCAGGTTTCTTTAGAAGAAATTCTTTCATTTGCTCTCACTGTAGAAAGCATGGCCATACAGTCAAGGACTGTTGGCATATTCAGGGTAGAAATGTGAATCTCAAACATGCTAAATTCCCTGTAAGACAATTTGCAAAACCTTCATGTCATCATTGTGGGAAGCCAGGTCACAGGGCTGCAACCTGTTGGCTGGCAAGATATCAAAATCAAACCCGTTTTGGTAAACAGAATTTTTATCCTGTTAACAGAAAATCTCATGTGTATGCACATAGAATTCATGCTAATAAGAATATGCATAAATCAGATCTGAAAACTACTCCTGGAAATGTGCTGAGAAAACCTGCTAGAAATAATAATGTCATGTCAGGACCCAAGACTTCTTGGGTACCTGTTTGTGCAAAATAAACTTTGTTTTGCAGGTGTGCCTTGGGACTGGAATAAAAGGGGTAATGATCCAAGGCACTCAAGAATGAAAACCCCATTCTCACACTGTTCAGGTAATCTCTCTGCATGTCCCATTTTGAAACTTATTGCATATCTGGTTTGATGTATTCTTACATATCCTGCTCTTAGTTTCATCTAGTGCATGCATATTGAATCTGTTCTTGCATATTCATTCATCATCTGCAAGTTGCATTATTTTCTAAACATGCACTCTGAAATTTCTGAAAATCTGAACTGAATGTGAATGCTGTTTGAAAACTGTATGTTGCATAATTCATTGAAAATTTGAATTGCTTATAGGCCTGTATGTGCATAACTCACAAACATACATGTTTAATTTTCATGGCAAACATTGCATTTAATAAATAATTAATACTTCCAAGAGTCGTGTGTGAGATGTCCTTGAGTGGGCTGAAAAGGAGCTTGACAGGCCATTTGGTTTCTGAAGAATTTTGTCAGCTGATGCAGTTAATGTGGTGTAAAGATTTGTCATCTCATGAGGTTACAGTTTGTTGCCCAAGAGCTTCTCTGGATGTAAGACAGAGCTTCTTCAAGAATACTATATTTGGATGTGTCCTTGGTGCTTAATGTCTTGAGTGATCTCTCACTTGTTGGCTCGCTGATAGGAACGTTGCTCATCTCATCCCATCTCTCCCCATTCGGTCATCCACCTTCTTATATCTCTCCTATCAATTTTGGTTCAGAAATTCTCTCAAAGAAATTGTTTTTACAGTCTTCTTGCTCTTATCAGATGTGATCTGTATACCTTAAACCACCCAATATCTAATGTAACAACTCATACCTGTTAATAAAGAACTTCAATGAATGGGGGTTATATTTGGTCCTTGATCCTTCTAAGTTATCCTCTCAAGTGTTGGTCAACATATTATAAAACTTCCTGTTAAATGAGAAAAACTTGTTGAGGATCTCGACTTAACTGAAACTTATGTGTAGAGAGCTCTGAGATAAAAAATTGTGTTAAGTAAGATATCTGTCTTGTGTCTAAAATCATGAGAAGTGCCACCAGGGAATACGCCATTCTTTGTGGCAGAGCAATGGCTTTTGTGGAGAAATAGACACTCTAGATCAGAGAAGTCCAGAGTTTCTGTCATGATACAACTAGCTATCTCTGTATAGAAATGTTAAAAAAAAAAGGAAAAGTCAACAAAGAAAAATTTCATTGGCTTTGATTGGCATAAAGGTAGTCCGTCCTGAGTAACCAGGGTTTCTGGTGTCTGATAAACATGTCTCCTTGTGTAAAAAGGGACTATTCTACCTTGTGCTCAACAAAATTGGTTGACCCTGTATGCCTTCTCTTGTTCATTCAATGAAGAAATGAAATCTGCTTAACATCGATATGTTATTTCGTTGCTTGACAAACATAAGGAGTAATTTAATCGTGACTCTCTCTAGGTTAAGCAACTTTAACAGCTAATTTTGTGATCATGTTGATTTAACATCTTGAGGTAACTGACCATGGAATTTGGAAGAATATAACCAGTCCATATATTGAAGGGCAAACTTTAACAGGCAGTAGCTGCGTTACATCATGACTGAGGGTAGTTTGGGTATTTCCCGAAAAAGTTTGATAAGAGTAAAAAGCAACCCGATAAAACCCTTCTTGTTTCACACGCCTTCATCCACAAACCCTCATTTCCCCTTGCCGCTTCCTATTCATCCTCGTGCCGCTCCACCTTGAGCGTTCCTTCAAACTCATCTCCATCTCTTCCCGCTCACTTCCTTTCCCCACAGAGATCTCTTCCTCTCTTGGGTCTAGCTTCACTTCCAGTAGCAACCGGCAAGAGAGAGTTGATACTCTGGAAGTTACGGCAGATGGATCAGCAAATGTCAGCAGCTCATGGTGAAAGGAAGAGGAAGGGAAAAGAAATAGTTGAAGAGCCTTCATCTAAGCAACAGAGATGTCTTGAGCCAGAACCTGCTGCGGAAGTGTCTTCAGAACAAGGTACCAGGATTTCCCAGTCTACCGTGTTCTTAGAAAGTGGGAAAATCATTCTTCCTAGAATAATAGATTTCGGAGATGAAACCATGGTCTCGAAGTTTCCAGAACTGTTGAAAATCTTTGAGTTTCAGGAGTGGAGAAATTTCTTAGAAAATCACCGTGTCTATTACCCTAGGCCGGTAATGGAATTTTACAATAATTTGTCCTTGAGCCGAGACAAGTCTGCCTTGTTATCATCTGTTAAAGGGGTCGAGATAACTGTTACATATGACTCCCTCCACAAAGCCCTCAGTGTTCCAGATAAAGGGGAGGTAGAGAGAAGCTTTCGATACAGTCTCCATGAAGCTTTCTCAGTCATTACTGGTAAACCCAGTAATATTCATGATAAGGGGCAGTTGAAGCTAAAAGCTTATCAGACATCGTCATTTCCTCCTCTTCACAAGCTCCTTCAGAACGTCATTGCTTCCATTATCACCCCACAGACTGGAGCTAGAGGAAGAATTACAGACACACAGAGATTTCTACTGTTCTGTCTGATAAAGAATGTAAAGATATGTTTGCCAGAGATCATTTTTACTGTCATGAAGGGATGCATTGGATCCAAGAGACACCTTCCCTATGCCGCCCATCTGACAGACATCTTCAAGTATTCAGAGATTTGCTTGGATGGAGAGGCCGCATCTGAGGTTAAGGCCCGAAACATATTCAATATGAATTTTGTTTCAGTGTTTTTGGGCTTGGAGGGCTCTTCCATAGTGGGGCAAGTTAAGGCCCAGAAAGTTAAGGAATCACAAACTCAGGGGGAGCATCTGGAACAATCTCAAGACTTAACCCAAACTAGTGTGCAATTAGTTTCTGAGATTGCTCAACAGGAAACACCAGCTGAACAACCAGAGTCTATTTTGCCAGCTGCACCCACTGAAGTATCTTTTTCCTTTCAGAGGCTGGTTGAAGTTGCATCTGAAGAAATCAGGTTGTCTGAAGAAAGTATTCAGGCTGATCTAGATGCAAACATTGATGGTCTGTTTGATTCTTTTGGGAAGATATCTGAAGAGGAGATGGTGCCCGTGGAACAGCCTGATCAAGAGCAAGTAAGTTATGATCAAGAACTTACTGACTTTGTTAATGTCATTCTAAGAGAAGCTGTGGAGAAAAGTTTGGAAGAGGCTGAAAACGTAGTTACATCTGAAATTCTAGAACAGGCACTTGATGAAAGTCCTGCAGTTCAGAATCTCATGGAAGATATAGTGGATGAGTGTCAGGAGAAAGCTCATGTCATAGAACTAGATACAGAATCTTCAAGTGAAGAAGAGACACCTGAAGGTGTAATTCCTCAGAAAGAAACTCAAGCTGAAGATGAAGATCAGGTCCCAGCTGAGAGTAGTCATATGCCAGTACAAGAGGAAGCAGCTGAGAGTAGTCATATGCCAGTGAATTTTTTGGTACACCTCTAGGTCCACCTAGACTACTATCTGCACAGGCGCCCAACATTGAATCTGCTCGGGCGCCCAACATTGAAGAACTTCTCATAAACTTGACTCAGCAGATGCAGAAACAAGATAAGAAATTAGATGATCTGCTCACATATGTCACTCTCAACATCAATCAGGTACATTCCAGGCTACTGAAGCTTGAGATATCTCTCCTCACTGAATGGAAACGGTTCCTACTCAACAAAAAGGCTTCAGATGATGCCAACAGATCCCTGATGCAAGGTCTGCAGGAGGTGTGTTCAAAGATAGCAAAAGCACTGAGTGAGTTACAAGATGTTCAAATTTCCTCCTTCAAAATGTCTACCAACATTATAGATCACTGCTTTGAGATCAGAACATCTTTAGAAGTTTTGAAGAAGTCATCCAGTGCCCTAGGTCCAGGTATTCAGCAGGTCTATGATAAATTGGTCGCCTTCTTAACAGAAATGACAATTCTGATTGACAGATATGAAACTGTCAATATTCGCCAAGACGACATCATTTCTAAAGTAGCACATGTCAGAAGCGCTGTGGTGTATTGGCTTGCTGAACTGTCAAATGACCTAAAGGAATTTCAGTCAACCTTGGGTTCAGCACCTGGTCAAGCTTCTTCTAGCAGAACTCCACCTCAAGAATTTAGCTCTGCTTCTCCAAGGGGAAGACCACCACATGGCAGGCCGCGTGGCCCTTCTAGCAGACAAGCCAGATATTTTTCTTGAAAAACAATGCTCTGTATCTTGTTGCCCATTTTGAGGCTTTCTCTCTCACACTCTTGGACTTATTAATTAAATTTCATATCATTTGCATTATTGCATCCTTATTGTTTCCTTCTTTTTGATGATGACAAAGGGGGAGAAATCAAATCAGGCCTTTACTAGCTCGTCGAGAATGTTTAATGTTTGTTATTCATTGAGAATGGCTATTTGACACTTTAAAAATGTTTTATAATGGTGCTGATGTTTGTTTAGCCTTGGAAAGGCTGAAATCTTTTTTCTCTGCAAAGACTCAAGACTCATAGTGTTGCCATCCATCAAAAAGGGGGAGATTGTTGAGTCTTGTTGAATCTTTACATGTTTTGATGATGACAACACTATAAGTCTTAGTGGTGTTCAAAAATATCTCTGTGAAATAAAAAATAACAAAAATATTTTTTCTGAGAAAGTGAACCAAGAATATTTTTCTGAGAAGAATAAACCTTCATTTCACTTTAGGTATTTTAAGGGACTGTCTTCGTGTTGGTTGGTACTTTGTCATGTTTGTGTATAACACCTCGTGTCGCACTGTTTGCCTTCGTGTCATTTTCGTTTTAGTACTGTTTGTGTTTTCAACACGCCGTGTCGTCCTCTCGTACCTCGTGTTGTTTTAAGATGTGTTCTGTTTGACCTCGTGTCTTTGTCGCCTTGTGACTTCACCTCGTGTCGGTTTCAGTTTTCGTCTTCGTGTTGTTTTTTCTCTTTTAGACTTCGTGTCTTTCTCGCCTTGACCACACTCCGTGTCAATTCCTGTATCTGGTCTTCATGTTGTGTCCGGGTCCTTCGTATTATTTCAGTGTTTATGTACTTCGAGTCGTTTCTTTGTATTCTATCTTCGTGTTGGTTTTTCGCTTTAGACTTCGTGTCTTTCTCGCCTTAACCACACTTCGTGTTGCTTTCCGTAGACCTCGTGTCTTGCTTGTTTGCAACCACTTCGTGTCGGTTTCTGTTGTCAGCCCGTGTCGTCCTCGTCTTCGAGTCGTTCGAACGTTCGAGCAACCTTGTACTCAAGTTGTTTTCATTTGTATTCGTGTCTTCGTGTTATTTTTATACACTCGTGTCCTCGTGTTGATTTTGCATTCGTAACCTCATGTTGGTCTAGTATTTATGTCTTTTTGTTGTTTCTATTTTCGTGTCTTCGTGTTGCCTTTCCTAGACCTCGTGTCTCTCTTGTTTTATAACCTCACTTCGTGTCGTTCCCTTCGTTGTGTCTGATCTGTTACAGTGTATCTCGTGTCGTTCTTTTCTTATCTCGTGTAGTAGTCACGTTGTGTTGTTATTATATACCTCATGCAGTTTTGGTTTTTGTGGCCATACAGCGTGTTAATGGATTTAATCTCATTACAGGTCCGAGGAAGAACATTCCTCACACCTGGGCTGCACGTGATCCGAGACAAGAGGAACCAATCTGCTAAAGGCACGTGGCAGGAAGCTTCTGGATCGAGCGTGGGAGGCACACGCGCTTTGTGCCCTATCCACCTGCTGTTGCTGCTATAAATAGAACCCTTCGTCCTCAGATGAAGGTGATCGAAAAAGAGAAAGGAAGAGAAGAAAGAGCAGAAAAGCAGAGAGTGAAAGAGGAAGAGAGCAGAGGAGAAAGAAAGAGAGATAGAAAGAGAGAGAGAGAGAGTTCGTGGTGAAGAAGGACGAAGCTACTGAAGATCTGTCTACTGGACCATGGATCAAATCCAGGCCAGTCAGCTCCATTGAGAGCCACATCTATGTTTTCATCTTTTACAGCTTTCTGATTACTGTGTCATTTTCGTTTATTATTTTTCCTTTGTTTTTCTGATTATCTTTGGTCTTCCGATTGCCCTGCTGGGGATCGGGTTCCTCCTGTTGGTTCAGGAGAAGGGAGATCTGATCTCCGGGTTGCAAGTGACAGGTTGTCACTTGTGGATTTTCCTCTAGTTAGAGGAAGGGAGGCTAGTCCTCCGGTTCTGGGCTTGTGGTTGCAGGTCCAGGTGTCCCTCCTGGTCTGGAGGAAGAGAGGTCTTCGACCTCTAGTTTTCAAGTGGCTGGGAGTCACTTGGGTGTCCCTCCGGTTGGGAGGAAGAGGGAAGTCTGTTTCCCTGGTCAAGCTGTGTGGCAGCAACTATTTGCAGACTGTGTCTACTTGGTTCTAGCATTTGCTAGTGAAGCCTCACTCCGGTTGGGAGTGAGGGGTGGATGTAGGTCTGTGGACCGAACCACCTAAATATCTTGTGCAGTGGCTTGCTTGATTGTTTGATTGCTTCCGCTAAATGCTTGGATAGGCACGCCCATAAGTTTGTATTTGAGTTGAAACGAATTAGTTCTATCCTGTGCCCTTATCTAGCATCCTTATTTTAATTTGGCCATTTTCTGTAGAAGGATACATTCACCCCCCTCTGTATCCGGGCCAAGCACCCTAACAGTGAGCACTTCCTCGCACTCGACGTGGCGCAGAGCCAGAGTCACTAGCTCGGCAAGGGTCGAGGGAGGGTGGAGGACGAGTTCGCGGTGGAGATTCTCATCCCGGGTACCCCCGGTCAGGGCGGTTGTGGCCGAGGCCACATCCAGGCGGGGGATTCGGAGGGCTTCCAATTTAAACCGGTGGACGTAAGCCCGGAGCCTTTCCCCTTGCGCCTGTTTGAGGGCCAAGAGCCCCGCCACCGACCTTGGGGGGGCACTTCCGGCAAAGCTCTCCTTGAAGACTCGCCCGAACTGCTTGAAGTCTCGGATGGATCCGGGGGCGAGGGCCCGGAACCATGCTTGAGCGCCCTGGACCAGAGTGGTCACGAAGGCTCGGCACTTGATGGGGTCCGATGCTCCGTGTAGAGTCATCAGGGCGTCGAAGCTATCATAATGATCGGCCGGGTCGCCTTGGCCATCGTAAAGCTTGAAGGTTGGTATGGGGGCTCTGGGAGATACCTCCACCTTCAAGATATACTCAGAGAACGGGGATTTCTCCTCGTCTTCCGGGGAAGGGGCCTTCTGCAGGGCGCGAAGGGCGCGCTCCTGCTCAGTGAAGCACCTTTCGAAGTCTCGTAGCCAGAGGGATAGCTCCGATTGCTGTCGTGCTGCGAGGCTAGGGGGGTGCCTTGGTGGTCTCCGGGGGCATTGGCTTCCGGATCGGGCTGTTGCGCCCCCTGCCTTCCTTTCCTTGTGGTGGAGGAGGCCTCTTGCTCCGGAGGCGGAGCTTGCGAGGGTCCTCCGACCCTGTTACAGATGAGCTGCTGGCCGCGGAGGGTGAAGCGGCCCCCAGCTGTGTGCTGGGATGTACTCCTGCGGGGGGGGCTCCCCGACGGGCCCCGGGACCTTGCATCCCTGGCCGCCTGGGTCTTCATGAGATCCACGAGGACATCCAGTTTGGCGTTGAGGGCCTGGAAGGCTTCGGCGCCACCGTAGGGGGGTAGCCCCGTTGTCGCGGGGGGGGGGGGGGGGGGGGTGGTGGTGGTCCGTCGGCGGGGATGCTGGAGTTGGAGGGAGGGTTCTGTGAGGCCCTGGAAGGGTCATCCCCTGCCGCTACCACGGCCTTACCCCTCTCGCCGGCGGACCTCCTCCCTGAGCTCCTCCGCACCATGTTGGCTCTTCGTGCGTTTCCCACAAACGGCGCCAGATGAAGAGGTGAAATCTTGCGCTGGTTCCTGAGCTGGCTGGTAATCACCAAGATGATGAACTGTAAGACAGGGAAACGGGTCAGAGGGCCCAGGGGGATTCCCTGGGGTAAAATCCTCCGACGCTCAAGTCAGTAGAGCAATGGTGGGAGCAGCGATAGGGAGGGGGAGATGAGGGCGCGAGATCCCTCTCCACCGATGGGGTGAAGTGGTCCTTGCTCAGGAGTTTGGGGGTGGAATCATACCCTTCTTGACTTGCCTTTCGCCGGAGGGTATCCCAGGTTTTTATAGTGCGCCGTCTTCTGGAGTCCTACAAGCTGAGAGGTCTCCGGTGGAGGTTACGTCCTCGTCGTGGGCTTTGATGGCCTCATCGTGGGGGCGTTATCCTCGCGGGGAAAACGGAGCTCCTGGACTTCTTATTGTTTGGCCCACTGTGGACTCTAACGGCTGCAATGATTTCATCGGTCGTCCCGAGCTTAAGGGGGCCGGCCCTATCAGGCGATAGGCCTAGCTCGGTGAGGAGATGGGTCGGATAGACCGACTGGCGCTTCCCCCCTTCGGGCGGAGGGGTAGCTCGTGCGCGGGTCTTCCTGTGACCTGACCGAGGCTCGGGCTCTCCGAGCCTTGGGGCCGCCTAGGAGAGTTGTTTCCTTGAGCATCGTTTTATTGGGCTTTTTCCGAGTGGGCCCTGTGGGCTGTCACTTGGGCGAGCTTGCCTCGTTGGGCCTCGTTGGGCCTAGTTGGGTCTGCTCTTTGAGTGGGCTGCAGGAATCCCCCTCTCCAGTCGCTATTTCCTACTTCTCAGTTTTATCGTGTTTTGGCCCATATCGCGGGTCTTCTTAGCACTTCTATCTCACATCCGAGATGGAGTCCCTGTTTACACATCGTTTCACGCTTACACCTCAACTCTTGGTGATGATTGGACCCTCCGTGGGATATTCCTTCCTTCGGACTGGTACTTACTTCATTGAGACCTTTGTAAGTCTACGTTAGTCTTGGATTCCCTCGAGGCAGCCGAGCTAGTTGTACCCCAAAAATCTTGGAACCCTGCTAGTCATGTCACTCTCAAGAAACATGACATTCTAGCCCTCATAGAGTGCTATTTCTGGCCTTTGTGAGTAGTATGTCTCTGTCTGGAATTAGCGACTAGGACATGGGCGCCAAAAGGATTGGCGACCAAGCTAGTGGGCACTAAACATCGAATTAGCGGCCGTCATATGGATGCTATTTCTTCGTGCATGTACTATTCAGAGGAATGAGCGACCACGACAGTGGATGCTATTTCTGTAATTGGAGGTTGTCTGAGTGGATGCCAATTACCCAGTTTCATGATATGTCATGGTTTTTCATACAATTTATCGGTATGTCATCCTTGTTCAAGTTCTGTCCTTGAACTCCTTCATTCTGTGAAATCTACCTTATCATCCTACAATGGCTTATTCCTTTGGAATTATATTGGCTATAAACTATAATGGATGTCTAAAAATATATACATGACTCAATGCTGGCGCATATGGGGCCCGATCTGGTCCTGGGAGGAGCACCCGAAAGTAGTTATGCCTATGGGAGCTATATTGATCACGGTGTGGCATTACACCGAAGTGCATGACTTTCTAGATTATGGCATTCCACGAATCTCGTGCTTGACTTAACTTGACATGACTTGAGTTGCCTGGAATGGATATTTACTTGCTTGAAATTATAATAGCCAATTCTCATGACATGACTTGATATTGCGTACTTGAACTTCTTGATAGCTTTACATGAATGTCTTGAAATCTTGCTAGTCCATCTATATCAATTCTTGTTATTTTCACTCTCGACATTATCATGCGTTCATGCTTAGCTATACTTGCATTCATGTAACATGTAATTTACTTAAAGCAAGCTTATACATGAGATATAATTCCTACTGAGCGTTCGCTCACCCTAGTTTTTCCCCTATTTTTCAGGTAATTCCGATGATGAAGATCATTCGGATGGGAATGGACACGAGGGAAGAGTGTAGAGCCGTTCCGACTATTGAAGATGTTATCTAGTCGTGTCTTCTCTTTTCTTGAGTCATTATTGTATTTTCCCTTATATTGAGTCTAGCAACTTTACTTTTGACAATGTAATGAATTTCTCTTTGGGAGTATTAATGAAATAAAGAGATTGGTGTTATTTCTTGCTATTTGCGAGCTCTATCTATATGTCGAATTCCTTATGCTCTGATTGACATGATCAATATAAAGTCGTCACGCATACTGGGTTCCTTCCACGCTCGAGGCATAATAGTTTTTATGGTATCAAAGCCTAGGTATTCAATTTCCTAGGAACCCAAGTCCAAGGATAGGTTATTTCTATCTCCCGGTGAGATGGGTAGAGCCATGGGTTAAGTCTTATGTTGACGTCCAACCCTATAGTTAAAATATGAAACTAATTAGACTTAAAATTCTCTTGTAGATCATGGCCGCCAAGAGAGCTCAATGGCGCGAGATGCAACGCACCATTCAAGGCCTTACACAGGTGCTACAACAAGTGGCACAGGGCAGAGCAAATCGTGGAGCGGGAGATCTCCACCGTAGTTTTTGCAATATGAACTCGCCAAAGTTCCTCGGCTCGTCCGACCTCGACGATGTCGAACACTGGATCAAGGAGATAGAAAGGATATTCCATGTTATGCAATGCACGGATGAGGAAAAGGTGTTATTAGCGACTTTCCAATTGGGGCGGAATGCTCGCTTTTGGTGGGAGTCGATGGAGCTACTTTACCCCATGAGCAAGTTACGTGGGGTGAGTTCGTAGAATATTTCAATAACAAATATTTCTCAGACCGGATACAAGAAAAGAAAGCCACAGAATTTGCTGCGCTCAAACAAAGGACTCTATCAGTGGCCGAGTATGCGGCCCAATTCTCTAGGCTGTCGAGGTATGCACTACATCTAGTATGTACCGAGAAGATGAAGGCTAGGAGATTTCTTAATGAACTTTGGCCGCAATATATTACCCAACTGGCATCGATGGACATTCAAGTCTACTCGGAAATGGTACGGCGAGCTCAGTTATTAGAAGACTCCATGGAGCTATCCATCCGGATCTTTGGGAAAGACAAGAAGGAGCACGTTACAAGCTCTAGCACTTTCAAACCCACATTCAATAAGAAGAGGTCTAGCAATGGAGGAGATTCCGCCCAAGAGAAGAGGTTTAAGAAGGTTAACAAGCCCTTTTCTATTACTACCACACCTTCCAAAGAGGTGTGCAAGCATTGTGACAAGGCCGGCCATAAGGCCGCGGAGTGCTGGAAAAGGTTGGGAGCGTGCCTTCATTGTGGAAGTCTGGATCATCGGATTTACCCGGATTACCCCCGGAGAGAGAAGTGGCCTTTACCATTGACCTTGTCCCTGGTGCTAGCCCAGTTTCTAAGGCACCATATAGAATGTCCCCCACCGAACTAAAAAAATTGAAGGAACAATTGATGGAATTATTAAAGAAGGGTTTTATTAGACCAAGTGCTTCCTTGTGAGGAGCACCTGTACTATTTGTCAAGAAGAAAGATGGATCGATGAGACTCTGCATTGATTATCAGCAGTTGAAGCACCTTAATATCAAGAACAAGTATCCACTACCGAGGATTGATGAACTATTTGATCAAATATCTGGAGCTAAACATTTCTCAAAGATTGATCTCAGGTCAGGATATCACCAATTGACGATCAAGGATAAGGATATTCACAAAACTGCATTCCAGAGCAGGTATGGGCATTACGAATTTACTGTCATGTCTTTTGGACTAACAAATGCCCTTGCAGTCTTTATACAGTTGATGAACAGCATATTCAGGCCTCATCTAGACCAATTTATTATGGTCATTATTGATGATATATTGATTTATTCAAAGACCGAGGAAGATCACGAAGAGCATATAAGGACTGCATTACAAATATTAAGGAAGAATCAACTCTATGCCAAGCTTAGTAAATGTGATTTTTGGCTCGAGGAGGTATCTTTCCTAGGGCATGTGATTTCGAAGAATGGCATATATATCTGTGGATCCATCAAAGGTCGAGGCTGTGAAGAATTGGAAAAGGCCGACTAATGCAACTGAGATCCAGAGTTTATTGGGTTTAATGGATATTATCGATGATTCGTCAAGGAATTCTCCAAGATCATTGTCCCTCTTACTAGGCTGACGCACAAGGAGATTCCTTATGAGTGGAATGAAGATTGTGAATGAAGCTTTCAAGCATTGAAAGATCATTTGACGACTGGCCCTATCTTAGCACTACCAATAGAAGGGGAGAAATTCGAGGTATATACTGATGCATCTAGTATTGGCCTCGGATGTGTGTTAATGCAACAAGGGAAGGTCATTGCCTACTCTTCCCGGTAATTGAAGAAGCACGAGGAGACCTACCCGGTGCACGACTTAGAGCTCACCGCAGTAGTATTTACTTTAACGATCTGGAGACACTATCTCTATGGAGAACAATTCATCGTGTACTCCAATCACAAGAGTCTCAAGTACTTATTCTCCCAAAAGGAATTGAACATGAGACAAAGACGTCGGCTAGAGTATCTCAAGGACTTCGACTTCACAATACAATATCATCTTGGCAAGGGCAATTCCGTAGCTGATGCCCTTAGTCAAAAGCCGAGAACGTTATTAGCCAACTGTATGATCCAAGAATGGAAGATGCTGGAACAATTTTCCAAGTTTGATATAAGCATGAACAAGGAGAAAGGGTGCATTACTCTATCACACATGAGGATACAACCAGATTTACTCTTTGAGATCAAGGAATTTCAAGACAATGACCCGGTGCTGGTGGAAGTTAAAGGCAAGTTCGAGAAGCAACATGATTTCAAGATAACATCTGATGGACGATTACTATTTCGAGAAAGGACATGTGTACCAGACTATCCAGAATTAAAGAAGAAAATTTTAGAAGAAGCTCACCGATCAAGGTATACAATTCATCCTGGAGGTACCAAGATGTACCAAGATTTGAAGCGAACATTTTGGTGGCCCAACATGAAAAGGGAGGTAGCGGACTTTATTTCTCACTGTCTCACATGCCAACAAGTTAAGGCGGAACACCAAAAGCCCGCTGGTAAGTTACATCCTCTAGACATTCCCAAGTGGAAGTGGGAAGATATCGACATGGATTTTATCATGGGTTTGTCTAAATCTAAAGGGAGACATGACGGAATATGGGTCATCATAGATCGATTGACCAAGTCGGCTCACTTCTTTCCTATAAAGAGCCGATGATCGGTTGATGTTCTAGCCGCCTCATACAACAAAGAACTCGTTAGACTACATGGAGTTCCCATTTCAATCATGTCTGACCGAGACCCGCGCTTCACTTCTCATTTTTTGAAGGGTCTATAACATTCGTTGGGGACGAGACTCAATTTCAGCACAACTTTTCATCCTCAAACGGATGGTCAGACCGAGAGAACAAATCAAGTTGTAGAAGACATGCTACGGGCTTGTGTTATTGATTTTAGTGGAAGCTATCATGATCATCTACCCGTAGTCGAGTTTGCATATAACAACAGTTACCAGGCAAGTATTCAAATGGAACCCTTCGAGACATTATATGGAAGGAGTTGTCACTCGCCATTATGCTGGGACGAAGTTGGGGAAAGGCAAATTCTATGCCCATATATGGTATGGGATACGATTGAGAAAGTGCAACTCATTAGACAAGGACTCAAGATTCAGTCGAGACAAAAGACATATGCAGATACTAGAAGAAGAGACTTGGAGTTCCAAGTTGGAGATCACGTCTTTCTTAAGATTTCCCCAAGATGAGGCATTAGAAGATTTGGTGTTAAGGGCAAGCTTACACCAAGATATATCGGTCCCTTCGAAGTGCTAGAAAGAGTTGGCGAGGTTGCCTATCGAATCACCTTGCCACCGCAACTATCCGAAGTCCACAATGTATTTCACATCTCTATGCTTAAGAAGTATGTTCATGATCCGTTCCACGTCATAGATCATGACAACCTAATGATACAAAAGAACCTCACATATGAATAAAAGCCAGTAAAGATCGTTAATCGAGAGTTTCGTGTACTGCGGAATAAGGTTATTCCCATGGTGAAGGTTCAATGGAATAAAAGTTTCGAACATGAAGCCACATGGGAGACCGAAGAATCTATGAAGAGAAGATTCCTCAACTTATTTCAGGATCGTAAGTACTCTGCACCCTCCATGTCTATATGAAAATGAATTTCGGGACCAAATTATTTTAAGTGGGGGAGGGTGTAGCACCCCGGATAAAATTGATGGGGAATAAATTTTCCTAAATGAATTAAACATAATAAATGCCCTAAATAAATTTAAAAAGTCTAGTAAAGCCCAACACCTCTAACAAAATGGGATTAGCATTTTGAAACCCAACCCATACAAATTAAAAAGGGCTTAACTTTATATGTGAGTGGGCCTTATTAGTAATGGCCCATAACCCTTCCCTCATTAAAAAGGGTGTATAGGATATATACACAAATAGATATACGTTAAGGGTTGTTTCAAAAGCCAACCTTTATCACCTTCGGAGCCTGCATGGGAAAGGGACTGTAGGGTTTATATCCAACTGGGGAAAATGACAGTCAATGAGGAAAGAAAGAAAATCAACATAGAAGTTTTAACCCATTAGGATTCTTTACGTGGGAACTTAATCCTCATTAGGAAGCTTAAACCCCAATTCTATAAATAAAAGCACCTCTCGAACGAGCGAAGGCTACTGTTGCTGCTACATTCCGAGGAGCCATGTGCCGATGTCATCTTCCTTCATTGCTTCTCTACTGTGCTGGTGCGTGAAGACGTGAGGACCTACATCTTTGTCTTCCTCCTGCAGCTGTTGATGAGAAGAAGCTTTGCTTGTTCCTCTCTTCTTCCTTCGTATTCCTCCTGCTTCCGTTGTATTGTCTGTTGCTACTGCTGCAGTTACTCTTATTCTTCCTATTCTTTCCAGTTCTTCTCGTTCGTTGTTCCTAATCAACTAAACGAGGTAGGTTTTCTCAAGTTCTAAGCCCAAGAGGATAGTAAATAGAATATTACATGCATATACTATCATAACAGCATGTTTATATCTTGCATCTGTGTTTCTGATCTTGAGTTTACGTAGTTTTTAGGTTTTTTATCTGCATAAAAAATAGCGACCAATGCAGTGGCCGCTGATTAATGAACAACCGTGCAGAAGGTCGCTAATTCTTGAATTGGCTACAGTCTTCTAGCCGCAAATTAATGAGTGATCATCACCCCGTCGCTATTTTCTATTAGAACAATTAATAAATAACCCATGTTTAAAATTAAATAATTATGGAACCATGTATATGAAAAACATGTTATGCATATTTATGGATTCCTCATATTTATCTTTACTTGTTCATGCTATCAGTTTCCTGATAATCCCCATAAACATCAAAGTAGCACTCTTAATCCCTAAATGAACAATATTTCGCTTAAATGAACAGTAGCATGTGTGTAAAAACGTACCTATCTGATGCTTTATAACATGTACACGGTAAATAATGAGCGACTGTATGAACAACAACTTATTCTTGATATGGCGCCTCTGTACAGAGTCCATGATTCTTGTTTTATTATTTAAAAAAGAAAATAATGTAGAAAAATATAAATTAACGATCATGTCTTGGATGCTATTTAAAGATATGGCGCCTTCTTGGAAGGTCGCCCATGCTTGTGAAAAACTATACAATTTCTATAAAATATTGATTTGGCAGCGTTGTGGACAGTCACATATTTATATAGCGCCCTCCTGAGTGGTCACTATTTCCTGCTTCTCAGTTTTATCGTGTTTTGGCCCATATCGCGGGTCTTCTTGGCACTTCTATCTCACATCCGAGATGGAGTCCCTGTTTTCACGTCGTTTCATGCTTACACCTCAACTATTGATGATGATTGGACCCTCCGCAGGATATTCCTTCCTTCGGACTGATACTTTCTTCATTGAGACCTTTGTAAGTCTACGCTTCTTGGATTCCCTCAAGGCAGCCGAGCTGACTGTACTATAAAAACCCTAGAACCCTGCTAGTCATGTCACTCTGAAGAAACATAACATTCTAGCCCTCATAGAGTGCTATTTCTGGCCTCTGTGAGAAGTCTATCTCTGTCTGGAATTACCGACTAGGACATGAGCGCCAAAAGGAATTAGTGGCCATGCCCGTCGGCGCTAAACACCGAATTAGCGGCCGTCATATGGACGCTATTTCTTCGTGCCATGTACTGTTCACAGCAATGAGCGACCACGACAGTGGTTGCTATTTATGTAATTAGAGGCTGTCTGAGTGGACGCTAATTACCCAGTTTCATGATATGTCATGGTTTTTCATGTGATTTATTGGTATGTCATCCTTGTTCAAGTTCTGTCCTTGAACTCCTTCATTATGTGAAATCTACCTTATCATCCTACAATGGCTTATTCATTTGGAATTCTATTGGCTATAAACTATAATGGATGTCTAAAAATATATACATGACTCAATGCTGGCGCATATGGGGCCCGATCTGGTCCTCGGAGGAGCACCTGAAAGTAGTTGTGCCCATGGGAGCTATATTGATCACGGTGTGGCATTGCACCGAAGTGCATGACTTAATTTCTAGATTATGACATTCCACAAATCTCATGCTTGACTTGACTTGACATGACTTACGTTGCCCGGAATAGGTATTTACATGCTTGAAATTATAATATCCAATTCTCATGACATGACTTGATATTGCGTACTTGAACTTCTTGATAGCTTTACATGAATGTCTTGAAATCTTGCTAGTCCATCTATAGCGATTTTTGTTATTTTTACTCTAGACATTATCATGCGTTCATGCTTAGCTATAATTGCATTCATGTAACATGTAATTTACTTAAAGCAAGCTTGTACTTGAGATATAATTCCTACTGAGCGTTCGCTCACCCTAGTTTTTTCCCTATTTTTCAGGTAATTCCGATGATGAAGATCATTCGGATGGGAATGGACACATGTAAAGAGTGTAGAGTCATTCCGACTATTGAAGATGTTATCTAGTTGTGTCTTCTCTATTTCTTGAGTCATTATTGTATTTTCCCTTTTATTGAGTCTAGCAACTTTACTTTTGGCAGTGTAATGAATTTCTCTTTGGGAGTATTAATGAAATAAAGAGATTGGTGTTATTTCTTGCTATTTACGCGCTGTATCTATATGTCGAATTCCTTATGCTCTGATTGACATGATCGATATAAACTCGTCACACATACTGGGTTCCTTCTGCTCTCGGGGCATGACAGGTCCCCTCTTACGGCCTGGGTAATGTCATTCTGCCCACTAGTGGGGCAGGCCAATGGTGGTGACATCCGGGCTTGTGTCGGCAGCTTGTAGGAGAAGCGCCTTCGCTCGTACTTCCTGCCGTATCTTCTTTCATTTGAATAAATATTCGTCTGTCGGTCATGAGCACGGAAGGCTGGTCTTCGAGACGCCCAGGCTGGCGCCTCGGTCTTCTTGTCTTCATCTTCTTTTTCTTCTTTCTCGAGCCGGTCGATCTTGACAGGCTCTGGTTTGATTGATGTTAGGGCCCACCTCTTGGGGACCCACACTTGCTTGAATTTGGCCTACTTTGGGGCCGACCTTTGCTTCGATTTGGACCTGATGCGGTCCTCTCGATCTTGAGTCAGTGCTTGAAACTGGTTGTGCACCGGCACGGTTGGTAGCACCCGGTCGGGTAGGATCATGGCCTGGCGGCCGTTCAGAAATACTCGAACTCCTCCGATCATTATGGATTTGCCCGAGACAGAGAGCCGGCCTTGCAGCGTATCGGCCGTCTTCTTAGCTGACCTCTTGGCAGTCTGAGTGCGCTTCTTTCTCGCATCAATGTGGTGGACAAAATAGCCCACTGCCTTCACGTCTTCGGGTGTCGCCTCCACGGGGGCGACGGGCTCGACCTCTTGGGTCTCCAAGAGGTCCACGAACATGACCCCCAGCAAGTTGGGAAACCCAACTACCTGGGGAAAGTCACCGAATTGGATCGGCACCGCCAGATAGCCATGGTCCGGATGGCTTGCAACCACCAACGGACCAAAAGTGATGCCCATTGGTTTCTTCAGAAATTAATCCCTCGTACAATTTCAAATTACGAAAGCTAGAATCTTGGAAAAGGTCGCCGGGCCCCTAATCCTGGTGAAGAGATGAGAGGAGATATGGTCCCACCGGGCATGCCAACTTGTTGGACGCACTCTAATGATCTGTATATCGATATCATTATATCTTTTATCGGTTTATCATTTTATCAAGTGCGAGAGCGTGCCCGCCACCTAGGTGACAATGTGTTCGGGCTTCGAGACTGGAGTGGTCCAAAGCCCATGGTGCGCTCCGTCTGACTGACTAGACGATTGTGGGTATCGGGTCGGGACATAAGACCTACCGTGCCATAAAGGTCACGGTGTTAATTACATCCCCTCGGAGAGGGCAAAACCTCTAATTACTAGCCAAGATAAGATCAGTTTTCATTAATGAATGGAAGCCTCATTGAAACTATCAAAATCCCCTACATTAGGGTGTAAGATGGTATTCGAGTATCATGTCAGCCTCATGTCGACCATTTTTCATATTCGGACAGGCGTCCGGATTGAGAAATGTCCCAAGTATATGTTTGATACCGGGACAAATGTATGCCAGGGTACGACAAATTCGATATCTGAAGGATGAAATAATTTCTGTTAAATCCCGGTTAAGATAGTCAAAAATCAGTGGGTTATTGGCCCGGTGCGAGGTCGGGCTATGCCCATAATGGGGGCGACCCTTGGGGTGAAGCATGACCCGCGTAAGCATCATTAATGTTCCCGACGCTAAGGGTCGATAGGGAGATGTTCCGGAAAAGACACCGTTGAATTATTATGTTTTCCCTTTTGTTATTATCATTATTTTTCTTTTTTTTGGTTATTTCTAAATTTTTTATTACAGTTCATCGTTTATCTTTCTTTTTCTGACTTTTTGAGAATTAGCAGCCACACAGATAGGCACCATTTCCTCAGCCCAGAGGAATTGGCGTCACTATGCACGGGCGCTGATTCTGATTTCTTCTGATTTTTGTAAGCAAATTTTAAGTGAATGAATTAGCGCCCCTCCAACAGGCCGTTGATTAATTAGCGACTTTCCCGCAGCCGCTATTTCTTTATTTCTCTTATTCTGTTAAATTTCTTAATTCAAAGAATTGACGCCTCCCCAGAACGTCGTTAATTAATTAGCGACCGTTTAAGTGGACATTAATTACAAATTTTATTCTTTCTTATATCCATTTCTTAAATAGAGAATTAGCGCCTTTCCAAAAGCCTGTCCATTAATTAGCGACTCTTTATGCAATCGTTAATTACAATTTTTTTTCTTATATCAAATTCTTAAACAGAGAATTAGCGCCTTTCCAGAAGGCCGTTCATTAATTGGTGGCTGTTTACGCTGTCATTCATTCTGAATTTTATCTCTTTATGTCAAATTCTTAATTCGGAGAATTGGCACCTTTCTAAGCGGGCGTCGATTAATTAGCGTCAATAAGTTGGGCGTTGATTCTTGTAATTAGCAACGCTTGGGGTGGACGTCAATTCCTTTAATGGCAGAGGGATAAAACAGAGACCTCTGCCGTTGATTCAAACTTGTTCATTTCATCATCTTTCGGCTTGTTTCAACATCATTTGATCTAGCTTTGTTTTAGGTCAACAAGGTCGTCTCCTTGACCTTGGGTTCATGGCGGCCGTGGAGGGGGCCCCAGTGGCCCCCGCTGCCCTCCCTCCGCGTCTATCTCCTTCGTCTTCGTCCCCCTCTATTACTTTTCCCGTTGGTGGTCGTTCGTTTGCTGAGGTGCTTACTTCGTCCATGAAGCCACCAGTTGTTCATGGAGCTGTTAATGCTCCAGCTTCCACGGATGGAGGTGAACCCGCTGTTTTCTTAAGTGCGGAGGAGCTGTCTGCCTCATTGGAACCTTTTGCTTTCTCTTTGGTTGCTAGAACCCCATTTGGAAGATCGGCATTCCCAGACATCAGGGCTCATCTCACTCACCACTGTGGATTCAAGGAGGACTTTATTGTTAGTGCCCTGGACTCTCGTCATCTTCTGCTTCGTTTTCGAAATCAGGAGGATTATCTTCAGCTGCTTTTGAGGGATAGTCTCTATGTCCATGGTCGGCTCTTCAAAATTTTCAAATGGTCTATGAATTTTTCCCCCGAGGAAGATTCGCCCATCCTCCCAATTTGGATTGCCTTCCCTGGTTTGCCGGTTAATTTCTTCATTGAACCCATGCTTCATTCTATTGCGGGCAACGTTGGCAATGTACTGAAGATTGATATGTATACTTTGAACCTTTCCAATACCATGGAAGCCCGTGTGTGTGTAGAGCTGGATGTCTCAAAGCCCCATCCCCAAAGGTTATGGATTGGAATTCCCGGAGGAGGGGCTTGGCAAAAAATTGTTTACTCTGATATCCCAAAATTCTGTTCTGGTTGCTCACGACTCGGTCACAACTTGGATGATTGTAAAAGGAAAAAACCTTCTCATTTGCTGCCAACTCATGGTCTTGTCCGACATAATTATCAACACAGGAAAGTTTGGATGCCCGCTAATTCAAGCCAGAATGCTAACGCAAATGCTAATATTCCAGTAGATACCGAGACTGGAAATACGGACAAGGCTATTGCACATGGCTCATTGGTTAACAAAGTACCTGCTCTCAAGCCTCTTAACATGGCTGAGATTGTGCTGGGGTCCCCAATGCATGATATGGATTTGGTGCCTGTTTGTCAGATGGTAAATGTGTCCTATAAGCAGTCTTTGGCGAAGTCTGATGATTGCAATGAGGAAACAAATAATATCTCAAATGATCCAGTTTCGATGCCAATTCCACCTTTAGAGCTCCCTTCAAACCAAATAAACCAGCATGGTACGCTGGTCCCTGTCCCTGAAATTTCATTTGTCGATTCTCACTGTGTTTTGGTTACACAGGAAAATGTCTCTAAGGCCATTGGTCCCAAGCAGCAATTGCAGAATGCAGATTTAGACTCTAGAAGAAAGGCTATTGCTAAGACTACTACATCTGATAACATGAGAGTCATGCTTACTGATCGACCGGGAGCCACAACTAGATCCATGACCAAGTCGGGGTCTGTGGGTAATATTCCTGATCTTCTTCCATCAACATGAATTTTATTATTTGGAACATAAGAGGCATTGGAAATGACACTTCCGTTGGTCGGGTTAAACTTCTTATCAAGAATCATAACATAGACTGTGTTATCTTATTAGAGCCCAAAATAAATGTTAATAATCTTGATAGTATTTGTAGAAGGTTGGGTATGAATAAAGCCTATGCCAATAAAGATGACTTTGCACACATTTGGGTTTTATGGAGGGACCCTTTGGACTTCTCTATTCTGAGTAGAGATGAACAGCAAGTAACTATCATTCAAGCAAATCTTGCTTCTCCTATTTTTCACTTAACCTGTGTTTATGCTAAGTGTACTGCTGCTGAGAGACAGATTCTGTGGGCCTCTCTAAACTCAATGCATTCTCAAATCATTGGACCTTGGCTAGTTGCAGGAGACTTTAATTGCATTCTGCACACTGATGAGAAGTTGGGTGGTAATTCCCCCAATATGGGTGCTATTTCGGATTTTGCACAATGTGTCTCTGATTGCTCTCTTGTTAATGCTGGATACATGGGCTCAAAATTTACATGGCACAATAATCAAGCTGGGAGCAAAGGTATTTGGGCCAGGTTGGACAGGGTGCTCACAAATTCTGAATGGCTGACTGTATATCCTTTTTCTGTTGTGCATTTATCCAGAGAAGCATCCGACCATGCTCCTTTACTGGTGAAGTCACTTTCTCAGGTCAATTTCAAGAGCAGATTCTACTTTTTAAAAATGTGGACCACGCATGATAAATATCTTGGGGACATCCAATCTTGCGGGAACAACAGCCCGGTGGCCTCTTCACCAATGACTAATTTATACTTGAAGCTAAAATACTTAAGGAAAATGCTCCAGAGCTGGAACAAGCATACATTTGGGAATGTACACCTCAACCTGATGGCAGCTGAAGATGATGTCCTTGAAGCTGAGCAGTTCTATGATTTAAATCCCACGGAGGAAAATTATGCAATACTGGAGAAAGCCAAGACAACCCAATCCAAAAGACTCCTACAACAGGAATGCTTCTGGAGACAAAAGTCTGGAATTCGTTGGCTTCTAGAGGGGGATAGAAATACAAAATTTTTCCATGCTTCCACAATGGCCAAGAGACATAAACACAGAATCACTCAACTTCGGAATTCAGCTGGTTTTCTTACCTCTGATCATGATGAAATGAAAGATATAGCAGCCTCCCATTTTCAAAAGGCCTTCAGCTCACAACACCACTATATTGAAGAGTCTTCTCTGAACTGCATACCTAGCCTGGTTCATCAGGATGATAACAAGATGCTATGTGCTATCCCCTCAGATGATGAAATTCACAAAGCTATTTTCACTTTATCTTCAGATAGTGCTCCAGGTCCCGATGGCTTTACAGGTTCATTCTATCAAACTGCTTGGCCCATTATAGGTGGACTAGTTGTTAGTGCTGTTAAAGAAGCTTTCAGTACTCAGCTTCCCCTGCCCAGAAGTGTGACTTCTACCTTAATAGCTCTCATCCCCAAGAAATCAAATTCAACAGAAATTTCAGATTTTAGGCCTATTAGCTTATGTAATTTTTTCTATAAAATCATCTCCTTCATTGTTAACAAAAGGTTGGCCTCAATTCTACCCAAGCTTATTTCCATGGAGCAGACTGCCTTTGTGAAAGGAAGGCATATCATAGAGAACATTGACTTAGCACAAGAATTGACAAATGAACTGGGAAGGAAAACAAGGGGCAAGAATATAATGTTCAAACTAGACATGGCAAATGCTTATGATAGACTAGAATGGGATTTTCTATTTGCTGTCCTCCACAAATTTGGTTTTAGCTTGTCTTTCATCAATTTGATTGAGAAGATGGTAAATAATTGCTGGTTTTCAGTTTTATTAAATGGGGATCCAGCATGCTTTTTTAAGTCAACCAGAGGTGTAAGGCAAGGAGATCCAGTTGCCCCTTCTCTATTTATCATTGCTGAGGAATCTTTAAGTAGATCTCTAAAAGAGGCCTATTCAAATGGCAGTGTTGAATGGTTTTCAGGGCCCAGCAGATGTCCTCCAATTTCACATCTATTGTTTGCTGATGACACCCTTCTTTTCACTAAAGCAAGCATCACTTCAGTCAGGAATCTGATCAATGTCTTAAAAATTTATGAAAGAGCCTCGGGTCAGTCAATAAATGTCAGCAAAAGTGGATTTTTCATCCACCCCAAGATCCATATGACCGTTGCCAATCGGATTCAGAACTACACAGGTTACTCTCACCATGCATGTAATGCCCTGGATCCTTGGTAGGTCTTGTTGGATCTTCATTGGATCTTTTGGATTGGTTTCGTTGAGTTTTTGGTTCGCTTTTGTGGCTTCCGAGTTGAGTTTGACGAGCCGTGTGGGTTTTTCTCATGTACTAGTTACGGAACCCTACGGTGAGTTTGTTTGTCAATTCTCAAACTCGTGGATGCTACAGCGACGATGTACTCTTCGAGCCGGTCGTTTCGGCTATTTTTGTGTATTTTTCTGAATTTGTGTATTTTTGGCGCATTTTCAGAATTTTTGGAAATTAGGAAAATTTCCAAATTTCTTTTCTTTTTATTTCCTTTTCTTCTCTCCTCCCTTCTCATTCGCCGCCGCCGTCTCTCTCTCTTCCGTTCTCTCTTGTTTCGCCTCCTCGGCTCCGACTGTAGACGGGGTGCCTAGAGGCGCGTGTTGTGGACGTGATGGAGCTAGCTAGGTGCGCGATGGGGCGAGGATCGGATCGATTCTGGCGCGATCCCGAATGGTGGATTCAAAGCCGGTGAAATCGGTTCGCGAGTGGTTTTCGGCGTGGTTTAGTCCCTTCGGGGCACGGTTTCTTCGGTGGAGGTAGGGTGACGGTTCCTCACTTCTTCCTCTCCGTTTTCCCTGCCATTGCACGTCGTTCGGCAAGGAAACGGTCGAGTTTGGGCTTGTTTTGCCTAAACGTTGATTTTCGTGGTTTGTAGGGTTTGCCGGAAAACGGCGACCGTTTGCGGTGTAGTTAGTTTTAAACTGACCGCTGGGATGTTAGGATCCCATCCACGTTAATTTCGTGTTGATTGGTGTTCATTCGAGGCCGGTAGAAGTCCGGGAACCTCGGTGACCCATTTTGGGTCGATTTGATGAAATCGCCCGGATCTTGTGTTTTTGAGCTTGCATGTGGGGTTTTTAGCACCCTAGTGTTGTTTTCCAGCGTTTGGGTTTGTTTCCCCTGCGCTTCGGCGTGTATGGGGCGTGGAACGGGCCGATTTGGCCATTCCTATGTTTTCCCGCCGTGACCGATGTAGCGGTCGTTTCAGAGGCCGTTACTTGGCTCTGACGGCCCTACGATAGACCGCCACTTCGTTTGGCGTTCTTGAGAGTTTTTGGCTTCTGGGTATGTGACGGCCCTGGAGTGGCGCGTCACACCCATGTAACGCGCCTGAGCCTGTGCGTTACATGCCTTTTGTCGTTTTGTGTGCCGAGTATGGCGGTTCCTCTGACGGCCTTGTGGAGGTGCGTCAGAGGTGTGTAACGCGCCCATGGTTGGCCGTTACATGTCCTGTGTTCGTGCTTTGACTGGGCGTTGACCGTGTAAGGCGGTTGATGCGGCGGTCATGTTCCCGTGCGTCACAGCGTTGTAACGCGCCTAGTGTAGGCCGTTACATGCTGTTTGGCTGAGGGCTGGGTGTTGTGCTGTTCTATGATGTAACGGCCGTGCCCCCGTGCGTCGTTTGGATGTAACGCGTCCGGTGTGGACCGTTACATGCCCCTGGCCGTTGTTTTGAACCTGTTGGTTCGTTCGTGGTATGTTGGCTCTGACGGCCCAGGTGGGGTGCGTCAGGTGTGTGTAACGCGCCCGGTGCTGGCCGTTACATGTTGTTTTCTGTGTTTTAGAGTTGATAGGGCGGTGTGAGTGACGGCTCTTCCCCGACCGTCGCTTGGAGTGTAACGGCCTAGGTCTAGACCGTCATATGCTTGTAACGGTCTAGGGGTGGCGCGTTACATGCCTTGTGCTCCGATTTCCGTTCCTTCGGTTTCTGCTTGTCTTGGCTTGGCCTTGTGGTCTGCCCGCTGTCCCGTGGATGTCTCCCGACGTCCTATGAGGGCTAGGACTACGTTGTAAGGTAGCCAGGAGTCTTCTTACTTGAGGTAGGATTTTCTATCCTACCTTTGCTTGTGTTTTGGTCTGGTTCCGGTCAACCCGGGGTGACCCAGTGGTTGACAGGTGACCTTGTGTGTGGGTGTCTTGGCGGTTCTGTCCAGTCCGAGACACTGGTTCTGGATGCCTCGAGGTGTCGCTTTACCTCGGTTTGTGTGTCCAGTTGTGTCTGAGGGTTTTTGGTGTTCCCTCAGGTCTCCGTGTGTTGTTTTCTGCGGAGCGTGGTTTTTCTGGCTTAGGATTAGACCGATTGGCAGCTTGTTCCGCTGTCTGTGACGATCTTGCCTTTGAGTCGTTCGACTCGGGATCGTTACGTGGTAGGTCTAGTTGCCTGGTCCTGAGTCTGTTGGCAGCGGTGGTACTGCCAGTGGTGCTTGGTGGTACGTGCGACAGGGCTTTCCTTAGACTGTCTGTACTCTAGCACTTGTGTTTTGGAGTCTGTGCCTTGTGAACCTCCACTAGTCGTAGCCTGTGACGTAGGCTTTTCTTAGTACGTCACCCACCGGGAGTGGTGGACGGGCAGTTCCCGTTACACGGTTTTTAAGCTAGTTCCGTGGGCCCCGGCCAGCGGTAGCGTCCTACCGAGGGGAATACTAGCTAGAGGCCTGGCCTAGGTACGGGTCAGTGTGTGCACACGTGGTCAGGGACTGGGGACTTGCGTCGACGGGCGTAGCCCTGACTAGTTACTTGCAGTTGTGGTGCTGCGGTCTTGTGTCCGTGAGGTGCCGTTTTTCCTTGGAACGTCGTTGTTCCTTGGACCTGGTTCTTGGTGTGTCTAGTCTCCCCCGTGCTGCACACGGTCGGGTAGACATGACACTTGTGGCGCAGTGTAAGACGTCAGTGGACGCATCTGGCTGTTCTTCTAGTGTGAGGGTACTCCTATCACTTGACCAGCGACTCTTGCATTTCTCGGAGCCGGTGTTCTCCTTTTCGTGTCGGCTAGTCTTGGCCTTGTCCAAGATTTGCTACCCTGGCTGTGTGGTCTGTTCTTGGCTGTGTTCAAGATGAGCCCGGGGTTGCGTGCACGATGTTCCAATCGTGTAGGCCGTCGTGATTGTTTTAGCCGTCTTTGCAGGTCTCCGTCTTAGACCTGGTGTCGGGTTGGCAGATCGGTAACTTCTGACTTTGTTGGATCAGAGTCGCCCTTGTGCTGTTGTTTGGAGTAGTTTGGGGTGCCGAGGTTAGTTCGGCCGCCACTTGTCTGGCTCGGGTTCTTCCCCTTTCTTGCTTGTTCCCTACTCCTACCTCCCGTCTGTTTACTACTGCCTGTAGCGTAGTTTTACAGCTTTTTAGTGTAGCCTTTCCTGCTTTGTTGCACTTGCTGTTTCTGTTGTTGCTTCCGTTGCACTGTGCGTTTTCCAGTGGGGATCCGCGTGACCCCTACTGAGTTTCTGTTTAGAGACTCACCCCTGCTTTTCAGGTGGGTTTCGCCTTCTTCCTCTGCTTTTCCTGGAGGAGCGCGTTTGCTGTAGCTGCCAGCTGTACCTGCGTTGGGCTTCCCCTGACTTCAGTGTACGTTTCTTTTTTATCAGACTGTACTTGTTGTCTTTCCTTTTGGACTGGACTCTGGTGTATAATTGTGTTAATTGAAATTTTTAATGAAAATGTAATTTTATTTCTGCTACTTTAGCAATCCAATCTAATGAAATTTAATTGCTTACTGTTATATCTGTGGCTTCAATGTATTCCACACACTCCTTTTTCCCTTCGGCGCTTTCCCGCGCTTGGGAGGCCTCGCGGGTCCCATGCGGTACCACGTGTATTCGGTAGTTCTACCGGGTACACCGGGTATCCGGAATCCGGGTCGCTACAGAGTGGTATCAGAGCTGTGTTCTGAGATGTTCAGAATTTCTTTGTCTGAATTATCAGAGCTCAGTCGTGTGAGATACATGGAAATCCAGATATACAGTTACCAGAGTCCTTGAGGTCCAGTACAGTCTCTTGCTGGCTTAGGTGTTGCGATGGTTATCGCGGTGCTTTTTGCGTATGGTCTTGTGCATGCTTGGTTGGCACTGTACGAGATGGTTTTGCTCTCGTCTGGGTGTGACGAGGTGCTTTGTTCGGCTTTGAAGTTGGTCTCGATCGTGTTGCACTTGGCAGTGTTTATCGGCTGGCATGAACCTACAGTGCATTGTTCGAGCTGTTTCTGTGTTTTGCTCAGGTGGCTTATGACTTTTAGTGTTGGTGTGATGGCCATGCACGTTCTTACGTTGCTTTGGTTGTCCCAGCTTGAGTCTGTTCAGCTCCTGAAGTGCCGTTGTTTCCGTTGTTTTGGTCGTCGTGTTGCCTCGATTGAGAAGTTGCTCGAGCGAACCTAGGATTCTCTTCTCCTGGTAAGCTTCTGTTGTCGAGCTCGTTGCTTCTCATCCTTCTTTGGTGAAGTTTTTTCGAGGTGAGCCTTGGAATTGCTGTCTTGGTGATGCCTTTGTCCTGTGTCTGCTTAAGTGTGGACAGTCTTGTTTTGAGCCGGATCTATCACTTGTTGTACGGTTGCTTAGCTTTGGACTCCATGATGGTGTTAAGAGCTGCTGTGTACCGTAGTTGTCGTGCTGTGTCTAACGGCCGATGTATTGTGAAGGCTCATTTACTGTTTCAGGACGTGAAGGTAAGCTGAGATTGATGCTTTCCTTGTACTTTGTGCTGAAGCTGGTGCTCTTCTCTTGTTGCACTTAGGCTCCTTGTGATCGGTTGTTCACAGGATCGGTACTCGTGGCGTGTTAATTGCGATCTTTGTTGATTGCGATGGTGCCTGGTATGTACTGAGGTGCGACTACCGAGGTTATTCTGTTGCCGTGTGCATTGTGTGTTGTAAGAGTACGCAGCGGAAGTGTGTGGGCTGGCTACCCATGGGTTCAGAATCGTGTTTTCGAGTTTCTGGCCGGTCGAGAGAATTGTTCTTTCTCGTGGTGACTTTGTCTTGGCTTCCTGTGCCTTGACATCGTTGTTGCCGTGCCGTGTTGTGTCGGTTGCCCGTTTGCTGTTGGCATCGGCATTTGCGAATGTTGGGGAATTTGTCGGCATTCTTGCTGATTGAGTACCCTCTACTCTGCATGTCTTTCTTGGGTATTGTGCTCTCGAGGCGTGTTTGTAGTCCTTGAGGTGCGTTCTCCGAGATTGTTATCGTTTCTCGTTGTTGTGGGTCTCTCCTTGGTGAACAGTTTGATGCGTGACCCGTTCCCGTGTGGTCATGTGCTCAGCTGTTTTTGTGCCTTGATGTGACCATGCTTGCAGTTGTGTTCCTTGGTTCTATGTTCAGAACGGAACCGGAATCTTGCAGGTGCTGCCGTTGTTGTTTTGGCGCTGTTTCTTTATGATTTTATGTCTCTGTTTGGACCTGGACGTGTCGGTTAGCTTGCTGTACTCTTCTTCCCTGGAGTTAGCTTGCGACTCGATCAGATGTAATATCTGAGTGAGGACTGACTTGTTTATGCTCATGGTCCAGTGGTGTTTTTGTAGTTGGCATCCTGTGTGCCAGGTGTTCCCTGTTACCTTTGGCACTGGAGCCGATGATGTGGTTGAGCTGTCAGCTGTGAGGACTACGTCTCCTTGTGTAAGCTGCCGCTTGCTGTGTTGTTGTTGTGTTTCTCGATTTGGATTGCCTGTTGTTGTGGCAGTCGTGTCTCCTATCCTGTGAGACGTAAACGACGTTGCCTTGTTTCGGAGGTGTCAGACTTGTGTTCACTTGGGTATCGTGCTCGATCCAGAGCATGTACTCATGATGGTGGTCTGGCATTGTTCCTCTGAGCTGTGTTTTTCGAGATTTGCGTTGTTTTCGTGGTTGTGTTGTAGGGTTGTTCTTCCCTTGCTTCTCCTTTGCTAGTCCTTAATTTCGAGGGCAAAATTTCTTAAAGGAGGGGAGGATGTAATGCCCTAGATCCTTGGTAGGTCTTGCTGGATCTTCATTGCATCTTTTGGATTGGTTTCGTTGAGTTTTCGGTTCGCTTTTGTGGCTTCCGAGTTGAGTTTGACGAGCCGTGTGGGTTTTTCTCACGTACTAGTTACGGAACCCTACGGTGAGTTTGTTTGTCAATTCTCGAACTCGTGGATGCTACAGCGACGATGTACTCTTCGAGCCGGTCGTTTCGACAATTTTTGCGTATTTTTCTGAATTTGTGCATTTTCGGCGCATTTTCGGAATTTTCAGAAATTAGGAAAATGTCCTAATTTCTTTTCTTTTTAGTTCTTTTTCTTCTCTCCTCCCTTCTCATTCGCCGCCGCCGTCTCTCTCTCTTCCGTTCTCTCCTGTTTCGCCTCCTCGGCTCCGGCTGCAGACGGGGTGCCTAGAGGCGCGTGTTGGGGACGTGATGGAGCTGGCTAGGTGCGCGATGGGGCGAGGATCGGATCGATTCTGGCGCGATCCCGAATGGTGGATTCAAAGCTAGTGAAATCGGTTCGCGAGTGGTTTTTGGCGTGGTTTAGTCCCTTCAGGGCACGGTTTCTTCGGCGGAGGTAGGGTGACGGTTCCTCACTTCTTCCTCTCCGTTTTCCCTGCCATTGCACGTCGTTCGGCAAGGAAACGGTCGAGTTTGGGCTTGTTTTGCCTAAACGTTGATTTTCGTGGTTTGTAGGGTTTGCCAGAAAACGGCGACCGTTTGCGGTGTAGTTAGTTTTAAACTGACCGCTGGGATGTTAGGATCCCATCCACGTTAATTTCGTGTTGATTGGTGTTCATTCGAGGCCGGTAGAAGTCCGGGAACCTCGGTGACCCATTTTGGGTCGATTTGATGAAATCACCCGGATCTTGTGTTTTTGAGCTTGCATGTGGGGTTTTTAGCACCCTAGTGTTGTTTTCCAGCGTTTGGGTTTGTTTCCCCTGCGCTTCGGCGTGTATGGGGCGTGGAACGGGCCGATTTGGCCATTCCTATGTTTTCCCGCCGTGACCGATGTAGCGGTCGTTTCAGAGGCCGTTACTTGGCTCTGACGGCCCTACGATAGACCGCCACTTCGTTTGGCGTTCTTGAGAGTTTTTGGCTTCTGGGTATGTGACGGCCCTGGAGTGGCGCGTCACACCCATGTAACGCGCCTGAGCCTGTGCGTTACATGCCTTTTGTCGTTTTGTGTGCCGAGTATGGCGGTTCCTCTGACGGCCTTGTGGAGGTGCGTCAGAGGTGTGTAACGCGCCCATGGTTGGCCGTTACATGTCCTGTGTTCGTGCTTTGACTGGGCGTTGACCGTGTAAGGCGGTTGATGCGGCGGTCATGTTCCCGTGCGTCACAGCGTTGTAACGCGCCTAGTGTAGGCCGTTACATGCTGTTTGGCTGAGGGCTGGGTGTTGTGCTGTTCTATGATGTAACGGCCGTGCCCCCGTGCGTCGTTTGGATGTAACGCGTCCGGTGTGGACCGTTACATGCCCCTGGCCGTTGTTTTGAACCTGTTGGTTCGTTCGTGGTATGTTGGCTCTGACGGCCCAGGTGGGGTGCGTCAGGTGTGTGTAACGCGCCCGGTGCTGGCCGTTACATGTTATTTTCTGTGTTTTAGAGTTGATAGGGAGGTGTGAGTGACGGCTCTTCCCCGACCGTCGCTTGGAGTGTAACGGCCTACGTCTAGACCGTCATATGCTTGTAACGGTCTAGGGGTGGCGCGTTACATGCCTTGTGCTCCGATTTCTGTTCCTTCGGTTTCTGCTTGTCTTGGCTTGGCCTTGTGATGTACCCGCTGTCCCGTGGATGTCTCCCGACATCCTATGAGGGCTAGGACTACGTTGTAAGGTAGTCAGGAGTCTTCTTACTTGAGGTAGGATTTTCTATCCTACCTTTGTTTGCGTTTTGGTCTGGTTCCGGTCAACCCGGGGTGACCCAGTGGTTGACAGGTGACCTTGTGTGTGGGTGTCTTGGCAGTCTGTCCAGTCCGAGACATTGGTTCTGGATGCCTCGAGGTGTCGCTTTACCTCGGTTTGTGTGTCAAGTTGTGTCTGAGGGTTTTTGGTGTTCCCTCAGGTCTCCGTGTGTTATTTTCTACGGAGCGTGGTTTTTCTGGCTTAGGATTAGACCGATTGGCAGCTTGTTCCGCTGTCTGTGATGATCTTGCCTTTGAGTCGTTCGACTCGGGATCGTTACGTGGTAGGTCTAGTTGCCTGGTCCTGAGTCTGTTGGCAACGGTGGTACTGCCAGTGGTGCTTGGTGGTACGTGCGACAGGGCTTTCCTTAGACTGTCTGTACTCTAGCACTTGTGTTTTGGAGTCTGTGCCTTGTGAGCCTCCACTAGTCGTAGCCTGTGACGTAGGCTTTTCTTAGTACGTCACCCACCGGGAGTGGTGGACGGGCAGTTCCCGTTATACGGTTTTTAAGCTAGTTCCATGGGCCCCGGCCAGCGGTAGCGTCCTACCGAGGGGAATACTAGCTAGAGGCCTGGCCTAGGTACGGGTCAGTGTGTGCACATGTGGTCAGGGACTGGGGACTTGCGTCGACGGGCGTAGCCCTGACTAGTTACTTGCAGTTGTGGTGCTGCGGTCTTGTGTCCGTGAGGTGCCATTTTTCCTTGGAACGTCGTTGTTCCTTGGACCTGGTTCTTGGTGTGTCTAGTCTCCCCCGTGCTGCCCACGGTCGGGTAGACATGACACTTGTGGCGCAGTGTAAGATGTCCGTGGACGCATCTGGCTGTTCTTCTAGTGTGAGGGTACTCCTATCACTTGACCAGCGACTCTTGCGTTTCTCGGAGCCGGTGTTCTCCTTTTCGTGTTGGCTAGTCTTGGCCTTGTCCAAGATTTGCTACCCTGGATGTGTGGTCTGTTCTTGGCTGTGTTCAAGATGAGCCCGAGGTTACGTGCACGATGTTCCAATCGTGTAGGCCGTCGTGATTGTTTTAGCCGTCTTTGCAAGTCTCCGTCTTAGACCTGGTGTCGGGTTGGCAGATCGGTAACTTCTGACTTTGTTGGATCAGAGTTGCCCTTCTGTTGTTGTTTGGAGTAGTTTGGGGTGCCGAGGTTAGTTCGGTCGCCACTTGTCTGGCTCGGGTTCTTCCCCTTTCTTGCTTGTTCCCTACTCCTACCTCCCGTCTGTTTACTACTGCCTGTAGCGTAGTTTTACAGCTTTTTAGTGTAGCCTTTCCTGCTTTGTTGCACTTGCTGTTTCTGTTGTTGCTTCCGTTGCACTGCGTGTTTTCTAGTGGAGATCCGCGTGACCCCTACTGAGTTTCTGTTTAGAGACTCACCCCTGCTTTTCTGGTGGGTTTCGCCTTCTTCCTCTGCTGTTCCTGGAGCAGCGCGTTTGCTGTAGCTGCCAGCTGTACCTGCGTCGGGCTTCCCCCGGCTTCAGTGTACGTTTGTTTTCTGTCAGACTGTACTTGTTGTCTTTCCTTTTGGACTGGACTCTGGTGTATAATTGTGTTAATTGAAATTTTTAATGAAAATGTAATTTTATTTCTGCTACTTTAGCAATCCAATCTAATAAAATTTAATTGCTTACTGTTATATCTGTGGCTTCAATGTATTCCACGCACTCCTTTTTCCCTTCGGCGCTTTCACGCGCTTGGGAGGCCTCGCGGGTCCCATGCGGTACCACGTGTATTCGGTAGTTCTACCGGGTACACCGGGTATCCGGAATCCGGGTCGCTACAATGCATTTCCTCATAAGTATCTTGGCTGTCCTTTGATGCTTGGCAGAAGGAAAAAAGTTTACTTCGCCGGTATTATTAGTTCCATCCACAAAAGAATTGCAGGCTGGAAATCAACTTTTTATCACAGGGAGCTAAATTGATTCTGATCAAACATGTTTTGTCCTCTATCCCAATTTACTCTATGTCTTCTTCACCATTGCATTCAGGTACTCACTCCCTTCTTGACAAATCCTTCGCAAATTTCTTCTGGGGATCCTCAGTAAATGGGAACAAAAGGCACTGGCGAGCCTGGCAGACTATCTGTAGGCCTATCTCCCAGGGTGGCCTTGGCATTATGTCCCTTAGACATATGGAAATTGCTTTAAGGGTGAAGATGTTGTGGCAAGCCATGCACGCAAATTCCCTGTGGGCAATTTTTTTCAGAGCTAAGCACATTGGACAGAAACACCTAAGTGAGGTTCACTTCAAAACTATGAATGGCTTTGAAAGAAGAAGTTGGATCAAGGCTAAAGATCTCATACTACAATATAAAAAGGTTGTAGTTGGAGATGGTAACAACACATATTTTTGGTTGGACAGCTGGATTGGGAATCAAAAATTGATGATTTTGTCCCTGCTTCTGTCATCCCAAATACTAGCATCACAGTCAATGACTTCTTACTGCATCCTACCAGTGAAAATGCTGATATCTTGGATAGACTGGTTCCAGAGGATATCAAATCGGGCATTGAGAATTTTCAGCTGGCTCAGAATCTTGATTTTCAGGTCTGGAGCTTATCTTCATCTGGTAAATGCACGGTCTCGTCAACCTATCAGATTACTTCTAACAGAATGCCTACCCAACATATCCTCCCTTGGACCCGGCTATGGTCTAATTGGTTCCCCACAAAAATATCTGTAGCATCCTGTATAAAAATATATATATATATATTAATAATATTTTCCCAAAAAAAATATATTAGATAAACTCTAGATTAAGTAAGAAGTTGGAACACGTAGTTATCATATGTAAAGAGTATTCACTTAACAAGTGGCTTCGTAGTGTAGTTGGTTAAGTAACTTGTCTTTCAACTCAAATGACCAGGGTTCAAATCCTAGCATTCACCTTTTGTGCCAATTAAATATACATTATAAGTTAGCAACGTACAGACTTGGAAGTGCAACGTAGGAAAAGATGCCAATGTACAGACTTTGGCAAACCAGCGATGTACAGACTTGCACAGTAGCTAGAGGATGTATAGACTTTACCCAATAGTCCAATGTACAGACTTCGTCTCGTGAAAGCTACAGTGATGTATAGACTTTTCCTTAGAAACGAATGTATATACTTGGGCAAGCAAAGTCTGTATAGACTTCAACTAAGAGATGCACGATGTACAGACTTGAACAACATTCAATAGTCAATGTGAAGACTTCACGATGTATAGACTTTCCAAAGGAAAGGCTGTACAGATTTGAGCAAAACAAGGCCAGCGAATGTATAGACTTCCAAGAGAAACGACGGTAAAGCAATCAATGTATAGACTTCAAGGGAAACGACGGTAAAACTACCGATGTACAGACTTCGAAGTGGAACAGTTGGATGTACAGACTTGGAAGATCACTAATGGATGTACAGACTTCACCTCGTTGTATAGACTTGGAAGAATGATGCATAGTGCAATGTACAGACTTCATGACTATGCTCAGGCAATGTATAGACTTTGAGAGGGAAGCCAATGTATAGACTTTGAGAGGGAGAGGATGTATAGACTTGTGATGTACAGACTTTGTGAATAGGCTAGCAATAGCCAATATATAGACTTTGTGATGTACAGACTTTGAGAGGAAGTGATGTACATACTTTGAGAGGAAGCCAATGTATAGACTTTGAGAGGGAGAGGATGTACAGACTTGTGATGTACAGACTTAGTGAATAGGCTAGCAATAGCCAATGTATAGACTTTGTGATGTACAGAGACTTTGAGAGGAAGTGATGTACAGACTTTGAGAGGAAGCCAATGTATAGACTTTGAGAGGGAGAGGATGTACAGACTTGTGATGTACAGACTTAGTGAATAGGCTAGCAATAGCAATGTACAGACTTTGTGATGTGCAGACCTTGTGAAGCCAATGTATAGACTTTGAGGATGTACAGACTTTGAAAGTGTGCACATTGAAGAGGGATCGTGTATGAATGTGGGAGACAGACTTTACAATCTGGGCCATGGATTGGCTGTCCAAACATTATCCCTTATCTCTCCAGCCTGTACAAGCTGTAAAGCCCCATTATTCCAGATCTTGCCCCCCCTATCCGGTCATACCAGACCTACCCCTTTGCTACCCCCATTCTAGGCTAGCTAAGGTTGGGGCAAAGCTCTGCAGGGATTACAAAGAAGGGTTCTGCTGCTACGATCTTCCAACAAATAGGTGTTCTCAATTTTTAATTAAACTAGTAGCTAATCTAGGATGATTAGTCTAGGTCGTTAGTCTTAGGCTCATCTCCATGTGATATTTCGTATTTATACAACATGTGTTAGCCTCGTAGTTATCATGTATTAGCGTTAATCTAAGAAAAGTAGTAAAATAAGTAAAGTAATTAGTTTCACAACCAGGATAATTAGCATGCAACAGCTTCAATCTGGGACAATTAGCAAGTATTAGTCTCATGCCCTAGATAACTAACATGAATTAGCTTTATTAACTAATCTAATAGCATACCTAATCTATTAGCATGCTTAATTAACCTGTTAATCTACCAAATCACTCATTGTCAACACCTCACATAACACTTCCATATAGCTAATGTCGACACCTCACATATAGGTGTCGACACTTCAATGTATAACGCAAGTGTTGACACCTGGTGTCAACACTTCCATACATATTCCATACAAATGTCAACACTTCAATGTCCATATATATATAACGCAAGTGTTGACACCTGGTGTCAACACTTCCGTACATATTCCATACAAATGTCGACACTTCAATGTGACACCAAGGGTCACATTTACTATTCATTTTTCGTTTATGTTATACAGTATTTTGCACAGATGTCAACACTTCCAGCAACATATATATAGTAAATGTCGACACCTCAAAGCTATTTACAAATATTGCAGAAACATGTTGACAAACAATAGAAATAAAATGTGAACAATTTATACACCAACACTTCCATACCTAAACATATAACAGCAATATATATATATTTATAGTCAAATGCCCGACACCTGCATATGCAAGTGTCGACACCGGCATATATACACCCAACACAACACCTCCATATATCTTTAAATATATATATATATATATATATATATATATATATATATATATATATATATATATATATATAACCTCCATATATCTTTTAAGAAAATATATATATATATAACATATATACAAGTGTCGACACCTCCTAATTGGAAGTGTCGACACTTCCATATAAAAGTGTCGACACCTGCATATAACGCCCCTACAAGTGTCGACACCTACATATAATACCCCTTACAAGTGTCGACACTTATTATCATATCTCTATATTCTTTATATAATCGAAGTGTATATAGAACACTGTATATAAATTCATATATATACTTCCATTAATTGTATATACAAAGCACCTTCACTATATATTGTTAGACAAGAATATATGTATATACAAACCACCTTATATATATCTAATTTTCACCACATACTAAAAATTATCTCCAACATGTTAAAACTATTTCCAGCATGTTAAAAGTGACTTCCAATATGATAGAATTATTTTATATATACTGAGATATAAAAATTATTTTCAGCATGTTATAATTATTTTTGACATGTTATAATTATTTTCAGTGTATTAAAACTATTTTTCAACATGATAATTCTATTTCCTATCAAATAATTAGCAAATAAATGTAGAAAAATAATTTTTAGCATGATAAAAATTATGTTGTTATCAGAAAATTTCTGTAATCAGCATGGCAACCTTATCTTATCATCCTATCAGTAAGTTAATTATTTTAGCATGTTAAGCATTAATTTTAGCATGTTAATAATTAATTTTCAGCATGTAAAAAAACTAAATCCAGCTTGAAAATTTTATTTTTATCATCTTACCAGTAAAGTAACATATGAAACTCATTCTCAGCATGTTAATATTATTTTTAGCAAGTTAGAATTATTTTCAACATAAAAAATTTATTTTCATAATTAAATTCTGATTATTATAATAAATCACCATTTTGGCTAACCCATATATCTATATCGGATAGAAGATATACATACCTATAACCTCCATTATATTGGATAGAATTTTATAATCGGATATATATATATATATACATATTGGATAAACATATATATATATATATATATAACTAATATCCACATTTGTGTCAACACCAGCAAGTTAGTCTCAAACCCCTATTGTCATTAGCATGTATCGAGCGTTACGGGTTTTACTCCTAGTTCGTCCCTACAAAACAATACGCCTTGGATTCTATTCTATAATCCACCTTATAAACATCCTACCGGGTCAACCCTCGAAATTCCATATTGGCTATAAACGAGAGTGGATGTCAACAAACATGATTAATGCTGTGCATATAGGGCCCGGTCTGGTCCTGGGAGGAGCACCCGAAGGTACTTGTGCCCATGGGAGTTTATTGACCACGGTATTTGGCATTGCACCGAAATACTTGCTTGCTTGGCTTTAGACATTCCACTCATTCTCGTGATATTACTTGATTGATTTGACTTGAGACCCGCAGAAGGGTAAAGTTTTTGCTTGAATGAAATTGATAAATAGCCAATTCCAATTTTACATGCTTGAATTTATATTACTTTCTATTACTTGTTTGACATGAGTTCTTACTCTCTTGGAAAGATTTTGTTAATTCCAAGCTTGAATCTCTTGCTATTGCTGCATTGAAGTTGGAATCCTTATACTCTCACTTGTTATTCCTTCACTGCTCTTGTCGATTTTTACAATCCTTGATATCTACTCATCTACATGCATAGCTTTACTGACATTAATTGAACTTGTAAACCACTTAAAGCATGTTAAATCTTGAGATGTAATTCCTACTGAGCGATTCGCTCATCTAGTTATTTTCTAATATTTTCAGGTAATTTAGATGTCAACCAACACTCGGAAGGGAATGAGACTGAGTGATGAGTGTTAGAGTGAAGTTATCAAATTATCATGTCCTTTGTGTTATTGTATTAGTTCACTTATGTCAGTCGTATCAATTCATCTATGTCATTGTATTAGTCAACTTGATTAGAACTGCTTAAGATTTGAAGCCTAGTCGTTGGACTCTGGGAACATATGTAATTATCCTTTGATTAGTTGTGACAATTATCAGCTCGTACTATTTGTATTAATTTCAAGTTAAATCTTAGTTATTTGCGCACTCTGATATTTACATTTTTGACACGATCTATATAGACGTGTCACGCCTCCGGGTAATCTTCCACGCTCGGGGCATGACAGTCTTCGTGGTATCAGAGCCTAGGTTTTCAAACCTAGGGAACTAGAAAAAAATAAACGGTTAGAAATTGAAATCTAAGTAAAAAGCTTGAGTCCATGGATAGGTAAAACCCAAATTCAAGGATAGATATACCTTACCCGGTGAGATGGATAGAGCCATGGGTTAAGTTCTACAATGACTTTCGACCTTACAAGTAAATCTGATCTTTATCATACTTAACTCTTTTGTAGGATCATGGCTGCGGAAAGAGCACAATGGCGCGAGATGCAGTGCACCGTGCAAGGCCTCACACAGGCACTACAGCAAGTGGCCCAAGGTGGAGCAAATCGTGGAGCGGGAGATCTCCACCGAAGTTTCAGTAACATGAACCCACCGAGGTTCACGGGTTCGTCCGACCCCGAGGATGCCGAGAATTGGCTAAAGGAGATGGAACGAATCTTCCGTGTGATGCAATGTGCGGATGAAGAGAAGGTTTTACTTGCCGTATTCCAACTAGAGCGGGACGCTCGATGCTGGTGGGAATCTATAGAAGCAACACTGCCAGAATACCATGTCACATGGGATGAATTCACGGAGCATTTCAACAACAAGTACTTCTCTGATCATATCCAGGAAAAGAAAGCCACAGAATTCACCGTTCTAAAACAACGAGGCTTGAAAGTGGCCGAGTATGAGGCCCCATTCTCCATATTATCTAGGTATGCATCCCACTTGGTGTGTACGGAAAAGATGAAGGCAAGAAGATTCCTCAACGGGCTTCGGCCCCATTATATCACACAACTTGCCCCGATGGACATCCAAGTCTATTCGGAGATGGTTCGGCGTGCTCAACTACTGGAAGATGCCACCAAATTATCTGAGAGAATCCGAGGAAGAGACAAGAAGGAACCCGTTACAAGCCCGGGAAAATTCAAACAATCCTTCAACAAGAAGCGATTCTTCATGGGAGGGGAGCCCTCCAAGGCAAAGAAATTCCAGAAGAATGATAGGCCATTCTCCACCACCACACCATCAAAGGAGCTTTGCAAGTATTGTGATAAAGCTGGTCATAAGACCGAGGAATGCTGGAGAAAGTTAGGAGCTTGCCTTCGATGCGGGAGTCGAGAACATCGGATTCCAGACTGCCCACTGATGAAGGAGTGGGACATCAAAGACGAGAAGCATCCGGTAAAGAAACAAGGCCGTCTGCAAGCTCTCCAAGAGACAGAAACCACTGAATGTGGAATTGTGGAAGGTACTCTCACTATTTGTTCAAAAACTGCTCAAGTTTTATTCGATACCGGAGCAACTCATTCATTCGTTTCCAAGAACTTTGCTGCTTCATTTTCTAAGAAACATGAACTGTTAGATTTGGTCATATCTACACCTCTTGGGAATGAGTCTGATATCACTTATCACTATCCAAACTGTGAAGTGATGATTAAGGAAAATAATTTACCTGCTGACCTGATATGCCTAGATATGAAGGGTTATGACGTCATACTAGGTGCCGACTGGCTATCCACATACCAAGCAACTGTAGATTGCCGGCATGGCAAGGTAACTTTCGTAGATTTCCCAGAGCTAGTTTACAATAGCCCTAGGAGTAAATCACTTCTTATATCCGCACTCCGAGCTAGTAAACTTATGAATAAAGGATGCATGACTTTCATAGCATTCATGACTACAACGGAAGTCGAGAAGGTTAAACTTGAAGACATCCGTGTGATTCGGGATTTTCTCGATGTTTTTCCAGAAGATTTAACCGGCTTACCCCCAGAAAGGGAAGTGTCGTTCACAATCGACCTTGTCCCTGGTGCTCGTCCTATTTCCAGGGCACCATACAGAATGTTCCCTGCTGAGCTGAAGGAACTAAAAGAGCAGCTAATGGAGTTATTGAACAAGGGTTTCATCAGGCCGAGTACTTCCCCATGGGGAGCACCCGTGCTATTCGTCAAAAAGAAGGACGGATCGATGAGATTATGCATAGATTATCGACGGGTAAATCACCTTACAATCAAGAACAAGTATCCACTGCCAAGGATTGATGAGCTGTTCGATCAACTATCTGGAGCTTTATATTTCTCCAAGATTGATCTTCGTTCTGGTTACCACCAATTGAAGATCAAAGAAGAAGATATTCATAAAACTGCATTCCGAAGCAGGTATGGGCATTACAAATTTACTGTTATGCCTTTCGGACTAACAAATGCCCCCACAGCTTTTATGCAGTTAATGAACAGCATATTCAGGCCCTATTTAGACCAATTTATTGTGGTCTTTATTGATGATATTTTGATCTATTCAAAGACCGAAGAGGATCATGAAGAACACCTCAAGAAGGCATTGCAGATATTAAGGGGAAATAAGCTATATGCCAAATTCAGTAAATGCGAGTTTTGGCTCGAGGAAGTATCCTTCTTAGGCCATATCATTTCGAAGAACGGAATTGCTGTTGACCCATCAAAGGTCGAAGCCGTGAACAACTGAGAACGACCCACAAATGTAACTGAGATTCGGAGCTTCTTGGGCCTAGCTGGTTACTACCGGCGTTTTATAAAGGTCTTCTCCAAAATTGCTGTTCCCCTGACCAGGTTAACCCGCAAGGAAGTGCCTTATGAGTGGAAGGAAGACTGTGAAAAGAGTTTTCAAACTTTGAAGGATCTCTTGACCACTGCTCTAGTCTTATCATTACCAATAGAAGGATAAAAATACGAGGTATATACCGATGCTTCTGGTATTGGCCTCGGATGTGTATTGATGCAGAATGGGAGAGTCATTGCATACTCTTCCCGACAATTGAAGAAACATGAAGAGAACTACCCAGTTCACGACTTAGAACTGGCCGTAGTAGTATTCGCTTTAAAGATCTGGAGACACTATCTCTACGGAGAACAATTCAATATGTACTCCGATCATAAAAGCCTCAAGTACTTATTCTCCCAAAAGGAGCTGAACATGCGGCAAAGGGGTTGGCTCGAGTATCTCAAGGATTTCGACTTCACTATATAGTACCATCCTGGTAAGGGTAATTCCGTAGCTGATGCCCTTAGTCGAAAGCCGAGAACAATATTGGCCAACTGCATGATATAAGAATGGAAACTGCTGGAGAAATTCTCTGAGCTTGATATCAGCACAGATGAGAAGAACATGTGTATTATTCTATCTCATATGAGCCTACATCCAGATTTGCTACCTGAAATCAAGAAGTTACAAGAAGAGGATCCCTCGCTAGTGAAGATAAAGAGCAAGCTGGACGAGAGACTGGATTTCAAGCTGGAACCTGATGGCAGATTACTATTTCATGAACGGACATGTGTGCCCGACTATCCCGAATTGAAGAAGAAGATTCTTGAAGAAGCTCATAGATCGAGGTACACAATCCACCCTGGAGCCACTAAGATGTACCAAGATTTGAAAAGAACTTTCTGGTGGCCTAACATAAAAAGGGAGGTAGCAGACTTTGTGTCTCGTTGCCTCACATGCCAACAAGTGAAGGCGGAACATCAAAAACCCGTCGGAAAGCTACATCCGCTGGATATTCCCAAGTGGAAGTGGGAAGACATTGGCATGGACTTTATCATGGGTTTGCCCAAGTCTAGGGGCGGATATGATGCAATTTGGGTAATTATCGACCTGTTAACTAAATCGGCCCATTTCTTAACCATCAAAAGTCGATGGTCAGTCGACGTACTTGCTGCCCTGTATATGAAGGAAATGGTTAGATTGCATGGAGTTCCCGTCTCGATCGTATCTGACCGAGACCCGCGCTTCACCTCTTATTTCTGGAAGAGCCTGCAACACTCCTTGGGGACGAGACTCAACTACAGCACTGCTTTTGATGCAGGAAGAGACACGGACACGACAAGCTCGTGACTGCCCCTTAACGAGGGAAGCGTCGGACGTGCACGGTTGAGAAACCGGCGAGAGCTAGGGTGGTCAATTCACACTTTCGTGCCCGGATCGGGTCACGGGACTGTAACGCTCTCTCTCGCAGCAGCGGTGATATGAATATAAAGCGAGCTACGATCCTAGAACATGCTCTCTAGCAGCGGCATAAGCAAGTATATATGAAAATAAGCAATTGCCGAGTGTAGGGAGTGAAAACGATACCTCCACGCGCTCGGCATGGGGAAGACGGACCCGGCCAAAACTCGTACTCCCGGAACAATAATACACACTATTACAGCAATACAAGTCGCTGCCCACTCCACGCAGGGAGGTAAAGGGCTACACAATGGGGTCCGGGGGGACCGAATTCGGGTTGACGGGCGGCTTCTCGCGTTGATTCGGTAACACCCGAACTAGTGACGGTGGGGCCCACGTGCTGTCCGAAGGGGCCGTGTGATACCCGGTGGCACCGCTATAGTGGGGACACTTAGGGAAGCGCTCCCTGGGCTGGCGGCACGCTGGTTCGCCGGCCGGAGGCCAGGCGGCTCCGTTCGGCACAGGTCGGAATGACCGGCCACGGATCTGTCGGTTCTGTTTTCCGGCGCGCGCTCCGGAGAGAACGGACGCTGCGATCAGCCCCGACGTCGGAATGCGACGAAACTGGCGCCGTTGGAAAGATGCTTCGAAGGGATTCAACTCTCTATGATTATAGAAAAATAACAAAGCCTGAACTTCCAATTGGCGAATTTTGAAGGTTGCTGTTGTACAGTGGCTTAACTCTCAGATCTACAGGACTGTCCTCTGAGAACTGTCGTTGACCGTAGGGTAGATGTCTGATTCAGCTCTTGAAGTCTTCATCAAAGGTGTAGGAAATTGAGCTAGGAAGACGGAAAAACTAGTTTGGGCAAGTTTGGATGTGGCTGCGAATTGATAGGATTTGTTCACTAACAGTGGGTCGGATCTGGAATCTGGCTAAAGGCACTGTAGCAGAGATAGAACACGAATTTTTAAAAATGGATAGAGGGTGGATCAAAAATCAAGCAAAATGGGGGATGTAGGGGATGATGGAGAGAACGCCCAGTAAATGTGGGAGGGTTTGGAAAATCAAAAAGAGGGTCGGAGGTGAGAAACACAGGGCTGCTGTCACTGTAGACAGAGACAAAACAGATCTGGGAATGAAAGATGCACGAAAATGAAAAAATACTAAACGAGGGATTTTGGACCTAAATTTTTTTGTGGATGATGGGGTGGAAGATAGAAACACACCATAAAAATTTCATACCACGAAGAGGCCGTGGCTGGTAGCATAATTTTTGGGAAGACACCTCTGTCCAGGAGGATAGAATACCGAAGACGGCTTCGCGGCGGCTCGAAGGCGGCACGAACGGCGGCGGCGGCGGCACAGATGATCACCGGAGATAGAAGGGAGGGGATAGAAGATAGAAATAACTCTAGAACTGGAGGTTTGAGGAGAGGAACCAGAGGAGAGAGGAAGGGGGCGCACCAAGCTTCAAGCAATTCACAAAATTTCTGATTTTTTCATTAATTTTCACATGAAAATACATGATTTTATATGCTTCCAACCAAATCTAACCTCCACCCTTAGATCTAGGGATGTGAGATGGATGGCCTGGATTGCATGCCACAAACACAAAAAAATAAATATAATATACAAGGGGGGGGGCCTATTGACCAAGAATGGCAAGGGGGACAAGTTTGACATGGTAGGTAGCCTACCATGGAAATTCTTACCCCCTTGTCTACCCATGTGGCATATGACTAGTCCAACCTTCTAGATGTCCACCTAGGATAGTTGACCAGCCCCACAAGGTGACATGGACCAATGGGAGAGGGCTGAGGGCCCCCTTGATGGTCCTACTGACAAATTACATAGAAACCCACACAATCCGTGGGAATGACACATTGGCTTATAAAGCCGTACAATTACGCATATACTTTTCCAAGGATATAAACACAAACTAAAAGGACATAAATGCAAAAGAAAAGTACATGCTCGGCGTCGATTCCCATCAACTCTCCCCGGGTGGGAGGAACTCGACCCCGTCGAGTAGGGGTATGGATGCTCGATTACTCCGGCGGATCCGTCACCTTGCCAAGTAACGCGGGTACGCTTCACTCCAAGTCTTCGTCACCTGCTCATTCCATATATACTCGATATGCGTGAACTACTTTGGGCTAAAGGTGGACACTCCGAGTGGGGCACTCTCAAAAGAGAAGGAAGCAGCTCGAAGACTCACTAGGAATCACCGCTGAGTCCCTATAGGTGACTAGATCCGGGTGTAGATATGGAACCGATCCCATACTCATCGAGTGAGTCCAATCGCCTCTTACTCATAAGAGAATGACAACGAGCTTGCACAAGACACATGCAGACTCACCAAACACTAACACACATATGCAAACAACACAAATAAGAAACGGACTCATGCATGACTCTAGACAAAACTAGTGTTAGTCCGACCAATACATGGGTGACGGCGGACCAGGACACCCGAATGTGTGCCATGCATGCATTTGACGTAATCGGAGGTTGACGTCATGGGGAACTCCTAGACACCCTACGATGCACCAATCATGGACATTGGGCTTGGATGTGGGAAGTCTGGGAGGTGCGGGTGGTTTAGATGGATCGGGGAAACCAAAGTTTTCATTACCCCCGAATGAAGGTTCGGACCTATGACTATGTGGAGGTTGCTTGGCCCGAGTGGAAAAGGCTTGATAGTGAACTCCGCGGAGGACGTGGAGTGAAGATGGCGGCTCGGGAGATTCACTAGTGAGGGGATCAAAAGGGTCGAAGAAGGTATGACCCCGTGAGATGGGTTCCAACATGACATGGTCCCAAGTTTGGAATTCATAATCACCGCCATACATTATGATTGGTGGGACGACGGACATGTGTAGGAAATAAGATTCCTCCCTTGGGCAAAAGGGAACGAAGTCGGACTCGACCGGCATCGGGAGGAGTAGAAGAATCTCCGTGGTGACACACCCCACGGTGCACACGGAGGTAATGGACCCTAAGGCCGGATGGGTGAAGCTAAGACTAGCGGGTTGGTCAAAGCCTCGGGCCAAAAGATGCGTCAACTTCCATTGTGAATCTAATCCCATGACAAGATCGTCTAACGTGTCAACATGGTGACTAGATCGAAATGTGGTATGGAATGAGTTGACCAGCACTAAAGGTAAGGTGGGGTCCATGGATGGGAAGGGATGTGGGACCAAGCCATCCTTGAGCCAACTAAGAAGCGGCTCGGCGATGAAAAGCGTACCCATTAGAAACACGGGTGGCTGGGGCTTGGGTGGCTCCAAATGAGAGGGTTCCGAATTAAGATCGGAAGGTGAGGGTGGCAATGGAGCACTCTCGGGTGGTGAAGGAATTGGGTTAGGTAGTCTGATCGGCTTGGGACTCGGTTGGGAGGTAGATGTTTGCCAAAGGGTTCGACCTCTAGAGCGAGAAAAATGAGACTCAAAGGGCTCGACCTCTAGAGCGACCTTATAAGATTGTGCCAGCGAGAACGCGTCGCAGACAAGACATTCAAGTTGGAAGTGAAACCGCAAACCTCTCCGGAACTCAAAGGCAATCGTGATGCTATCCTCTCCAACTCCATATTCCATCCGGTACTTATCATAGTCCCAAATGTACTCGGACACAGACCTATCGCCTTGGACGAGTCGGCATGGGTTGGCCATAGTTTCCAAAAAGATGGGATTGGATCCCTAGGAATAGATATGCAAGACCATGTGGACAAGACACTAATACTCGGTACGGGGCGGAGTTAATCGATCCGAAGATCACTCGCGCAAGTATGCGGCCTTCCCGATAGGCGTAGCCTAATGTTCGGACAACACCTTTTTATATACCGGGTTATTGGGATGCAATGTAAAAAGACACTTTTTTTTGTTTTAAAACAATGATGACCCTAAACACGACTTAGATAATGACTAATGACTAAATGACACTCTTTGTTTTTTTTTTGACACCCTAGACTCAACTCGCTCTGATACCAAATTGATGCGGGACGAGACACGGACACGACAAGCTCGTGACTGCCCCTTAACGAGAGAAGCGTCGGACGTGCACGGTTGAGAAACCGGCGAGAGCTAGGGTGGTCAATTCACACTTTCGTGCCCAGATCGGGTCACGGGACGGTAACGCTCTCTCTCGCAGCAGCGGTGATATGAATATAAAGCGAGCTACGATCCTAGAACATGCTCTCTAGCAGCGGCATAAGCAAGTATATATGAAAATAAGCAATTGCCGAGTGTAGGGAGTGAAAACGATACCTCCACGCGCTCGGCGTGGGGAAGACAGACCCGGCCGAAACTCGTACTCCCGGAACAATAATACACACTATTACAGCAATACAAGTCGCTGCCCACTCCACGCAAGGAGGTAAAGGGCTACACAATGGGGTCCGGGGGGACCGAATTCGGGTTGACGGGCGACTTCTCGCGTTGATTCGGCAACACCCGAACTAGTGACGGTGGGGCCCACGTGCTGTCCGGAGGGGCCGTGTGGGACCCGGTGGCACCGCTATAGTGGGGACACGTAGGGAAGCGCTCCTCGGGCTGGCGGCACGCTGGTTCGCCGGCCGGAGGCCAGGCGGCTCCGTTCGGCACCAGTCGGAATGACCTGCCACGGATCTGCCGGTTCTATTTTTCGGCGCGCGCTCCGGCGAGAACGGACGGTGCGATCAGCCCCGACGTCGGAATGCGACGAAACTGGCGCCGTTGGAAAGCTGCTTCAAAGGGCTTCAACTCTGTATGATTACAGATAAATAACCAAACCTGCATTTCCAATTGGCGAATTTTGAAGGTTACTGTTGTACAGTGGCTTAACTCTCAGATCTGCAGGGCTGTCCTCTGAGAACTGTCGTTGACCGCAGGGTAGATGTCCGATTCAGCTCTTGAAGTCTTCATCAAAGGTGTAGGAACTTGAGCTAGGAAGATGGAAAAACTAGTTTGGACAAGTTTGGATGTGGCTACGAATTGAGAGGATTTTTTCACTAACAGTGGGTCGGATCTGGAATCTGGCTAAAACCACTATAGCAGAGATAGAACACGAATTTTGAAAAATGGATAGAGGGTGGATCAAATATCAAGAAAAATGGGGGATGTAGGGGATGATGGAGAGAACGCCCAGTAAAATTGGGAGGGTTTGGAAAAATCAAAAAGAGGGTCGGAGGTGAGAAACACAGGGCTGCTGTCACTGTAGACAGAGACAAAACAAATCTGGGAGTGAAAGATGCACGAAAATGGAAAAATACTAAACGAGGGATTTTGGACCTGAATTTGTTTGTGGATGATGGGGTGGAAGATAGGAATACACCATAAAAATTGCACACCACGAAGAGGCCATGGCTGGTAGCAGAATTTTTGGGAAGACACCTTTATCCAGCAGGACAGAATACCGAAGACGGCTTCGCGGCGGCTTGAAGGCGGCACGAACGGTGGCGGCGGCGGCACAGATGATCACCGGAGATAGAAGGGAGGGGATAGAAGATAGAAATAACTCTAGAACTGAAGGTTTGAGGAGAGGAACCAGAGGAGAGAGGAAGGGGACGCACCAAGCTTCAAGCAATTCACAAAATTTCTGATTTTTTCATTAATTTTCACATGAAAATACATGGTTTTATATGCTTCCAACCAAATCTAACCTCCACCCTTAGATCTAGGGATGTGAGATGGATGGCCAGGATTGCATGCCACAAACACAAAAAAAATAAATATAATATATAAGGGGGGGGGCGGCCTATTGACCAAGAATGGCAAGGGGGACAAGTTTGACATGGTAGGTAGCCTACCATGGAAATTCTTACCCCCTTGTCTACCCATGTGGCATATGACTAGTCCAACCTTCTAGATGTCCACCTAGGATAGTTGACCAGCCCCACAAGGTGACATGGACCAATGGGAGAGGGCTGAGGGCCCCCTTGATGGTCCTACTGACAAATGACATAGAAACCCACACAATCCATGGGAATGACGCATTGGCTTATAAAGCCATACAATTGCGCATATACTTTCCCAAGGATATAAATACAAACTAAAAGGACATAAATGTAAAAGAAAAGTACATGCTCGACATCGATTCCCATCAGCTTTTCATCCCCAGACAGATGGACAGACCGAGAGGACTAATCAAGTTGTGGAAGATATGTTAAGGGCATGCATTATAGACTTCGGCGGTAGTTGGAATGACCACTTACCACTAGCCGAATTTGCATATAACAACAGCTATCAAACCAGCATACAAATGGCACCTTTTGAGGTATTATATGGCAGGAGTTGCCGATCTCCCATATGCTGGGATGAAGTCGGTGAAAAATAAATTCTAGGTCCTGACATGGTGCGAGATTCTACCGAGAAGATACAACTCATTAGAGAAAGGTTAATGATAGCACAGTCCAGGCAAAAATCTTATGCTGATAACAGAAGGCGAGACCTGGAATTTCAAGTCGGAGATCATGTTTTCCTCAAGGTATCTCCCGGCCGAGGCATTAGAAGATTCGATGTTAAAGGCAAATTAACACCAAAGTTTATCGATCCATTCGAAGTACTGGAAAGGGTAGGCGAAGTGGCTTATCGTATCACCCTACCTCCACAACTGTCAGAAGTGCACAACGTATTTCATGTTTCTATGCTAAAGAAATACGTGCACGATTTCTCACACGTCATCGATCACACTGACTTGGTGATACAGAAGGACCTCACCTATGAGCAAAGGCCAGTAAAGATCCTCGACCAAGAAATCCGAGTTCTAAGGAACAAGATGATCCCTATGGTAAAAATTCAATGGAATCGATGCTTAGAACAAGAAGCTACATGGGAAACCAAGGAGTCTATGAGAAGGAGATTTCCAGAATTATTCTAGTCCGTAAGTAATTCTCACCCTCCTTGTCTCTGTATAATGTAATTGAATTTGGGGACCAAATTCTTTTAAGTGGGGGAGGGTGTAGCATCCTGTATAATATATATATATATATATATATATATATATATATATATTAATAATATTTCCCAAAAAAATATATTAGATAAACTCTAGATTAAGTAAGAAGTTGGAACACGTAGTTATCATATGTAAAGAGTATTCACTTAACAAGTGGCTTCCTAGTGTAGTTGGTTAAGTAATTTGTCTTTCAACTCAAATGACCAGGGTTCAAATCCTAGCATCCACCACTCACCTTTTGTGCCAATTAATTATACATTATAAGCTAGCCACGTACAGACTTGGAAGTGCAACGTAGGAAAAGATGCCAATGTACAGACTTTGACAAAGCAGCGATGTACAGACTTGCACAGTTCCAGCTAGAGGATGTATAGACTTTACCCAATAGTCCAATGTACAGACTTCGTCTCGTGAAAGCTACAGTGATGTATAGACTTTGCCTTAGAAACGAATGTATATACTTGGGCAAGCAAAGTCTGTATAGACTTCAACTAAGAGATGCACGATGTACAGACTTGAACAACATTCAACAGTCAATGTGAAGACTTCACGATGTATAGACTTTCCAAAGGAAAGGCTGTACAGACTTGAGCAAAATAAGGCCAGCGAATGTATAGACTTCCAAGAGAAACGACGGTAAAGCAATCAGTGTATAGACTTCAAGGGAAACGACAGTAAAACTATCGATGTATGGACTTGAAGGGAAACGTAGGTAACACTTCCAATGTACAGACTTCGAAGTTGAACAGTTGGATGTACAGACTTGGAAGATCACTAATGGATGTACAGACTTCACCTCGTTGTATAAACTTGGAAGAATGATGCACAGTGCAATGTACAGACTTCATGACTATGCTCAGGCAATGTATATACTTTGAGAGGGAAGCCAATGTATAGACTTTGAGAGGGAGAGGATGTATAGACTTGTGATGTACAGACTTTGTGAATAGGCTAGCAATAGCTAATATATAGACTTTGTGATGTACAGACTTTGAGAGGAAGTGATGTACATACTTTGAGAGGAAGCCAATGTATAGACTTTGAGAGGGAGAGGATGTACAGACTTGTGATGTACAGACTTAGTGAATAGGCTAGCAATAGCAATGTACAGACTTTGTGATGTGCAGACCTTGTGAAGCCAATGTATAGACTTTGAGGATGTACAGACTTTGAAAGTGTGCACATGGAAGAGGGATCGTGTATGAATGTGGGAGACAGACTTTACGATCTGGGCCATGGATTGGCTGTCCAAACATTATCCCTTATCTCTCCAGCCTGTACAAGCTGTAAAGCCCCATTATTCCAGATCTTGCCCCCCCTATCCGGTCATACCAGACCCTATAACATACCCCTTTGCTACACCCATTCTAGGCTAGCTAAGGTTGGGGCAAAGCTCTGCAGGGATTACAAAGAAGGGTTCTGCTGCTACGATCTTCCAACAAGTAGGTGTTCTCAATTTTTAACTAAACTAGTAGCTAATCTAGGATGATTAGTCTAGGTCATTAGTCTTAGGCTCATCTCCATGTGATATTTCATATTTATACAACATGTGTTAGCCTCGTAGTTATCATGTATTAGCTTTAATCTAAGAAAAGTAGTAAAATTAGTAAAATAATTAGTTTCACAACCAGGATAATTAGCATGCAACAGCTTCAATCTGGGACAATTAGCAAGTATTAGTCTCATGCCCTAGATAACTAACATGAATTAACTTTATTAACTAATCTAATAGCATACCTAGTCTATTAGCATGCTTAATTAACCTGCTAATCTACCAAATCACTCATTGTCAACACCTCACATAACACTTCCATATAGCTAATGTCGACACCACACATATAGGTGTTGACACTTCAATGTATAACGCAAGTGTTGACACCTGGTGTCAACACTTCCATACATATTCCATACAAATGTCAACACTTCAATGTCCATATATATATAACGCAAGTGTTGACACCTGGTGTCAACACTTCCGTACATATTCCATACAAATGTCGACACTTCAATGTGACACCAAGGGTCACAATTACTATTCATTTTTCGTTTATGTTATACAGTATTTTGCACAGATGTCGACACTTCCAGCAACATATATATAGTAAATATCGACACCTCAAAGCTATTTACAAATGTTGCAGAAACATGTTGACAAACAACAGAAATAAAATGTGAACAATTTATACACCTACACTTCCATACCTAAACATATAACATCAATATATATATATATTTATAGTCAAATGCCCGACACCTGCATATGCAAGTGTCGACACCGGTATATATACACCCGACACAACACCTCCATATATCTTTAAAAATATATATATATATAACCTCCATATATCTTTTAAGAAAAAATATATATATATAACATATATACAAGTGTCGACACCTCCTAATTGGAAGTGTCGACACTTCCATATAAAAGTGTCGACACCTGCATATAACGCCCCTACAAGTGTCGACACCTACATATAATACCCCTTACAAGTGTCGACACTTATTATCATATCTCTATATTCTTTATATAATCGAAGTGTATATAGAACATTGTATATAAATTCATATATATACTTCCATTAATTGTATATACAAAGCACCTTCACTATATATTGTTAGACAAGAATATATGTATATACAAACCACCTTATATATATATCTAATTTTCACAACATACTAAAAATTATCTCCAACATGTTAAAACTATTTCCAGCATGTTAAAAGTGACTTCCAATATGATAGAATTATTTTATACATACTGAGATATAAAAATTATTTTCAGCATGTTATAATTATTTTTGGCATGTTATAATTATTTTAAGTGTATTAAAACTATTTTTCAGCATGATAATTCTATTTCCTATGAAATAATTAGTAAATAAATGTAGAAAAATAATTTTTAGCATGATAAAAATTATGTTGTTATCAGAAAATTTCTGTAATCAGCATGGCAACCTTATCTTATCATCCTATCAGTAAGTTAATTATTTCAGCATGTTAAGCATTAATTTTGGCATGTTAATAATTAATTTTCAACATGTAAAAAAACTAAATCCAGCTTGAAAAATTTATTTTTATCATCTTACCAGTAAAGTAACATATGAAACTCATTCTCAGCATGTTAATATTATTTTTAGCAAGTTAGAATTATTTTCAACATAAAAAACTTATTTTCATAATTACATTCTGATTATTATAATAAATCTCCATTTTGGCTAACCCACATATCTATATCGGACAGAAGATATACATACCTATAACCTCCATTATATTGGACAGAATTTTATAATCGGATATATATATATATATATATATATATATATACATATTGGATAAATATATATATATATATATATAACTAATATCGACATTTGTGTCAACACCAACAAGTTAGTCTCAAACCCCTATTATCATTAGCATGTATCGAGCGTTACGGGTTTTACTCCTAGTTCGTCCCTACAAAACAATACGCCTTGGATTCTATTCTATAATCCATCTTATAAACATCCTACCGGGTCAACCCTCGAAATTCCATATTGGCTATAAACGAGAGTGGATGTCAACAAACATGATTAATGCTGTGCATATAGGGCCCGGTCTGGTCCTGGGAGGAGCACCCGAAGGTACTTGTGCCCATGGGAGTTTATTGACCACGGTGTTTGGCATTGCACCGGAGTACTTGCTTGCTTGGCTTTAGACATTCCACTCATTCTCGTGATATTACTTGATTGATTTGACTTGAGACCCGCAGAAGGGTAAAGTTTTTGCTTGAATGAAATTGATAAATAGCCAATTCCAGTTTTACATGCTTGAATTTATATTACTTTCTATTACTTGTTTGACATGAGTTCTTACTCTCTTGGAAATATTTTGTTAATTCCAAGCTTGAATCTCTTGCTATTGCTGCATTGAAGTTGGAATCCTTATACTCTCACTTGTTATTCCTTCACTACTCTTGTCGATTTTTACAATCCTTGATATCTACTCATCTACATGCATAGCTTTACTGACATTAATTGAACTTGTAAACCACTTAAAGCATGTTAAATCTTGAGATGTAATTCCTACTGAGCGATTCGCTCATCTAGTTATTTTCTAATATTTTCAGGTAATTTGGATGTCAACCAACACTCGGAAGGGAATGAGACTGAGTGATGAGTGTTAGAGTGAAGTTATCAAATTGTCATGTCCTTTGTGTTATTGTATTCGTTCACTTATGTCAGTCATATCAATTCATCTATGTCATTGTATTAGTCAACTTGATTAGAACTGCTTAAGATTTGAAGCCTAGTCGTTGGACTCTGGGAACATATGTAATTGTCCTTTGATTAGTTGTGATAATTGTCAGCTCGTACTATTTGTATTAATTTCGAGTTAAATCTTAGTTATTTACGCACTCTGATATTTACATGATTGACACGATCTATATAGAAGTGTCACGCCTCCGGGTAATCTTCCGCGCTCGGGGCGTGACATGTTCATATTTGGAAAATTGCCCACAATGCTTTGCCTACTGATACAAATATTCAGCGAGTGGGGGTGCAAATGTGCCCCAAATGCTACTGCTGCAGTTTGCAAAATGAGGAAAGTCTTAACCATATTTTCTTGCACAGTAATTTGGCAACTCATGTTTGGTCTTATTTTACAACTTTTGGACTGCATTTGGAAAACAATTCAGTGAGATCTTTCATATTTCAAAATGCTATTAATCTCCACCAAAAATCTGCTTACGGCCTTTTCCAACTTGCTGTCATTGGCTATGGTCTTTGGGAGATTTGGAAAGCTAGAAATGCTGCGAAATATGATGGCAAAGTCATCCCCAAGCAAAACCTCCTCCGCCATATAATTTTTCAAATCAAAAATACTTGTTCTACTGCAAATCTTAAGGAATAAGATAACATCAAGAGGAAACTTTTGGTGCAGTTTGGTATCAATGTTCAGCCGACTGGTTGCTCTCAGATGAAAATTATAAAGTGGATTTGCCCTCCCTGGCCTTTTCTTAAGCTCAACACTGATGGTGCATGCAAAATTAATGGTGACTCAGGTGGTGGTGATATTATTAGAGACAACAGAGGCAGTACTCTTCTTGCATTTTCTCATTACTATGGCAAGTCAAATAGTCTTATTGCTGAGGCACGTGCTTTACTTGATGGCATTAAATACTTGCATACTGTTGAGGTCAAGCCAGTCCATATTTAATGTGACTCGAACACACTAGTTCGAATTATCAAAAAAGAAATTCCCTGCCCATGGTCCATTCTATCTTATGTGAGAGAGATCTGGAGCTTACTTACTCAGAATGATGTAGTTGATCATATCTACAGAGAAGGAAATAAAGTTGCTGATTCCTTAGCCTCTTTGGCTTGCATTTCCAAATGTAATGCTTTCTTTTCTTATGATGAGCTTGTTGAGTATTGTTGAATCTTTACATGTTTTGATGATGACAACACTATAAGTCTTAATGGTGTTCAAAAATATGTCTCTGTGGAAAATTAACACAAATATTTTTCTGTGAAGAATAAACTTTCATTTCACTTCAGGTATTTTTAAGGACTGTCTTCGTGTTAGTTGGCACTTCGTCATGTTTGTGTATAACACCTCGTGTTGAACTGTTTGTCTTCGTGTCGTTTTAATTTTAGTACTGTTTATATTTCCAATACGCCGTGTCGTCTTCTCTTACCGCGTGTTGTTTATGTTTACTGTCCTTCAGGTCGTGCGTCCGTGTTGTTTTCACTACATTGCGTGTCGTTTTTCTCTGTAGTGTTTTGATTCAGTGACACGTCGTGTCATTGATCTTTACTTCGTACTATTTTCACCGTCTTCATGTTGGTCTTTCTCATTAGACCTCGTGTCGTTCTCGCTTTGACCACACTTCTTTGTTGCTTTACGTACACCTCGTGTCTTGCTTGTTTACAACTCCGTGTCAATTCTTGTATTTCGTCTTCGTGTCGTTTTTACCTCGTGTCGTGTTACCCCATGTCAATTACTGTTTCGACTTCGTGTCGTTATCAGTCCGTGTCTCTCTTATGTTGAAATCACACCTCGTGCTGATTTCTGTTCTCAACTTCGTGTCATTTTTACTTCTTGTCATTTTGACTTCGTGTCAAATCACTGTTCTGTCTTCGTGTTGTTTCTTTGTATTCTGTCTTCGTGTTGATCTTTCATTTTTTAGACTTCGTGTCTTTATCACATTGACCACACTCCGTGTCGCTTCTCCTCTCATAACTTCGTGTCGTGTTTTCTACACCTCGTGTCGTTGTCTCCTTGTGTCTTCACGTCGTGTTGTTTTCGTCTCTTCGTGTCGGGTTTGTTCTAGTGCGTACAGGACATCGCAGCACCTCGTGTTGCTTCCTGTTTCACTTTCATATCATTTGTCTTGTTGCTTCTTCGTGTCGTTTTTACTCTTCCTAGTCCTCGTGTCTCTCTTGTGTTGAAACCATACTTAGTGTTGGTTTCTGTTCTTGTCTTCGTGTCTTCGCGTTGTTTTTCTGTTTACTTTTTTGTCGTGTCCACTAACCTCATGCAGTTCTAGTTCTTATGGCACTCAATATTAATGGTTCTTATCTTGTTGCAGGTCCGAGGAGGAACAGTCATCAGTGTCTGGGTGCACATGATCCGATACTGAAGGAACAAATACAAAAAAGGGCACGTGGTAGGAAGGTTCTGGATCGAGCATGGGAGGCACACGCGTTTAGTGCCCTATCCATCTGCTGCCACTATAAAATAGAAACCTTCGCCCACCGATGAACATGATGAGAGCCAAGAAAGAAAAGGCAGTGCTATAGAGAGCTCGATCCAGCAGAAGAAGAAAAATTGAGAGAGAGAGAGAAATAGTGCTCGTGTGAAAGAGGTAGAGAGTTTAAGAGAAAGAAAAGAGAGATAGAGAGTGAGCGAGAGAACTCGTGGAGAAGAAGAAAGAAGCTTACCTGAAGATCTGTCTTCACTGGACCGTGGATCAGATCCAGGCCAGTCAGCTCTGTTAGGAGCCAAATTGTGCATTTCGTGTTTCAGCTTCTGTTTGCTGAAGTTATTTTCGTTTATTATTTTTCCTTTGTTTTCTGGTTTGCTGTGCTTTCCGATCCTCTGGTCTGAGGTCGTGTTCCCTCCGGTTTGGAGGAAGGGAGATCTGATCTCCAGTTGCAAGTAGCTAGGAGCTACTTGTGGGTTCCCTCCGGTTGGGAGGAAGAGGGGAGGTTGTTCCCCTGGTCAAGCTGTGTGGCAGCAACTGTTTACAGACTGAGTCTGCTTGGTTCTAGCGTTCGCTAGTGAAGCCTCACTCCGGTTGGGAGTGAGGGGTGGATGTAGGTCTGAAGGACCGAACCACCTAAAAATCTATTGAGCAGTGGCTTGATTGTCTGGTTTGCTTCCGCTAGATGCTTGAATAGGTGCGCTCAATGTGATTGTATTTGAGTTGAATAGAATTGGTTCCATTCTGTTTCTTTATCTAGCATCCGATTTTTAAATTTGGCCATTATTCGTAGAAGGATTCATTCACCCCCCCTCTGTATCCGGGCCAAGCACCCTAACAGTTGGTATCAGAGCGGGTGTCTGCTTACAAGGTCCAGCGACCTGCAGATCGATCTTGCAATCTTAGGTGCTTATTTCCTTTTAGTGCATCAATATTCTTGTGCGTTAATCTGTGTGTTCTCATGGCCCATCCACTGATCTTCAGTGGTACGCATTTTGATGCATGGTTCGCTGTTTTGAAGAATTATGTTAAATCTGTGAATCCAGACCTGTGGAAAGTAATTTCACATGGTCCTCATGAACTACCTAGGAAAAAGTCCAAATGGACTGACAGTCACAAATCCATGCATGAAGAAAATCAGATAGCAATAAATTTAATGAAGGCAGCTACTGATAGAGCTTTTCATTCATGTTTCTTTGAATCCAGTTCTGCTAAAGATATTTTGGATGCACTGAAGCGAACTCAGGAGATAGATGTGGACAGATGCATGATGGCCAACAGAAGAAATCAAAGTGCCAGCGATCAAGGTAGCAATCAAACTAAAGAAGATGATGATGATGAGGTAAATATCTTCGAGAATTTCTCTCTAGAAGATTGGGAGAATGCATATGCTGAATTATTTGAATCTCATGAACTGTTAAGAAAACAGTATAAAAAGTTGAAAAAGAGTATTCGGGTAGATAGTTCTAGCTCTCCATGTAAAAATTGTTCAAGTACGAAGAAATCTCATGATGCATGTCTGTCTGATAATCATATGTATAAAAACCAGAATGCAGAACTGAAGAAGGAACTTCAATGTGTTCACTCTGAGCTGAACAATTTAAAATCTGAAGATGACATCCTCAGAAAGCTCTCTAAAGAAAATGATGAACAACTAAAGAAACTTAAACGAGAGAATGAGTTGCTGATTGAAAATTTTAACGCCATAAAATCTGTAAACATAGAATTACAGAAAGATTTTGAAAAACAACAAAAGGAATTGAGGGAGTTTGAAGCTAGGAGAGAAAGCATGGTTAACTCAGAAGATCAGCTTCTAATAAATGAGCTAGTTCAAAATGATAAGCTTAAAGAAGAAGTTGAAAAATTAAAACTGTTAAACAGTGCCATGTCTGAAAGACTTCTCACATTGGAAAAAGGAAAAGCTATCTGTACAAACGAGACTGAAGAGGTAGATGAGCTAAGAAAGGAAATTGAAGAATACAAAACAGCTAACAAGGTTTTGAATGAAGCTGTCAATTGTAGTGAACAAGAGATCACTAGTTATGAAATACACATTGCATCTCTTGAAAATGAAATTCAGGATTTGAAAGCTTCCTTGTCTAAATTTGTTGATGGGCAGAAAAACCTAGACAAGCTGCTAGGTGTAAAAGTCAATGTCAAAAAGGAAGGGTTGGGCTACAATAATCTCAATAAGAAGGCCTTGCAGACAAAGTAATGACATCCTTTGTAAATACTTCAAATGTAGCCACTACATCAAAAGACAAACAGCCCATTGTTCAGAAAATACTGGGAACAAAGATTAACTTTAACAAGGAAGGACTGGGTTACAGTCCAGTCATGAGGAAGGTTGATGGAGCCAACCTGAAAACTGTCTTTGTCAAATCCTCTGAACAGGAAAAGCCTTCTATCTCATCTCCACCTCAGTACAAGGCTAAGAAAACAGAAAAATAAAATAAAAATCATAAAACATCAAAAATTCAAAGGAACAATCTGCATGCTAAGAACTCATCAGATAAATGCCATGTTTTAAAGAAATCAAGTGGCTCATGTCATTATTGTGGTAAGTATGGACATCTTATGAGTAACTGTTTTGTGATGGAAAAAGATGACAACAAGCATGCTAGAAAATCTGTGTCTGGTCAGAAAAGGAATGTCAAATGTTCTAATTGTGATAAAGTAGGACACACTACTGCTCATTGTTGGTTTACAAGTAGTAAGGAAAAATCATGCTCATATCATACAAAACACTTTGCAAATCAGCATGTCTTTAACAAGAACCAGCACATTATATGTCTTAATTGCAACAAAATTGGTCACAAGGTCTCTGAATGCTGGTCAGGTTCTTTTAAAAGAAATTCTATCTCATGCTTTGAATGTGGAAAGTATGGCCACATGGCCATTGATTGTTGGCATGCTCAAAGGAAAATTTTCAGTTCTGGAAAGTATAGATTTCCTGCTAGTACAAATGCTCTTAGAAAGAATAAAGTGGTTTTCAAAAAGAAAAACTTTGAATGTGTTGATTATGGAAAACAGTTTGGTAATGCAAATAACAGAAATTTCCATGCTAATGCACATACAATTCATGCTCATAATAATGTGCATAACCCAGATCTGAAAACTACTGCTCCTTGCTATCAAGTTAAAAATGTGCTAAGAAAACCTGCTAGGAGTGATAATGTCATGACAGGACCCAAAACTTCCTGGGTACCTGTTTGTGCAAAATAAACTTTGTTTTGCAGGTGTGCCTTGGGACTGGAATAAAAGGGGAAATGATCCAAGGCACTCAAGAATGAAAACCCCATTCTCACAATTTTCAGGTAATCTCTCTACATGTCCCATTTTGAAACTTACTGCATATCTGGTTTGATGCATTCTTGCATATCTTGCTATTAGCTTCATCTAGTGCATGCATATTGAATCTGGTCTTGCATATTCATTCATCATCTACAAGTTGCATTATTTTCTAAAACATGCACTCTGAAATTTCTGAAATTTTTAACTGAAAGCGAATGCTGGTTGAAAACTGTATGTTGCATAATTCTTTGGAAATCTGAATTGCTTATAGGACTGTTGAGGTTACCCTGTTATCCATGACCTCTTTGGTATATCAAATGGTAAGCTACCAAAAGACAGAGAAATCTGTCAGGAGGTTCTTACTATGTGTGAGGTGGTCTCTTAGACCAAATGCTCCGCCTAGTACCATAAGTCATTCTGCTGATCAGGGGAGTCTGTTTATGCATAACTCATAAACACACTTGTTTAATTTTCGTGGCAAACACTGCATTCATTAAATAATTAACACTTCCAAGAGTCGTGTGTGAGTTGTCCTTGAGTGGACTGAAGAGGAGCTTGTCAGGCTATTTGGTTTCTGAAGATTTTTGTCAGCCGATGCAGTTAATGTGGTTTTAAGATCAGTCATCTCAAGAGGTTGCAGTCTGTTGCCTAAGAGTTTCTCTGGATGTGAGACAAAACTACTTCAAAAATACTATATTTGGATATGTCCTTAGTGCCTAATGTCTTGAGTGATCTCTCACTTGTTGGCTTGCTGATAGGAGTGCTGCTCATCTCATCTCATCTCTCTCTATTCGATCAGCCACCTCCTTATCTCTCACCTATCACTCTTGGTTCAGATTCTCTCTCGAAGAAATTGTGGGTGCAGTCTTCTTGCTCTTATCAGATATGATCTGTATACCTTAAACCACCCAATATCTAGTGTAACAATTTACACCTGTTAATAAAGAACTTCAATGTTTGGGGGTTATATTTGGTCCTTGATCCTTCTAAGTTATCTTCTCAAGTGTTGGTCAACATATTATAAAACTTTCTGTTAAATGAGAAAAACTTATTGAGGATCTCGACTTAACTGAAACTTATGTAAAGAGAGCTCTGAGATAAAATTGTGTTAAGTAAGATTTCTATTTTTGTCTAAAATCATGAGAAGTGCCTCCAGGGAATACGCCATTCTTTGTGGCAGAGCAATGGCTTTTGTGGAGAAATAGACACTCTTGATCAAAGAAGTCCAGAGTTTCTGTCATGATACAACTAGCTATCTCTGTATAGAAATGTAAAAATAAAAAAAAAAGGGGGGAAAGTCCTCAAAAGAAAAAAAAATATATCATTGGCATAAAGGTAGTCCATCCTGAGTAACCAGGGTTTCTGGTGTCTAATAAACATGTCTCCTTGTGTAAAAAGGGACTATTCTACCTTGTGTTCAACAAATTGGTTGACCCTGTATGCCTTCTCGTCCATTAAATGAAGAAATGAAATCTGCTTGACTTTGATGTGTTATTTCGTTGCTTGACAAACATAAGGAGCAATTTAATCGTGTCTCTCTCTAGGTTAAGCAACTTTAACAGCTAATTTTGTGATTATGCTGATTTAATATCTTGAGTTAACTGACCTTGGTTTTTGGAAGAATATAACCCGTCCACATATTGAAGGGCTAACTTTAACATGCTGTAGCTGCGTTACATCAGGACTAAGGGTATTTTGGTATTTACAGAAAAAGTTGATATGAGTAAAAAGCTACCCGACAAAACCCTTCTTGTTTCTCACGCCTTCACCTCAAACCCTTATTTCCCCTTGCCGCTTCCTATTCATCCTCGTGCTGCTCTACCTTGAGCGTCTTCTTCAAACCCATCTCCATCTCTTCCCGCTCACTTTCTTCCCCCACAGAGGTCTATTCCTTTCTTAAGTCTAGCTTCACTTCCAATAGCAGCCTGCAAGAGAGAGTTGATACTCTGGAAGTTCCGGCAGATGGATCAGCAAAGGTCAGCAGCTCCGGGTGAAAGAAAGAGGAAGGGAAAAGAAATAGTTGAAGAGCCTTCATCTAAGCAACAGAGATGTCTTGAGCCAGAACCTGCTGCGGAAGTCTCTTCAGAACAAGGTACCAGGTTTTCTCAGTCTACCGTGTTCTTAGAAAGTGGGAAAATCATTCCTCCTAGAATAATAGATTTCGGAGATGAAACCTTGGTCTCGAAGTTTCCAGAATTGTTGAAAATCTTTGAGTTTCAGGAGTGGAGAAATTTCTTAGAAAATCACCGTGTCTATTACCCTAGGCCGGTAATGGAATTTTACAATAACTTGTCCTTGAGCCGAGACAAGTCTACCTTGTTATCATCTGTTAAAGGGGTCGAGATAACTGTTACATGTGACTCCCTTCACAAAGCTCTCGGTATTCCAGATAAAGGGGAGGTAGAGGGAAGCTTTCGATACAGTCTCCATGAAGCTTTCTCTGTCATTACTGGTAAACCCAGTAACATTCATGATAAGGGGCAGTTGAAGCTAAAAGCTTATCAGACATCGTCATTTCCTCCTCTTCACAAGCTCCTTCAGAACGTCATTGCTTCCATTATCACCCCACAGACTGGGGCTAGAGGAAGAATTACAGACACGCAGAGATTTCTACTATTTTGTCTGATTCAAAATGTGAAGATATGTCTGCCAGAGATCATTTTTAATGTCATGAAGGGATGCATTGGATCCAAGAGACATCTTCCCTATGCCGCCCATATGACAGACATCTTCAAGCATTCTGAGATTTGCTTGGATGGAGAGGCCGCATCAGAAGTTAAGGCCCGAAACATTTTTAATATGAATTTTGTTTCAGTGTTTTTGGGCTTAGAGGACTCTGCTATGGTGGGGCAAGTTAAGGTCCAAAAGGCCAGGGAATCACAAACTCAGGGGGAGCATTTGGAAGAATTTCAAGTCTTAGCCCCAACTGGTGAGCAATTAGTTTCTGAGATTGATCGTCAGGAAACACCAGCTGAACAACCAGAGTCCACCTTGCCAGCTGCACCCACCGAAGTATCCTTCTCCTTTCAGAGGCTAGTTGAGGCTGCATCTGAGGACATCAGATTATCTGACGAAAGCATTCAGACAGATCTAGATGCAACTATTGCTGGGCTATTTGATTCTTTTGGGAAGACATCTGAAGAGGTAATAGTGCCTGAAGAACAGCCAGCTAAAGAGCAAGACAGTACTGATCAAGATCTTGCTGTTTTTGTTAATGAAATTTTAAGAGAAACTGTTGAGCGAAGCTTGGAAGAGGCTACCAACTTGGTCGTATCTGAAAGTCTTGAGCAGGCCTTTGTTGGCAGCCCTGCAGATCAGGAACTCATGGAAGATAGAGAAAAGGTTCCTGTCATAGAACTAGATACAGAATCTTCAAGTGAAGAAGAGGAACCTGAAGATGTATTCCCTCAGAAAGAAACTCAAGCTGAAGATGAAGTTCAGGTCCCAGCTGAGAGCAGTCAAATGCCAGTACAAGAGGAAGCAGCTGAGAGAACTGCACCTGGCAGTGAATTTTTTGGTACACCTCTAGGTCCACCTAGACTCTTATCTGCACAGGCGCCCAACATTGAATCTGCTCGGGCGCCCAACATTGAAGAGCTTCTCATAAACCTGACTCAGCAGATGCACAAGCAAGATAAGAAATTAGATGACCTGCTCACATATGTCACCCTCAACATAAATTAGGTACATTCCAGGCTACTGAAGCTCGAGATATCCCTCCTCACTGAATGGAAACGATTCCTTCTCAACAAAAAGGCTTCAGATGATGCCAACAGATCCCTGATGCAAGGGTTGCAGGAGGTGTGTTCAAAGATAGCTAAAGCACTGAGTGAGTTGCAAGATGTTCAAATCTCCTCCTTCAAAATGTCTTCCACCATTATAGATCACTGCTATGAGATCAGAACATCTTTAGAACTTTTGAAGAAGTCCTCCAGTGTCCTAGGTCCAGGTATTCAGCAGGTCTATGATAAATTGGCCGCCTTCTTAACAGAAATGACACTTCTGACTGACAGATATGAAACTGTCAATGTTCGCCAAGAAGACATCATTTCTAAAGTGGCACAGGTCAGAAGCTCTGTGGTATATTGGCTAGCTGAACTGTCAAATGACCTAAAGGAATTTCAGTCTACCTTGGGTTCAGCACCTGGTCACGCTTCTTCCAGCAGAACTCCACCTCAAGAACATTCTTCTGCTTCTCCAAGGGGGAGACCACCTCATGGCAGGCCGCGTGGCCCCTCTAGCAGACAAGCCAGATACTTTTCTTGAAAAGTCTATGCTCTGTATCTTGTTGCCCATTTTGAGGCTTTTCTCTTTCACACTCTTGGACTTATTAATTAAAACTCATATCATTTGCATTCTTTTTGTTTCATTTTTTTGATGGTGTCAAAGGGGGAGAAATCAGGCTAGCTCGTTGAGAATGTTTAATATGTGTTTTTCATTGAGAATGGCTATTTAGTGTTTTCTCTTTCTCTGCAAAGACTCAAGACTCATAGTGTTGCCATCCATCAAAAAGGGGGAGATTGTTGAGTATTGTTGAATCTTTACATGTTTTGATGATGACAACACTATAAGTCTTAATGGTGTTCAAAAATATGTCTCTGTGGAAAATTAACACAAATATTTTTCTGTGAAGAATAAACTTTCATTTCACTTCAGGTATTTTTAAGGACTGTCTTCGTGTTAGTTGGCACTTCGTCATGTTTGTGTATAACACCTCGTGTTGAACTGTTTGTCTTCGTATCGTTTTAATTTTAGTACTGTTTGTATTTCCAATACGCCGTGTCGTCTTCTCTTACCGCGTGTTGTTTATGTTTACTGTCCTTCAGGTCGTGCGTCCGTGTTGTTTTCACTACATTGCGTGTCATTTTTCTCTGTAGTGTTTTGATTCAGTGACACGTCGTGTCATTGATCTTTACTTCGTACTATTTTCACCGTCTTCATGTTGGTCTTTCTCATTAGACCTCGTGTCGTTCTCGCTTTGACCACACTTCTTTGTTGCTTTACGTACACCTCGTGTCTTGCTTGTTTACAACTCCGTGTCAATTCTTGTATTTCGTCTTCGTGTCGTGTTACCCCGTGTCAATTACTGTTTCGACTTCGTGTCGTTATCAGTCCGTGTCTCTCTTATGTTGAAATCACACCTCGTGCTGATTTCTGTTCTCAACTTCGTGTCGTTTTTACTTCTTGTCATTTTGACTTCGTGTCAAATCACTGTTCTGTCTTCGTGTTGTTTCTTTGTATTCTGTCTTCGTGTTGATCTTTCATTTTTTAGACTTCATGTCTTTATCACATTGACCACACTCTGTGTCGCTTCTCCTCTCATAACTTCGTGTCGTGTTTTCTACACCTCGTGTCGTTGTCTCCTTGTGTCTTCACCTCGTGTTGTTTTCGTCTCTTCGTGTCGGGTTTGTTCTAGTGCGTACAGGACATCGCAGCACCTCGTGTTGCTTCCTGTTTCACTTTCGTATCATTTGTCTTGTTGCTTCTTCGTGTCGTTTTTACTCTTCCTAGTCCTCGTGTCTCTCTTGTGTTGAAACCATACTTAGTGTTGGTTTCTGTTCTTGTCTTCGTGTCTTCGCGTTGTTTTTCTGTTTACTTTTTTGTCATGTCCACTAACCTCATGCAGTTCTAGTTCTTATGGCACTCAATATTAATGGTTCTTATCTTGTTGCAGGTCCGAGGAAGAACATTCATCAGTGTCTGGGTGCACATGATCCGATACTGAAGGAACAAATACAAAAAAGGGCACGTGGCAGGAAGGTTCTGGATCGAGCGTGGGAGGCACACGCGTTTAGTGCCCTATCCATCTGCTGCCACTATAAAATAGAAACCTTCGCCCACCGATGAACATGATGAGAGCCAAGAAAGAAAAGGTAGTGCTACAGAGAGCTCGATCCAGCAGAAGAAGAAAAATTGAGAGAGAGAGAAATAGTGCTCGTGTGAAAGAGGTAGAGAGTTTAAGAGAAAGAAAAGAGAGATAGATGTTGTACCCCTGTGGTTTTGATGATGGTTTTGATGATTGGTTGTTGATGTGAGTTAATCAAATGTTCAGTCATCTTGCTGCTCAGTTTAGATTAACATATTTGATGTTCAGTCATGCTACATGTTAAACTGATGCATAAAGCATTCTTTGCTGTGGTTTTGATGATTGGTGTTTGATGTTAATCACTGTGAGTCATTTTGTTGTGTAAGTCATTGCATTTTAAGTTCAGACTGTTTATCTGCTGCATAAAGCTTTCATATGCATTTACAGAGTCTATACATTGATTGGCAGTAAGTCCACATTGAGCGTCTCATGGAAGTCCATACAGTGCATTGCATTGGCTAAGTGTATACACTGTCAGTCTCATTTAGAGTCAAAGTCCATACATTGGACTGTTACTCACATCGCCTTCAGGCCTCCAAGTCTATACACTGGAGTCGTCAGCTGTGAGGACAGCAAGTCTGTACACTGGCCTTCTTTCATGTTAAACTACAAGTCTACACATTCAACAATGGTCTTCCAAGTCTATACAGCGTGAAGTCTACACTTTGGCACTGTAGCTCGCTCGCGCAAGTCTATACATTAGACTGTTCTTCAAAGTCTATACATCAGACTGTACATCGTCTTCGTGCTGTCTCTGTACTTGAGTTTTCATGTTGTTTCCCCTCACTAACACGAAAAGATCTCATGTCGTCTGAGCTTACAACACTTCGTGTTGATTTCCATGCTTTACAAGAAAAAGCTGCTAAGAGGTAATACTTCGTGTGTCCGTACTGTTTCTATCTTCGTGTTGGTTTCCCTGAACCTCATGTCATTCTTGCTTCGTGTCCACACCTCGTGTCAGTGTCTGTCTTCGCCTTTGTGTTAAATTCAGCTCGTGTCATTTTCGTCTTCGAAGTTGTTCTTCTACTTCCACCATTTCATCACGTGTCGAGATAGCCGTGTTGTCTTTCACTTCGTGCAGCCTATGTGACTGTGTTGTCCCCATGTCATCCTTAGTTCATGTCGTGCTTGTGTATTTCTGTCTTCGAGTCATTTTTCGTTGGATCTTTACGTCGGTCTAGGTTCAAGTGTCGTTTCACGTCGTGTCGTTCTCCTTGCTGTCTATCACCTCGTGGTGTTTTCACAATTATGTCTTCGTGTTAGTTTTTATGTTTTTGTCTTCGTGCCGTTCTCTCTTTAGACTTCGTGTCCTTCTCGCCTTGACCACACTCCGTGTCAACTCTTTGTTATTTCCGTGATCGTGTTGTTCTTCCTATACCTCGTGTCCTTTTATTTTTGTAACCACACTTCATGTCGGTTTTACTTCTTTATGTCTCCATGTTGCTTTTTGTATTCGTAACTTTGTAGTGTTTGTTGTTACAGTGACACTTCGTGTCGTTATCGTTTTACTTCGTGTTGTCTTCTTTCTACCTCGTGTCGTTCTCTTTGTAGTATCTGTTTTGTCACCTTGTGACTTCGTGTCATGTTTCCAGACCTCGTGTCGTTTTCGTGTCATGTTTCCACACTTCGTGTCGTTCATGTTTCGTAACCACACTTCGTGTTGGTTACTGTCATTCTTGTGACTTTGTGTCGTGTCTCCCAGACCTCGTGTCGTTTTCACTCCGTGTCGATTTCAGTTGTTGTCTTCGTGTTGATTTCAACCCGTGTCAATTACTGTTTCGTCTTTGTGTTGCTTTCTGTGCCACCACCTTGTGTCGTTCTCTTCATTGTGTCTGTTCTGTCACAGTATACCTCGTGTCGTTTTCTCCTCACCTCGTGCCGTTCTTATCTGATCTCGTGTCATCTTCCTTGTTGTGTTATCCTTGTTCATTGTATCTCGTTTCGTTCATTTCCTACCTCGTGAAGTAGTCACCCTGTGTTGACATTACATACCTCGTGCGCCTTAGCTTTAAATAAGCATACAGCGAACTCTGAATGATTAATGGTGTTAATCTCATTACAGGTCCGAGGAAGAACATTTCACACACCTGGGCTGCACGTGATCCAAGACAAGAGGAACAAATGCAATAAAGGCACGTGGCAGGAAGGTTCTGGATCGAGCGTGGGAGGCACACGCGTCTTGTGCCCTATCCACCTGCTGCTGATGCTATATAAGGAAGCCTTCGTCCACAGACGAAGGTTGATCGAGTTGGCAAGAAGAAAAGCTCATACAGAGAGCCCCGATCCAGGAAAAGGAATAGAAGAAAGAAAAGAAGAGAGCAGAGAAGAGAGTGAGAGCAGAAGAAGAAAAAGAAAGAGAGATAGTGCTCGTGTAAAAAGAGAAGAAAGAGTGAAGAAGAAGAAGAGCAGAAGGAGAAGAAGAGAAAGAGAGAGATAGAAGTGTGAGCCGAAGAGAATAGGGGAGCAGAGATCGAGAGAGTGAAAGAGAAGAAGAAGGAGAGAAGAGAAGAGGAAGAAAAACTTACCTGAAGATCTGTCTACTGGACCGTGGATCAAATCCAGGCCAGCCAGCTCCTGCGAGAGCCACATTTGGTTTTATCTTTTCAGCTTTCTGTTGCTGGTTTCGTTTTTCTTTTGATCTATTTACTTGCTATTTTTCCGATACTCTGTAGAGAGGTCGGGTTTCCTCCTGTTTGTTCAGGAGAAGGGAGATTGATATCTCCGGTTGCAAATAGCTGGGTGCTACTTGTAGGTTCCCTCCGGTTTGGAGGAAGGGAGATCTGATCTCCGGTTCTGGGCTTGTGGATTGCAAGTCCAGGGGTCCCTCCTGGTCTAGAGGAAGAGAGGTCTTCGACCTCTGGTTTGCTGGTGACTAGAAGTCACCGGTTGGTTCCCTCCGGTTTTGGAGGAAGGGAGGATTGGTCCTCCGGTTCTAGTCTTGTGGGTTGCAAGACTAGGTGTTCCCTCCGGTCTGGAGGAAGAGAGACTTGCGTCTCTGGTTTGCTAGTGACTGGTGTCACTAGTAGTTCCCTCCGGTTGGGAGGAAGAGGGGAGGTTGTTCCCCTGGTCAAGCTGTGTGGCAGCACCTGTTGCAGACTGAGTCTGCGGTTTCTAGCGTGAGCTAGTGGAAGCCACACTCGGGTTGAGTGTGGGGTGGATGTAGGTCTGCTGGACCGAACCACCTAAAAATCTATTGTGCAGTGGTGTGATTGTCTTTTTGTGCTTCCGCTAGGTGATTGTATAGGGGCGCTCCTTGTGTTTGCCTTCTGGTTGAGCAGAAGAGTTAATTAGTTTTCAGATTGACTAAATCTATCTGGTTAGCCCCCTAGTGACCTCACTTTGTGTTTGGTTGTTTCACTACTGCCATTCTGCCTTCAAGTATATTTGGTTTGCAAATGAGCATTTTTAGTAAGCGAAATTTTAACTGGGCGAAAAGGTTTTTAAGAGGAAATATTCATTCACCCCCCCTCTGAATACTTGCACCTAAGCTAACAGTTGGTATCAGAGCAGGTTTCTGCTTACAAGGTCCAGCGACCTGCTGATCGATCTTGCGGTCTTAGGTGCTAATTTGCTTTTAGTGCATCAATATTCCTGTTGCATTAATCTGTTGTGCTGTCATGGCTCATCCTCCACTATTCAGTAGTTCAAATATTAAATTCTGGCTATATCGTATACACAAGCATGTTAACTCTATTAATCCACAATTGTGGAAGGTTATCTCTCACAGTCCACATGAACTTCCTAAGGTTCAGTCCAAGTGGACTCATATCCACAAGTTGAAAAATGATGATAATGTGAGAGCTCTAAATTTAATGAAGGCTGCAATCGGTTCTGATGATTTTTCCTCCTTCTCAGATTGTAGTTCGGCAAAGGAAATATTAGATGAATTGCTTCGCATCCACAATGGAAAGGAAGATGAATGTCTCATGGCAAGAAGGAGTGATCAATCAGATGAGTCCTCATCCCAGGTAAACTCTGAGACCGAGGATATTAGTCATGATGATTTAGTTGCCTTGCATGAGCATCTACTGGAAAAATATGAAAGAGTTAAGTCAGAAAAGAGAAAATTAAGAAAAGAGAAAAATGCTGAAATCACAGGTCTAAAGACTGAAAATAAAAATCTAAAATCTAAATTGAAGGAATTGATTGAAGAATTACATTCTGATGATAGTGTACAGGAAAACTTAATCACTTCCGTGAAAGAAGAAAATAATTCTCTGCTGACTCAGAAGAAGGAAACTGATAAATTAAAAGAAAAGCTGATTGAAGAAAATATCCACCTGAAGGAGCAAAATAAGAAGCTAATGGTCCTTAATACCGTTTTATCTCAAAGATGGCTAACGGTTGAAAGAGAAAAATCAGTTTTGAAAGAAAAAGAAGTGAACATTGAATTGAAGCTAAGTCAGGAGAATGAGATCCTGAAAAGTCTGAATGATGGGTTACAAAATCAGGTTATCTCGTGTGAAGACCACATTATGATCTTGCAAATTGAAATTGAAAACCTAAACAACTCTCTGTCAAAATTTGTCAAAGGTAAAGAAAAAATGAAAGATTCTTTGAATGTGGAAGTCACCAAATTGAATGAAGAAAAAAGGTGCAATTCTCAAGTTAAGCAAGCTGTAAGGAACAAACTATGCGCAACATTTGTGAGTAGCTCAAACTTAGCTAGTACTTCTGCACCTTCTTCAAAACAGTTAGATGATCAGAAGATTCAAAAACAGAAGGAAAATGTGAAAATGAGAATACTGAAGAAGAATAGTAAATTTCATGCAAACAAGCCTAAGGCTAGGAAACTTCCAGTTATCCACGGAAGGAATGTTGAATGCTGCTATTGTGGAAGTTCTGGCCATGTACTTGATGATTGCCTTGTCATGAAGAATGATAGTGATAGATTTCATGTTAGGACTTCTTATGCTAAGAAATCCTATTCGGCTCAAAACAGGAAATCCAAATGCTTTTACTGTCATGAAATGGGTCATCTCATGCATGAATGCAAATCATTGAAGTTAGATGACCTTGCTGCTATTAATTCACAGACAAATCATGCTAAAACTCATGTCCTTAGGGAAAAGAAAATTCATTGTTATAATTGTGGTAAACTGGGACATGTTGCTGTTCAGTGCTGGTCAGTTGAAGGCAAGAGAAAATTCTATTCTCATGTTAATCATGTTTACTAGAATGATTATGGGAGGGATAAATCTATTTTTAAGAAAAAGATTCCTGCATGTATTAACTATGGGAAGCCAGGCCACAGAGCTGTTAACTGTTGGCTGGCCGGTTATGAAAAGAAAAATTTTCATGTCAATAACAGAATTAATCATGTTCACTCACACCATGTTCACGCCAATGCTGATGTATACAAGGAGAACATGAAATCTGTTATCTCTTGTTATCATTGTGGGCAGGTAGGGCATTCCATGTATAATTGTCATATCATGTGTTGTGATGATAAACATGTGAAAAATCTGTTGAGAAAACCTGCTAGGAGTGTCACTGCCAAACCAGGACCCAAGGTTTCTTGGGTACCTGTTACATCAAAATGATGTATCTGCTACAGGTGTGCCTTGGAAGCTGAGGAATAAAAGGGGGTAAAGATCCAAGGCACTCAAGAATGAAAACCCCATTCTCACACTGTTCAGGTAATCTCTCTGCATTTCCCATTTTGAAACTTATTGCATATCTGGTTTGATGTATTCTTGCATATTCATTCATCATCTGCCAGTTGCATTATTTTCTGATCATGCACTCTGAAATTTCTAAAAAATCTGAACTGAATGTGAATGCTGTTTGAAAACTGTCTGTTGCATAATTCATTGAAAACCTGAATTGCATATAGGACTGTTGAGTTTACCTTGTTATTCATGACCTCGATGGTATATCAAATGGTAAGCTACCAAAAGGCAGGGAAATCTGTCCGGAGGTCCTTACTATGTGAGAGCTGGTCTTTTAGACCAAGTGCTCCGCCTAGTACCATGGGTCATGTTGCTTGATAGGGCAGTCTGAATGTGCATGTATCATTTGGAATCATATGTTCAATTTTCAGTGCAAGCATTGCATGTTTTCAGGGGGAGTCACTTGCATATCCTTGCATAGCAATTCAATGTTGAGTCTTTGCATGTCCCTGCATGCATATAGTGCATTGCATCTCCCTGTATTGAAAATGCCAAAAAGAGAGTTTGAATGCATATTGTGAGGGGGAGTCAATGCATTGCATATAGGTTGTCAAATGCATACATTTGTCAGAATTCATAGCATATCCTCTCTTAGTGATTTTGTTGACAAACCTTGATCATATTCTGAAAAAAAAAAAAAACTTTGTGCTTCACAATCTCTCTTAACAATTGGTATTTCTCCTATCAATTGGTATCACTTGGCTTCAGAATTCTATCATTCCTTCATGAAGATTTCAATGGGCTATCTCGATCATAAATCTGAAAATTTTGAACTAGAAATCTTCCATTATACAGTTTTATGAATGTCTGAAATAACTCGTGTGGTTTAAGTTTAATGTTCATGGAGTTTGACTTTAAAATCTCTTAAAAATATCTGAAGCATGTTTAATAAACCTTAACCATGTGTTTCATGCTATGTCTTGTGAAAAATTCTGAAATCTGCACTTTTGAATACATGACTTTAATTGGTTAAGTACATGAAACTATTATTGATTTGAAGCAAAAGAATTTGTCTGAATTATTTAAAGGGTAATATATGTCAGAGCAATGACGTTGGTCACTGAGAAACACATGTCCAAAGGACTGTGTCATGAGGTGTCTTAGTTAACTCTGCAGAATAAATTTTATTGAAAATTTAGGCAGAGCAATGACATGCACACTGAGAAATACAACTCACTCATCGAGAAATGATTTGGAGTGCATCATGATGTGTAAATGCTATCTCTGTTCATATATAGCATGACAGTTAGTCACACTAAGGGCTTAGGGATATTGGCCTCTAATCAAGGTATATCCCCTAGTTACAATGTGTGCACTGAACAAGAGTGCTCGTAAAATTTGTAGCAAGAAAATTATTGATCAGATTGAAATATCTGAATATTGATGCAAAAATCAAATTGCTACAACCCTAGACAAAATAATATGACGTCATAATTGCTTAATTTCAATACTAGTGCATGTAATTCTGAAAGAAGTCAATAGATTTGATTGTGTAAGATAAAGGGAGGATAATCAAGATAAATATGAGGGCTTGGTTCATTTTTATTAAAATATAATTTTAGATATCAATACAGAATTTTATTGATAAACTCTGCATACATCATGTTTAAACCATGCTGCTCAAATAAATGTCATTCATAAGCCCTTATGATAGAAGACTTTGAAAACTTATGCTTTAGATTTATGAGATTGATATCTCTTTGAAAATCTGACTAAATTTCTTGTGTTTGGAGCATCCTTGAAAAATCTGTCTGGCTGAATTTCTTCTGCTCATGTTATTGGTTCACTGAACTGAACTTCTCCTTGTTTGCCCCTGTGGTCTCCTTCTCATTTATCTCATAAGATTCCACTTATTGAGGGGGAGATTCCATGTCTTGCATCTATTTCATATCAATTGGCATCTATTCAGGGGGAGCATTCCTTGTTACACTGAATCATGTTCATATCATTTGTGACCTTGCATTCATATACTCAGGGGAAAGTATTGCATTTCTTGCTGCATCTGCATCTACCATGGTTTATCTTGATTATACCAAAGGGGGAGATTGTTTGCCAAAAAGGCAGAATCATGTTCTTGCAAGGGGGAGAAATTGACTGAACTTTTACACCTGCTTTAATTTCTCAAATTATTTTCTTTTTGATGAAGTCAAAGGGGGAGAATAATTTGAGTCTTCAGATTGCCTCACATCATCAGAATGACTCATTGTATTGAAAGTGTTGCCATCATCAAAAAGGGGGAGATTGTTGTACCCCTGTGGTTTTGATGATGGTTTTGATGATTGGTTGTTGATGTGAGTTAATCAAATGTTCAGTCATCTTGCTGCTAAGTTTAGATTAACATATTTGATGTTCAGTCATGCTACATGTTAAACTGATGCATAAAGCATTCTTTGCTGTGGTTTTGATGATTGGTGTTTGATGTTAATCACTGTGAGTCATTTTGTTGTGTAAGTCATTGCATTTTAAGTTCAGACTGTTTATCTGCTGCATAAAGCTTTCATATGCATTTACAGAGTCTATACATTGATTGGCAGTAAGTCCACATTGAGCGTCTCATGGAAGTCCATACAGTGCATTGGATTGGCTAAGTGTATACACTGTCAATCTCATTTAGAGTCAAAGTCCATACATTGGACTGTTACTCACATCGCCTTCAGGCCTCCAAGTCTATACACTGGAGTCGTCAGCTGTGAGGACAGCAAGTCTGTACACTGGCCTTCTTTCATGTTAAACTACAAGTCTACACATTCAACAGTGGTCTTCCAAGTCTGTACAGCGTGAAGTCTACACTTTGGCACTGTAGCTCGCTCACGCAAGTCTATACATTAGACTGTTCTTCAAAGTCTGTACATCAGACTGTACATCGTCTTCGTGCTGTCTCTGTACTTGAGTTTTCATGTTGTTTCCCCCCACTAACACGAAAAGATCTCGTGTCGTCTGAGCTTACAACACTTCGTGTTGATTTTCATGCTTTACAAGAAAAAGCTGCTAAGAGGTAATACTTCGTGTGTCCGTACTGTTTCTATCTTCGTGTTGGTTTCCCTGAACCTCATGTCATTCTTGCTTCGTGTCCGCACCTCGTGTCAGTGTCTGTCTTCGCCTTTGTGTTAAATTCAGCTCGTGTCGTTTTCATCTTCGAAGTTGTTCTTCTACTTCCACCATTTCATCACGTGTCGAGATAGCCGTGTTGTCTTTCACTTCGTGCAGCCTATGTGACTGTGTTGTCCCCATGTCATCCTTAGTTCATGTCATGCTTGTGTATTTCTGTCTTCGAGTCATTTTTCGCTGGATCTTTACGTCGGTCTAGGTTCAAGTGTCGTTTCACGTCGTGTCGTTCTCCTTGCTGTCTATCACCTCGTGGTGTTTTCACAATTATGTCTTCGTGTTAGTTTTTATGTTTTTGTCTTCGTGCCGTTCTCTCTTTAGACTTCGTGTCCTTCTCGCCTTGACCACACTCCGTGTCAACTCTTTGTTATTTCCGTGATCATGTTGTTCTTCCTATACCTCATGTCCTTTTATTTTTGTAACCACACTTCGTGTCGGTTTTACTTCTTTATGTCTCCATGTTGCTTCTTGTATTCGTAACTTCGTAGTGTTTGTTGTTACAGTGACACTTCGTGTCGTTATCGTTTTACTTCGTGTTGTCTTCTTTCTACCTCGTGTCGTTCTCTTTGTAGTATCTGTTTTGTCACCTTGTGACTTCGTGTCATGTTTCCAGACCTCGTGTCGTTTTCGTGTCATGTTTCCACACTTCGTGTCGTTCATGTTTCGTAACCACACTTCGTGTTGGTTACTGTCGTTCTTGTGACTTTGTGTCGTGTCTCCCAGACCTCGTGTCGTTTTCACTCCGTGTCGATTTCAGTTTTTGTCTTCGTGTTGATTTTAACCCGTGTCAATTACTATTTCGTCTTTGTGTTGCTTTCTGTGCCACCACCTTGTGTCGTTCTCTTCATTGTGTCTGTTCTGTCACAGTATACCTTGTGTCGTTTTCTCCTCACCTCGTGCCGTTCTTATCTGATCTCGTGTCATCTTCCTTGTTGTGTTAGCCTTGTTCATTGTATCTCGTTTCGTTCATTTCCTACCTCGTGAAGTAGTCACCCTGTGTTGACATTACATACCTCGTGCGCCTTAGCTTTAAATAAGCATACAGCGAACTCTGAATGATTAATGGTGTTAATCTCATTACAGGTCCGAGGAAGAACATTTCACACACCTGGGCTGCACGTGATCCAAGACAAGAGGAACAAATGCAATAAAGGTACGTGGCAGGAAGGTTCTGGATCGAGCGTGGGAGGCACACGTGTCTTGTGCCCTATCCACCTGCTGCTGATGCTATATAATGAAGCCTTCGTCCACAGACGAAGGTTGATCGAGTTGGCAAGAAGAAAAGCTCATACAGAGAGCCCCGATCCAGGAAAAGGAAGAGAAGAAAGAAAAGAAGAGAGCAGAGAAGAGAGTGAGAGCAGAAGAAGAAAAAGAAAGAGAGATAGTGCTCGTGTAAAAAGAGAAGAAAGAGTGAAGAAGAAGAAGAGCAGAAGGAGAAGAAGAGAAAGAGAGAGATAGAAGTGTGAGCCGAAGAGAATAGGGGAGCAGAGATCGAGAGAGTGAAAGAGAAGAAGAAGGAGAGAAGAGAAGAGGAAGAAAAACTTACCTGAAGATCTGTCTACTGGACCGTGGATCAAATCCAGGCCAGCCAGCTCCTGCGAGAGCCACATTTGGTTTTATCTTTTCAGCTTTCTGTTGCTGGTTTCGTTTTTCTTTTGATCTATTTACTTGCTATTTTTCCGATACTCTGTAGAGAGGTCGGGTTTCCTCCTGTTTGTTCAGGAGAAGGGAGATTGATATCTCCGGTTGCAAATAGCTGGGTGCTACTTGTGGGTTCCCTCCGGTTTGGAGGAAGGGAGATCTGATCTCCGGTTTTGGGCTTGTGGATTGCAAGTCCAGGGGTCCCTCCTGGTCTAGAGGAAGAGAGGTCTTCGACCTCTGGTTTGCTGGTGACTAGAAGTCACCGGTTGGTTCCCTCTAGTTTTGGAGGAAGGGAGGATTGGTCCTCCGGTTCTAGTCTTGTGGGTTGCAAGACTAGGTGTTCCCTCCGGTCTGGAGGAAGAGAGACTTGCGTCTCTGGTTTGCTAGTGACTGGTGTCACTAGTAGTTCCCTCCGGTTGGGAGGAAGAGGGGAGGTTGTTCCCCTGGTCAAGCTGTGTGGCAGCACCTGTTGCAGACTGAGTCTGCGGTTTCTAGCGTGAGCTAGTGGAAGCCACACTCGGGTTGAGTGTGGGGTGGATGTAGGTCTGCTGGACCGAACCACCTAAAAATCTATTGTGCAGTGGTGTGATTGTCTTTTTGTGCTTCCGCTAGGTGTTTGTATAGGGGCGCTCCTTGTGTTTGCCTTCTGGTTGAGTAGAAGAGTTAATTAGTTTTCAGATTGACTAAATCTATCTGGTTAGCCCCCTAGTGACCTCACTTTGTGTTTGGTTGTTTCACTACTGCCATTCTGCCTTCAAGTATATTTGGTTTGCGAACGAGCATTTTTAGTAAGCGAAATTTTAACTGGGCGAAAAGGTTTTTAAGAGGAAATATTCATTCACCCCCCCTCTGAATACTTGCACCTAAGCTAACAATAGAGAGTGAGCGAGAGAACTCGTGGAGAAGAAGAAAGAAGCTTACATGAAGATCTGTCTTCACTAGACCGTGGATCAGATCCAGGCCAGTCAGCTCTGTTAGAAGCCAAATTGTGCATTTCGTGTTTCAGCTTCTGTTTGCTGAAGTTATTTTCGTTTATTGTTTTTCCTTTGTTTTCTGGTTTGCTGTGCTTTCCGATCCTCTTGTCTGAGGTCGTGTTCCCTCCGGTTTGGAGGAAGGGAGATCTGATCTCCAGTTGCAAGTAGCTGGGAGCTACTTGTGGGTTCCCTCCGGTTGGGAGGAAGAGGGGAGGTTGTTCCCCTGGTCAAGCTGTGTGGCAGCAACTGTTTGTAGACTGAGTCTGCTTGGTTCTAGCGTTCGCTAGTGAAGCCTTACTCCGGTTGAGAGTGAGGGGTAGATGTAGGTCTGAAGGACCGAACCACCTAAAAATCTATTGAGCAGTGGCTTGATTGTCTGGTTTGCTTCCGCTAGATGCTTGAATAGGTGCGCTCAATGTGATTGTATTTGAGTTGAATAGAATTGGTTCCATTCTATTTCTTTATCTAGCATCCGGTTTTTAAATTTGGCCATTATTCGTAGAAGGATTCATTCACCCCCCCCCTCTGTATCCGGGCCAAGCACCCTAACAGAGCTTCCTACACCTATAAAGGGAGCAGCTCGATTAGATAAGCTGGGTATGCCCAGTATTCGCTTGATGTAAATGTTATTCCTTTTGATCAGCAATAAAAATTTACCCCCTAGTGTTCGACTGGTGGAGTGGCTTTCTCTTTACCTTTGGTAAAGGGTGCACTCTCCCATCAAACCCTAGGTACGGTTTTATAAAAAATAAAAAAAACATCATTTGATCTTTTTTTTGTATGATGTGTTCATAAGAAAATGCAAGGATGTGAATTATGGTAATTAAGATCTTATTTATTTTTTGCAAGGATGCCCCCGGTATGCGGCGGAGCCTTACACTCACGCATGGTGACGGCTTCGATTCGGAGGTAATCCGAACTTCTCCCACACACACCATTTGATATACCCAAGGAGCCATGCAAGCATGTGATGAAGCATTCATTTTCATGTGTATTATGCATTGGTTCAATTTCTTTGCATTCAATGGCTTGGTTCGCAAAGTTCCTAAGCTTAGTCCAATTGTCATTGTGCCATCATCTTCCCGGCAAAAATTCGACAGCACCTCCCCTAGACCCAGAGCGTCGGGGGGCTGTAAATAGGGTGCGCGCCAAATAGAGAAGCTCCGAGATGGCCCCGAAACAATAAGGTGTGCACGGAAGCGTCAACACTCGATAACCCGGTTTGGGCACGGAGATCCCGAAGGCTAGCCTACAAAGGATCCCGTCGACCCATGGGTTGCCACGACCTCGTTGCTAAGGCGTTGACTTAAGCTATTTCTGTATACGACCTTTAATATCCACTCATCAAAGGGGAGCCGCCCGGGGTCCACGTTAGGAAGGAACGAACCCTGGGGGTCCATGGGTGGTGAGGAACCCAAAATCCGAAATTTGCAAGGAAACTATCGATTTGGGATTAAACCCCATATTTCTCACCCCCTTAGAACCATGGCCATCGGATCGGTCCAAGTTCTAAAGTGGGGTTTTGAGAAGGGAAAACAACCTATCTACCTGGAGGGGGGAGGCAGCAGACCCAGTGGGTATATCATGTATATCTTTCTCTCTCTATATATATATAGGTATACATATACATACATACGCAGACAAGGATGCAGGGACCAGGAGAAGGGAGAAAAAGGGGAGATCGCAGCTAAAGGCCCGCCATCGCCATGCATCTACGCATTAACATATGCTAATGGGAATGCATGAACATCTTGTAAAACACAAAAAAAGGAGACAGAGGCGGAGTAGCGAAATCTCCAATAAGGAAGCACATTTCATTTCATAGCAAGAGGATACCATACATCGGAGGGATTGGATCAAACGAGAGAAAGAAAAGAGCAGGGATACATGGGGGAAAGCAGGGAGAGGCGATGCTCCCCACCCTCACCTCTCTCCTCTCTCGTCTCTCTTTTCTCTCATGGTTATGACTTTGAGGCTTCGGGGCTTCAGGCTCCAACGGTTATCTCTCCAGAATTGTCGAAGAGCTCCTCAAGGTTCACCACCATGGGCCTTTTATAGGGGGAGGAAGCCTTCAATTCGAAGGGGGCTCCCTCCCTCTATATTTTGTTTTTCTTTTATTTTCTCTGCGAACGCCGCTGCTGCCGTGTTGCTTCTTCGCGATGTCTCCCGCTGCCGCCGTTTGACGTCGTCGTAGCTACAGTACGTAGGGGAGTGGGTGAGGTAGGAGAGGCTCCCCTCCGGTGGCACCCCCACCGCCAGCCACGCAGGCGAGCAGCTGTTCGGCGGCATTGGAGCGTCGCTACCTTCGCGTGAAAACAAGGGACCATAAATGCTATAGTACCCGAACACGCGAAAATGGCGTCCATAGGGTAGGCAGTGCTTTCTTCAATTGGCATCCAAGTGAAGGGCGCTGATTCCTTGGTTTATATATTTCAGCAATTTAGAATATTGCCAAGAATTGGTGTCCATGTGAAGGGGCGCTCTTTCTTCGACCGTGGAAATGGCGACCAGTGGGTTGGCCACTAATTCTTCGGGCCCAAAAAAAAAGGCGTCGATAACTTGGCTGCTAATTCAAAAATGTCTCACATGTAGAGGACGTCCATTCTTCGGATTAAAATCCAATAATTTCAGGAAATCTAGTAATGCCAAGAATTGGCGTCACTGTGAGAGGGCGCTTATTGAATAATTGGCATCCAAGTGAAGGTGCGTCCATCCCATGAGTCGACCTGTTCGGGCGTTGAGTTGACCGGAAAGAATTGGCGGCCAGACAAGAGGCGCCAATTAACTAATTGGCGGTGACTATATGGGCGCCATTTTTTTTTTGTCAACAGGTGGCCACTCAGCTAGCTGTCCACCAGGGCTACGTAGCCACTTATCTAGCTGCCCACCAGTGCTGGGTGGCAACATGGCTGGCCACCCAGTGGGTCACTCTCATTGGATGGCCAACCCTCTGGTTGCCTCCAGTGCTGGGCGGTCACTCCTCTAGTCATCAAGTTGGGAAAGTCTGGCTGGGCGGCCACATTGCTGGCCACCCACCAGGCTAGGTGGCCACATGATTGGCAACCCAGCAGAGCTCCGGGCTGCCATCGCAATGGCTGCCTTTTGTTGGGTTAACACGGACAGAACACCCCTTCCTAGGGTCGTTCCTTGCCTCATTCGTCTCCAGACGAAGGGTAAATAATCGAGAATCACACCCCGAACATTCATGCCACCGAAAAGCACAATTTAAACTACGAATCATCACCTAAATTAATTAAAATTTGTCACACATCCCTGGGCATGGTTTTTCCCCAAAACAAGAAATATGCATCTCTCATCCTCACTGTACCATGGAATTGCAGGGAAACAACATAGGAAGGTTAGGGATATGCCCCCCTACCTCTCACAAAGCCTTGGCATGCTAGAAACTTTGGATTATCGTGAAATTTTCGTTCTTCCTCATGGCTGGTTCCCACATCCGCGAACGGTTCACCGTGCCACTCCACCACGCTCCCAATCATGTCCTCACTAGACGCCGTCACTGTCACCCTGCCTGCTCACCTCCTCATCGCCGTCAACCACTCGGAGGAGAGAAGAGAGAGGGAGAGTAAAGGGGGAGAGTGAGGGAGAGAACGAGAGAAGAGAGAGGTGGAGGGGGGTTTATATGTTTTTTATTTTGGGGTTTAAAAATCCAAAAACTAAGAAAATTATCAAAAATTAACCCCACGGTTCTCGAAAAATGCACAACTCACCAGTTACACCACGGCGACCAAAAATAAATTATAATTCCATATTTGGGGATCCAAAGATCCAATATCTAGAAAATTCAATTTTAATTAGAAACATGATCTAGAACCCACGGAAATGCTCCGAAACCTGCGGATACTCGATCCGAAGACCCGGGATATTACAGTAGGGTTGGGCAAGGAGGGGCGGCATAGCACGGCGGGGTAGGGTGATGTGCAACGGTGATGGTGGGGGGTGTCATGGGAGGAGAGGAGAGATGGCGCATCCTCCAAGGCCCTTGGTTCAAGAAGGGCTTGGACCCCACCAAGTTGGTGGAGATGGCCAGGTTCCACAATGTCCCCAAGCCGATGGAGGAGAAGGACGATAGTGACCTCAATGACTTCAACTTCATCTCCATCTCCTCCAGCCTGCTTCTCAGGTCCAACGACATCTTCAAGGTGCACCTCTTCAACCCTGACCCCACCGTCCTCTACCCCTTCACCGGCACTGGCATGGAGCTCATGATCGAGGTTTGTCATGACCTGGGTTTTTCAGATCTTCTTCCGCGGGTTGCGGATCGTGTCCGAGTAGGTTTTAGACTTTAATTTTGGATTTTCGGACCCTCGGATGGTGTTTTGTGGGTCTTTTTGGGTCCGTGGAGCCTTGCTTTTTCCTAAAATTTTTCTGCATTAGGTTTTATTTTTAGAGAATTTTCGGGGTTAATTTGAGTTTTCAAAAAAAAGGGAAATAACAAAATAAAAAAAACTAAAACCTAATAACCCCCCCTCACCGTTGATGCGGCACGAATGAGGGACCCGATGCCAAATGATGCGAACCTTAGACTCTACGTGACGACGCGACCAGCGACACGCGACAAATTGAGCTACCTCGGCTCGACACTAAGAGTTCCTATGGGATATATGTCGTAAATAGAAATGTGACCTCACTCGTCGTCCCAAGCGAGGGAAACGCGGATCCGTGCGGTTGAGAAACCGGCAGAGTCAAGGGTGGTCAACTCACTTCCGTGCTCGGATCGAGTCACGGGATGAGTTAACTCTCTTTCTCACAGTGGTGATGAATATGAACTCACGAGCTAGAATTCTAACACACTCAAGCAGCGGCATATAATCATATACTAAGTAAGCAAATGCCAAGAAGTTGAGACTGTTACCTCCACGCTCCCGGCGTGGGGAAGACACCCCGGCCAAAATTATACTCCCGGTTACACAATTTTCAACAAATTACAAATTTTAAACCCACTCCACACAGGGAGGTAATAGGTAACACGTGGACCCGGGAGGATCGAAATTGGGTTAACGGGCAGCGTTTTGAACCGCTCCGTCGGTGCTGACAAGCTGCAACTTGATGTTGTCCAGACGGCGCAGGCTGATAGTTGTGGGATCCACGACCTGCTCGGACAGCCGACGGAGGCGAGGTTGGTCCCGCTGCGAAGAGGACTCCTGGAGGAATGATCCCAAGGAGGCGGCTGCACTGGTTCACCTTGTGGAAGGTGAGACGGTTCCGGTTGTCAAGTGTTGAAGCTTGCTGCCCCGGACCCAATCTGCTGTTTCAGGGTTGCGCGATCCGGCGACAAAATTTACTATGATCAGCCCCAACGTCGGATCGACGCGAGATTGGCGCCGATGCGAAGCTAACTTGGAGTGCTTCAACCCTCTAGTGTTATAGGAATTTTTTTGGGCCCGTACTTTTCATGGTGGAATTTCAAAGGGGACTGTTCTCAGTCTTAGATCTGGCCGGGTAAACTGAGATCTGCCTAAGAAAGGGCGTTGACCGCAGCTGAAACCTTGGATCTGGGTGATGTGCTTTTTATGGAAGCTAGAGGAAAAAGTAAGGAAGATGTGGATATTTTTGTTGTAATTTTGGGTGGAGGTTTGATAGGGGAAATGGATTGTCTAACAGAGATGGGTCGGATCTGGACTGCAGGGGGCAGCACAGATTTGGGAAAAGACAGTGTTTTTTTGGATGGGAAATAAAATTCCTAAAATCACAAAAACATTTATGGACGATGGCTTAGGTGGACAAAACTCCCAGTTCAAATTTCAAATCATTCTAACATCGGAAAGGGGGGCTCATGGGTGAAAGATTTGGTTGCTGGAACACAAGACTGCATAGGGGCAGATCTTGAGGGCAGTGGGAATCTAAATGGGAAAATAGGAAAACGAAGTGGGGAAATTATGAAAATTTAGGTGGGACGTGGGATGAACCTTGGGAACTCACCCTGAAAATTTCAGCCTCGTCAGATCTGGGAGTTGAGAGCTAAAATTCCAGAGTTGGCTTGCTGTTCTGAGTTGGATAGAATTCCGACGACGGCGGTGGCGGTGCAACGGCGGCTCGGTGGCGGTGGCGGCGGCGACGGATAGCTTCACACACTGATAGAGGGAGGAGTCACACCTCAGAAGGTAGCCTTCATAGGTGCAAGGAGAGGGAGAGGAGAGAGAGAGGGGGCGGCCCTTGGCTCCTTGGACAGAAATGCTTGAATTCTTTCATTAATTGTGGTGAAAATGGAAAAATACAAGCTTTTATATGAAATGGACACCCATGGTAAATGACTCATACTACCCTTAGTTCTAGGGTGGGTGAGGGGTACCTTGGGGAAGCCAAAATAAATTTTTTCCCATGTGGTCAAACTAAATAAAAAAATTGGCCTAATAGGGCCAAAAGAGGGGGCGCCCCCCTTAAATAAGGGAAATGGAATTTCCCTTCCTTGGTCCATTGGTCCAATGTCCAAGGTGGACAATGGGCCAGCCCCTAAGGGTCCCTAGAAGTTAGGTGGCCCAATAGGGAGGAGGGTGAGGGGGCCCGCGGGACCTAGGTGGCCCCTTTTTACAAGAAAACTCATTTATTCCTCCTAATTACACTCTATTAAATCCAAATAAACCAAATAAGCACACATTACATTCCAAATAAAAACCCAATATATACTAAAAATGATGGGAATCAGAATGGAGACTCTAGACTGTCTCCGAGCCAGAGGGAAGCCGATGTAGCTCCCGTGGTGTTGTGCGTACGATACCGCCAGTTCGCCGGTTCATGCTTCTCGCTCGCTCTGGTGTCCGCACCAATTCTCCCCGGGTGGGAGAAACTTGACCCTGTCGAGTAAGGGTCTGGATCGCTCTGGTAGCACTCTAGTAGATCCGGATCTATCCTCTGCAACTCGGCCCTGGTGACCCACGTATCCTCAGTGGCGGGTCGCCCTCTCCATCGCACTAGGTAGCGCGGGTAGGATCCACTCCTGGTAATAGTCACCTGCTCATCTAGTATATGATCTATATACTCACGCTGCCGTGGAAATGAGGCTAGTGGTGGGCACTTAGGTGTGGGGTCACTCTCAAGAGGGGGAGATGGCTCAAAAGACTCACTAGGGATCACCGCTGGGTCTCTATAAGCAACTGGATCCGACACATTGAAAGTAGAGCTTATCTCATATTCCTCGGGCAGGTCCACAATATACACATTGGATCCGACGCGTTTCAACACTCGAAATAGGCTGGCTCCGCGAGCTTGCAATTTCTTGACGGTTCCATAGGGAAACCGTTCTGGTCTAACCTTGATCATGACATAATCACCCTCTTGGAACTCACGGTGGTGTCTGTGGGCATCGGCTAACTCTTTGTAACGTGCATTGTTGGCCTCAATGTGACGATGGATGTCGTCATGCCAACTCCTAACATGCCTAGCAAATGACTCAGTAGACTCTGACACTCGGGCATGAATGGGCATGGGAACAAGATCCACTGGCTTCCAAGGCCTATGACCTGTGACAATCTCAAATGGACTCATACCTGTAGACCTATTGACCGAATCATTATATGCAAACTCAGCCAGTGGTAACATCAGATCCCAATCCCCTACACGGTCCCTAACAAGACACCTCAAAAGATCACCCAGACTCCTATTGACCACCTCGGTCTGACCATCTTTCTTGGGATGGTATGCAGTGAAAAACCTGAGGTGAGTACCTAACATATGCCACAGTGTCTTCCAAAAGTAACTGGTGAACCTAACATCACGGTCAGACACTATGGTACGAGGCAACCCAAACTTACACACAACATGGGTAAGGAAAAGGCGGGCTACCCTCGAAACATCCGGAGTCTTAGAGTAGAGAATGAAAAGGGCCATCTTCGAGAACTGATCTACTACCACATAGACCGAATCATGCTTCCGAGAGGTGCGTGGCAATCCCAAAATAAAATCCATGCTAACATCATGCCACGGGGCATCAGGCACGGGGACAGGTGTATAGAGGCCCGAGCTTTGCTTCTTCATTTTGGTCGTAACACATGTACGGCACTGGGCCACAATGTGAGCAACATCTCTCTTCAAGCTCGGCCAATAGAACCTGTGCTCGACAGCCTCGATAGTCTTGTTCCAACCGAAGTGGCTGGCTAGACCTCCCGCATGAAGTTCCCAGACTAAGAAGTCAGGAACTGAAGTTCGGGGAATACAAAGCCTGCCTCCTCGAAAGAGGTAACCCTCTTGAAGCACATAATCACCATGATCTCTCGAGGGTCCGGCCTGGAGAGTGGCATAAATCTGACCAAAGTCAGGACAATCAACATAAGCCCCTATCATCTTCTCTAGCCCAATAACCTCGGCACTCATGGTGGTCAGCAGACAAGCTCGCCGACTCAAGGCATCAGCCACCTTGTTCTCCACTCCAGCCTTGTGCTTGAGCACAAATGTGAACTGCTGGAGATACTCAACCCATCTGTGGTGATGCGCATTGAGCTTCTTTTCGGCATGGAGGAATTTTAAAGCCTCATGGTCGGAGTATAAGATAAACTCCTGATGTAATAAGTAGTGCCTCCAATGCCTAAGAGCCTGAACAACTGCATAGAATTCCTTATCATAGGTAGAGTATCGCAATTTTGCGTCATTCAGCTTCTCACAGAAATATGCAATCGGGTGGGTCTCCTGACTTAACACTCCTCCAAATTCCACACCCGACGCATCACATGAGACCTCAAACACCTTCGAGAAATCTGGTAATCGAAGAACCGGTGTCTGAGTCATTCGCTCCTTGATGTCCTTGAAGGCAGCAGCAGCGGCCTTCGTCCATACAAATATGCCCTTCCTGATACAGTCCGTGATCGGGGCAGTGAAGGAACTAAATCCGTGGATGAAGCGACGATAGAACGTCACGAGGCTATGGAAGCTGCGGACATCATGGATAGTGCGAGGTTCCGGCCACTCAACAATGGCCCGGACCTTCTCCGGATCAACGGAGACCCCAGTACTAGACATAATGAAACCCAAGAATGTAAGCTGAGGAGTCATAAAGGCACACTTCTGTGGGTCTGCAAACAACTGCTCTCGCCTCAAGAGTAGGCAGACCTGCCGTAAATGATCAAAGTGGTCCCCCGTAGTGCAACTATAGATGAGAATATCATCAAAATACACTACCATAAAGACTCCAATGAATGGTTGAAGGACTGAGTCATAAGTCGCATGAAGGTGCTGGGGGCATTGGTCAGCCCAAAGGGCATAACCAACCACTCATATAGACCATCCTTGGTCTTAAATGCGGTCTTCCACTCATCACCTGGCCTAATCCTTACCTGATGATAGCCACTCTTAAGTGTTGAGCTATGATTTTGATGATAACTAAACTTAGTGTGTATTGCTATGGTTTTGATGGTAACTACACTTCATGTGTGATTATGTGAATGATGATAACTAAACTAAATGGTTGACTGTTCATATCGATTGGTTGACTATGATTGAGTTGAACATGTGCATTGAATGCTTCCTATGCATACTTTTCATGGAGCTTGGTTACATGATGCATTCATATTGGACAAATGCATATCTATTGATCTTAATCTTTAGTCAATCATGTTTTCAAAGTGTTCACTTGTATATGTGCATGGCTAAATTGCTCTCATACTTTGCTCACTTGCATAGAAATAATTCTTGACCTTTAGCTTAAAGCTTTTATGGTTCAAGTGTTTGTATGCACCTTGAACATGGGCTTTCATGTATGCATTTCATACATTTATCATGTTGATTATTAAGCTAAAGTTCTAATCATTTTTATCATGGTTTTGTAGGTTAAATTCTTTGTATAATCCCTCCAAGATCAAAGGAGTTTGATGCCACAGAGTTTAAAAGGGTTGCAATAGAGTTTGGGGGTGAAATCTTAAAGTCAGGAATTTCACTGTAGCTAGGTCGACACTGTAACTAGGTCGACACTGTAGCTAGGTCGACACTGTAGCGCGGTCGACTGCCAGGCCGATGCCGGTCAACCGAAAATACCAGAATGCAACGGTTCTATTTCCTACAGATTTCCGGTCGATCACCAGCTAGTTCCGGTCGACCGCCAGCCTCGAAGCCACTTTTGTTGACTTTATTTTTCCATTCCGTGGAGAGGTATCTTCACCCATTTGTTGCCCCCAATCAAGGAGGATTTTGTGGATCTGGTCTAAGGCTTGTCTAGGACCATTCAAGGGGTTATAAAACTCTTATTTGGAGTCATAAACCCTAGCCATCAAGGGGATTCAAGAGAGATCCAAGGGAGATCAAGGAGAGGCTATCCAAGTGGAGGAAGAGGAGGAGTATTATAGCCGTGAACAGTAATCCGTGCAGCAAGATCTTCATCCTTCCTCAACACATTGGAGGTAAATCTGAAGCCAATATACTTCCATTCAAGTGAAGAAGCAAGCAAGCACTCAAGGAAGATCAAGGAAAGGCTATCCAAGGAGAAAGAAGAAAAGAAGTAAGCAAGCAAGCACGGATTCAAGAAGAGGGTGCTCAAGGTGAAAGGATAAAGCTTCTCAAGGTCTATCTAAAGTCTCACAATCCATTCAAGCTTAGTTTGAAGCCATTCAAGCAAACAAGGAATCAACATCCAAGATCCGCAGCCTACACTCAGAAGGAGTTCATATCTGGAGTTTCTCTCAACTCCGCCTTGTTATGTTTATGCTTTGAGTTTTAATTATGTGTTTCTCATAATCTGTGAACACTTGTGTGTGTGTGGATCAATTCAGATATGTGGTCTTGTGTGTGGCTGTGTTCTTTCATTCGTGTGTGCGTAGGTCTTCCTAGATCTACGTGTGTGTGTGGATCTACTTAGATCCGGTTGTCTTAGTGTGTGGATTGCTACATTTGTCGCAGCGTGTGTGTGTGTGTGTGTGTGTGTGTGTGTATTGGGGCGTGTCCCGTGTGTGTGTGCAGGCGTCGTCCTGCGAGTGTGGTTGGAGCATCATCTCCGTTTGGGGATTTATCCCCGAGTGAAGCCTCACCGGGTTTGGTGAGGGGTGGACGTAGGATTACCGTCGTTGCATCCGAACCACCTTGAAAATCGCCGTGCATTGTGTTTGAATTGTGTGGTTTGTTCCATTTCGTCCACCCCCATTCTACGTGAGTGTGAGTGTTCATTATAGTTCAGTTTTTATCCTCGTTCACCTTGCATAATGTCACGTCCCGAACCGATAGCAGCGGAACGTGTCATTTGCTCGGAACGTGACAGTTAAACAGTCATGTCAATCAGAGCATAGTTATTTCCACAAAACACAATTTGGACAAATAACAAATTTCATTTTGCATATAAGTTCTTTACATATTCGGGCCCATAATAAACGAAAAGACTCAATAAAGAAAAACTATAAGGAGACATAAGACGCAAGATAACAAGACTAGACAGTTCATCCAGATGTCAGAGTTTTCTTCACTCTTGCCCTTGCCCATCATGTTCGGTCTCGTCGTCACTAAGGTCATTACCTGAAAAATATTGGAAAACGTAGGGTGAGCGAACGCTCAGTAGGACTTAATATCTCATGCTTCCAAGCTAGCTTTAAGTCAATTACACTTTAACATGCTCATGCATGTCATGCAAGATATAGAAATCGAGAACTATAATGACACTAAATAAATTCAAGAACTATAAGAAACAAACGAGTAAGCAAGATGCTAGATACACTCATGAAGAGTAAGGACAATGATAATCAAGAGAGTATAGCAAGATCTTAACAAGTACTTTCTCAAGCTAGGTCAAGAGCATTCATGAGGAACTATAACATTCATCTCTCTATGACGAACACTATCACGAGAGCTTCAATGTATCCATTATTGTGAAGGATCTTTGTGACAAGATAACGAGTATTATCAATGGGATAATTCAAGAACATTTATGATGATCGATATAGAAGTAGAACAATTACTTCTACAAGCATTCTATAGCATTTGCCAAGACACTAAGGGAATATCACGACGATATGATAACCCCTCCAATAGAGCAAATCAAGATCTTTTCATGACGAATAATAAGTTGTAGAAAGGTGTAGTATGATGGCAATTACTCCCGATCATCACTATCACGAGAGCGTTTGCACATCTAGCACTATATAGGATTGGCCAATGCACTAAGGGGAAAATCACGACGATATGACTGCCCCTCATGGAAATAGCACTAGGTAGTATTTGGTCGCACACTTAGGAGTTCTCACGACTGTATGATTTCCCCTAAATGTCAATAACCGAGTTGGTGAATGCCAGCACCCGATCATCGTATACCGGTAACGTTTGGACTTTGCCTCGCCCAATAGGGTCAGATCAGGACCCGTAGCATTTAAAATGTCATTTTAGTGGGACCCATAGCCCCTGACATTTAGTCTAGACTAATTCCATATTAATGGCCAAGAATTTCAAGGATCAAGCATGTACGAACAATAGGGTAGATTTTATTGAACATAGATTCAAGATAGACCTCGACAAGTCTAGAACGGTGGCACACATAAAAATCTAGAGAATTCGAGAAATCTGGGAGATTGGCGTCTCGTTAGAGTGCCATATATTTAAGAAGTCACGTCCACAGTGGTGGTCACTCATTCTCTGAACAAAGCATTGAAGAATTGGTACCTCCACAATACGGTTGCTCTTACACTAAGCGCCCGCCAATAAGGTCACCCCTTCAACATGCTCTCGACAGAAAATGGTGATAACCAATGTAGTCGCTAATCAAATGACTAATAGGGTTCCAGGGTTCTTGTGGTACAACTAGCTCAGTCGGTCTTGAGGGAATCCAAGGCTACGAGGAGACTTACGGAGGTCCCAATGACTAACTTGCCGGTCCGAAGGAACGGAATGTCACGTCCCGACGCGGAATATCGAGGGCGCGACGAGTCGTAAACACGCGTGTCGATCAGAGCATGTACAATTTTATTTCTAAAATCAGAAATGAACAGGAAAATGATACTTTTATTCCATCAAAATGAAGTTTACAACACTAATTGATAAGCCATAAAGACAATTACAACTTCCAAATCCAAATTACAACATTCTTGTAAAATCACTAGTTGATCTACATAAACCTAGGTAAAAAGGAAAACACTCTTTCACTCTTGTCCATTCCCTTGTTCAATTTCATTTCCTGCAACAATTAATCAAAACGTAGGGTGAGTTAAAAGCTCAGTAGGATTTTATATCTCTATGAACCAGGCAATCTTTAAGTGTTAGCAATTTAAACAACTTTCTAACTTGTATCGGGAAGTATATAAACATGAATAGAATTTCCAAGTAATTGAGATGATATGATATCAAGATGAATTTCCAAGTAATGACTTTGAACAAATAAGGAATTTCATGTAATTGGCCATTTTCACGCAAGTCAAGTAATTCATGTAATTTTCAAGTAAACAAGTAACAAGTAAACAAGTACGAATAGTGGAATGCCGTATCAAGTAAATCTATCATGCACTTCGGTGCAATGCCACACCATTGGTCAATCAACTCCCATGGGCACAAGTACTTTCGGGCGCTCCCCCCAGGACCAGACCGGGCCCCATTAATGCCAGGCATTGAGTCATATGGATCCGAAGATCCCAAGTACGTTTAGACATCCACTTTAATGTATATGGCCAAGAATTTTCAAGAATATGCTGTTTGTAATAAGCACAGATTTGACACAATTTCAGAAGTTGCAAGAAAAGTTGATAACAATTTAAGGCATAATGTTTAACGACATTAAGTCGTGGAGTTCAAAAATGAACGGTAAGTAGGAAGAAAATCAAGTAATTAGAGTTTAATAGAATTAATTTGATTCCATGGTTTAATCTTATGTGCATTTGATTTACAAGTGTTTAAACATGTTTACAGGAAGTTTTTGTTCATTAAAAATACATTAGTTAGCCAAAACGGTGATTTATTATAATAATCAGAATTTTATTATGAAAATAACTTTTTATGTTGAAAATAATTCTAACTTGCTGAAAATAATATTAACATGCTGTGAATGATTTTCATATGTTACCTTACTGGTAAGATGATAAAAATAATTTTTTTCATGCTGGATTTAATTTTTACATGCTGAAAATTAATTATTAACATGCTAAAATTAATACTTAACATGCTAAAATAATCAACTTACTGATAAGATGATAAGATAAGTTTACCATGCTGATTACAGAAATTTTCTGATAACAACATAATTTTTATCATGCTAAAAATCATTTTTCTCTATTTATTTGCTAATTATTTGATAGGAAAATAGAATTATCATGCTGAAAAATAGTTTTAATACACTGAAAATAATTCTAACATGCCAAAAATAATTTTAACATGCTGGAATAATTTTACTATACTAGAAGAATTTTTATCATGCTGGAAGTAATTTTCATGCATCATTTAACTAATTATTTAATAGGAAATTAGGTTTCATATGCACAAAAATAGCTTTAAATAGATTTTAACATGCTGAAAATAATTTTTATATCTCAGTATGTATAAAATAATTTTATCATATTGGAAGTCATTTTTAACATGCTGGAAATAGTTTTAACATGTTGGAAACAATTTTTAGTATGTATAAACTAATATGGTGAAAATTAGATTTTTACATGTAAAAATAATTTCATTCTACAAAAATAAATTTTTAACATGCTATAAGAATTAACACATGCTAATCTTACATTTTCTTACTTTTGGTGACTAATTACGTACAATTAACGTGGACTTCCAAAAGATATAGTTCCTATTGTAAAGTGACTTAAGTTTAGTCCCACATTGGAAGTTACAAAAACTTGCATAGCTTTATATGTTGGAGAGCTCACCCTTGGGTCAGGACCCAAGGGGCATAGGATGTGGGCTTGAATTGTGAGTTGATACAAAACTAGTTATGTATATTTATTTGTTTGTTTGTGCGGTGCGGTGCGGTGCGGTGCGGTGCGGTCCAATTATATATATATATCGTTCGTTCTAGAAATGTATATATTTATTTTTTAAAAAAAAAATGTTTGACCTAATTTTTGTGAATGCGCTAGCATAAGCTAGCGCGACTTTGAAGATCGCGCTACCCTTGGGTAGCGCGTTCTGAAAATATAAATTTTTTTTTTAAAAAAGTTTGACCCCAGAGGGGCGGGAAAAACACTGTGTGAACGCGCTATGTCGGGCCAGCGCGTTCAGAACGCGCTATGCTCATTTCAGAACGGAATTTAATAAATGAGCTATCAATGGAAAGAGGACAGAAAAACGAACAAGATGACATGATTTAATTGAAGTTTAGCCTGAGAGACACCTACCTTTTGACGGATCTAAGATTATCCCCAAATATATAAAGAAAACCCTTGATCTTCCAAATCCTCCTTCAAATCTCCACGAATCTTCGCAGCAGCATAAACTTAACTCCCAGGGATGGTTTGAGGGTCGAATGGGGTTCTATTTATAGCCAAAACTTGGCAAAATGGGTCAAAATTTCCTTACCTAAATCCACCAACCCCATGAACTCGTTTTAGAAGAAAAATACAATTTCTCCTCTTAATTTAGACCATCTTAAGTGTGAATTCAGTGTAAAAACGGCTGGTCCAAGGTGGCTGGTAGGTAAGGGTCTATTTTTGAGTCAAATCTTCTAGAAATGGGGTTATTATAATCCCTTAAATATCATATTAAACACATGTTACGAATTTAAGGTTAATTTAACCTTTATTGAATCCTTTAACCATTAATTCAGCCCATTATGCATTATCCAATGGGCCAATTGTAAACCTAATCCATTACTTAGACTTTTATTGGGCTTACTATTGATTTATCTAAGGTGCAAAGCATTTAATCTCTATTTACTTCTAGTTGATTCAAGTAAATTCAATAAACTAGCTTATTTCATATAGTAAAAATGAAATTTGATTATTTCATGAAAATTTTAATTACATAATCAAATTGAAATTTTTATTTCTCATTTTTAAATTTTGGGTTTCTACACGGAATGTCCGACGGAGGGCTCGTATGTCACTGAGAGTTGAGGTGTATAACGTGAACCAATCATGAAACAGGGACTCCATCTACGGACGTGAGATGAGAGTGCCAGAAGACCCGCGGTATGGGTCAAATCGGAAGAAAACGGTGAGAACATGAATGCGTTAATTATAGAATTCATGTCCATCTAATTCTATAATTAACTATTATTAAATAAACTTATATTATTTGACGCCCATGTATGGCATCATTTATTAATTAGCGTCCTCTTGGAGGGACGTTAATTTTATGATTTTTAACTTAATTTATTTAACAAGAATTCACATTTATATCTATTTAATTGAATAATTTTAAAAACATACATTCAAAGACACATTGATTTATTTAAAATAATTTAAGGAAATAGGATATATGATAATTAGGAGAAAAATACAAGGATTCTAAATATATATTTTTTCTAATTTTCGTTACATATTTTAATAAATATGGATTTTCAAAGATATACATACATGATATATGTATATATATATATATATATATATATATATATATAAGTTAATCTGACGCCATTGTACAGTGGCGTCCTAAATGAATTTGACGACCTTTAGTTGGTCATCATTTCAAAAATTGTATATTTTCAAACCTCTCGTTCCTCGACGTAACCATATCGGAATCGAGCTTATAATGTACCGAAATGACGGGTTCGAAAAACTCTACCTAACCAGACGTTCAAAATAATTTTTCGTTGAGAGATGGGGATCTTGAGATAGGGGGCACGAAAAATGGTGCAACCACTTTCACTACCTCGGTCTCCACCCCAATAGTACGCCCATAAATTTTCATGGCCAAAGGAGACTCCGATACCCATGAACAAACTGTTAATGTGAAAACTCCATAACTGACATCTATATAATTGACGACTGGTCTTTGATCAAAATTTCAGGATTTTATTAAATGGCGACTTGGTAGCTGTCACCTTCTCTGCATATAGCGCCCTTGACAGTGGCATCATATGCAGAAGAAACGACATACTTCAAGTCGTCATTTTCCTTTTTTCCAGAATTCCACTATGACCAGTAGCACTTTTCAATATAAACATTTTTATGACAACATGTATATGGTTAGGTTAAGAAAAATAACAGGATTCCAACACTATATTCATGCATTAAATCAGATAATCAGTTACATATATATTAAATTTTTAAGCTGTGTAATTATTAATTCATATGAGAATTGACGACCGTTTACGAGGGCGTCAAAAAGAATTAGCGCCTTATGTTGGGTCGTCATTTACAAAATTTTCCAGAACTGTCAAAACTCAGCGAAAAACTATATGCATGAACTATTATATACAACATAATCATGTTTTATGTTCGTTTGGGCTACGAAACTTGAGAAAACCTACTTGTTCTAACGATCTAGCATGATGATTATATAATATTTTACTTGGGAGATTGCCTACCTCATACGTTGCTTTATCAAGGAAGAAGAAGAATGATGATGACGATGAGCAACAGCAACTACAATAGCAGAGGAAGAAGACAGCTACGACACAACAACTGCAAGGAAGAGGAAGTCCTTGCACTCGGATAGAAACAGAGGATGCAGCAACCGCAGCACGTCCACAGCACACGTCCACGGCAGGGAAGGAGAAGGGAAGAAGCCTACGCTCTTCACGGTTCTCTGCCACCCGCTGCAGCAACAGCAACATCAGCAGTACGCAGCCGCAAGGAAGAAGAAGACAGAGGAAGAAGCTTCCTTCACGAACGAAAGAAGTCGGATGACGTCGACGCGGCATACTGGCAGCAAGAGCACGATGGCTCTCCCATGGCCGTGGGGGGTTATATTTATAGCGTTTTAAATTCTTTTTCCCAGCATGAACCAATGTTCTCTTCGTAGATTCCTAATAGGTTTAAAGTTTCCTTCGTGAGTCTCTTCTTGCCAATTCTATAGCCGCCTGCCATACTTTGTTTAAAACCCTAAGCCCCATGCACGAGCATGCATGCGGTGGGTGGGGGTTCGGTTGGCCTTCAAGAGTCCTAACTTGAATAAGTATCCTGGTGGTGTTTAAGTTTCCTATGTAAGTCTCTTCCTGCTAAAACAACCGCCGCTTCCCTTTTTTTCCACCCTAATCTCTTCGAATAGAGATCCTATTGGGTTTACGTGGGAAACCCATCATGCTTCCTAAAAGAATTGGGTTTAGGGATAATTTTATTGTTAAACTATTTATGTATATAACCTTGTAAGCCCATTTCATGTGTTACAGGGAACCCAAAAAAATAGAAAGAGAGGCCCATTTAGCGTTAGCCCTTAAGGCCCATGCTCCAACGAAAGTCTAACATCCTATTTATTTAAATATGAACGAAGCCCATTTGTCTAGTGGGTTCTAAAGCTTTTAGAGTTATTAGGTCCGTGGCTGTATTCTAAAAATTATTCCTCATAGTTTCTTATTGAAAATTTATTATGATTTGTTGTAAGGCCTAAGTCCATTAACTATTAATTATCTTATATAGACTTAGTTACTCACTATCAAATCTTTTGGCCCATTTGTAAATCATCAAGTCCATTAACTCAATTAGGTTAGTCTCAATAATTAAATAGTTTAAACTCACTATTACTAATTCCATATTCGAGTCGAACTTTAAGTATATGCATTGTTATTGTTTTGGTTGTCGATAATCATTAATAATTTTATCAATAAAATATAAAATCTCAAAATCATTAGTATTATCGAGGGATTACATATTAACCCGAGCTTTATCTCTATTTTAGAAATCTTAAATATTCTTGGTGCTTTATAATGAGAATTTGATTCATTCTTGATTTAAAAATTAAGATGAGATATTTTTAATATCTAATTGTCTTTCAATCTTTCTAAAAGATTGGTAATTATTTCTATTTTACCCTTTATAATTATCCTTAGCCCCTTTCTTCATCACGTTGGGTTCATATTAAAGCCCATTCTTCTAGCATACGTAAGGCCCATTTAGTCTATCCAAGCTCCACCAATTTTATTTTAAGGTCCATTAGTTGCTTTTATCAAGGCCCATCTATATATTTTTTTTATTCACATGTGTTAAGCCTTAAACTTTTATTAAGGCCCATTATTATACGATAGATTAGAACTATAAATATATAGACCTTATTTCATATAGCTTTATTTATTTATCTACCTTATTTATGTCCATCATTTATCTTAGGTATCAGAGTCGGGGTCGATCCTATAAATATCTTTATATGTATGTGTACTCATTTATTCTTGAATTATATTTTTAATTTCAAACTCAAATAAATAAAGGTTATTCAAATTTTCATTTCTCAATTTATTTACTTATACTTTTATTATTATTTAAGCTCATTAACTATTTAGCTAACTATTACTTTTCCTTTATCGAAATTTAATTTTTTTATGACAAATATTTATAGTTGATTTATTTATTCTATATTTAAATTTTTCGGGGTGCTACACCCTCTCCCACTTAAAAGAATTTGGTCCCCAAATTCAAATGATTTTTTTTCCAAAATTAGTGGGGTAAGATTACCATATCCAAAACATGTATTCTAGTGAGATCTATTCTCGCAACATGCTAAGTACTTAAGGTCATAACCGATTAATGCAAATTTTAGAGTTTAACCCATAGCTCTACCCAAATCTCACACAGTTCCTATAGGATAACTGACAAGGAGAACTCAATCTAGGACTTGGACTTAAGGACCTAGGGATTCAGAAAGCCTAGGCTCTGATACCACTTTCTGTCATGCCCCGAACCGATAGCAGCGAAACGTGTCGTTTGCTCGGAACGTGGCAGTTAAACAGTCATGTCAATCAGAGCATAGTTATTTCCACAAAACACAATTTGGACAAATAACAAATTTCATTTCGAATATAAGTTCTTTACATATTCGGGCCCATAATAAATGAAAAGACTCAATAAAGAAAAACTATAATGAGACATAAGACGCAAGATAACCAGACTAGACGGTTCATCTAGATGTCAGAGTTCTCTTCACTCTTGCCCTTGCCCATCATGTTCGGTCTCGTCGTCACTAAGGTCATTACCTGAAAAATATTGAAAACGCAGGGTGAGCGAACGCTCAGTAGGACTTAATATCTCATGCTTCCAAGCTAACTTTAAGTCAATTACAGTTTAACGTGTTCATGCAGGTCATGCAAGATATAGAAATCGAGAACTATAATAACACGAGATAAATTCAAGAACTATAATAAACAAACGAGTAAGCAAGATGCTAGATACACTCATGAAGAGTAAGGACAATGACAATCAAGAGAGTATAGCAAGATCTTTCATGTCAGAACACCAAGTACTTCTCATAATGAGGAAAATATAACAATCATCCCTCTATGACGAACAATATCACGAGGGCGGTTAATGAAACTAGCACAATATTCTCTCTATCACGACATTATCATGAGAGCTTTCATGTAACTAGCACTGTGGAGGATTGCCAAGACACTAAGGGAATATCACGACGATATGATAACCCCTCCAATAAGGTAATTCAAGATCTTTTCATGATGAACAATAAGTTGTGGAAAGATGCACTATGATGGTAATTACTCCCGATCATCACTATCACGAGAGCGTTTGCACATCTAGCACTACATAGGATTGGCCAATGCACTAAGGGGAAAATCACGACGGTATGACCGCCCCTCATGGAAAATAGCACTAGGTAGTATTTTGTCGCACACTTAGGAGTTCTCACGACTGTATGATTGCCCCTAAATGCCAATAACCGAGTTGGTGAATGCCAGCACCCGATCATCGTATACCGCTAACGTTTGGACTTTGCCTCGCCCAATGAGGGTCAGATCAGGACCCGTAACATTTAAAATGTCATTTTAGTGGGACCCATAGCCCCTGACATTTAGTCTAGACTAATTCCATATTAATGGCCAAGAATTTCATGGATCAAGCATGTAAGAACATTAAGATAGATTTCATGGAACATAGAGTTCAAGGATAGAACTTGTAATAAGGATGATGTATCAACAAACCATATGAAAACCATGACATTCTGGAAATCTGGGTGATTAGGTACAACCAGCTCAGTCGGCCTTGAGGGAATCCAAGGCTACGAGGAGACTTACGGAGGTCCCAATGACTAACTTGCCAGTCCGAAGGAACGGATGTCCAACGGAGGGCTCGTATGTCACCGAGAGTTGAGGTGTATAACGTGAACCAATCATGAAACATGGACTCCATCTACGGACGTGAGATGAGAGTGCCAGAAGACCCGCGGTATGGGTCAAATCGGAAGAAAACGGTGAGAACATGAATGCGTTAATTATAGAATTCATGTCCATCTAATTCTATAATTAACTATTATTAAATAAACTTATATTATTTGACGCCCATGTGTGGCGTCATTTATTAATTAGCGTCCTCTTGGAGGGACGTTAATTTTATGATTTTTAACTTAATTTATTTAACAAGAATTCACATTTATATCTATTTAATTGAATAATTTCAAAAACATACATTCAAAGACACATTGATTTATTTAAAATAATTTAAGGAAATAGGATATATGATAATTAGGAGAAAAATACAAGGATTCTAAATATATATTTTTTGTAATTTTCCGTTACATATTTGAATAAATATGGATTTTCAAAGATATACATACATGATATGTGTATATATATATATATATATTTATATATATATATATATTAGTTAATCTGAAGCCATTGTACAGTGGCGTCCAAAATGAATTTGACGACCTTTAGTTGGTCGTCATTTCAAAAATTGTCTATTTTCAAACCTCTCGTTTCTCGACGTAACCATGTCGGAATCGAGCTTATAATATACCGAAATGACGGGCTCGAAAAACTCTACCTAACCAGACGTTCAAAATAATTTTTCGTTGAGAGATGGGGGATCTTGAGATAGGGGGCACGAAAAATGGTGCAATCACTTTCACTACCTCGGTCTCCACCCCAATAGTACGCCCATAAATTTTAATGGCCAAAGGAGACTCCGATACCCATGAACAAACTGTTAATGCGAAAACTCCATAACTGACATCTATATAATTGACGACTGGTCTTTGATCAAAATTTCAGGATTTTATTAAATGGCGACTTGGTAGCTGTCACCTTCTCTGAATATAGCGCCCTTGACAGTGGCGTCATATGCAGAAGAAACGACATACTTCAAGTCGTCATTTTCCTTTTTTCCAGAATTCCACTATGACCAGTAGCACTTTTCAATATAAACATTTTTATGACAACATGTATATGGTTAGGTTAAGAAAAATAACAGGATTCCAACACTATATTCATGCATTAAATCAGATAATCAGTTACATAGATATTAAAATTTTAAGCTGTGTAATTATTAATTCATATGGGAATTGACGACCGTTTACGAGGGCGTCAAAAAGAATTAGCGCCTTATGTTGGGTCGTCATTTACAAAATTTTCCAGAACTGTCAAAACTCAGCGAAAAACTATATGCATGAACTATTATATACAACATAATCATGTTTTATTTTCGTTTGGGCTACGAAACTTGAGAAAACCTACTTGTTCTAATGATCTAGCATGATGATTATATAATATTTTACTTGGGAGATTGCCTACCTCATACGTTGCTTTATCAAGGAAGAAGAAGAATGATGATGACGATGAGCAACAGCAACTACAATAGCAGAGGAAGAAGACAGCTACGACACAACAACTGCAAGGAAGAGGAAGTCCTTGCCCTCGGATAGAAACAGAGGATGTAGCAACCGCAGCACGTCCACAGCACACGTCCACGGCAAGGAAGGAGAAGGGAAGAAGCCTACGCTCTTCACGGTTCTCTGCCACCCGCTGCAGCAACAGCAACATCAGCAGTACGCAGCCGCAAGGAAGAAGAAGACAGAGGAAGAAGCTTCCTTCACGAACGGAAGAAGTCGGATGACGTCGACGCGACATACCGGCAACAAGAGCACGATGGCTCAGCCATGGCCGTGGGGGGTTATATTTATAGCGTTTTAAATTCCTTTTCCTAGCATGAACCAATGTTCTCTTCGTAGATTCCTAATAGGTTTAAAGTTTCCTTCGTGAGTCTCTTCTTGCCAATTCTACAGCCGCCTGCCATACTTTGTTTAAAACCCTAAGCCCCATGCACGAGCATGCATGCAGTGGGTGGGGGTTCGGTTGGCCTTCAAGAGTCCTAACTTGAATAAGTATCCTGGTGGTGTTTAAGTTTCCTATGTAAGCCTCTTCCTGCTAAAACAACCGCCGCTTCCCTTTTTTTCCACCCTAATCTCTTCGAATAGAGATCCTATTGGGTTTACGTGGGAAACCCATCATGCTTCCTAAAAGAATTGGGTTTAGGGATAATTTTATTGTTAACCTATTTATGTATATAACCTTATAAGCCCATTTCATGTGTTACAGGGAACCCAAAAAAATAAAAAGAGAGGCCCATTTAGCGTTAGCCCTTAAGGCCCATGCTCCAACGAAAGTCTAACATCCTATTTATTTAAATATGAACGGAGCCCATTTGTCTAGTGGGTTCTAAAGCTTTTAGAGTTATTAGGTCCGTGGCTGTATTCTAAAAATTATTCCTCATAGTTTCTTATTGAAAATTTATTATGATTTGTTGTAAGGCCTAAGTCCATTAACTATTAATTATCTTATATAGACTTAGTTACTCACTATCAAATCTTTTGGCCCATTTGTAAATCGTCAAGTCCATTAACTCAATTAGGTTAGTCTCAATAATTAAATAGTTTAAACTCACTATTACTAATTCCATATTCGAGTCGAACTTTAAGTATATGCATTGTTATTGTTTTGGTTGTCGATAATCATTAATAATTTTATCAATAAAATATAAAATCTCAAAATCATTAGTATTATCGAGGGATTACATATTAACCCGAGCTTTATCTCTATTTTAGAAATCTTAAATATTCTTGGTGCTTTATAATGAGAATTTGATTCATTCTTGATTTAGAAATTAAGATGAGATATTTTTAATATCTAATTGTCTTTCAATCTTTCTAAAAGATTGGTAATTATTTCTATTTTACCCTTTATAATTATCCTTAGCCCCTTTCTTCATCACGTTGGGTTCATATTAAAGCCCATTCTTCTAGCATACGTAAGGCCCATTTAGTCTATCCAAGCTCCACCAATTTTATTTTAAGGTCCATTAGTTGCTTTTATCAAGGCCCATCTATATATTTTTTTTATTCACATGTGTTAAGCCTTAAACTTTTATTAAGGCCCATTATTATACGATAGATTAGAACTATATATATATAGACCTTATTTCATATAGCTTTATTTATTTATCTACCTTATTTATTTCCATCATTTATCTCGGGTATCAGAGTCGGGGTCTATCCTATAAATATCTTTATATGTATGTGTACTCATTTATTCTTGAATTATATTTTTAATTTCAAACTCAAATAAATAAAGGTTATTCAAATTTTCATTTCTCAATTTATTTACTTATACTTTTATTATTATTTAAGCTCATTAACTATTTATCTAACTATTGCTATTCCTTTATCAAAATTTAATTTTTTTATGACAAATATTTATAGTTGATTTATTTATTCTATATTTAAATTTTTCGGGGTGCTACACATAATCTATCTCTCACCAAATAGAATTTGATAAATCAAATTGTGAGTGAATAGATTTGTTTCTCTTAATTTGTAGTTTATCACATATTTTATAAAAGGCCAAAAGTTTCTTTAAAATTTGTAAACACCCAATTCACCTCCCTCTTGGGTGTCATTGATCGCGGGACTTCAATTGGTATCAGAGCCAAGGCTCTAATTTCATAGATCTAACGATCTAGAGTGATCCAGATCAATGACTACCATTATGTACACTTTGAATTCTCCACCGGTGTTTGATGGTTACAATTTTGATTTGTGGTTAAGAAGGATGTGCAGTCTAGTCAACTCATATGATCTTAAGCTATGGATATTTATCTCACATGGTCCTTATGAGTTGCCTAAAGATAAATCTGTCTGGACCGCATATTCCAAGCTTAAACATGATCAAAATTGTTTGGTTCTAAAATTGCTTATTGCTGCAGTTGATTCTAATCATTTCCCTTTTGTCTCCCATTGCAGATCCGCGAACGATATTTTGGTTGGCTAAACTAAAGTCCGGGAAGAGCATGAAGATCAATATCTTGTGGTAGGCACGAGTGATCTAGGGAGTGATCAGCAAGTTGAATCAAGCTCAAAGGTAAATTCTGATTCTGATAATGAAGATGAATTTAACTATGAGGAGTTATTGATTGCATATGATGAGCTTGCTGATAAATACGAGAAGGTTAAGTCTGAAAATAAAAAATTGAAAAAGAATGTTGGACAAAATAAATGTGATTCTCCATGTAAAGAATGCTCTCACTTGAAGGAATTGATTGATGGTCATGTGTTCGACATTGAAATTCATAAAGATCAAATTTCTTCGTTGAGAAATGAAAACAAAGAGCTGAGAGAGAAAGTCTTATGAACAATGGTCAAAATGAGTTTGCTCATGATAAAAATCTTGAAATAGAAAATGAGAAACTGAAGGAATTGAATAGAACCATTTCTAAAAGATTGCTTGCTTTTAAAAAAAGAAAATCTATGAATATTGATCAATCTGAAAAAGTGCATACTTTGTTGCAAGAAATTGAAAGTCATAAAACCATCAATTCTACTTTACATGAACAAGTCAATTCGTGTCAAAATAAGATGGTTTCCTATGAATTGCACGTTGCATCTCTTGAATCTGAAATCCTTGATTTGAATGCTTCACTGTCTAGATTTGTGAATGGTCAAGGAAATTTGGACAAATTGTTGGGGATGAAAGTGAACTTTCAAAGAGAAGGGCTGGGGTTTAATCCTGTGAGCAAGAAAAAATTTGAAAGCAAGTTATACACTTCATTTGTTCATAGCACATGTACACCCAGCACCTCTAAATCTAACTCCCAGCAACCCATTGTGCTAAGAACTCAAGCCAATCGGAGAAACAATGTGAACGTTCAAAATGTGCATGCTAAAAACTTTCATGCGAAATCCCATGCATCCAACAAAAGAAACATGTCTTGTCTTTACTGTGGAAAACTTGGACACCTGATGCATGATTGTTTCACTATGAAGAATGATGACTTGAGAGCATGTAGAAACCAAGCTGTTTTGAAAAATGTAAAGAGAGCTTTCACCACAAAATCTTCCATGCATTATAATCATTGTGGTAAATGGGGTCATATGACTTCACATTGCTGGTTCTTGTTGAAGAGAAAGAACTCCCACTCAACACATCATGCTCACACACACAAATCAGTAGAACCCATGAGAAGGAAGAATATGATGCCACGTGACTTCTACCATCACTTTGGCAAATCTGGGAATGTTAAGCATGATTATTTTCTGAAGAAAAATGATGATTTGAATGTTGTCAAAAGTTGGAAATCACATGCCCATGTTGTTGCTAACCCACAATGACCCAAAAGGATTTGGGTACCTAAGAAGGCCAAATGAGAAATCTATTTTGCAGGTGTGCCTTGGGAATGTAAAGCATGAAATTTATTTTCATCAAGAAGGTAAGGCACACGGGTCAAGTGGCATAAGTCGGGTTGGAAGAAAAATCAAAAGCTGAAATTTAGAAACTCAGGTGATATCCCTCTCACTCTCTTCAGTAATTGTGTCATAGTTTGATTCATATGATGATGAATAGTCTTGTGATAATACACATGTCTATACATGCACTCCATCCATAGTTGTTTGCATAGCTGTGTGTATATCACTTGTCATATAGCATCTTGTTGTAGGAGAGCTTAAAGTTTCTTCAGATCATGTTTTCACTACATATATTGAGTTTGCATACACTTTCATACTCTGTCATGCAAAGGTTGAACATTGTGTATTCATGCCATAATGCATTGCAATCCTCCTGCCTTCGTCATCCATGATTACATAGTATATCAAATGGTGACATGTGGAAGGGCAGGTTAAGCCTGTCTGGAAACTATCACTACGCGTGAGATGATCTTCGGATCTAAGTTCTCCGCCTAGTACTATGAGTCATTTACTTAAAAGGCTGTATATGGCATTGGATTGTTACTGAACATCTTGCATTCATACACACACTAAGGGAGAGTAATCACATTCGTCATATGGGCTTAACATTTAGGTTCACACATGAGTCATGCATTGTATCTAGAGCTATCTAGGGGTGTTGGTTGTTAAAATTATTTATCATGTCATTATTAATAAATTTGAATCGAAATTGACAAATCAAACATTTCTATCTTTGGATGCAGATTATACTCCCAAAATCTAAATGATGATGGGCTAAGCTTGAATCAACTGGAAGAATACCTTGCAAGGATGAAAATGATGAGAACCCTCTCAAGTTACTACAATAAGATGGGCTACTTTGTGTAGAACAACTTCCAAGATCGACTCAAGTACAAGGTGGTGAAAGTCTTGTACGTGTTGAAGTAAGTACCCAAGACATGGTATAAAAAGTGCGAATCTATTTTAACCAATAATGGGTTCAATAGGTAAGCTTGATCAACCACATCTCACAAGGCAAATCAGGTAAAAGACTTCTTAATGGTTCAAGTATATGTGGATGATATCATTTCTGAGCTACTAATAATGCCTTTTGTGAAGATTCTGCAGGGATTGTACAAGAAGATTTTAAAATACTCTCATGAGTAAACTGAATTTTATTCTTCTTTGAATTGCAGGTGAAAGGCTTGGAAGAAAATGGATTCTCAAGGCAAAGGTAAGAAAGCAAAAGCTGAAATATCAACCCTCGTGAGGTTGGTGATTTTAGTGATTGAAGGCTTCCAATCTTGTCTCCTAAACTAAGGTAATTCAACCTTGTCAATTCATGCAATGGCTGTCTTTGTCACTTGGTGACACTCTCAAGTGACAGGTATTGATTCTAAAAACTTGAATTGTCATTTACTGGCATGTTGTGATGAATGTGCCTAATTGATTGAATAAAATTAAAAATCTTGAAAGATGTGTATGAAGTGGTTGCATATTGAATAGTCTCAATTTGAATTACATGATCACACTTGAATTGAATTGCATATCTGGTATATCAAATGGCTTCTGTGAAAGAGTGGATCATGTCCACTTGGAAGCATTCCCTATGCGTTGAGCTGGGTCTTCGGACTAAAATCTCCGCCTCGTACCAGATCTTGAAAATTGTGAGTGGTTGATTTGTGAATGAATCCTTGAGCTGAGCTATGTAAATTGAAAATATGTTTGTGATTAAATGATTCATACATTTGACTTTTGGATGGATTCTCATTTCAACACTTGTGAATGACCTTTAAAAATCTGATTTTGAACAATTCTGAAAATTGGGTTGCATTGCTTAATTTTAATCATTTATGCACCCTTATTCATAAAGGTCATGTCATGAAAAATATTTGATGATTCATGAATATAATGTGGATGATTTCAATGAGAATTTTGTCACACTGGTTTGAAAATCAAAGCTCTCATCTTACTTTTGCATCATGTCTTCCATTCTCATATAGTTATAGGTTGCATGCATCAGAATCTAATGCATTAGGTGCATTTAGTTCACTCAAATGAAAAACTAAATACTCACACTTTGCACCCATGTTAATTTTGCATTGCATTAGAATTCATGCATTAACTGCAGTTAGCTCATTCATTTGATATCAGAAGCTTTGCACTACATTACATTTTGTCTTGACATATTGCATTTCCATTCCACTACTATATGATCAAATGTTGCATTGCATCAGTACTCATGCATTAGCTGCATTCAATTGGTATCCATTTATTTGGTATCAGTTGCATATTTGCATTGCATGTTGCATACATTCCCTCTGCATGCTTGCTTGCTAATTATATGTTATCCACCCCCATCCTTGTCATTTCTATGGCTTTATGTCTTATTGATAAATAATGCTACATTTGAGTCATTATTAGAGTGTTTCATGTCGTACACTCTGGGGGAGTTCTTATTTCATAAGTGCATCTATTTAGGGGGAGTTGTCCTGTTATGAGTTCATGATATTTTCAGTATACATGCTGAATCAAATTCGCACACTTCATGCACAAAATGTGAAAATGAGTGTTAAAGATAATGATATATGAATTTCTTTTCAACACTCTCGAGATGTTAAACTTGCTGCATATATGTTGAAGACACGGTTGAGGAAAAAGCTGCATACCTATCTTTGTTGAAAAATCTGAAATGAAAATGAAAGATAGAACAATGATCGGCCTCACTGAGTAAACTGGGTACATGTCACCTGAGACGTGATGTAGTTCATATCTGAAAAGTGTTGACTAGTATCTATGTTCATAATGAGGTGAAATGGTTCTGTATTCTGAGTAACCGGGGATTCTGGCATGAGCTCCATGCGTCTACTCGCGTAAAAAGGAATTATTTGAACTTGATCACTCTTGAAAAATTCTGATTATCTGTGAGAATGGTTGAGTTGAAAAATGATGGTGAAAACTCTTTGTGGTAGAGTGTAGCCTCCAATACGATGTTCTCAAAATTGAAGTACAGTCTGTAAGATGTCTCCCTGTGTTAATCTAAAAATCTGAATATCCATATTGCAACTATCATTTTTCATGTTACTCACTTACACTTTAGAAATTTGATTCATTATGTATTCTGAAAATTAATTGACTGCATTAGCAATTGCATGAATCTCCTATATGATTGCACAATCTCCCATGTGTTATAAGTGAACATTTCAGTTGCTATGACCTGCACCCTTCTTATACCCATTCCCTCTTAAATAAGTACGGGGGAGCTGTGTTGCATGTATATATACGTATTTGTCTGTTTGTTTATGCATCTCATATGTCATTACATGCATATGTTGCATATCATGCATTTCAAACCACAAATCAAAAATTAAAAATATGAAAATAATGAAAACCCAAAAATTGAATGGACTTCACATGCTGCACACTTGTTAAATAAGGTTTGGATTTTGTTTGACCAAGGGGAGAAGCGTGAAATCAGCTTTACTCATCCTAGCACGTCCAAATAATCAACAATTGGTATCCTATCATGCCAACCATTGGTATCTCCAAAACAAATAAAAATTTGCAACATGAAAATCAACAAAACATGATTTGGTGCCTCCTAGACATTCCATGAACCCACTTGTTTATCATTTTCTCCTTCATCATGATTTGGTGCTTCATCAGAATTTCCATTGTGGGTCTTTGTTCCTTGCTCATTCATCATGCTGCTATTTGAACCTCTGTGGTTTCCTCCCTTCATCTTGATAGTGTTCATGTGGGAGAATGTTTAGAATTATCGTGCTTGTTGATAATGTCAAAGGGGGAGCAAGTTATGTTGTTAAGGGAGACAGCTTTGCCATATCTCGCTTTTTGATAATGTCAAAGGGGGAGAAAAAAGATGATTCATGCTTGCCTTTGTGATGATTCTTGATTGCCCTTGTCAGAAAAAGATTCATGATTGCCATGTGTAAGGGGGAGAAGAACATGTTGTATCATCATTTAGTGTGTCATCATCATTAAGTTTGTTCTCATTCATCACTAAATTTGTCATCATCAAAAAGGGGGAGATTGTTGAGCTATGGTTTTAATGATAACTAAACTTAGTGTGTATTGCTATGATTTTGATGGTAACTACACTTCATGTGTGATTATGTGAATGATGATAACTAAACTAAATGGTTGATTGTTCATATCGATTGGTTGAATATGATTGAGTTGAACATGTGCATTGAATGCTTCCTATGCATACTTTTCATGGAGCTTGGTTACATTATGCATTCATATTGGACAAATACATATCTATTGATCTTGATCTTTAGTCAATCATGTTTTCAAAGTGTTCACTTGTATATGTGCATGGCTAAATTGCTCTCATACGTTGCTCACTAGCATAGAAATAATTCTTGACCTTTAGCTTAAAGCTTTTATGGTTCAAGTGTTTGTATGCACCTTGAACATGGGCTTTCATGTATGCATTTCATACATTTATCATGTTGATTATTAAGCTAAAGTTCTAATCATTTTTATCATGGTTTTGTAGGTTAAATTCTTTGTATAATCCCTCCAAGATCAAAGGAGTTTGATGCCACAGAGTTTGAAAGGGTTGCAATAGAGTTTGGGGGTGAAATCTTAAAGTCAGGAATTTCACTGTAGCTAGGTCGACACTGTAGCAAGGTCGACACTGTAGCGCGGTCGACCGCCAGGCCGATCCCGGTCAAACGAAAATAACAGAATGCAATGGTTCTATTTCCTGCAGGTTTCCAGTCGACCGCCAGCTAGTTTCGATCGATCGCCAGCCTCGAAGCCACTTTTGTTGACTTTATTTTTCCATTCCGTGGAGAGGTATCTTCACCCATTTTCTGCCCCCAATCAAGGAGGATTTCGTGGATCTGGTCTAAGACTTGTCTAAGACCATTCAAGGGGTTATAAAACTCTCATTTGGAGTCATAAACCCTAGCCATCTAAGGGGATTCAGGAGAGATCCAAGGGAGATCAAGGAGAGGCTATCCAAGTGGAGGAAGATGAGGAGTATTGTAGCCGTGAACAGTACTCCGTGCAGCAAGATCTTCATCCTTCCTCAACACATTAGAGGTAAATCTGAAGCCAATATACTACCATTCAAGTGAAGAAGTAAGCAAGCACTCAAGGGAGATCAAGGAAAGGCTATCCAAGGAGAAAGAAGAAAAGAAGTAAGCAAGCAAGCACATATTCAAGAAGAGGGTGCTCAATGATGCGGGACAACTGACTCGCTAGCTAACCTAGGACGCTAAAGAACGCGACCAGCACGCGCACGAGACAAGGCAAGCCGGTATGACCGACTAACGTGAAATCCCTCCGGGCGGAGGCGTCTCTCAACAGAACTCCGAACCACGGCCGTCCCACGGAGGGAGGCGCGACGGGGTCACAACGGGCCAGAAGCCGCTGGACGACACGGGAATCTAGTCCGAGCTCGGTGCTCGACTAGGGCCAAGGGAAAAGGCCGCTCTCTCTCTCTCAACCAGCAGTAACAAATGAAACTAGCTAGGCCCTACACTCACTCACGCGGCACAATCAATCATATACGTGATAAGCAAGTACTACGGGCGGGAGCGAGACACGTACCTCCACGCCTAAGCGTGGGGAAGGAACCCCGGCCGAGTCCAACCACCCCGATACACACGTGAGAGAACTAATACAAACATCAAAAGGGCCCACTCCTCGCAGGGAGGTAATAGGCTACAACCACAGCTACACACGGGGCGGCCGGCGCACGGGCTGACGGGCAGCAGCCGAGGTCGGGGATGAAGCCGGATGCCGACCCTCGCAATGCCGATCGCTCCTGTAGTGGCCTTTGAGGAGGAGGCCCACGTCGCCGTGGGCACTGCTGGGATGCCGAGCCGGATGGAGGGGCCACGCTGCTGCTACGGCCTCGGGGGAGGATGTCGGTCCGACGAGAGGTTGCTGGCTGGTCCCTGTGACAGCGGGCAGAGATGGCGCTGGTACACGGCCGTCCGGACAGCGTTTGTGGCGGCGTCTTCTCTGGTGGAAGGCTGACAGGGACGGCTATCCAGGGGCAGTGGTGGCCGATGGGGTCCTGTGGAGGGATTGGGTGCGAAGGGGGTGACAACAGGGGTGCACAGACAGCACTTCAGGGCAGTCTGATCTGTGACCGTGGGTGGGGTGGTGATGGCGCAAGGATACAGAAGGAGTTCCGGCCCGAGATGATTACTGGAGGTGTGGTGGGATGTGAGGAGTCGACCTACCAAGTTGCAGATCGATCCGAGGACGGGAAGTGGTACCCCCTTTGGAGGCCCTCTGCTGACAGTCCCGCTCGGGTACTGTAGCGCAGGATGGCGCACTAAAAGTGTGCTTGAAGACAAAAGTTTACCCCGATGGAGTTTGAAGGCGAGGCCAGAGGGGTTGGATTCGTGACTGGGAGGGGAACAAATGTTATGAAGGGACTGGCGGTGTTTGGTGGTAGGAGAGGCATGCAAACGGGAACCCAAATCGTCTCGGGTCACAGGCGAGACTGTCAGGGAGCAGCCTGCGCGACGAAAGTGTCTACAAAGACAACTTCCTCTGTGATTCGAGTTTTGGGACAAGGCCGGTGGGGTTGGAAAGATGACTGGAAGGGGTACGAAAGTCGTGAAGAAACTCGGATGAGACGCTGCCAGGAGGCGGACGCACCGGACCGATCTCTGGACACCAAATCTGCTATCAGCACAGGGACGCCCGGGGAAGAGGAAGACGATCCTGCGTGCACCGTCGCTCCACCGAACTCGTCGCCGTGGACGATGGTTGAAGGCTGCTGGCGTTGGAATCCCTTGGGGGAGGTCTCCTACCCCTGGGCGTCGCACCCAAGGACTGGAGAGGAGGTGAGGGCGTCGCACCCTCAAGGAGGAGGAAGAAGAAGGGGTCGCCCCTTTTCACAATGTGGCACTCCACAATGAACACTCAAGCATCAATTTCTTCATTATTCCCTTGAAAAGAAAATACAAGGTCTTTTTATATGGGATGGGGAGATGCTAGGTTTAAACCCTAGCCAAGGGGAAAGGAGATGGGGGGGGCGGCCACAACCGGGGAAGGGCATTCAAATCTCCTAGATTCTAGGAGTGAAAGGTGGGGGGGGCGGCCAAAAGAGGGAGAGGGCAAGGGGGGGAAGGGCGGCTGCCATTCCCTCCAAGAGGGGAGGGAATGGTCCGCCCCCCAACCCTAACCCTAGGTGGGGCGCGCCTCCCAAGGTGGGCCCAGGGGGGGGGGGGAAGTGGACAGCCCTAGTGGGCCAGATAAGTGAACCAAGAAGTGGCCCAATAACCCCCCTAGCCTCTAGCAAGCCTACAAAACACAAATAAAGCCTAATTGGCCTAAAAAAAGGTCCATGACTGAAAGAAAATTGTCCACACACGGACTAAACCAAGGCCCAACATGGCCCAAAGCATAAAATAAGTGATAATAGCTCCGCTAATCTGCCAACTGGTCGCCGAGCCAAAGGGATGCCGGCGAGATCCGTGTACTCCGTCGTAAAGTGTGACGCGTGTCCTCACCAATTCTCCCCGGGTGGAAAGAACTCGACCCCGTCGAGTAAGGGTCACGGTCGCTCAGGTAACGTTCCAGCAAGTCCGGGTCAATCCGCTCTAGCTCTCCCCGCGTGATCCAGGTGTCGTCTGTCTCAGGGCGCCCTCTCCAACGCACTAGGAAGCGCTGGTAGGCCCCGCTCCTGGTGGTGGTCACCTGCTCATCCAGTATACAATCGATGTGCTCGCGTCTCTGTAATGGGGCTGGAGGAGGTGGACTCTCAGAAGGTGTATCGCTCACAACAGGAAGGGGAGGCCCAAGAAGCTCACTGGGAATCACTGCTGGATCCCGATAGGCCACCAGATCAGAGACGTTGAACGTCGAACTGATCCCATAATCATCTGGCAGCTCAATCTCATACGCGTTAGACCCAATCCGCCTCAGAACTCGGAAGGGTCCGGCACCGCGGTCCTGGAGTTTCTTTACGGCCCCCGAAGGGAACCGTTCAGGTCTGACCCTGATCATGACATACTCTCCCTCGCGGAACTCACGCGTGTGTCGATGCACATCAGCTAACTCCTTATATCGTGCGTTGCTGGCCTCAATGTGACGACGTACATGCTCATGCAACTGCCTAACATGCTCAGCAAAGGACTCAGCTGACTCTGAGACACGGGCCTGGACAGGGGATGGAACAAAGTCTATCGGTTTTCTAGGCCTACGACCAGTGACTATCTCAAAAGGACTCAAACCAGTAGACCTATTGACCGAATCATTGTAAGCAAACTCCGCTAGAGGGAGAACTAAATCCCAATCCCGGTCACGCTCACGCACTAGACACCTCAAAAGATCCCCCAAACTCCTATTCACAACCTCTGTTTGACCATCGGTCTGGGGGTGGTAAGCAGTAGAAAACTTCAGCTGTGTGCCCATCATGTGCCATAGGGTTTTCCAGAAATAGCTAGTAAAGCGAACATCCCTATCTGACACAATAGTACGCGGCAACCCAAACCTAGAGACACAATGGGTGAAGAATAGACGGGCAACCCTAGAGGCATCTGATGTTTTAGAACATGGGATAAACAAGGCCATCTTAGAGAATCTGTCCACCACCACAAAAATGGAGTCGTGTCGGCGGAGGGTACGGGGCAAGCCTAAGACAAAGTCCATGCTAATGTCCTGCCATGGACTATCTGGTACCGGGAGGGGAGTGTAGAGGCCGGTATTCTGTTTCCTCTGTTTGGCCAAGGCACAAATGCGGCACTGGGCCACAATCCTAGCAACATCCCGCTTCAGGCTAGGCCAAAAGAAGCGGTACTCAACGGCCTCAATGGTCTTATTCCGGCCAAAGTGGCCGGCTAGACCCCCAGCATGCAACTCCCAAGTAAGAAAATCACGGACCGAGGTCCGTGGGACACAAAGCCTGCTCCCATAGAAAAGGTAGCCATCCTGCAACGTATAGTCGGGGTACTCATGGGACGGACCTGACTGGAGGGTGGTGAAAATCGGACCGAAATCCGGGCAATCGGCATACAGCTCCCTCATCCTATCCATCCCAACCACCTCCACACTCATGGTGGTCAATAGGTGAGTACGGCGGCTCAAGGCATCAGCAACCCGGTTCTCCACACCGGCCTTGTGCTTCAGCACAAATGTGTACTCCTGGAGGAACTCGACCCATCGGCTATGGCGAGAGTTGAGCTTCTTTTGGGCATGGAGATATCGGAGTGCCTCATGATCAGAATACAACACAAACTCCTGATGTAACAAATAGTGTCTCCAATGCCTCAAAGCTTGCACAACTGCGTAGAATTCCTTATCGTATGTAGAGTAACGCAGTTTCGCATCGCTCAGCTTCTCGCTAAAGAATGCAACGGGATGGGTCTCCTGACTAAGAACTCCTCCTATGCCTACCCCTGAGGCATCACAAGAGACCTCAAACACCTTCGTGAAGTCTGGAAGACGAAGGACGGGTGCCTGGGTCATGCGCTCTTTGAGGAGCGCGAAAGCGGCTGAAGCAGCCTTGGTCCACTCAAAGGCCCCTTTCCTAATGCAGTCCGTGATAGGGGCGGTGATGGAGCTAAAGCCTCGGATAAAACGGCGATAGAAGGTCGCCAGTCCGTGAAAGCTACGGACATCATGTAGGGTACGAGGCTCGGGCCACTCAACAATTGCCCTGACCTTCTCAGGGTCGGCAGACACTCCCTCACTAGAAACAATGAACCCTAGGAAGGTGACCTGAGAGGTCATGAACGCGCATTTCTTAGGGTTGGCAAATAAGCTCTCTCTCCTCAGAATCAAACAGACCTGCCGAAGGTGGTCTAAGTGGATCTCCCGGGTACGGCTGTAAATGAGGATGTCATCGAAGTAAACTACCACGAAGATTCCTATCAAGGGTCGCAAGACCTGAGTCATCAGCCTCATGAAGGTGCTGGGAGCATTGGTCAGCCCAAAGGGCATGACCAGCCACTCATAAAGACCATCCTTGGTCTTGAAGGCCGTCTTCCATTCATCTCCAGGTCTGATCCTTACCTGGTGATAGCCACTTTTTAGATCAATCTTGGAGAACACAGTGGCTCCCGCCATCATATCCATCATATCATCCAGACGGGGAGTGGGAAACCTATATTTCACCGTGATCTTGTTGATAGCACGGCTGTCTATGCACATCCTCCAAGTACCGTCTTTCTTGGGGGCAAGTAGGGCGGGGACGGCACAAGGACTCATACTCTCTCGGAGAGATCCCCTAGACATCAACTCATTCACCTGGCGCTGGAGCTCAGCGTGGTCAGTGGGGCTCATCCTATAGTGTGCCAGGTTGGGCAATGAGGACCCCGGGATCAAATCTATAGCATGCTGGATGTCTCTCATGGGAGGAAGACCTTCGGGAAGGTCATCGGGGAAAACATCGGAGAACTCCTGAATAATAGCAGCCACATCGGGTGGGGACTCCCCCTCTGCCTCTCTAGGCCTCTCGCGGACTACTACAGCAAAGATGGGATCTCCTCTCGCAAAGTCGCGCTCCATCTCCCGGGAGCTGACTAACATCAACCTCCTAGCCGGAGGACCAGTGGTAGCAATGGGTGGGGCTGGGTCCTGGGCTGGGGAAGGGGCACTGGGCCCCTGGACATCAGTGCTCGGAGTGCTAGGACCGGTGGGTCCCCGAACGGGAGGACGTGTGGGCTGGGAAGGGTGAAGGGTGATCCTCTGGCCGCTGTGATCAAAAGTGCATGTGTTCAAACGACCATGGAGGGTGGCATCCCTATCAAACAACCAAGGTCTCCCTAGAATGATACTACCTACCTCCATAGGCAAGACGTCACACCAGATCTCATCCTGGTAGGCATGGAACTGTAAGGGCACTAGGCAACGCTGTCTGACCGGAATGGAGGTAGTGTCTACCCAAGACACACGGTAAGGGGAGGGGTGGTCCACGGGGGTCAATCCTAGGCGTTTCACTGTGCCCGTGGAGATGGCATTGATGCAACTCCCACTGTCTATAATCACCTTGCAGACTTTCCCTCCTAGTCTGTAGAAAGTATGAAAGATGGTGGTGCGACGCCAGTCATCACTCACCAAAGGCTGGGCCAAAATACACCTAACAACTCCCAGCTGAACATCATCCTGGTGCTGCGTACCCTGGGTGTCGACCTGCTCGCTTTCTAACAACTCATCGAAAAACTCCTCCGCGAGCTCAAGGTTGGCCTCATAGCTAACAGGTTCAACCTCAGGTACGGCCTCCCCTGTGGATGTCTCTCCTAGAGCCACGGTCTGCTGTCGGGTAGGGCACTGAACAGCGTAATGACCGGCTCCTCCACAACGATAGCAATCACCACGAGGCCTAGGGCCTTGCGGTGCTCCACCAGTAATCGGCCCTTTCCCCTTGTCATCACGACGAGCCGGGGGTGGTGGAAACTGGGACCTAGTAGGAATGGCAGGCTGCTGAGGGCGAGGAACCTCGGTGGCAGGGGCCTGGGGTCGAGGGAGGAAGTCCCTCGGGGCGGGAGGTCGAGGCCTAGGGGCAAGGTCCTGGCGAGGGGTCTCCCTAGCAATATCCTGAGGTCGGGTCAAGGGTCCCCTAGAAAACTGCCCCGTAGTGGCACGAGGATCCGCTCCTCGAGAATAGGTGGGTGTGGGGCGCTGGGCGGGAGCAAAATCTAACTCGAACTGCTCCATCTCGCGGGCCACTTGGTAGGCCTCCTCTAATGTCTGCACATGACGGCGGAGTAACTCCATATGAAGGTGCCGTTTCAAACCCCGACGGAATCGAGCTACCGTCATGATAGTCTCTTCCCTGACCCCACATCTCAGCAGGCACTCATCAAATTCGGCAATGTACTCCATGACAGGCCGATTCCCCTGGGTAAGACTCTGCCACCGATCAATGAGCCGGTGGCGGTGGGATCGGGGGACATACTTCTGCTCTAGTTTCGCCCTCATCTCCTCCCAGGTCTCAATCGGGGGCTCATGCCGTTGCCCAATCAAACTCTCAACTGTAGCCCAGTAAGTCTGGGCCCTGCCAACCAGCTTCATCTTGGCAAACCTGACTTTCCTATGCTCGGCCATGTCTACCCACTCGAAATAGCGGTCCATGCTAGTGGCCCAGTCACTAAACAGGTCAGGGTCCAAGGACCCATCAAAAGAGGGTGGATCTACTCGCACAGATCGGAGGATACGCTCCTCATCCTCATCCCGATGGTACCGTCGGCCCTGTCGTCCACGGCCATAACCCTCACTCTCATTGTCGGACCCAAAGTCCTCTACCTCACGTGCGTGGACCTGTCGACCACGGTTATGACCGTCGCCTCCCCTAGGCTGGTTGGGTCGAGGAGCAGGGTCACGTTGGCCATGGGCCTGCTCGGGAACATCTATGGGTGGGACTCTACCCTGGGGGCGATCAACTAGACCCTGAATGGTCCGGTTAGAGGCCTCAATCCGGTCCTCCATATCTCCCATTCGGTCCTCCATGACCTTCAACTGGCCCTCTATCCGGTCGGTCTGACCCCTAATCTCATGTCTCATGGACTCCATGATGGTCTGCATCATCTCCTGCATGGAGAGATCGCTGGGTACGGGGTTCCTAGGATCAGCCATAGGGGGCGGGCGGTGGTAGGAAGTACCACGCCGGGTGGGCATGCAAGACCCTAGGGAACAAGGGTGAAATAGACACGACCACAAAATGGGACACAGACTCAAATGCAAGATGAGAATCAATTGGCCTAGGACTACTAAGAATGCAAAGAACCTAAGACAAATCTAATGACTCAACTGGCCTAAGACCCCAATTTGTAAGAACAAACTGGTTCCCTATGCTCTGATACCAAAATTTGATGCGGGACAACTGACTCGCTAGCTAACCTAGGACGCTAAAGAACGCGACCAGCATGCGCACGAGACAAGGCAAGCCGGTATGACCGACTAACGTGAAATCCCTCCGGGCGGAGGCGTCTCTCAACAGAACTCCGAACCACGGCCGTCCCACGGAGGGAGGCGCGACGGGGTCACAACGGGCGAGAAGCCGCTGGACGACACGGGAATCTAGTCCGAGCTCGGTGCTCGACTAGGGCCAAGGGAAAAGGCCGCTCCCTCTCTCTCAACCAGCAGTAACAAATGAAACTAGCTAGGCCCTACACTCACTCACACGGCACAATCAATCATATACGTGATAAGCAAGTACTACGGGCGGGAGCGAGACACGTACCTCCACGCCTAAGCGTGGGGAAGGAACCCCGGCCGAGTCCAACCACCCCGATACACACGTGAGAGAACTAATACAAACATCAAAAGGGCCCACTCCTCGCAGGGAGGTAATAGGCTACAACCACAGCTACACACGGGGCGGCCGGCGCACGGGCTGACGGGCAGCAGCCGAGGTCGGGGATGAAGCCGGATGCCGACCCTCGCAATGCCGATCGCTCCTGTAGTGGCCTTTGAGGAGGAGGCCCACGTCGCCGTGGGCACTGCTGGGATGCCGAGCCGGATGGAGGGGCCACGCTGCTGCTACGGCCTCGGGGGAGGATGTCGGTCCGACGAGAGGTTGCTGGCTGGTCCCTGTGACAGCGGGCAGAGATGGCGCTGGTACACGGCCGTCCGGACAGCGTTTGTGGCGGCGTCTTCTCTGGTGGAAGGCTGACAGGGACGGCTATCCAGGGGCAGTGGTGGCCGATGGGGTCCTGTGGAGGGATTGGGTGCGAAGGGGGTGACAACAGGGGTGCACAGACAGCACTTCAGGGCAGTCTGATCTGTGACCGTGGGTGGGGTGGTGATGGCGCAAGGATACAGAAGGAGTTCCGGACCGAGATGATTACTGGAGGTGTGGTGGGATGTGAGGAGTCGACCTACCAAGTTGCAGATCGATCCGAGGACGGGAAGTGGTACCCCCTTTGGAGGCCCTCTGCTGACAGTCCCGCTCGGGTACTGTAGCGCAGGATGGCGCACTAAAAGTGTGCTTGAAGACAAAAGTTTACCCCGATGGAGTTTGAAGGCGAGGCCAGAGGGGTTGGATTCGTGACTGGGAGGGGAACAAATGTTATGAAGGGACTGGCGGTGTTTGGTGGTAGGAGAGGCATGCAAACGGGAACCCAAATCGTCTCGGGTCACAGGCGAGACTGTCAGGGAGCAGCCTGCGCGACGAAAGTGTCTACAAAGACAACTTCCTCTGTGATTCGAGTTTTGGGACAAGGCCGGTGGGGTTGGAAAGATGACTGGAAGGGGTACGAAAGTCGTGAAGAAACTCGGATGAGACGCTGCCAGGAGGCGGACGCACCGGACCGATCTCTGGACACCAAATCTGCTGTCAGCACAGGGACGCCCGGGGAAGAGGAAGACGATCCTGCGTGCACCGTCGCTCCACCGAACTCGTCGCCGTGGACGATGGTTGAAGGCTGCTGGCGTTGGAATCCCTTGGGGGAGGTCTCCTACCCCTGGGCGTCGCACCCAAGGACTGGAGAGGAGGTGAGGGCGTCGCACCCTCAAGGAGGAGGAAGAAGAAGGGGTCGCCCCTTTTCACAATGTGGCACTCCACAATGAACACTCAAGCATCAATTTCTTCATTATTCCCTTGAAAAGAAAATACAAGGTCTTTTTATATGGGATGGGGAGATGCTAGGTTTAAACCCTAGCCAAGGGGAAAGGAGATGGGGGGGGCGGCCACAACCGGGGAAGGGCATTCAAATCTCCTAGATTCTAGGAGTGAAAGGTGGGGGGGGCGGCCAAAAGAGGGAGAGGGCAAGGGGGGGAAGGGCGGCTGCCATTCCCTCCAAGAGGGGAGGGAATGGTCCGCCCCCCAACCCTAACCCTAGGTGGGGCGCGCCTCCCAAGGTGGGCCCAGGGGGGGGGAAGTGGACAGCCCTAGTGGGCCAGATAAGTGAACCAAGAAGTGGCCCAATAACCCCCCTAGCCTCTAGCAAGCCTACAAAACACAAATAAAGCCTAATTGGCCTAAAAAAAGGTCCATGACTGAAAGAAAATTGTCCACACACGGACTAAACCAAGGCCCAACATGGCCCAAAGCATAAAATAAGTGATGATAGCTCCGCTAATCTGCCAACTGGTCGCCGAGCCAAAGGGATGCCGGCGAGATCCGTGTACTCCGTCGTAAAGTGTGACGCGTGTCCTCACCACTCAAGGTGAAAGGATAAAGCTTCTCAAGGTCTATCTAAAGTCTCACAATCCATTCAAGCTTAGTTTGAAGCCATTCAAGCAAACAAGGAATCAACATCCAAGATCCGCAGCCTACACTCAAAAGGAGTTCATATCAAGAGTTTCTCTCAACTGCGCCTTGTTATGTTTATGCTTTGAGTCTTAATTCTGTGTTTCTCATAATCTGTGAACACTTGTGTGTGTGTGGATCAATTCAGATCTGTGGTCTTGTGTGTGGTTGTGTTCTTCCATTCGTGTGTGCGTAGGTCTTCCTAGATCTACGTGTGTGTGTGTGGATCTACTTAGATCCGATTGTCTTAGTGTGTGGATTGCTACATTTGTCGCAGCGTGTGTGTGTGTGTGTGTGTGTGTGTGTGTGTGTGTGTGTATTGGGGCGCGTCCCCGTGTGTGTGTGCAGGCGTCGTCCTGCGTGTGTGGTTAGAGCATCGTCTCCGTTTGGGGATTTATCCCTGAGTGAAGCCTCACCGGGTTTGGTGAGGGGTGGACGTAGGATTTCCGTCGTTGCATCCGAACCACCTTAAAAATCGTCGTGCATTGTGTTTGAATTGTGTGGTTTGTTCTATTTCGTCGACCCCCATTCTACGTGAGTGTGAGTATTCATTATAGTTCAGTTTTTATCTTCGTTCACCTTGCATAATCTATCTCTCACCAAATAGAATTTGATAAATCAAATTGTGAGTGAATAGATTTGTTTCTCTTAATTAGTAGTTTATCACATATTTAATAAAAGGCCAAAAGTTTCTTTAAAATTTGTAAACACCCAATTCACCCCCCTCTTGGGTGTCATTGATCGTGGGACTTCATTAAGGTCGATCTTCGAAAAGATAGTGGCACCTGCCATCATGTCAAGCATATCATCCAGGCAGGGAATAGGGAACTTGTACTTCATGGTGGTTTTGTTGATGGCACGACTATCAATACACATCCTCCAAGTGCCATCCTTCTTTGGGGCGAGTAATGCGGTCACAGCACACGAACTCATGCTATCTCGAACAGATCCTCTCTGCATAAGCTCATCGACCTACCGCTTTAGCTTGGCGTGCTACGTGGGACTCATGCGATAGTGGGGAAGGTTGGGCAATGAGGATCCCGGAATCAGGTCGATAGCATGCTGAATATCCCGCATCGGTGGGAGTCCATCGGGAAGCTCTTCGGGGAATATATCAGTAAACTCCTGCAGAATGGGAACAACATCGGGTGGGAGTTCACCCTCGGACTTTTGCTCCACCTCTCAGACCGTGATGGCAAACACAAGATTCCCCTTACTAGCCTCCCGCTCCATTTCTCGGGAGCTAATCAACATCAACCTCCTAGACGGGGGCTCGCCTGTGCTAGATGTAATGGTCATGGCCCAAGCTGGGGATGGGGTACTAGGTCCAGAGGCGGAAGGCTCCGGAGTACTAGGACCAGTAGGACCCCTAACTAAAGGACTCTTGGGCTGAGAGGGGTGGAGGGTAATCCATTGGCCACCATGGTCGAAGGTACAGGTGTTCGACCGGCCATGGAGTGTGGCATCCCGATCAAACAACCACGGCCTACCAAGAATAATACTGCCCACCTCCATGGGGAGGACATCGCGCCAGATCTCGTCACGGTAGGTATGGAACTGTAGTGGCACCAGGCACCACAGCCTGATCGGAATGGAGGTGGAATCCACCCATGATACTCGATAGGGGCAAGGATGGTCCACGAGAGTAAGACCAAGACGAGAAACAGTGCCCGTGGAGATTGCATTGATACAACTCCCACTATCGATAATCACTTTACAAACTTTCCTGCCCAGCCTACAGTACGTATGAAAGATAGTGGTCCGACGCCAATCATCTCTGGCCTGCGGCTGGGTGAGAATACACCTGACTACCCCCAAGTGGGTATCGTCTGGATGCTGGGCATCCTGGCCATCATCTTCATTCTCAAAGAACTCGTCAGCTAATTCCTGTTCCGCATCATTGCTGACTGGCACAAGCTCAGAAGATGAGGTGTTCCCGACCTGTGTGTCCCCAATGACTAGAGATTGACGGGTGGGACACTGGTTGGCAAAGTGACCAAACCCATTATAGCGAAAATAATGCTGCCGTGATCCACTAGGCTCCCCGATCAAAGGTCCCTTATATGCTCCCGACAGACGGGAGGTGTAGGCAACAAGGGACGGGCAAGAGGTGCGGGTGCCGGTGGATGGGCAATGGGTGCCGAAGGCTGGGGTCGAGGAGGAAAATCCCTCGGAGGTGGAGGACAAGGCCAGGAAGCGAATGGCTCCTGATGGACGGGCTCCCGAGATCGCGCCATGGGGGCCCTCTGATATGTGCCTGAAGAGCTGCGGGGCTCGACACTATGAAGTGGGAAGGGGCCCAACCGTTGTGTAGGCTCGAACTCAACCTCGAATTGCTCCAATTCGAGAGCAACCTGATACGCCTGTTCCAAAGTGGTCACATTGCGGCGAAAAAGTTCATATTGATAGTTTGGCCGCAGACCTCTTCGAAAGCGCGAGATGGTCATGGTGCTCTCTTTCGTAACTCCACACCGCAAATAATACTCATCAAACTTGGCGGTGTACTCATTCACGGATCGGTTCCCTTGGGTGAGACTTTGCCATTTGTCTATAAGACGCTGGCGATATGTGGCAAGAAGGTACTTCTGCCTCAACTTGATTTTCATGTCATCCCAAGTTCCGATCTGGGGTTGATGTCGCTGCATCAACAGGCTCTCCACATTTGTCCAATAGGTTTGTGCCTACCTGTAACACCCTCAAATATAGCTAAGTTGTACTCTATATCACCGAGGCACCTTTTGAAGTATCGGCTCAGTTCTTGTAAAGAACTCCGAAGTTAAGCGTGCTTAATGGGGAGCAGTACTGGGATGGGTGACCTCCCGAGAAGTCCTCCATTCTGGAGCCGATCACTGTTAGTAAGGAACAAAACCGTGAGGCCAGTAGGCCAAAGCAGACAATACCTCGACGGTATAGAGTACGGGGAGTGACAGAATGGTATCAGAGCTATACCCCAGCCAGAAGTGTGGGAACTAAGTGCTATGCAGGGTAAAGTGCTACACTATGGGAGCCACCTCTTCAGTTCGTAATGGAGCAAAGTGCTACATAGTGGGAGCTATCTCGTGAGCCTGTAGGGGCCACCTCTAGAGTCCTACCTACCTGGGGGCTTGATTGCGTGATTGCGTGCTATATGTGCCCAGCGACGAGGACGTCGCCTATATAAGAGAGGTAGATTGTAACACCCTCAAATATAGCTAAGTTGTACTCTATATCACTGAGACGTCTTTTGAAGTATCGGCTAAGTTAAGTGTGCTTAATGGGGAGCAGTACTGGGATGGGTGACCTGTCCGGGAAGTCCTCCATTCTGGAGCCGATCACTGTTAGAAAGGGACAAAACCATGAGGCCGGTAGGCCAAAGCGGACAATACCTCGACGGTATAGAGTACGGGGCGTGACAAAATCCCTTGCAACTTCATCTTTGCGTAGTGAACTCTTTGGTGGTCCATCATCTCAAACCACTAGAAGTACCGATCAATGCCGGCCTCCCAATCTAAATAGACCTTCGGGTCCAAGGACCCGTCAAAAAGGGGATGGTCCACACGCACGCAACTAAGAACGCAGTCGTCATCATCGTAATCACGATTCCGTCGTTGGGCTCGATTCTCACGACCATAACCCCCTTGTTCATTATCGGATGCATAGTCATCCACCTCGGGCACTCGTTGCCTCCTATCATCTATGACGACCCAAGATCTGGATACCGGGAAGAACCCGATACCATTCGAATCCTAGCCCGCGGCCCACTAGCGGGAGGGCTCGGAAGGGCTAAAAGGAGTGTGGAGGAATAAAGAAATAGGAAATAAGGCTGGACAATTCAACAATTAACAAAAATAAATAAATAACTACTACAATAGAGTCCAGTCCAACAGAAAGTATAGTCTAAAGCAGTAAAACGTACCACATGCCAAGTGAACACTCGGCCCGGCAAGCTGGCAACTGAGAACCTCCGAACAGCACCCTCGAATCTCGAGGAAGAACAGCCGCACCTGAAAAGCAGGGACGATTCTCCAAACAGAGACTCAGCAGGGATCCCGTGGAACCCCAACCGGAAACAACGGCGGTAGCGGAAAGGAAAGCTACAACTACAATAGGAATAACGAACCTGTGGCCGGTCAAAACTCAGCACTATAGCTACCCCTACTGTACCAGAAAAAAACACCCCGATCTCACGGTCGGGACTACCGAACCACACTAGTACCGCTTACTGAAGTAAAAACCTACGAAAACTCCGCCGTAGAGGCCTGTCTCCCAGGACACGGCCAACCTAAACACGCTGTCCAAGGTGCAACCCCGACCACCCGGTCGCGGACACCGCGCCAACAAGACGCAACCTCGGTAAAGCTACTAGCACCCTGGCCAGTAACTCGGAAACACTAGCCAGTCCAGAAAATCACGTCTCGCAGATGGGAAACGGAAGCCGGAAATAGGAGAGTCACGTCTCACGTGACAGGAGTACCTGCCCACCAGAAGCAAGGCCGGATGCGTCCACTGATGTCTTAGTCCGCGCCTCAGGTGTCCCCCTCGACCCCTGGTGGAACGGGGACACCGTACTAGTAATCACAAAGCAAGTGACTAGCTGGGGTCGCGCTCGTCAGCGCGGGTCCAATCGCCCCCAACCACGTATGCACATACAGACTGCACGTACCTGGTCTGGCCCTCTGACTAGTTTTCCCTCAGTCGGACTCTAGCCGCAAGACGTGGGGCCCAATGGAAACCAGTCAAAAAATCGTCTCTCGGGGTATCCTCGCCACCACTCCCTAGTGGGACCACACGCATGTCGGAAGGCTACGACTAGTGGGGAGTCACCGATGTGACCACTCTCCAAGGAGAAACTCTGAGAATCATGCACGCACCCTGCGCGAAAGTCGAGAAGGACCAAGTGGCATCGAACCACTAGACTCTGGATAGTCCTCTAGACTCACTAAACCCAACAGTCCTTGAGTCACAAGACTCGGTGTCAAGACCGTCGTATGCAACGGCACAATGCCGTTAATCTAGCCTAATCCCTAAGTCTAAAACCACGGTAGCACGAATATCGAGGTAACTCACGAGCCGTCGATACCACTCCCTCGAAGAGGGAACTGCGAAACCTTCTAGCCCCCAGGCTGGACAGCTGGACTCACAGTCCAAGGCCACACACACGGCCCACGCGGAAAACACAGAAGCATGATTCCCAAGGTAGCTCACGAGCCGCCACGCCGATTCCCCATCCCAGGGAAAAGTGAAAAACCTCCAGCCCCAGGCCGGATGACTGGACTTGCAGTCCAAGGTGAAACACTTGGCCCACTCGGGAACCATCTTCCAAGATAACCCACGATATGCGGGGGAACCCCACCGCACTCACACCGATACACGGTGACTCGATCAAGCGTGACTCAAAGCCCAGAACGCACACCTACGGGGCACGCTAATCAAATTAACACGGCACCTCCCGACACCCCAGAAACACGGACACGAAACCCACGGGGTGTCCGGGATACTCACGAGGTCGAAGGTCAACCACTGGGTCACAACTGGGTCGACCGGAGACCAACACCACGCGAACCCGACACAAAGAATCACGTGGCGGTCCAACCCTGGGCCGCCACACAGACTCTAGCGGTCCAGCATTAGGCCACTACAGGGCCTCTGGCGGTCCAACACTGGTCCGCCACAGGACTCTAGTGGTCCAACACAGGAGCGCTAGATGAAGAAGCCACGCTGGCTCTGGCGCACCCCTCCCAGGCCAACACAACGCTCTAGCGGTCAAGCCTTGGCGCGCTACAAGCCCTCTGGCCCCCGTATCTACGGCCGCTAGAGGCACGTGACTCCCAACAGTTAGAAAGCACGCGACTCGAGAAGTGAAAGTCAAAACGAGGTACGGTCTAACCCTTGGCTGCCACACCGTCTGGCGGTTTATCGCGCGGCCGCCAGATGACGGACGCCTTGCCAATAAAACAGTAACAAATGGCGCGCCTACCTTAGGCCGCCAGGGAGGTGGCGGTCTTTGGAAGGACCGCCAAAGCGTCTCGAGAATGGGCAGGTGGGAAGCACCCAAAAAACCCATTCCACGCGCCGATCATCCACGAATGATGGGGAAAACAAGGGGGAAGCTCCCCCGACCCTCCTAGCATGCATCTAAATCCCCGAATCTGTCCGAAACACCATAAAATGGGAGATCCGGCTCACACCCCAAAAACATGGATTTTCCCCAAAAAACTCAAATAAGCCCACTCGGCTCACCACGGCCTACGAAACTCGCGGAAAAGGGAGTGCATGAGCTGGGGGTCCATCTCCCTACCTCCACCGAAGAAATGACACGCCGTGGACGCCGATCCACGGAGAAACGCCTCCGAAACCCTCGCCGTTCCACGAACCCGTGGTCGAGCTTCATTGCGCCTCCACCGCCTCGATCCTCACCCATCCTCGCCTGTGCCTCGCCCGCGCCTTCCCCACCTCGCCCGCGCTCCGCTCCGTATGCCGCCGAAGAGAGAGGGGGAGAGGAGAGAGTGTGAGAGAAGAGAGGGAGGGAAGAGAGAAATGAGAGATGGGGAGAGAGAGAGAAAGGGGTTATATATATATAGGAAAATCCGTAAATTACCAAAAATACAAAAAATAGGAAAAAATCACCTCTCTGATCCTCGAAAGACGCACAACGTAGTGGTAACATCCCGGAGTCAGAGAATGCAACGGTTCACCCTGTACGGGGTTCCGAAGGTCCGACAGATGGAAGACAAGCGTAAAACCCAGAACGCAACCCGGGACCCACAAAGTCGCTCCAAAAATTCCAGAAAAATACCGGCGTGCTCCTCACAACACCAACGGGTCCCAAGAAAACTCACGGGCACACCACCAACGGGTCCGACAATCCGGTAAAAATAGTCCGAAGCTCAATCGGACACAATCCGAAATCCACGAAAAGACGATCCGAAACCCACGGATCCAGATCCGAAAAACCCAGGGCATTACAGCCCTCCCCCCTTAAAGGAATTTCATCCTCGAAATTCAGGACTAGCACCAAGACACAAGGGAAGAACACCTTAACCAACTGACAACGCTGTCAGAGCCCTACCATGGAAAACCTCGATTCTCACGAAAACACCGATCCTGAGGGACACATCCAGACTAACACCACGAACGACACCTCGCTCCATATGCCGCACACACCGGCCATTAGAGCAGGCACAACACAAAAGCACGAGTCTGGTATCACCTCAGTCACAACGAAAACCAATCATGGCACCGCTGCCACCATTTCGCTCACCGAGGAGACACAGTCCTCATCACAAGAAATAACTACCGATCCATCCAATGTTCAGCAGACAAAACACACATCAGCTTCACAGCCAGCTGATAGGTCACACACCCTACTCAAGCGAACAACCAATACAGAGCCACCAACAGCTCACAACAACATCTTCTATCTGTGAAAAGACCATCCACTGGTCGCCAGATACACGTCAACGGGAAGCCTCCACTGGCCCAACAGGCACGATCCAACTCACAGCAGGCCATCCGCTGACTCACACACAGATAATTACCACATCTTGAGCTGCACCCCTTTCGGACACCGCATCTGAACTCCATCATCGCGCCAACTCGACCCTTTCGGGGAGCACGATGAAACCAAATGACAAGATCCTGGTGTCTTCAGTCATCACCTCGCTCGACTCAAACTTACAGGGGAACCATCCCATGCTGGTCACCAAACCAGGGATAACCATTACGACACCAACGTCCCATCAAGGACCACCATTCCGACGCCAATCTCACTAAAAGGCCTCCGCCCATAGGCGTCACTCTTCCGTCTTGTCTCATCACATCCCTCGACTCAATTAATCCAAGTAGACACCTACCAATCTCGATTCCGCCCTTACCACAGAGCCACGGGACACCACCTGAACAATTTACGGCACACATCTCTAGGGGAGGAAAGTGCCATTAAAAATTACGGCAACCAGGTCTCCAGCACCACGACCAATGCACAATGGGTCCCCAACGATACACATCTTACCGTGGTCGCCTACGAGACTAGCCTTACCAGTCACTTGCAGCTACCAACAGGAACCCACAGCCTGTCAAAGATCACTTCTCCAAAAATGACCTCATCCGAGGACACAACTTCCAACACAAGTCGGGCACCAAGCCACCGACTTTAACCAACACATCCTCGATCACCATCAGGCGACATCCTCAACAACCCCATCCGGGTCTAACACCGACGCCTGACACGGTTTCCATCACAGGAACAGGGCACTCATGTGGCACACTTGCCAACATTTTTCCCCAACACTCCATCCTGCCAGTGCCAAGAACCATAACACCTCGAGCAACGGCACGGCAACAACATGTCTCACACAGAGGAACCAATCCTCCAATGCTCAACGCAAACTAAGGAATCCTCCCATAGCAACCAACGCTACGATCCTAAACCTATGGGTTATGAGCCCACAATGCTTCCGCTGCGCACTCTGATCCACGCGTGCACAGCCAAGAATGTGAACACCACCCAACTAGCACTCGTCATTCCGAAACATTGCCATCACCCTCACGCGCCAGGAAAATGTGCACAACTCTCACAGGCAACCACCTTGCCAAAATGCGAAACTCGTCTCGCACGGACTTCATGGCACACGAGGCCAACCAATCCGAACATGCAATGCAAGACGACGAACCTTAGCCAAGCACAATCTCTCCAACCAAAGGGGAAACCGATCACACCCCCGACCAATGGAAAATATCCACGCTCGACCTGACCTCAAATCTCACACATGCTGGGAACAGCACCATCCAACACCAAGAAAACCATCGCTTCCATCAGGTCAGTGCCTCTGACACACTCAGCAAGTGTCACGTCGGACCATAATCACAACATCTCTCAATGAACCACCACTGCAATTCCTCGAACTGCAACACACCATGCCAAGAGCCGCAACATGAGCCATAATCGACAACCGTCAATGCCCATCCTCGAGTCCCGAAACTATCGCGGAACCTTCATATCTCAAACCAAATCCAAGGCGAACATAACCCATTTGCACACAAGAGCGCAGGAGCAAGAACTTACTGGGACACCATAACCCAAACCTGCCTCGAAATTCGCAAGAACAATCAGGACTGACACGTCATTTCTGACGCCAGTGAGCATGATAAGAACATCGGGCTCGATAAAACAGCAGCTCACCGAGAGGATCCTCCGCTCACCCGAGCACATTTCTCGACCAGAGCACCCGCTCCAACACCTCAAACCTCAACCTTAACACATCATGGGCTGGATAAATCTCAAGCTGGAGTGGCCAAACTCAACGACAGCTCCCTCAGAGCACGCTCACGGCCACTTAACCACAAACAGTCCTCGCCAGCCATGTCACGCCCCGAGCGCGGAAGATACCCGGAGACGCGTGACGAGTTTATATCAATCATGTCAATCAGAGTGGTCGTGTATTCGACACAAACACAGAGATGCGCAAAATAGAAAGATAACCCAATCCTTTATTTCATAATAGACTATTACAAATCCAATACTCTGTTTAATAAAAAGGAAAAGTACATAGTTGACTCAAGAAAATAGGAAAAAAGACTAGATGACACTTGGACAAGCTCTAGCTCTTTCACTCTTGACCATCCCCATCCGATTGACTTCCATCGTCGTTGGACTTACCTGAAAAGTAAAAAGGGACAAACGGAATGAGCGAACGCTCAGTAGGAAATTATATCTCAAGTACTAGCAAGGGGTTTAAGTAATTACATCTTTCATGAATGCAATAAAGCTATGCATGCTCGCATAAAACGACAAGATAGAGAGAATGTAATATCAAGGAATTAAGATGGACAAATCATGAACTTTCAATAAGATAACAAGACATTTGAGATATTCAAGCAAGTACATTTAACAAGTCATGTCAAGAACTTTGGCTATCATGTATCAAGCAAGTAAATTACCCTTTTTCGGGCCACGCATTTCATGTCAAGTCAAGTACGATTCAAGTACAAGATTTATGTGGAATGTCCAATCTAGAAAGTAAAGTACTCGGTATAATGCCAGATACCTTATCATTTTAACTCCCATGGGCACAAGTACTTTCGGGTGCTCCTCCCAGGACCAGATCGGGCCCTATATGCGCAGGCATTTATCATGTATTTTGACATCCACTCTTATTTACATAGCCAATATAGAATTTCAATAATCAAGCTTGTAGACATGTATGACAACTTTGACAGAATGGAGTCCAAAAATATGACAAAGGACATAGAATGGCGATAATAACGGTATAATCACGATATCGATAAAACTAGGTAGAATATGGTTCCCTTAACTTGGGTACCATGACAAATCAATATGGACATTCTTTATATAGAATTGAGGTCCACATGAACAGTATATCAAAGGTAAGATACCCTCATTCTTATCATAGAATTGAGGTTTACAAGAATGACATGATATGGCATGATATCATCATCCCATTAAGAATTTCTTATGATATACTCTTTGTATAATCATAAGGGCCGGTATACCATGTTTCTTTAGAGTGACATGGCATCAATGGTGTAATGGGTTTTTAGGGTACAACCAGCTCAGTCGGCCTTGAGGGAATCCAAGGCTACGAGGAGTCTTACGGAGGTCTCTATGACTAACTCGCTAGTCCAAAGGAACGGAATGTCCAATGGAGAGCTTGTATGTCAATGAGAGTTGAGTGTGATCGATAAAACAATCGTGAAACGTGGGACTATACTCACGGAGTGGAGAATAGTGCCGATATATATATTATATAACATATGAAACCATCGGTTAACAGAAACAGTGGAAAATCAGTTTTACAGTAAAGTAACGACTTAATCAGAGTCGTTTACCAAGTAATTAACGCCTAACAGAAGGGCGTTTACACATGTTTCCATTTTGCAGAATTTCAATATTTCATTAATTTATCTAAAACGCGCCCTGGACAGGGGCGTTTCTTTGCAATGAGACGACTACAGCAGCAGTCGTCTTTTTATTTACAATATTTTACAGAACATATTTATTTTCAGAAATTATCAAAAACGCGCCCTTGGCAGGGGCGTTAATCATTAAATTCTTATTTTTACAGAATATATTGTTCAGGATTTTAACAGAAACGCGCCCTATGAAGGGGCGTTACTTTTCATTTACGCCCTGTGATGGGGCGTTAACACATGGAAACGACCTAGTCTAGGTCGTGAATTCAAGAAATTTCAGAAATTATCATGAACAGGAAGAAATAAATTTCAGGATAACAATCATATCATCATGACAGGAAAATTGGCAGGAATTCACAGGTAGAGTCATGCAGTATATTAGTTTTGATATTCCATAAAAATAAATTTTTAAACCGTGAACGATTATTAATTTCAGGTAATTTCATGGAATTAACGCCTGTGTTCAGGGCGTCAAATCTAGAATTGACGACCTGGTCAGGGTCGTGTCTTGTAAAATAGCGCCCTTGACAGGGGCGTCTCTTTCAAAATATTACAGAAAAATGCATTAAAACTATAATAAACCGTATGCATGTCATGCTAATATACATATATCTTAAATTATTTTATTTGGGCTACAGTGACTTGAGAAAATCCTACCTTGATAGTTTGATTGAGGAGAAGCCTAAAACTCTGAAGCTTCAACTGCAACTCAAGAACAGTAGCAGCAACAGCAAGAAGAAGAACAATCGTTCTTCAGAAATCTTCACTCTACCGTCAACCTGTAGAGGGAAAGAAAGGAAGGAAGATGAAGATACTAATAATCTTCACAGATATAACCGAAGTTAGGAAAATGATGAAGAACATCACCTTGTTCTTTACGTACGCACTGGATCCCTTCACCTGTATTAGAGGAAAGAAGAGGAAGGACCTATTAGTTCTTCATGAACTACGTTCATAAGAAAAAGAAACAGAAGAAGAAGAACTTGATGTTCTTCACGTACCTTGCAGATTCCGAACGCCAAATAGCGTTGAAGGGTTCGAGCAGTAGATTATTTATAGGGATTTAGGGGGTCCTATTAGGGTTAGAGTTCTAGTGGAAGTAATGTTTCCAATATAGAGTCCTTGCCCTATTAAACACTTACTAGATTAACATAATCCTTCCCTGGATAAGCTCCGTGTCGAACGGAACTCGAATGGAATTAACGACCTAGGTCAGGGCGTCGATTCCTGAATTGACGACCTGGTTCAGGTCGTTTCTTAAGAAGCGCCTGATATGAAGGCGTTCTTTGTTTTAAAACACGCCCAAGCTAGGGGCGTTTCTTGGCCTTACCCTTTTTGACGTTGGAATTTGACGCCGTTTGGTGAGGGCGTCACTTCTTGAGTCACGCCTTAACTAGAGGCGTTTATAATTTAAATAGCGCCTTTATCCGAGGCGTTATTTTATATTGTTTTATTTATCTAATTATTTGATTTATTTTAAAATATTTATTATTATTAATATTTTATCAGGGTTGCTACACCCTCCCCCACTTAAAAGAATTTGGTCCCCAAATTCAATTGCATAATATGTATATACGTGGAGAGTGTAGATCATATACCTCTTAGAATAACTCGGGAAATCGTTTCTTCATAGATTCCTCGGTCTCCCATGTTGCTTCATGTTCAGAATTCTTGTTCCATTGCACCTTGAGCATGGGAATAACCTTATTCCTTAGAGCTCGTATTTCACGATCTAAGATCTTCATAGGCTTCTGTTCATATGTGAGATCTTTCTGGATCACCAGATCTCCATGTTCAAGAATATGCGAGGGATCGTGCACATACTTCTTCAACATAGATATATGAAATACATTATGTACCTCGGACAATTGAGGAGGCAACGCGATGCGATAAGCAACCTCGCCAACTCTTTCGAGTATCTCAAATGGTCCGATGAATCTTGGCGTAAGCTTGCCCTTAACACCAAATCTTCGTATGCCACGTCCAGGCGATATTTTAAGAAATACATGATCTCCAACCTGGAATTCAAGATCTCTTCTTCTTGTATCAGCATAAGCCTTTTGCCTTGTCTGAGCAACTTGTAATCTTTCTCTGATTACTTGTATCTTCTCAGTTGTATCCCTTACCATGTCTGGACCTAACAGTTGTTTCTCTCCAACTTCGTTCCAGCATAAGGGTGATCGGCAACTCCTTCCATATAAAGCTTCGAAAGGTGCCATTTGGATACTAGCTTGGTAGCTATTATTATATGCAAATTCCACTAGTGGCAAATGTTCATGCCAGCTTCCACCAAAGTCAATGATGCAAGCTCTTAGCATATCCTCAACAACTTGATTAGCTCTCTCGGTCTGACCATCCGTTTGTGGGTGAAAGCAGTACTAAAGTTGAGCCTTGTTCCCAACGAATGTTGTAATCCCTTTCAAAAATGAGAAGTGAAACGGGGATCTCTATCAGACACGATTGAGACAGGAATTCCATGTAACCTGACTATTTCCTTGATGTATAGTGCAGCTAGCACATCAATTGACCATCGGCTTTTTATTGGCAAGAAATGTGCCGATTTAGTTAATCGGTCAATGATAACCCAGATTCCATCATGTCCTCCTTTAGATTTAGACAAACCCATGATGAAGTCCATACCAATATCCTCCCACTTCCACTTAGGAATATCTAGAGGATGTAGTTTTCCAGCAGGCTTTTGGTGTTCTGCCTTGACTTGTTGGCATGTGAGACAGCGTGATACATAGTCCGCTATTTCTCTTTTCATATTGGGCCACCAAAAGTTCCTCTTTACATCTTGGTACATTTTGGTTGATCCTGGATGAATAGTGTACCTTGATCTGTGAGCTTCATCTAAGATCTTCTTCTTTAATTCTGGACAATCTGGTATACAAGTTCTATCTTTGAACAATAATCTTCCATCAGAAGTTAGTTGAAAATCAGATTGTCCTTCTAATCTGCCTTTGATTTCCACTAATATAGGATCATCATCCTGAAGTGCTTGTATCTCAGATAATAAATCTGACTGTATGCTTACATGAGATAATGTGACAAATTTGGCTTCCTTGTCCAAGCTTATATTGAGCTCGGAGAATTGTTCTAGCAACCTCCATTCTTGTATCATACAATTGGCTATCATTGCTCTCGGCTTTCGACTAAGGGCATCAGCAACATAATTACCCTTTCCGGGATGGTATTGTATATTGAAGTCGAAGTCCTTGAGATATTCTAGCCAGCGTCTTTGTCTCATGTTTAGCTCTTTTGTGAAAATAGATATTTGAGACTTTTGTGATCGGAGTATACAGTAAACTGCACTCCATATAAGTAGTGTCTCCATATCTTTAGGGCAAATACCACCGCGGCCAGTTCTAAGTCATGGACGGGGTAATTCTCGTCATGCTTCTTCAGTTGATGAGAAGAGTATGCTATGACCTTCCCTTGTTGCATTAAGACACACCCGAGGCCAATGCCAGAAGCATCGGTGTAAACCTCGAATTTCTCTCCTTCTATTGGTAGAGCTAAGACCGGAGCTGTAGTAAGATGATCCTTGAGAGTTTGGAAGCTTCTTTCACATTCCTCACTCCATTCATATCGGATCTCCTTGCGAGTTAACCTTGTAAGGGACATGGCGATCTTGGAGAAGTCTTTGATGAATCGCCGATAATAGCCTGCAAGGCCTAAGAAACTTCTGATCTCACTAGCATTGGTTGGTTTTTCTCAATTTATAACAGCTTCGACCTTTGACGGATCTACTGATAATCCATCTTTGAAATCACATGTCCTAGAAAAGCCACTTCTTCAAGCCAGAATTCGCACTTGCTGAGTTTTGCATATAATTGATTTGTCCTCAAGACTTGCAATGCAATCCTCAAATGCTCTTCATGTTCTTCCTTAGTCTTGGAATATATCAATATATCATCAATGAAGACTACTATGAATTGATCCAAGTAAGGCTGAATATGCTATTCATTAACTGCATAAAGGCAGCAGGGGCATTTGTTAGTCCAAAAGGCATAACAACAAATTCATAGTGGCCATACCTGCTTCTGAACGCAGTCTTATGAATATCTTCATCCTTGATTCTTAACTGATGATATCCCGACTGAGATCAATCTTGGAAAAATATTTGGATCCTGAAATCTGATCAAATAACTCATCGATTCTCGGCAGTGGATACTTGTTCTTGATAGTAAGATGATTCAACTGTCGATAGTCGATACACAATCTCATGGATCCATCCTTCTTCTTTACAAATAAGACTGGTGCTCCCCACGGGGAAGTACTTGGTCTAATAAACCCTTTTCGAATTAATTCCATCAATTGCTCTTCAACTCTTTGAGTTCAGCAGGGACATTCTATAGGGTGCCTTTGAAATAGGACCAGCACTAGGGACTAAGTCAATGGTGAAGGCCACATCCCTTTGAGGGGGTAATCCCGGTAAATCTTCCGGAAATATGTCTGGAAATTCTTGCACTACCTGAATGTCTTCTATCTTAGTGTCCTTTGTTTCCTTAACTGTGACAAATGCAAGGAAGGATACACATCCTTTCCTGACGAGCTTGCTAGCTCGGAGAGCCGAAATAAGAGGGGAATTGCTCCGACTCTTGGGGCGAGTAAAGACTAATTCTGGAATATCTTTGAAAGCAATTTGGCTATTGCGGCAATCAACCGTTGCCTGGTATTTGGATAACCAGTCCGCTCCTAGTATAACATCATACTCCTTTAGATCGAGGCATATGAGATCTATAGGTAAATTCCTACCTTGAACCATTACCTCACAGTTTTGGTAGTGATGAGTAATATCATTTTCACTTCCAAGAGGAGTAGTTAGAACTATTTTTATCCATTCTGGTTCTAACGGTAACGGGTCGGCAAACTTCTTAGAAATAATGGAATGCGATGCACCCGTATCAAATAAGACATAAGCACTTTTGGAACAAACTGTTAATGTACCTTCTACCAGTCCACCTTCTTCTTGCTCGGTCTCCTTTATTGCATGAAGTCGAGCGTTCTTTGTCACCGGGCGTTTACCATCACCGGCTTGGTCATTCATTAATGGACAATCGGGAATCCGATGTTCGCGACTCCCACAACGGAGACAAGCTCCTAATTTCCTCCAGCATTCTTCTGTCTTGTGACCAGCCTTGTCACAATGCTTGCATACTACGTTTGAAGGTGTAGTGGTGATAGAGAAGGGCTTGGTCTTCTTGAATTCTGATCTTGAGAGGAAGAACCTCCATTATTGGGCCTCTTCTTAAAGTTGGGTTTGAAAGAACCCGAACCTGTGACTTGCTCCTTCTTGTCTTTTCCACGGATCCTATCAGATAGTTCCGTGGCATCTTCAAGTAATTGAGCTCGGCGCACGATTTCAGAATAAACTTGGATGTCCATAGGCGCCAGTTGAGTAATATAGTGGGGCCTAAGCCCATTAAGAAATCTACGGGCTTTCATCTTCTCCGTGCTAATAAGATGCTTAGCATATCTAGACAACCTGGAGAACTGAGCTTCATAATCTGCTAATGATAAGATCGTTGCTTTAATGCAGCGAATTCTGCAGCCTTCTTTTCTTGGACTCGGTCCGAGAAATATTTAGCATTGAAGTATTCCACAAATTCTTCCCATGTTACTTGAGTAGGATCGATGGTTGCTTCAATAGACTCCCACCAGCATCTAGCATCTTTCTCTAACTGGAATGTAGCTAATAGAACTTTGTCCTGATCCGTGCATTGCATGACACGGAATATGCGTTCGGTTTCCCGAACCCAATGCTCGGCATCGTCCGGATCGGTCGATCCCATAAACTTCGGGGGATTCATGCTCTTAAAGGCTTGGTGTAAGCTTCCAGCTCGTGGAGCATCACCTTGTGCTACCTGTTGTAGCACTTGAGTCATTCCTTGAAGGGTACGCTGCATGTTGCGCCATTGAGCACGTTCGGCAGCCATTATCCTACAATTACAATAGCTACGTTAGTATTATATCACTGTGATCTTATTAAAAGACTCATTGACTCTTAACCCTTGGTTCTACCCAATCTCACTGGTAAAAGCTTTATACTTATCCTTGGACTTGGGTTTTTCCTAGGAATTGAATACCTTAGGCTCTGATACCACAAAAACTGTCACGCCCCGAGCGCGGAAGATACCCGGAGACGCGTGACGAGTTTATATCAATCATGTCAATCAGAGTGGTCGTGTATTCGACACAAAGATAGAGATGCGTAAAATAGCAAGATAACCTAATCCTTTATTTCATAATAGACTATTACAAATCTAATACTCTGTTTAATAAAAAGGAAAAGTACATAGTTGACTCAAGAAAATAGGAAAAAGACTAGATGACACTTGGACAAGCTCTAGCTCTTTCACTCTTGACCATTCCCATCCGATTGACTTCCATCGTCGTCGGACTTACCTGAAAAGTAAAAAGGGACAAACGGAATGAGCGAACGCTCAGTAGGAAATTATATCTCAAGTACTAGCAAGGGGTTTAAGTAATTACATCTTTCATGAATGCAATAAAGCTATGCATGCTCGCATAAAACGACAAGATAGAGAGAATGTAATATCAAAGAATTAAGATGGACAAATCATGAACTTTCAATAAGATAACAAGATATTCAAGCAAGTACATTTAACAAGTCATGTCAAGAATTTTGGCTATCATGTATCAAGCAAGCAAGTAATTACCCTTTCTCGGGCCACGCATTTCATGTCAAGTCAAGTACGATTCAAGTACAAGATTTATGTGGAATGTCCAATCTAGAAAGTAAAGTACTCGGTATAATGCCAGATACCTTATCATTTTAACTCCCATGGGCACAAGTACTTTCGGGTGCTCCTCCCAGGACCAGATCGGGCCCTATATGCGCAGGCATTTATCATGTATTTTGACATCCACTTTTGTTTACATAGCCAATAAAGAATTTCAATAATCAAGCTTGTAGACATGTATGACAACTTTGACAGAATGGAGTCCAAAAATATGACAAAGGACATAGAATGGCGATAATAACGGTATAATCACGATATCGATAAAACTAGGTAGAATATGGTTCCCTTAACTTGGGTACCATGACAAATCAATATGGACATTCTTTATATAGAATTGAGGTCCACATGAACAGTATATCAAAGTAAGATACCCTCATTCTTATCATAGAATTGAGGTTTACAAGAATGACATGATATGGCATGATATCATCATCCCATTAAGATTTCTTATGATATACTCTTTGTATAATCATAAGGGCCGGTATACCATGTTTCTTTAGAGTGACATGGCATCAATGGTGTAATGGGTTTTTAGGGTACAACCAGCTCAGTCGGCCTTGAGGGAATCCAAGGCTACGAGAGTCTTACGGAGGTCTCTATGACTAACTCGCTAGTCCAAAGGAACGGAATGTCCAATGGAGAGCTTGTATGTCAATGAGAGTTGAGTGTGATCGATAAAACAATCGTGAAACGTGGGACTGTACTCACGGAATGGATAATAGTGCCGATATATATTATGTAACATATGAAACCATCGGTTAACAGAAACAGTGGAAAATCAGTTTTTACAGTAAAGTAACGACTTAATCAGAGTCGTTTACCAAGTAATTAACGCCTAACAAAAGGGCGTTTACACATGTTTCCATTTTGCAGAATTTCAATATTTCATTAATTTATCTAAAACACGTCCTGGACAGGGGCGTTTCTTTTCAATGAGACGACTACAGCAGCAGGCGTCTTTTTGTTTACAATATTTTACAGAACATATTTATTTTCAGAAATTATCAAAAACGCACCCTTGGCAGGGGCGTTAATCATTAAATTCTTATTTTTACAGAATATATTGTTCGGGATTTTAACATAAACGCGCCCTATGAAGGGGCGTTACTTTTCAATTCACGCCCTGTGATGGGGCGTTAACACATGGAAAACGACCTTGTCTAGGCCGTGAATTCAAGAAATTTCAGAAATTATCATGAACAGGAAGAAATAAATTTCAGGATAACAATCATATCATCATGACAGGAAAATTGGCAGGAATTCACAGGTAGAGTCATGCAGTATATTAGTTTTGATATTCCATAAAAAATGAATTTTTAAACTGTGAACGATTATTAATTTCAGGTAATTTCATGGAATTAACGCCTGTGTTCAGGGCGTCAAATCTAGAATTGACGACCTGGTCAGGGTCGTGTCTTGTAAAATAGCGCCCTTGACAGGGGCGTCTCTTTCAAAATATTGCAGAAAAACGTATTAAAACTACAATAAACCGTATGCATGTCATGCTAATATACATATATCTTAAATTATTTTATTTAGGCTACAGTGACTTGAGAAAATCCTACCTTGATAGTTTGATTGAGGAGAAGCCTAAAACTCTGAAGCTTCAACTGCAACTCAAGAACTGTAGCAGCAACAGCAAGAAGAAGAACAATCGTTCTTCAGAAATCTTCAGTCTACCGTCAACCTGTAGAGGGAAAGAAAGGAAGGAAGATGAAGATACTAATAATCTTCACAGATATAACCGAAGTTAGGAAAACGATGAAGAACATCACCTTGTTCTTTACGTACGCACTGGATCCCTTCACCTATATTAGAGGAAAGAAGAGGAAGGACCTATTAGTTCTTCATGAACTACGTTCATAAGAAAAAGAAACAGAAGAAGAAGAACTTCATGTTCTTCACGTACCTTGCAGATTCCGAACGCCAAATAGCGTTGAAGGGTTCGAGCAGTAGATTATTTCTAGGGATTTAGGGGGTCCTATTAGGGCTAGAGTTTTATTGGGAGTAATATATCCCTAATAGAGTCATGCCCTAGTAAACACTTACTAGATTAACATAATCCTTCCCTGGATAAGCTCCCGTGTCGAACGGAACTTGAATGGAATTAACAACTTTGGTCAAGGCGTCGATTCTTGAATTGACGACCTGGTTCAGGTCATTTCTTAAGAAGCGCCTGATATGAATGCGTTCTTTGTTTTAAAACACGCCCAGGCTAGGGGCGTTTCTTGGCCTTACCCTTTTTGACGTTGGAATTTGACGCCGTTTGGTGAGGGCGTCACTTCTTGAGTCACGCCTTAACTAGAGGCGTTTATAATTTAAATAGCGCCTTGATCCGAGGCGTTATTTTATGTTGTTTTATTTATCTAATTATTTGATTTATTTTAAAATATTTATTGTTATTAATATTTTATCAGGGTTGCTACAAGCCACCTGACCTCGCTGCAAAAACCTCGAACATGACGCCGCAAATCCGCGCCTACTGGCAACCTCTGCTGAACGCAGCACAACCGGGGCCACCACCAATGAGGGAGAAAGCTCTCGACCTCGATCCTTTGACCCCACACCGGCACGAAATCCGCAAACAGCAACCACCTTCACATCGCCACACATCACACTCAAGCTCTCAAGCGAGAAACAAAGTGGAGAAAATGCACGAAACCCTAAGCCAGTTGCCGACTGTACTGGACCTTATGGACTCTGATCACTGCAATGTTTCGAATTCCTATGTACGTCCACAACCACCGCTCTGATACCAACTGTGACGACCCAAGATCCAGATATCGGGAAGAACCCGATACCATTCGAATCCTGGCCCGCCGCCCACGAGCCGGGAGGGCTTGGAAGGGCTAAAAGGAGTGTGGAGGTACAAAGAAATAAGAAATAAGGATAGACAATTCAACAATTAACAAAAATAAATAAACAACTACTATAATAGAGTCCATTCCAACAGAAAGTATAGTCTAAAGCAGTAAAATGTACCACATGCCAAGTGAACACTCGGCCCGGCAAGCTGGCAACTAAGAACCTCCGAACAGCACCCTCGAACCTCGAGGAAGAACCGTCGCACCTGAAAAGTAGGGATGAGTCTCCAAATAGAGACTCAGCAGGGATCCCGCGGAACCCCAACCGAAAACAACGGCGGTAGCGGAAAGGAAAGATACAACTACAGCAGGAACAGCGAACCGGTGGCCGGTCAAAACTCGGCACTATAGCTACCCCTACTGTACCAGAAAAACACACCCCGATCTCACGGTTGGGACTACCGAACCACACTAGTACCGCTTACCAAAGTAAAAACCCTCGGCAACTCCGTCGTAGAGGCCTGTCTCCTAGGACACGGCCAACCTGGACACGCTGTCCAAGGTGCAACCCTGACCACCCGATCGTAGACACTGCACCCACAAGACGCAACCTCGGTAAAGCTACTAGCACCCTGGCCACTAACTCGGAAACACTAGCCGGTCCAGAAAATCACGTCTCGCAGATGGGAAACGGAGCCCGGAAACAGGAGAGTCACGTCTCACGTGACAGGAGTACCTACCCACCAGAAGTAAGGCCAGATGCGTCCACTGACGTCTTAGTCCACACCTCAGGTGTCCCCCTCGACCCCTGGTGGAACGGGGACATCGTACTAGTAACCACAAAGCAATCGATTAGCTGGGGTCGTGCTCCTTAGCACGGGTCCAACCGCCCCCAACCACGTGTGCACACGCAGACCGCGCGTCCCTGGTCTGGCCCTCTGACTGGTTTTTCCCTCAGTCGGACTCTGGCTGCAAGATGTGGGGCCCAACGGAAACCAGTTTAAAACTAATTTTCGGGGTAGCCTGCCACCACTCCCTGGTGGGACCACTCGTATGTCGGAAGGCTACGACTAGTGGGGAGTCACCGATGTGACCACTCTCCAAGGAGAAACTCCGAGAATCACACACGCACCCTGTGCGAAAGTCAAGAAGGACCAAGTGGCATCGAGCCACTGGACTCTGGACAGTCCTCTAGACTCACTAAACCCAACGGTCCTTGAGTCACAAGACTCGGGGTCAAGACCGTCATATGCAACAACACAATGCCGTTAATCTAGCCTACTCCTTAGGTCTAAAACCACAGTAGCATGAATATCGAGGTAGCTCACGAGCCGCCGAGACCATTCCCTCAAAAAGGGAACTGCGAAACCTTCCAGCCCCTAGGCTGGACAGCTGGACTCACAGTCCAAGGCCACACACATGGCCCATGCGGAAAACACAAAAGCATGATTCCCAAGGTAGCTCACGAGCCACCACGCCGATTCCCCATCCCAGGGAAAAGTGGGAAACCTCCAGCCCCAGGCCGGATGACTGGACTCGCAGTCCAAGGCGAAACGCTTGGCCCACTCGGGAACCATCTTCCAAGAAAACCCACGACATGCGGGGGAACCCCACCGCACTCACACCGATACACGGTGACTCGATCAAGCGTGACTCAAAGCCCGGAACGCACACCTACGGGGCACGCTAATCGAATTAACACGGCACCCCCCGACACCCCAGAAACACGGACGTGAAACCCACGGGGTGTCCGGGATACTCACGAAGTCGAAGGTCAACCACTGGGTCACAACCGGGTTGACCGGAGACCAACACCACGCGAACCCGATACAAAGAATCACCTGGCGGTTTTACCGTGGGCCGCCACATAGACTCTAGCGGTCCAGCATTAGGCCGCTACAAGGCCTCTGGCGGTCCAACTGATGCGGGACGGACACGTGACCTAGGACTCTAGCTGTAAGACCCCGAATTATTTAATTGAGCCCAATATATTTATTAAGCTTTTATTAATTAAGAATTGAATTTTTATTGAATTAATAATTGAATTTCGGATTTATTAATATTTAATTCATTAGAAATAGAATAAGTGAAAATCCGACCACCTTATAAAAATCCATAAAAATAGTAAACAGGTTAAGGTCGATGTAGATAGCAATTTTATCTTCTTGGACCAACCCATTAAAAATCCGTGGTTAGATCTAATTAGGGTTTAAGCCCTTAAGTGCACACTTTTTGACCCTTACCTAACCTTGGATTAAAACACGAAATTGAAGCTTAATACTCGACCAAATTAGCTCAAACCGGAGGCAAATGAACGGTCTTGATTTGAGGATCAAAAGCCCTCTACCTATTTCTCGAAACCCTAACCCTAGAATGCGCAGCCGACCGAGTTTGGTTGAGTCAACCTTTTCGGCGCCGTTTCTAACACGTCACTTGCCCCGTCGAATTCTCTCAGCTCCGAACTCTCCAGAAGATGTGTGAGCTATAGATAGAAAGCTCTTCGACCCTAGTTTCATTTGGTAGTAGCTGTGTCCGCAGAGGAGTCAGATCTGGGGAGATATCCGGCGATTACTGAAGGTGTGTCGGCAGGCCGTCGTCTACCTTCTTCCTTCCTTGTTTCTTCGATTGAGGTAGGAATTCTCAACCAAAATTTGCACATGAATACATCATTTTATTCCTCTCGACGAGATCTATCCAGTGGGACTGAAAGCCCCAATTTTTATCAGGTGTCTAGAGAGCTATCGAGGTTTTTGTGAAGGGTTAGCAAGTTCGTTCTTCTTATCTAGCATCTTATTTCAACCGTCGATTGAGGTAGATTTAACAGGCTAAACTCTAATTAATTTATATGATGTAATCATCATCTTATTAGCTTTCTTTAGGCGTAGAAAGCCCTAAAATTCATGAAGCATGTTTAGAGAACTTCTGTTCATAGTAACAGCATGTTTAGACCTAGTTTTGATGTGTTCTTCCGAGTTGATTTCTGATTTTGAAGTATTAATCCTGATCCACATGAACCATATCATACATGGTTGGATTCAACATCGAAGTAGCTTTCTTTTGGTGCAAGAATCCCCAAATTTTGTTCTGTATGTTGAGAGAATTTTACGTCTTAGTAACAGCATGTCAAAATTAGGGTTTCCCGTGTTCTTGCCTTAGTAAATCACGATTTCAGAAAGATAATTTGAAATTGGCCTTACTGTTAGATAGTATTCTCTGTTAGCTTTCCAACGGTACCAAAAGCCCCTTATTTGGAGTCCATTTCCATTAGTTATTAGCGTTTTAGTGCAACCCTATCAACCCCCTTAGCTTCCCGGCGTTCATCGGACGCGGAAGGGATGACCGGAGACGACCAGAGATGGACGGTCGCACGATAGACCGCACAACTCAAGCCCAGACATGACTCTGGCATAGACAGGAGTTAAACAGTTCCTAAATGACCACACAACTAGTTGGACGGTTCAAAACTGACCACATATCCACTCCTAGTAGGTTAAACGGTCCAAACAGGACCACATAAGTTGAACGGCCCTGCAGGTGGCCGCACAAGTGGATGGGCGGCCCTGCCCTGGGCCGCACAACCCTGGGATGTGCAGCCCTGTACTAGACCGCCCAGGTACATGGGCGGCCATGCCCCTGGCCGCCCAACTCCCAGACCCCCATTTGAGCCCCGTTTCAGCCCCTGTTAAGCCCGATAGTTATACGGCCCTTTACCAACCGTTTATCTAGACAGAAAACCACTTAATACTTGTTCTAATGCATTCATTTTCATGTCATTAATGGTAATTAGTAAAATAAAAACCCACATTATAAATTATTAATTTTGCAATTAAATTTCTGTTAATTGCTTGTTATTCGTGCCTACGCGACTTACGCGATCTTGTTCACTAGCTTATCACCTTGAATCATTCTTTTTGGCATCTTGACTTAAATGAAAACTTAATCCTCATTAATTTGGCTTGAAATTAGGATTAATATGATCTTTAGCTTACTGTTTAGCTGCTGTACTACAGTAGAACAACGTGTTTAACTTTCCAACTTTTAACAAGTCGTTAGCCGATTCGCGTGCTAGTCTTGGTTTTACCCCCGGAAACTCTATCCGGCGGTCTTACCATCATCTTGAACTTTGTTATACCCCTGTTAAGAACATGTTTAACCTCCAGCATACATTGTTTTATGAGTTTAAACTGCTGGTTTTAGGCTTGGATCAAATCGGACGACGAGAGGCATGCGCAGTTAGTAGGTGACCGCATATCCTCTTCGGCGGCCCGATTGTGACCGCATATCTTTATACGGCCCAGTATGGATCGTATATCTTGTTCATGGGCCTTAATGTCTTCTGGACATGAGCGGCCCATAATGCACCGTTCACACCATAGAGCGGCCCACTGTCAGCCGTTCTTTCTTGACCTCGCGGGCTGAGTTTCAGTCCAATTCCTGTATGTACGGCCCTGTATTAACCGTATATACCCTTTGAGCGGCTCTTTTATGAACGCACATCTTCTGGAGATGAGTTTGACCGTGTTTGTACTCTTGAATCCAAGGACAAGGTTAGTCCTTTAAATCTTGAACTTATGGCAGTAATTCATCTGATTAAATTGGCCATTAAAATTGACTGAATGTCTAGACGGATGGGGCTTTGGACCCAATAAATCAATGCCATTGCATCATAAGGGCCCGATCTGGTTCTGGGGAGAGCGCCCGAAAGTTAGTGAGCCCATGGGATATTAATGACATGGTGGGGCATTGCACCGAAGTACTTGCTTGCGTGATTGCGTCTATGACAAAAATCTCTTGTTACTTGTTACTTGTTACTTGTTACTTGATCGTGATGGAATTGATATTACTTGCTTGTTGGCCATTCTCTACTACTATCTCTTGTTATATCTCCTGTGGTAAATTCTGGTATCTGTTATCCTTGTTAATCATTATCAATTATATATTTCTTGACCTTGCAAGATCTTGTTTTTATCGTTGTTTCATTATATCGTCAATTATTTATTTTATTAGCATGCCATATCAAATTGTAATTAACTTGTTAATCATGTAAACTTGCCTGTTATTTCCTACTGAGCGTCAGCTCATAGTTGTTGTTCCCCCCTTTCCAGGCTATTCAGGTGATGCGCTTACCAATGGGGAAGGGCAGGAGTGATGTCCTGAGTGTATCAGTTAGTTGTGTTTAGAGTGTGTTGTACTTCAGTTATGTTATTATTGAGGTTTAGTGGTTGTTTAGTGGTTATTGTCCCAGTTGTATTAAGTTGATTTGAGGATTATTGTATCAGTTGTGGTTTGTTTAATGATCAATAAGTTATTTCCATTTCATAGCACTTGTGTATATATTAGGTTAGCTCTCTCTCTCTCTCTCGCCAGCTTGTTTCTGACTGTACGTCCCGATATTCCGCGTCGGGGCGTGACAGTTTAGTTGGTATCAGAGCCCTAGGTTTCACATTCCTAGGTTTCTCTAAGTGCTAGGTTTATTAAGTTCTATGGTTCTAGTCTTCTCGTAGAACCCCTGACCTTGTAAAAGTCTAGAAACTACCTGGTGAGATTGGGTAGAAACTTGGGTTAAGTTCGTATCTTGATCGTGTAATTATCTATCTTATTAGACCTAAGTAATAGTGTTCCCCGTGTAGGCTTTTGCAATGGCAGCTGATCGCGCTGAATGGAGGAACCTGCAGCGCACAGTTCAAGGCCTTACTCAGGCTCTGCAGCAGGTGGCTCAAGCAGGAGCTACACAGCATGGCACCGGTGATCTATACCGGAACTTCCGAGGGATGAATCCGCCAAGGTTTGCGGGTTCGACCGACCCCGACCAAGCCGAGCACTGGCTAGATGAGATGGGAAGGATCTTCGAAGTTATGCAATGCACCAACCAGGAACGTGTCCTTTTGTCTACATTTCAACTGGAGCGTGATGCACGTACTTGGTGGGATTCTATCAAGGCGACTCTCGGTGATCAGCAGGTTACATGGGAAGAGTTCGAGGAATTCTTTAACAGTAAGTATTTCTCTGATAGAGTGCAAGAGAAGAAAGCGGCGGAGTTCGCGGCCCTAAAATAGCGAGATCTGTCCGTGGTGGAGTATGAAGCTCAATTTGCACAGCTTTCTCGTTATGCTACACACCTTATTTCCACCGAGAAGATGAAGGCGAAGCGTTTTCTCAATGGTCTGAAGCTGCATTATATTAATCAATTGGCACCGATGGAGATTTCCACTTATTCCAAGATGGTGAGAAAAGCTCAAGTTCTGGAGGATACTTTAGAAATGACGGAGAGAATCCGTGGAAGAGGTGCAAAGAAGGAACTACCTACGGGTTCCGGGAATGTCAAACCCAGGTATACCAAGAAGAGGCCCGTTAGTGGACCGGGTTCGTGGAGCGGGTCCGGATCGTGGAAAGGCAAGATGCCGAAGCACGAAGATAAGAAGCCTGGTCCTATTGTTCCATTCAAGGGCGTGTGCAAGTATTGTGATCGTCCGGGTCACAAGATGGAGGAATGCTGGCGCAAGCTGGGCGCCTGTTTACGATGTGCAAAGAGCACCGTATCCCCAACTGTCCTTTGATATCAGAGCAAGCTACATCGGCAAAACCTCAAGTCTTCAAGAAACCACAAGGCAAGCTCCAAGCTATGCATGCAAGTGAAGCGGAAACAGCCGAGGATGGTGGACTCATCGAAGGTACTCTTATTATACTCGACAAGCCAGCATTTGTTCTTTTTGATACTGGTGCCACACATTCATTTATTTCTCGGAGGTTTGCTAAGTCTTTAGCTGTGGAACCTGTTTTGATGGATTCTCCGTTAGAGATATCAACCCCTATTGGTACTAGATCAGCAATCCAGCATTTCTATCCTTCTAGTAAGGTTATGATTGGCGAACAGAACCTTCCAGCTGATTTGATTTGCATGGACATGAAAGATTATGATGTAATCCTAGGAGCAGATTGGTTGGCTAAATATGAGGCCAATGTTCATTGTAGTTCTGGCTCGATGTCTTTTACTAGGCACCCGAGGCTTTCTTTTGTGGGAGTTAAGCACCATAACTTTGTATGACTTATTTCGGCTCTTCGAGCTGATAAGCTGATGAGGCGAGGATGCGAGGCTTTTCTAGCCTTTGTCTGTGCAACCCCTGAGCAGCAGATTGAGATCAAGGACATTCCTATTGTCCAAGATTTTCCTGATGTCTTTCTAGAGGAACTACCAGGACTTCCGCCTGAGCGGGAAGTTATCTTCTCTATTGATCTCTTTCCGGGCACATCTCCTATTTCCAAGGCTCCTTATCGTATGTCTCCTGCGGAACTGAGGGAGTTGAAGCAACAGTTGATGGAATTACTCGAGAAGGGCTTCATTAGTCCTAGTACTTCTCCGTGGGGAGCCCTTGTATTATTCGTCCGGAAGAAAGATAGTTCGATGAGATTATGCATCGATTATCGGCAATTGAACCAGTTGACTGTCAAGAACAAATATCCATTACCGAGGATTGACGAATTATTTGACCAGATAGCGGGAGCTCAGTATTTCTCTAAGATCAATCTTCGATCTGGATATCACCAGTTGCGGATTAAAGAAGAAGATATCTATAAATCAGCTTTTCGCAGCAGGTATGGTCACTTCGAATTTGTCGTTATGCCTTTTGGCCTAACGAATGCTCCAGCAGCTTTCATGCAGTTGATGAACAATGTATTTTGACCCTATCTTGATCAATGGGTCGTGGTATTTATTAATGACATCTTGATCTATTCCAAGAATGAAGTGGAACATGCTGAACATCTGAGGATGGCTTTGCAGTTATTGAGAGATCATCGGCTATATGCCAAGTTTAGTAAGTGTGAATTCTGGCTGCAAGAGGTGTCCTTTCTCGGATATATCATTACCAAGGAAGGGATTTCTGTTGATCCTTCGAATGTTGAGGCAGTGAAGAATTGGGAGCAGCCTACCAGTGTGACAGAAGTTAGAAGTTTCTTAGGCCTAGCAGGCTATTACCGAAGATTTATTCAGGATTTCTCTAAGATTGCGGTACCTATGACAAGATTAACCCGCAAGGAGAACAAGTTTGATTGGTCAGATGACTGCCAGCGAAGCTTTCAGACTTTGAAGGAATGTTTGACCACTGCACCTGTTTTGGCTTTACCTTCAGGTGAAGGAGGTTTTGTTGTTTATACTGATGCTTCAGGTATTGGCTTAGGCTGTGTACTCATGCAGCATGGGAAGGTGATTGCCTATTCTTCTAGGCAGTTGAGGAAGCACGAAGAGAATTACCCTGTTCATGATCTGGAATTAGCAGCAGTGGTGTTCGCATTGAAGATTTGGAGGCATTACTTGTATGGAGAAACCTTCACAGTGTTTTCAGATCATAAGAGTCCGAAATACTTATTTTCTCAGAAGGAACTCAACATGAGGCAGAGGAGATGGTTGGAGTACTTGAAAGACTTCGACTTCTCGATTGAGTATCATCCAGAAAAGGCAATGTTGTGGCAGATGCTTTAAGCCGGAAGCCTGTAGCTAGATTGTCATGTCTCATGTTACAAGAATTAAAGTTACTGGAACAATTGTCTAGTCTGGATCTTAATATTGACAATGATCGGGTTATGATTGCTCAGATTTAACTTAAGCCCGAACTGTTGATGGAAATCAAGTCCTTGCAAGATAATGATCCCGAGTTGGTAGAGATCAAGGGAAGCTTGAGCAGCAGACCTGACTTCATGTTGGCTGAAGATGGAAGATTATTATTCAAAGGCAGAACTTGTGTACCTGATGAAGCTGGAATAAAGAACAAGATTCTTGAGGAAGCTCATAGATCTAGATACACCATTCACCCTGGAGGCACTAAGATGTACAGAGATTTGAAAAGATCCTTTTGGTGGCCGAATATGAAAAGGGAAATTGCAGACTTCGTGAGTAGATGCTTGATTTGTCAGCAAGTTAAGGCCGAACATTTCAGACCGGCAGGAAAACTGAAACCACTCGACATACCTCAATGGAAGTGGGAAAGTATTGGCATGGATTTCATTATGGGTCTACCTAGGACTCGTGGTGGATTTGATGCGATATGGGTGATTGCCGATCGATTGACTAAGTCGGCTCATTTCTTACCAATTAAGTCCAAATGGACGGTTGATGTATTGGCTGCTTTGTATTTGAAGGAAGTGGTAAGACTCCATAGTATCCCATTCAGCATTGTGTCTGATCGAGACCCCAGATTTACTTCACATTTCTGGAAGGGACTGCAAGAGTCTTTGGGCACTCGTCTGAATTTCAGAACTGCTTTTCATCCGCAGACAGATGGACAGACGGAAAGAACCAACCAGATAGTGGAAGATATGCTTCGAGCATGCATGATTGATTTTGGTGGCAGTTGGAGTGATCACCTGGCATTGATTGAATTCGCCTACAACAATAGTTACCAATCCAACATACAGATGGCTCCTTTCGAAGCATTGTATGGTAGAAGTTGTCGTTCCCCGTTATATTGGGATGAGGTAGGTGAGAAACAGTGGCTTGGACCGGATCTTGTCTCGGAATCATCACAAAACATCCGTATTATCAGAGACCGGTTACAAGTAACCCAATCAAGACAGAAGAGTTATACCGACAACAGGAGAAGAGCATTGGAATTTCAGGTTGGTGAGCATGTGTTCTTAAAGGTCTCTCCGACGAGAGGGATCCGAAGATTTGGCATTCATGGCAAGCTGAGTCCGAGATACATTGGTCCATTCGAGATTCTAGATAGAGTGGGAGAGGTGGCATACAGACTGGCTTTACCGCCGCAATTGTCGGGCGTACACAATGTCTTCCATGTGTCTATGCTACGGAATTATGTGTACGACCCCACTCATATCATTCAGCAAGTGGATTTTGAACTGAAGGAAGATTTGACTTATGAGGAAAGACCTGTCAAGATTCTAGACCGGAAGCAACAGCAACTTTGGAATCGTTTGATACCGATGGTCAAGATTCAGTGGAGTCGGCGTGGGACCGAGGAAGCTACATGGGAGTCTGCAGAGACTATGCGGAAGTGGTATCCCGATTTATTCTAGGTGAGCGATCTTTTTCCCGACTCTCGGTTTTAGTGCAGTGAATTTGGGGGACCAAATTCCCTTTAAGTAGGGGAGGGTGTAAGACCCCGAATTATTTAATTGAGCCCAATATATTTATTAAGCTTTTATTAATTAAGAATTGAATTTTTATTGAATTAATAATTGAATTTTGGATTTATTAATATTTAATTCGTTAGAAATAGAATAAGTGAAAATCTGACCACCTTATAAAAATCCATAAAAATAGTAAACAGGTTAAGGTCGATGTAGATAGCAATTTTGTCTTCTTGGACCAACCCATTAAAAATCCGTGGTTAGATCTAATTAGGGTTTAAGCCCTTAAGTGCACACTTTTTGACCCTTACCTAACCTTGGATTAAAACACGAAATTGAGGCTTAATACTCGACCAAATTAGCTCAAACAGGAGGCAAATGAACGGTCTTGATCTGAGGATCAAAAACCTTCTACCTATTTCTCGAAACCCTAACCCTAGAATGCGCAGCCGGCCGAGTTTGGTTGAGTCAACCTTTTCGGCGCCATTTCTAACACGTCACTTGCCCCGTTGAATTCTCTCAGCTCCGAACTCTCCAGAAGATGTGTGAGCTATAGATAGAAAGCTCTTCGACCCTAGTTTCATTTGGTAGTAGCTGTGTCCGCAGAGGAGTCAGATCTGGGGAGATATCCGGCGATTACTGAAGGTGTGTCGGCAGGCCGTCGTCTACCTTCTTCCTTCCTTGTTTCTTCGATTGAGGTAGGAATTCTCAACCAAAATTTGCACATGAATACATCATTTTATTCCTCTCGACGAGATCTATCCAGTGGGACTGAAAGCCCCAATTTTTATCAGGTGTCTAGAGAGCTATCGAGGTTTTTGTGAAGGGTTAGCAAGTTCGTTCTTCTTATCTAGCATCTTATTTCAACCGTCGATTGAGGTAGATTTAACAGGCTAAACTCTAATTAACTTATATGATGTAATCATCATCTTATTAGCTTTCTTTAGGCGTAGAAAGCCCTAAAATTCATGAAGCATGTTTAGAGAACTTCTGTTCGTAGTAACAGCATGTTTAGACCTAGTTTTGATGTGTTCTTCCGAGTTGATTTCTGATTTCGAAGCATTAATCCTGATCCACATGAACCATATCATACATGGTTGGATTCAACATCGAAGTAGCTTTTTTTTGGTGCAAGAAGCCCCAAATTTCGTTCTGTATGTTGAGAGAATTTTACGTTTTAGTCACAGCATGTCCAAATTAGGGTTTCCCATGTTCTTGCCTTAGTAAATCATGATTTTAGTAACATAATTTGAAATTGGCCTTACTGTTAGATAGTATTCTCTGTTAGATTTCCAACGGTACCAAAATCCCCTTATTTGGAGTCTATTTCCATTAGTTATTAGCGTTTTAGTGCAACCCTATCAACCCCCTTAGCTTCCCGGCGTTCATCGGACACGGAAGGGATGACCGGAGACGACCAGAGATGGACGGTCGCACGATAGACCGCACAACTCAAGCCCAGACATGACTCTGGCATAGACAGGAGTTAAACGGTTCCTAAATGACCACACAACTAGTTGGACAGTTCAAAACTGACAACATATCCACTCCCAGCAGGTTAAACGGTCCAAACAGGACCACATAAGTTGAACGGCCCTGTAGGTGGCCGCACAAGTGGATGGGCGGCCCTGCCCTGGGCCGCACAACCCTGGAATGTGCGGCCGTGTACTAGACCACCCACGTACATGGGCGGCCGTGCCTCTGGCCGCCCAACTCCCAGACCCCCATTTGAGCCCCGTTTCAGCCCCTGTTAAGCCCGATAGTTATACAGCCCTTTACCAACCGTTTATCTAGACAGAAAACCACTTAATACTTGTTCTAATGCATTCATTTTCATGTCATTAATGGTAATTATTAAAATAGAAATCCACATTATAAATTATTAATTTTGCAATTAAATTTCTGTTAATTGCTTGTTATTCGTGCCTACGCGACTTACGCGATCTTGTTCACTAGCTTATCACCTTGAATCATTCTTTTTGGCATCTTGACTTAAATGAAAACTTAATCCTCGTTAATTTGGCTTGAAATTAGGATTAATATGATCTTTAGCTTACTGTTTAGCTGCTGTACTACAGTAGAACAGCGTGTTTAACTTTCTGACTTTTAACAAGTCGTTAGCCGATTCGCGTGCTAGTCTTGGTTTTACCCCCGGAAACTCTATCCGGCGGTCTTACCATCATCTTGAACTTTGTTATACCCCTGTTAAGAACCTTTTTAACCTCTAGCATACATTATTTTATGAGTTTAAATAGCTGGTTTTAGGCTTGGATCAAATCGGACGACGAGAGGCATGCGCGGTTAGTAGGTGACCGCATATCCTCTTCGGCGGCCCGATTGTGACCGCATATCTTTATACGGCCCAGTATGGACCGTATATCTTGTTCATGGACCTTAATGTCTTTTGGACATGAGCGGCCCATAATGCACCGTTCACACCTTAGAGCGGCCCACTGTCAGCCGTTCTTTCTTGACCTCGCGGGCTGAGTTTCAGTCCAATTCCTGTATGTACGGCCCTGTATTAACGATATATACCCTTTGAGCGGCTCTTTTATGACCGCACATCTCTTGGAGATGAGTTTGACCGTGTTTGTACTCTTGAATCCAAGGACAAGGTTAGTCCTTTAAATCTTGAACTTATGGCAGTAATTCCTCTGATTAAATTGGCCATTAAAATTGACTGAATATCTAGACGGATGGGGCTTTGGACCCAATAAATCAATGCCATCGCATCATAAGGGCCCGGTCTGGTCCTGGGGAGACTGCCCGAAAGTTAGTGAGCCCATAGGATGTTAATGACATGGTGGGGCATTGCACCGAAGTACTTGCTTGCGTGATTGCGTCTATGACAAAAATCTCTTGTTACTTGTTACTTGTTACATGTTACTTGATCGTGATGGAATTGATATTACTTGCTTGTTGGCCATTCTCTACTACTATCTCTTGTTATATCTCATGTGGTAAATTCTTGTATCTGTTATCCTTGTTAATCATTATCAATTATATATTTCTTGACCTTGCAAGATCTTGTTTTTATCGTTGTTTCATTATATCGTCAATTATTTCTTTTATTAGCATGCCATATCAAATTGTAATTAACTTGTTAATCATGTAAACTTGCCTGTTATTTCCTACTGAGCGTCAGCTCATAGTTGTTGTTCCCCCCTTTCCAGGCTATTCAGGTGACGCGCTTACCGATGGGGAAGGGCAGGAGTGATGTCCTGAGTGTATCAGTTAGTTGTGTTTAGAGTGTGGTGTACTTCAGTTATGTTATTATTGAGGTTTAGTGGTTGTTTAGTGGTTATTGTCCCAGTTGTATTAAGTTGATTTGAGGATTATTGTATCAGTTGTGGTTTGTTTAATGATCAATAAGTTATTTCCATTTCATAGCACTTGTGTATATATTAGATTAGCTTTCTCTCTCTCTCTCTCTCTCTCTCCTGCCAGCTTGTTTCTGACTGTACGTCCCGATATTCCGCGTCGGGGCGTGACACTAGCTCGCGATCGTCCCTAAGCGAGGGAAGATGTCGGACCAGGCGCGGTTGAGAAACCGGCCGTGAGTCTCGGGTATCGGATTTCCACGTTAACTCGGGTCGAGTCACGGGACGGTAACACTCACACTTGCTCTCTCGCAGCGGTGATACAAGTATATCTAACTAGAAACCTACACTCGCAACGGCATTCAAAGCTATACAAGATAAGCAAATGCGATAAAGAGTGGGGAGCTAGTGTACCTCCACGCTCCGGGCGTGGGGAAGACGTTCCCGGCCAGTTACGGTAACTCCCAGTAACAACGGTAAAAGTTAATTACAACAGTGAAATCTATTGCCCACTCCACGCAGGGAGGTAAAGGGCTACAAGTGGGGCCCGGGAGGACCGACCCTGGGTTGACGGGCAGCAATCTGGAGGCGCGTACGACACGAACTCGGCCTGCTGGTCCTACTCGGCACTATTCCAACTCGGTGCTGCGCCAACTCAGTTGCTGACTCGGTGGGTAGCAAGGTATGGATTCCAAAGGAACGCTACCTTCCTGGGATCTTTTGAAGGCGCCGCTTGACTGGGACAATGGCGGGATGTCCTTGATCAACTCCCTGAAGGGGCGACTCCTGAAGTTGACTTTGATATTTATTTCTGAATTTTCTCCCGGACTGAGTTGTGCTGGCTGAATTCGGATCTACTATGCACACCTTCACGAAAAGAATTCCTACGACCAGATCCGATGTTGGATTGATGCACAAGAGGTACCGATGGATAGGGGACTCAGAGATATACAACATATATTTTTGGTGGCTCCATCCACAAAATGGATTAAAAATAAAAATGACTGTAAACTGCCTTTTTTTCTGACCCGGACTGACAGACACACAGGGCAGAGATGGATCTGTCTGAAACAGACCTTTGACCGAGAACTAAATGATTTTTGTTGACACAACGAAAATTATGGTGGAAGGAGGTATACGTGAGTAACACTAGGGAATTTATGTGGATTTTATAAAATTTTCTAAGTGGGTGGGGAAATTACAAGAAGACGACCCTGTCCCGTAGATCTGTAAAAGGGCATATTACTTAGAGGACAAACAAAAATACGGGAAAAATATCAAATGGACTCCAAATGACACAAAATTTTAACTGGAGGTTAGGGAAGATGGACAGAACAAACCCTCAAAATTAGGGCTCAATCAGACAAGAAGAACTAGAGATACAATTTTGGAGAAGAGGTTCTGTCTTGATGGAGACAGAACTCCGATGACGGTGGCGGCGGCGCGACGGCGGCGGCGGCGGCAGTAGAAATAGAATATAAAGGGGCTAAGGAGAAGATGGAAGGGCATCACACCTAAGATTTAGCAGAAATCCATCTGCAAGAGGGGGAGGGAGAGAGGAACAAGGGCACACCCTTCAATGGCTCAAGCCAATTTCACAAATTTTCTTCATTAAATCTCTAATGACACTATACATAGGCTTATATAGAGAATGGCAAGGGGTGGGGGGCTGGGAATTTCGTGGGAAATAGGCCATTTTCTTCCCCCATGTGGTCAAAAATCCAAAATAAATAAATTACATATGGAGGGGGCACTCCTTTGACTAGGTAGGTAAGGTAGGTGGCCTCCCTTTGACATTTTCAACCACTTGTCTCCCTCGTGTCCAATTGACCTTCTAGATGTCACCTAAGACTTTGACCAGCCCCACATGGACCCATATGGCTTATGTGGACCAATGGAGAAGGAGTGAGGGACCCCTTGCTGGACCTACTGATAATTTACACAAAAACCCAAAGAATCCAAGGGAATGACACATTGGCTTATAAAGCCTTACAATTGCACATATACTTTCCCAAGGATATAAAAATAAACTAAAGGACACAAATGTAAAAATAAAAAGTCAGTGCTCGACGTCGATTCCCATCAACTCTCCCCGGGTGGGAGGAGCTCGACCCTGTCGAGTAAGGGGTGCGGTTGCTTGTGATGCCGGCGGATCCGTCACCGAACCTGAAAGCGCGGAGTACGCTCCACTCCAAGTAATCGACACCTGCTCATCCCGTATAGATTCGATATGCACACGCTGCCATGGGAATGAGGGTAGAGGTGGACACTCCGCGGTGGGGTCACTCTCAAATGAAGGGAGGCGGCTCGAAGACTCAATAGGAATCACCGCAGGTCCCTTACGTGACTAGATCCGATATGTGGATGTATAGCTGATCCCAAAGTCCAACAAGTCTCGAACTCAAAAGGGACTAACAACGCGAGCGTACAAAGACTGACTTGACGCGATGTATGCACAGACATACAAAACCCTAGACACACCTAATGTTAGTCTATCCCGTACGTGTGTGACGGCGGACCAGGACACCCGAATGTGTGCCATGCATGCATTTGACGTAACCTGAGGTTAACGTCATGGTGAATTCCTAGACCTCCTAAAGTGGACCATGCATGCATATTGGACTTAGATGTAGGAGGGCCAGGGGTACCAAATGCATCTTCTTTCTTTCCCCTAGATGATGGTGTATCTCGCAAGTGAATGGGCTTGGTGGGTGTAGACGACCCAACCCGTAGAGAAGGGGTGTGGCAGTGGACTCCCTCGAGGAAGTGGAGTAGATGGGGTGGGTCAAGGGGTCCACTAAGGAAGGGGTCAAAGGGATCGAAGAAGATATGACCCCTCGAGATGGGTTCCCCCATGACACGGTCCCAAGTTTGAAATTCATGAAGGTGTGGGTGGTCACCTTCATCCGTCATGGTGAATGGGACGGTGGTCATGTAAAAAAAATAGGATTCCTCCCTTGGGTAAAAGGGTATGAAGTCGGACTCGGCCGGCATCGGGAGGAATAGAAGAATCTCCGTGGTGACACAACTCACGGTGCACTCGGAGGTAATGGACCCTAAGGCCGGATGGGTGAAGCTACGACTAGTGGGTTGGTCGAAGCCTCGGGCCAATAAATGCGTCAACTCCCATTGCCAACCTAAACCAAGAATAAGGTCACCCAATGTGTCAACATGGTGACTAGACCGGAATGTAGTATGGTAGGAGTTGACGGGCACCAAAGATAGTGTGGGGTCCATGGATGGGAAAGGAGGTGGGACCAAGCCATCCTCGAGCCAACTAAGAAGCGGCTCGGCTATGTATAGCGTATCCGTTAGAAACACGGGTGGCTCGGGCTTTGGCAGCTCCAAAGAAGAAGGTTCCGAATAGAGCTCGGAAGGAGAGGGTGGTAGCATTGGATCTCTCATGGGGGATGAAGGAGGGACCTCCATGATGGGGAGAGGGCTTGGGGATGCCGGAGGTGGGGCCGGATTAAGACTACCGGCTATGACCACCTTGGGCTCGGGTAGGAGTCTGCCCATATGAGCACGTGTCCGATCCATCCTATCCAACCGGTCTGTAAACATTTTTAAGATTTCGGCAAAGGTGTGGGTTGGAGTAAGGGCCTCGTGGTGGACTTGCTCATCGTCTCTAGGCCTGAGTGTGGACCTAGGCTCGGCTATAGGCAGGACCTCTTGCTTCCGGCTAGGACCCATTTGCTTTGAAGCGCTTGGGTAGGATTGGTTGGGGGTGAATGGATGGGGTTGGTTGGAGGTGTGGCCCACTTGATTGGGAGTGCTTTGCTGGGCTTGGGTGGAGGTGAAGGGGCGGGGTTGGTTGAAGGTGACCGGGCCGGGTAGGTAGACCTTCCTAAGCTCGCCCTTCATCTCATGCCACGACTCGATGGGCCGTTGCATCCTAACCTCCCTCATGCATTCTATACTCTCCCATTTCCAAGTGGCTTCGTGGACAAGTCTCTTTTTGGCAAAGCTGGCTTGCATGGCATTGGACATAGTGTAGCACTCAAAATACGTGTCCATGGTGGCTTCCCACTTGAGGTAGTCACTCGGGACCTTGGAGCCATGAAAGTCCGAGGCTTCGGGCCTATGGAAGTGGATGGGATGGTTGCCAGGCCCACGGGTGTCATACCGCCAGTGGTACGGCCTAGGCGACTTGGAGTCCATTGGACACCGGGGAACTATAAGATGGACATGCAAACATGTGGAGACAAGATAAACCAACTAGACAATGGACTAAACATGACCCTAAATGACAATGCAAGTTGGAATGCCGACTCGACTACCAACCTAGGCACAACCAAGACTCGGTACGTGGCGGAGCTAATCGATCCGAAGATCACTCGCGCAAGTGTGCAGCCTTCCTGATAGACGTAGCCTAACGCTCGGACAACACCTTTTAATATACTGATTAATGGGATGCAAGTGCAACCTAGACCGACTTAGACGATGACTAGACGTAAACGACACTTTTTTTTGGATTTTAGACACCCTAGACTCAACTAGAGCTCTGAAACCAAACTGATGCAGGACGGACATGCGACCTGGGACTCTAGCTCGCGATCGTCCCTAAGCGAGGGAAGACGTGGGACCGGGCGCGGTTGAGAAACCGGCCGTGAGTCTCGGGTATCGGATTTCCGCATTAACTCGGGTCGAGTCACTGGACGGTAACACTCACACTCGCTCTCTCGCAGCAGTGATACAAGTATATCTAGCTAGAAAACTACACTCGCAGCGGCATTCAAAGCTATACAAGATAAGCAAATGCGATAAAGAGTGGGGAGCGAGTGTACCTCCACGCTCCGGGCGTGGGGAAGACGTTCCTGGCCAGTTACGGTAACTCCCGGTAACAACGGTAAAAGTTAATTACAACAGTGAAATCTATTGCCCACTCCACACAGGGAGGTAAAGGGCTACAAGTGGGGCCCGGGATGACCGACCCTTGGTTGACGGGTAGCAATCTGGAGGCGCGTACGGCACGAACTCGGCCTACTGGTCCGACTCGGCACTATTCCAACTCGGTGCTGCGCCAACTTAGTTGCTGACTCGGTGGGAAGCAAGGTATGGATTCCAAAGGAACGCTGCCTTTCGGGGATCTTCTGAAGGCGCCGCTTGACTAGGACGATGGCGGGATGTCCCTGATCGACTCACTGAAGGGGCGGCTCCTGAAGTTGACTTTGATATTTATTTCTGAATTTTCTCCCGGACTGAGTTGTGCTGGCTGAATTCGGATCTGCTTTGCACACCTTCACGAAAAGAATTCCTATGACCAGATCCGATGTCGGATTGATGCACAAGAGGTACCGATGGATAGGGGACTCAGAGATATACAACATATATATTTGGTGGCTCCATCCACAGAACGGATTAAAAATAAAAATGACTACAAACTGCCTTTTTTTTCTTACTCGGACTGACAGACACACAGGGCAGAGATGGATCTACCTGAAACGGACCTTTGACCGAGGGCTAAATGATTTTTTTTGACACAACTAAAATTAGGGTGGAAGGAGGTATACGTGAGTAACACTAGGGAATTTTTGTGGATTTTATAAAATTTTCTAAGTGAGTGGGGAAATTACAAAAAGATGACCCTGTCCCGTAGATCTACAAAAGGGCAGATTACTGAGAGGACAAACAAAAATACAGGAAAAATATCAAATGGACTCCAAATGACACGAAATTGTAACTGGAGGTTAGGGGAGATGGGCAGAACAAACTCTAAAAATTAGGGCTCAATCGGACAAAAAGAACTAGAGATACAATTTTGGAGAAGAGGTCTTGTCCTGATGGAGACAGAACTCCGATGACGGTGGCGGCGGCACGACGGCGGTGCGATGGCAGTGGCGGCGGCGGTAGAAATAGAATATAGAGGGGCTAAGGAGAAGATAGAAGGGCATCACACCCAAGATTTAGCAGAAATCCATCTGCAAGAGGGGGAGGGAGAGAGGAACAAGGGCACACCCTTTAATGGCTCAAGCCAATTTCACAAATTTTCTTCATTTAATCTCTAATGACACTATACATAGGCTTATATAGAGAATGGCAAGGGGTGGGGGGCTGAGAATTTCGTGGGAAATAAGCCATTTCTTCCCCCATGTGGTCAAAAACCCAAAATAAATAAATTACATATGGAGGGGGCACTCCTTTGACTAGGTAGGTAAGGTAGGTGACCTCCCTTTGACATTTTCAACCACTTGTCTCCCATGTGTCCAATTGACCTTCTAGATGCCACCTAGGACTTTGACCAGCCCCACATGGACCCATATGGCTTTTGTGGACCAATGGGGAAGGAGTGAGGACCCCCTTGCTGGATCTACTAACAATTTGCACAAAATCTCAATGAATCCAAGGGAATGACACATTGGCTTATAAAGCCTTACAATTGCACATATACTTTCCCAAGGATATAAAAATAAACTAAAGGACACAAATGTAAAATAAAAAGTCAGTGCTCGACGTCGATTCCCATCACCAACACTGGTCCGCCACAGGACTCTAGTGGTCCAACATAGGAGCGCTAGACGAAGAAGCCACACTGGCTCTGGCGCACCCCTCCCAGGCCACCACAGCGCTCTAGCGGTCAAGCCTTGGTGTGCTAGAAGCCCTCTTGCGCCCGTATCTATGGCCGTTAGAGGCACGTGACTCCCAACGGTCAGAAAGCACGCGACTCGAGAAGCGACGGTCAAAACGAGGTAGCGGTCTAACCCTAGGCCCCCACATTGTCTGGCAGTTTATCGTGCGGCCGCCAGACGACGGACGCCCTGCCGACAAAACAGTAACAAATGGCGCGCCTACCTTAGGCTGCCAGGGAGGTGGCGGTCTCTGGAAGGATCGCCAAAGCGTCCCGAGAACGGGCCGGCGGGAAACACCCAAAAAACCCATTCCACGCCCCGATCATCCACGGATGATGGGGAAAACAAGGGGGAAGCTCCCCCGACCCTCCTAGCATGCATCTAAGGCCCCAAATCTGTCTGAAACACCATAAAACAGGAGATCCAGCTCACACCCCAAAACATGGATTTTCCCCAAAAAGCTCAAATAAGCCCGCTCGGCTCACCACGGCCTACGAAACTCGCGGGAAAGGGAGTGCACGAGCTGGGGGTCCATCTCCCTACCTCCACCGAAGAAACGACAGCCCGTGGAGGCCGATCCACGAAGAAATGCCTCCGAAATCCTCGCCATTCCACGAACCCGCGGCCGAGCTTCCCTGCGCCTCCACCACCTCGATCCTCACCCATCCTCGCCCGTGCCTCGCCCGCGCCGTCCTCGCCTCTCCCGCGCTCCGCTCCGTCGGCCGCCGTAGAGAGAGGGGGAGAGGAGAGAGCGTGAGAGAAGAGAGAGGGAGGGAAGAGAGAAATGAGAGATGGGGAGAGAGAGAGAAAGGGGTTATATATATATAGGAAAATCTAGAAATTACCAAAAATACAAAAAATAGGGAAAAATCACCTCACTGATCCTCGAAAGACGCACAACGCAGTGGTAATGTCCCGGAGTCAGAGAACGCAAGGGTTCACCCTATACGGGGTTCTGAAGGTCCGATAGATGGAAAACACGCGTAAAACCCATAACGCAACCTTGGACACACAAAGGCGCTCCGAAAATCCAGAAAAATACCGGCGTGCTCCTCACAACACCACAGACCCAAGAAAACTCACGGGCACACCACCAACGGGTCCGACAATCCGGTAAAAATAGTCCGAAGCTCAATCGGACACAATCCAAAATCCGTGAAAAGACGATCCGAAACCCAGGGATCCAGATCCGAAAAACCCGGGGCATTACATCATCTGCCCCTTAAGCCTTTGGAGCAGCAGGTTGCTGAACCGGCTCTTCTTGGCCATTTGTCGGCGCGGGTTGCGCCTTCACTTGGGCCCTCTCTAGGACATCAATTCTTCCTACTAGACCCTGGATAGACTGGTCCGATGCTTCGGCCCGATCCTCTATGGCTTTCATCCTCCCTTCCAGACGCGTTGCTACACCATCTAGACGCGTACTAAGCCCATCCATACGCGTATCGAGTCGATCCATGAGAGATTGGAACATCTCGGCCACCGAAGGCTCATCGGAACTACGGTCTCGGGGATCCGCCATAGGTGGTGGAGGTGAGTATTGGGTACCTCTACGGGTGGGCATGCAAAGGACACAGTGACTGGGATACACGGACTAAAGCAAATATGATGAACCTAGACTAAACCAATATCCGGTACGTGGCAGAGATCGCACTCACGCAAGTGAATCACATTCCCGATAGGCATAACCTATCGTCTGGAGACACCTTTTAATATACAGGGTAAAAGATGCAATGAGACACCTAGAACGACTACCCTAGACTCTAACTCGCTTTGATACCAAACTGATGCGGGATGAATGAGGGACCCAACGCCAAATGATGCGAACCTTGGACTCTACGTGATGACGCGACCAGCGACATGCGACAAATTGAGCTACCTCGACTCGACAGTAAGAGTTACTATGGGATATACGTCGTAAACATAAATGTGAGCTCACTCGTCGTCCCAAGCGAGGGAAATGCGGATCCGCGCGGTTGAGAAACCGGCAAAGTCAAGGGTGGTCAACTCACTTCCGTGCTCGGATCGAGTCACAGGACGGGTTAACTCTCTTTCTCACAGCGGTGATGAATATAAACTCACGAGTTAGAATTCTAATGCACTCAAGAAGCGGCATATAATCATATACTAAGTAAGCAAATGCCAAGAAGTTGAGACCGTTACCTCCACGCTCCGGGCGTGGGGAAGACACCCCGGCCAAAATCATACACCAGGTTAAACAATTTTCAGCAAATTACAAATTTTAAACCAACTCCATGTAGGGAGGTAATAGGCAACGCGTGGGACCCGGGAAGATCGAAATTGGGTTGAAGGGCAGTGTTTTGAACCGCTCCATCAGTGCCGGCAAGTTGCAACTTGATGCTGTCCGGACGGCGCAGGCTAACAGTTGTGGGGTCCACGACCTGCTCGGACGACCGACGGAGGCGGGGTTGGTCCTGCTGCGACGAGGACTCCTGGAGGAACGATCCCAAGGAGGCGGCTGCACTGGTTCACCTTGTGGAAGGCGAGATGGCTCCGGTTGTCAAGTGTTGAAGCTTGCTGCCCCGGACCCAATCTGCTGTTTCAGGCTTGCGCGATACGACGACAAAATTTGCTGTGATCAGCCCCAACATTGGATCGACGCGAGACTGGCGCCGATGCGAAGCTAACTCCGAGTACTTCAACCTTATAGTGTTACATGAATTTTTTTAGGGTTGTACTTTCCATGGTGGAATTTCAAAGGGGACTGTTCTCAGTCTCAGATTTGGCCGAGCAGACTGAGATCTACCTGAGAAAGGGCGTTGACCGCGGCTGAAACCTTGGATTTGGGTGATGGGCTTTTTATGGAAGCTAGAGGAAGAAGTAAGAAAGACGTGGATATTTTTTTTGTAATTTTGGATGGAGGTTTGATTGGGGAAATATATTTTCTAACAGAGATGGGTCGGATCTGGACTGCAGAGGGCAGCACAGATTTAGGAAAAGACTGTGTTTTTTTGGATGGGAAATAAAATTTCTAAAATCACAAAAAAAATTATGGACGATGGCTTTGGTGGAAAGAACTCCCAGCTCAAATTTCAGATCATTCTGAAATCGAAAAGGGGGGATCATGGGCGAAAGATTTGGTTGCTGGAACACAAGACTGCACAGGGGCAGATCTCGAGGGCTGTGGGAATCTAAATGGGAAAATAGGAAAACGAAGTGGGAAAATTCTGAAAATTTAGGTGGGACGTGGGATGAACCTTGGGAACTCACCCTGAAAATTTTAGCCTCGTCAGATCTGGGATCTGAGACCTAAAATTTTGGAGTTGGCTAGTTGTCCTGAGTTGGACAGAATTCCAGCAACGGTGGTGGCGGTGTAACGGCGGCTCGATGGCAGCGGCGGCGGATAGGTTCACACACTGATAGAGGGAGGAGTCACACCTCAACGGCAGCCTTCACAGCTGCAAGGGGAGGGAGAGGAGAGAGAGAGGGGGCGGCCCTTGGCTCCTTGGACAAAAATGCTTGAATTCTTTCATTAATTGTGGTGAAAATAGAAAAATACAAGCTTTTATATGAAATGGACACCCATGGTAAATGACTCATACTATTCTTAGATCTAGGGTGGGTGAGGGGTACCTTGGGGAAGCCAAAATACATTTTTTCCCATGAGGTCAAACTAAATAAAAAATTTGGCCTAATAGGGCCAAAAGATGGGGCCCCCCCCCTTAAAGAAAGGAAATGGAATTTCCCTTCCTTGGTCCATTGGTCCAATGTCCAAGGTAGACAATGGGCCAGCCCCTATGGGTCCCTAGAAGTTAGGTGGCCCAATAGGGAGGAGGGTGAGGGGGCCCGCGGGACCTAGGTGGCCCCTTTTTACAAGAAAACCCATTTATTCCTCCTAATTACACTCTATTAAACCCAAATAAACCAAATAAGCACACATTACATTCCAAATAAAAACCCAATAAACACTAAAAATGATGGGACTCAGAACGGAGACTCCAGACTGTCTCCGAGATAGAGGGAAGCCGATGTAGCTCGAGTGCTGCTACGCGTACTGTCACGCCCCGACGCGGAATATCGAGAGCACGATGAGTCATAAACAATCATGTCAATCAGAGCATGTACAATTTTATTTCTAAAGGCAGAAATGAATGGGAAAATGGTACCTTTATTCTATCAAAATGAAGTTTACAACACTAATTGATAAGCCATAAAGGCACTTACAAATTTTCAATCCCAAAGTACATCATTCTCGTAAAAACACTAATGATCTACATAAACCTAGGTAAAAAGGAAAATCACTCTCTCACTCTTGTCCATTCCCTTGTTCATTTTCATTTCCTGCAACAATTAACCAAAACGTAGGGTGAGCTAAAAGCTCAGTAGGATTTTATATCTCTAAGAACCAGGCATGCTTTAAGTATTAACAATTTAAACAATTTTCTAACTTGTATCGGGAAGTGTATAAACATGAATTGAATTTCTAAGTAATTGAGATAACATGATATCAAGATGAATTTCCAAGTAATGACTTTGAACAAGTAAAGAATTTCATGTAATTGGCCATTTCACGCAAGTCAAGTAATTCATGTAACTTTTCAAGTAATCATGTAAACAAGTAAACAAGTACGAGTAGTGGAATGCCGTATCAAGTAAATTTATCATGCACTTCGGTGCAATGCCACACCGTTGGTCAATCAACTCCCATGGGTACAAGTACTTTCGGGCGCTCCCCCCAGGACCAGACCGGGCCCCATTAATGCCAGGCATTGAGTCATATGGATCCGAAGATCCCAAGTACGTTTAGACATCCACTTTAATGTATATGGCAAATGATTTTCAAGAATATGCTGTTTGTAATAAGCACAGATTTGACAAAATTTCAGAAGTTGCAAGAAAAAGTAGATAACAATTTAAGGCATCATGTTTAACGACATTAAGTCGTGGAGTTCAAAAATGAACGGTAAGTAGGAAGAAAATTTAAGATAGTAGTTTTATTAGAATTATTTTAAATATCTTAGCATGATCTCAGAATCATAAAACATCAATTTTTAGTAAAGAACGACTTTTAGTAAAGAACATATATACTTATGAATTGAAATCATGAGTTTAGATATTAGCTTTTAATCATACATTAATATGTCATATGATAAGAAAATAGATGTAACATGCTGAAAGTAGTTTTTATACATCAATATGACAGAAAATAACTTTCTACATTCTGAAATAATTTTTAAACATCATTATGATAAAGAATAGAATAGTTATAGGCTAAAAAGATGTTACTGTCTGTGAACGCGCTATAGCTCAGGGTTGCGTTCATACATCATATATAAATACCGTATATATATTCAAAATATTATATTTTGATCACTGAAAATATTTTGGAAAATTTTCAGAACGCGCTATAGGGAACTGGCGCGATCTGGAAGAACGCGCTCCCCTATCCTAGCGCGATCTGGAATAGATAAATATTTTATATTGTTTTGAAAACTAGACAAAAGATGGGGTTCCAATGAACCGTACTACATATATAACATCTTATATATATATAATTACCTTATATATATTTATAAATATACCAGAAGTGTTATATTTTTGACCCCTGATCATCTGGGGTCATATGTCTGAACGCGCTAGCATTACCTAGCGCGTTCTTGAAGAACGCGCTAGGAATATATAGCGCGACCTTAAAAATTACAGTAGATTATTATATGTGTATTTTTGAAAATTTGGTAAAAGTGGCGGGGTCTGTATGAACGCGCTGGGTCGGGCAGGCGCGTTCAGAACGCGCTACTGAGGTATAGCACGTTCTGGACCTGATGAAAAAACGGGAATACCCCTCCAATCAAATGACCATAACTTGCTCATTTCAGAACAGAATTTAATAAATGAGCTATCAATGGAAAGAGGACAGAAAAATACACAAGATAGCATGCTTTAATTAGAACTTAGCCTGAGAGACACCTACCTTTAGACGGATCTAAAGAAATATCCCCAAATATAAGAAAACCCTTTGATCTTCCAAATCTTCCTTCAAATCTCCACCAATCTTCGCAGCAGCGTATGCTTAACCTCCAGGGATGGTTTGAGGGTCGAATTGGGTTCTATTTATAACAAAAACTTGGCCAAATTTGTTAAGACTCCTCACCTAATTCCACCAAACCCATTAAGTCCGAATTAGAAGAAAAATGTCATTTCTCCTCTTAATCTAGCCCATCTTAGGTGTGAAAACAATGTAAAAACGGCTGGTCCAAGGTGGGCTATTAGGTAAGGGTTGATTCTTGAGTCAATCTTCTAGAAATGGGTTATTTTAATCCCTTAAATATCATATTAAACACATGTTACGAATTTAGGTCAATTTAACCTTTAATAAATCCTTTAATCTACTAATCTAGCCCATTTTGGATTATCCAATGGGCCAATTGTGATCATATTCCATTATATGGACTTTTATTGGGCTTACTATGATTTATCTAAGGTTTAAAGCATTTAATATCTATTTACTTCTAGTTAATTCAAGTAAATTCAATAAACTAGCTTATTTCATATAGGAAAAATGTAATTTGATTATTTCATGAAAATTTTAATTACATAATGAAATTCAAAAACTTATTTCTCATTTTTAATTATCAGGTTTCTACATCCTCCCCCACTTAAAAGAATTTGGTCCTCCAAATTATATTATACAACTAAAATTCAAAAATTCGAGTAGAAGGGTCGAATTTCTAACTTGAGATTAAATCCGGGTATTTCTTCTTGATGGATTCTTCCAATTCCCAGGTTGCTTCCTCGAATCCACGCTTGCTCCATTGGACTTTCACCATCGGTATGGCCTGATTTCTCAGTTGGTGTAATTTCGATCCAGTATCTTGATCGGTCTTTCTTCATATGATAAGTCCTTTTGGAGTTTCAATTCTTCAAATTGAATCACATGTGAAGGATCATAGACGTATTTCCTTAGCATGGATACATGGAATACGTCATGTACACCGGCCAGTTGAGGAGGTAAGGCCAGCTTGTATGCTACCTCGCCGATTCTCTCAGAATCTCGAAAGGGCCGATAAATCTCGGACTTAGCTTTCCTTTGATGCCGAATCTTCTAATTCCACGGGTGGGTGAGATCTTTAAGAAGACATGCTCCCCCACTTGGAATTCAAGGTCTCTCCTCCGATTGTCGGCATAGCTCTTTTGCCTTGATTGGGCGACCTTTAGCCTTTCTTGTATTAACTGGATTTTGTTGGTTGTGTCTTATACAATGTCGGGACCAAGCAATCCCTTGTCACCAACCTCACTCCAGCATAGAGGCGATCTGCAACTTCGGCCATATAATGCTTCGAATGGTGCCATTTGAATACTCGACTGATAGCTATTGTTATAAGCAAACTCAGTCAGCGGTAAGTGTTCATGCCAACTACCACCGAAGTCAATCATGCAGGCTCTCAACATATCTTCAATAATTTGATTCGTCCTCTCGTTTGTCCATCCGTTTGAGGGTGAAAAGTCGTACTAAACCTTAGTCTAGTACCCATAGACGATTGTAAACCCTTCCAGAAATGAGAGGTGAATCTCAGATCTCAGTCCGAAATAATAGAGCTTGGAATACCGTGCAGCCTTACGATCTCCTTGATATATAAGGCGGCTAGAACATCCACGGTCCATTTAATCTTGATAGGTAAGAAGTGAGCAGACTTGGTTAACCGGTCCACAATTACCCATATAGCATCGAAACCACTTCGGGTCTTCGGTAATCCAACAATGAAGTCCATACCGATACTATCCCATTTCCATTCCGGTATTTCGAGAGGCTTGAGTTTACCAGCCGGTTTGAGGTGCTCGGCTTTAACTTGTTGACATACCAAGCATCGACTTACGAACTCGGCTACCTCTCTCTTCATATTCGGCCACCAGAATGTTCTCTTGAGGTCTTGGTACATTTTTGTAGCACCGGGGTGAATAGTGTACCTTGACCGATGTGCTTCCTCTAGGATTTTACCCTTGATAGTAGAACAATCGGGTATACAAGTTCTTCCTTTGAATAATAGCCTTCCATCATTAGCTAGAAGGAAATCCGGTCGTTGATCTAATTTGTCTTTAATTTCCACGATCAACGGATCATCAACTTGCCGTTCCTTGATTTCCGAGAGTAACTCGGGTTGGAGTCGAATATTTGCAATAAAGACTCCGCCTTCCTTCTCCTCCATATTGAGGTTTAAGTTGGCCATTTGCTCAAGTAGATGCCATTCTTTAACCATCATGCTCGATAATAAAGCCATCGGCTTCCTGCTAAGTGCATCAGCTACGGCATTGCCTTTTCCGGGATGATATTGTATAGAGAAATCAAAATCCTTTAAATATTCCAACCACCGTCTTTGTCTCATATTGAGCTCCTTTTGAGAGAATAAATATTTGAGACTCTTGTGATCAGAATACACCGTAAAGGCTTCGCCATAGAGGTAATGTCGCCAGATCTTCAAAGCAAAGACCACAGCTGCCAGTTCTAGGTCATGTACGGGATAATTTTCCTCGTGCTTCTTCAATTGCCGTGAGGAATAAGCTATGACCTTGCCATGTTGCATTAATACGCAACCTAGGCCAATTCCAGATGCATCAGCATATACTTCAAATCCTCCTCCTTCCGTAGGTAATGTGAGAATAGGAGCAGTCGTCAGACAATCCTTTAAAGTTTGAAAGTTTTTCTCGCATTCCTCGGACCAGATAAAAGGATTCTCCTTCCTTGTCAATCTTGTTAAAGATACTGCGATCTTTGAGAAATCCTTGATAAATCTTCGATAATATCCAGCCAATCCCAAGAAGCTTCGGATTTCCGTCACACTAGTAGGTCTTTCCCAGTTCTTTACAGCCTCGACCTTTGAAGGATCGACGGCGATACCGTTCCGGGAAATTATGTGACCGAGAAAAGAAACTTCCTCCAACCAGAAATCACACTTGCTTAATTTGGCATAAAGCTTGTGATCTCTTAATAATTGAAGGGCCTTCTTGAGATGTTCTTCATGTTCTTCCTTGGACTTGGAGTAGATCAAAATGTCATCGATGAATACAACCACAAATTGATCGAGGTACGGCCTGAATACGTTGTTCATCAATTGCATAAATGCGGCAGGCGCATTTGTTAAGCCGAAAGGCATAACGGTGAACTCATAATGACCATACCGACTTCGGAATGCCGTCTTGTGAATATCACTTTCCTTGATCTTCAATTGATGATAACCAGATCGAAGGTCGATCTTTGAGAAATATCGAGCTCCGGAAATCTGGTCGAATAATTCATCAATCCTCGGTAAAGGATATTTGTTCTTGATGGTGAGTTGATTCAATTGCCGATAATCAACACATAGTCTCATCGAACCATCTTTCTTTTTAACAAAGAGAACCGGGGCTCCCCAAGGTGAAGTACTTGGTCGGATAAACCCCTTCTCCAGTAATTCCAATAATTGATCCTTTAATTCTTTCATTTCCACGGCAGACATCCGATATGGAGCTTTAGAAACTGGTGCCGCTCCCGAATTAAATCAATAGAGAAAACCACTTCTCTCTCGGGAGGAATACCAAGCAACTCGTCCGGAAATACATCAGAATAATCCTGTACGATAGGAATGTCATTTAGAACGGGTTCCGTATGCTCGGTCATAGTGATAGAAACTAAGAAACCGACACAACCCTTCCTTAATTATTTCTCGGCTTTAAGGGCCAAAATGAGAGATATGTGTCTAGAATGCCTGATGCCCGAAAATAGAAGGTCGGGGTAACCCATAAAAGTTACCGTACCTAACTTGCAATTGACACTAGCTCCATGTGTAGATAGCCAGTCGGCACCCAAAATAACATCATATCCTTTCATCTCCATGCATACCAAATCAGAGGGTAAGTTATAACCACTAATTAGAATTTCACTATCAGGATAGAAGTGTTTAATCTCCGTTCCCGTTCCAATAGGGGTAGTGATAGTGAGTGTAGAATCTAATGGAACAGGCTTCATAGGTAAAAGACCAACAAATCTTCTAGATATAAATGAATGCGTAGCTCCGGTGTCAAATAAGACAGAGGCAGGCTTGGAGTATATGAAAAGAGTACCTTCCACGACTCCTCCTTCCTCGGTAGGTTCCGTATTCATTAGAGCTTGGAGTCTCCCTTGCTTCTTTGCAATAATTGGAAGCTTTGCCGGTGATGGAGCTTGCTCATGAAGAAGAGGGCAATTCGGGATCCTATGCTCCCGACTCCCGCATCGAAGACATGCGCCGAGTTTTCTCCAGCATTCCTCGGCTTTGTGTCAGGGCTTCTCGTAATATTTGCATAATTCCTTTGATGGCGTAGAGAAAGGAACAATTTGTTTGTCGAAAGTCCTCAGCTTCTTGTCCCCTTGGAAATTACGTCCACCCTTGCTGAAATTACGCCCATCCTTGTTGAAGTTACGCCCGTCATTGGGCCTTTTCTTCTCGAAGGAAGGTTTGAAACTTCCGGACCCAGTAACTTGCTCTCTCTTGGCTTCCCTTCCTCGGATGCGATCCGATAACTCCGTTGTATCTTCTAGGAGTTGAGCTCTTCGTACCATATCAGAATATAATTGAATATCCATCAGGGCGAGTTGAGTAATATATTGCGGCTTAAGGCCATTTAAGAATCTCCTTGCCTTCATTTTCTCGGTACCCACGAGATGTGGAGCATACCTAGATAACCTTGAAAATTGTGCTTCATATTCGGCGACCGACAACCCCCTTTGCTTTAAGGCGGCAAACTCGGTGGCCTTCCTTTCTTGCACCCGGTCGGAGAAATACTTGCTATTGAAGTGTTGCACGAACTCTTCCCATAGAATTTGGTCGTGCGGTAAGGTAGCTTCGACCGATTCCCACCAGGCACGTGCATCCCTTTCCAGTTGGAAAGTAGTGAGTAGGACCTTTTCCTCGTCAGCACATTCCATGACTCGAAATATCCTCTCGATCTCCTTAATCCAGTGTTCGGCTTCATCCGGATCCGTAGATCCAGCGAACTTGGGAGGGTTCATGCTTCGAAAATTTCTATGTAAATCTCCGGCTCCTCGGTTTGCTCCTCCCTGAGCAACATGTTGGAGGGCTTGGGTTAAGCCTTGAACGGTGCACTGCATCTCGCGCCATTGAGCTCTCTCGGTGGCCATTTACGAGAATTAGCCTGAAACCATAATTCCAAGGTTTATTATTTTTGTTTTGGTATTTATTTCCTGATAATTCCTTTTTCTTAAAACTTAACCCGTGTTTCTACCCAAATCTTACCGGGAAAGTTCAAGATCTATCAAATTTCTAGATATTGATCTAGAACCTATGTTTGAGGGAAAACTATGTTTAAGAATGAACCTATAATTGTGAAACCTAGGATTTTATGTAACCTAGGCTCTGATACCACAAAGACTGTCACGCCCCGACGCGGAATATCGAGGGCGCGACGAGTCGTAAACAATCGTGTCAATCAGAGCATGTACAATTTTATTTCTAAAGACAGAAATGAATGGAAAATGGTACCTTTATTCCATCAAAATGAAGTTTACAACACTAATTGATAAGCCATAAAGGAAATTACAAACTTTCAATCCCAAAGTACATCATTCTTGTAAAAACACTAATGATCTACATAAACCTAGGTAAAAAGGAAAATCACTCTCTCACTCTTGTCCATTCACTTGTTCATTTTCATTTCCTGCAACAATTAACCAAAACGTAGGGTGAGCTAAAAGCTCAGTAGGATTTTATATCTCTAAGAACCAGGCATGCTTTAAGTATTAACAATTTAAACAATTTTCTAACTTGTATCGGGAAGTGTATAAACATGAATGAATTTCCAAGTAATTGAGATAACATGATATCAAGATGAATTTCCAAGTAATGACTTTGAACAAGTAAAGAATTTCATGTAATTGGCCATTTCACGCAAGTCAAGTAATTCATGTAACTTTTCAAGTAATCATGTAAACAAGTAACAAGTACGAGTAGTGAATGCCGTATCAAGTAAATATATCATGCACTTCGGTGCAATGCCACACCGTTGGTCAATCAACTCCCATGGGCACAAGTACTTTCGGGCGCTCCCCCCAGGACCAGACCAGGCCCCATTAATGCCAGGCATTGAGTCATATGGATCCGAAGATCCCAAGTACGTTTAGACATCCACTTTAATGTATATGGCCAATGATTTTCAAGAATATGCTGTTTGTAATAGGCACAGATTTGACAAAATTTCAGAAGTTGTAAGAAAAGTAGATAACAATTTAAGGCATCATGTTTAACGACATTAAGTCGTGGAGTTCAAAAATGAACGATAAGTAGGAAGAAAATTTAAGAGAGTAATTTTATTAGAATTTTTTTAAATATCTTAACATGATCTCAGAATCATAAAACATCAATTTTTAGTAAAGAACGACTTTTAGTAAAGAACATATATACTTATGAAGTGAAATGATGAGTTTAGATATTAGCTTTTAATCATACATTAATATGTCATATGATAAGAAAATAGATGTAACATGCTGAAAGTAGTTTTTATACATCAATATGACAGAAAATAACTTTCTACATTCTGAAATAATTTTTAAACATCATTATGATAAAGAATAGAATAGTTATAGGCTAAAAGGATGTTACTGTCTATGAATGCGCTATAGCTCAGGGTCGCGTTCATACAGCATATATAAATACCGTATATATATTCAAAATATTATATTTTAAACATTAAAAATATTTTAGAAAATTTTCAGAATGCGCTATAGGGAACTGGCGCGATCTGGAAGAAAGCGCTCCCCTATCTTAGCGCGATTTGGAATAGATAAATATTTTATATTGTTTTGAAAACTAGACAAAAGATGGGGTTCCAATGAACCGTACTACATATATAACATTATATATATATAATTACCTTATATATATTTATAAATATACTAGAAGTGTTATATTTTTGACCCCTGATCATCTGGGGTCATATGTCTGAACGCGCTAGCATTACCTAGCGCGTTCTTGAAGAACGCGCTAGGAATATATAGCGCGACCTTAAAAATTACAGTAGATTATTATATGTGTATTTTTGAAAATTTGGTAAAAGTGGCGGGTCTGTATGAACGCGCTGGGTCGGGCAGGCGCGTTCAGAACGCGCTACTGAGGTATAGCACGTTCTGGACCTGATGAAAAAATGGGAATACCCCTCCAATCAAATGACCATAACTTGCTCATTTCAGAACAGAATTTAATAAATGAGCTATCAATGGAAAGAGGACAGAAAAATACACAAGATAGCATGCTTTAATTAGAGTTTAGCCTGAGAGACACCTACCTTTAGACGGATCTAAAGAAATATCCCCAAATATAAGAAAACCCTTTGATCTTCCAAATCTTCCTTCAAATCTCCACCAATCTTCGCAGCAGCGTATACTTAACCTCCAGGGATGGTTTGAGGGTCGAATGGGGTTCTATTTATAGCAAAAACTTGGCCAAATTTGTCAAGATTCCTCACCTAATTCCACCAAACCCATTAAGTCCGAATTAGAAGAAAAATGCCATTTCTCCTCTTAATCTAGCCCATCTTAGGTGTGAAAATAATGTAAAAACGGCTGGTCCAAGGTGGGCTGTTAGGTAAGGGTTGATTCTTGAGTCAATCTTCTAGAAATGGGGTTATTTTAATCCCTTAAATATCATATTAAACACATGTTACGAATTTAGGTCAATTTAACCTTTAATAAATCCTTTAATCTATTAATCTAGCCCATTTTGGATTATCCAATGGGCCAATTGTGATCCTAGTCCATTATATGGACTTTTATTGGGCTTACTATGATTTATCTAAGGTTTAAAGCATTTAATATCTATTTACTTCTAGTTAATTCAAGTAAATTCAATAAACTAGCTTATTTCATATAGGAAAAATGTAATTTGATTATTTCATGAAAATTTTAATTACATAATGAAATTCAAAAACTTATTTCTCATTTTTAATTATCGGGTTTCTACATCCTCCCCCACTTAAAAGAATTTGGTCCTCCAAATTTATATTATACAACTAAAATTCAAAAATTCGAGTAGAAGGGTCGAATTTCTAACCTGAGATTAAATCCAGGTATTTTTTCTTGATGGATTCTTCCAATTCCTAGGTTGCTTCCTCGAACCCACGCTTGCTCCATTGGACTTTCACCATCAGTATGACCCAATTTCTCAGTTGGTGTAATTTTCGATCCAGTATCTTGATCGGTCTTTCTTCATATGATAAGTCCTTTTGGAGTTTCAATTCTTCAAATTGAATCACATGTGAAAAATCATAGACGTATTTTCTTAGCATGGATACATGGAATACGTCGTGTACACCGGGCAGTTGAGGAGGTAAGGGCAGCTTGTATGCTACCTCGCCGATTCTCTCTAGAATTTCGAAAGGGTCGATAAATCTCGGACTTAGCTTTCCTTTGATGCCGAAACTTCTAATTCCACGGGTGGGTGAGATCTTTAAGAAGACATGCTCCCCCACTTGGAATTCAACGTCTCTCCTCCGATTGTCGACATAGCTCTTTTGCTTTGATTGGGCGACCTTTAGCCTTTCTTGTATTAACTGGATTTTGTCGGTTGTGTCTTGTACAATGTCGGGACCAAGCAATCCCTTGTCACCAACCTCGCTCCAGCATAGAGGCGATCTGCAACTTCCGCCATATAATGCTTCGAATGGTGCCATTTGAATACTCGACTGATAGCTATTGTTATAAGCGAACTCAGTCAGCGGTAAGTGTTCATGCCAACTACCACCGAAGTCAATCATGCATGCTCTCAACATATCTTCAATAATTTGATTCGTCCTCTCGGTTTGTCCATCCGTCTGAGGGTGAAAAGCCGTACTAAACCTTAGTCTAATACCCATAGACGATTGTAAACCCTTCCAGAAATGAGAGGTAAATCTCGGATCTCGGTCCGAAATAATAGAGCTTGGAATACCGTGCAGTCTTACGATCTCCTTGATATATAAGGCGGCTAGAACATCCACGGTCCATTTAATCTTGATAGGTAAGAAGTGAGCAGACTTGGTTAACCGGTCCACAATTACCCATATAGCATCGAAACCACTTCAGGTCTTCGGTAATCCAACAATGAAGTCCATACCGATACTATCCCATTTCCATTCCGGTATTTCGAGAGGCTTGAGTTTACCAGCCGGTTTGAGGTGCTCGGCTTTAACTTGTTGACATACCAAGCATCGACTTACGAACTCGGCTACCTCTCTCTTCATATTCGGCCACCAGAATGTTCTCTTGAGGTCTTGGTACATTTTTGTAGCACCGGGGTGAATAGTGTACCTTGACCGATGTGCTTCCTCTAGGATTTTACCCTTGATAGTAGAACAATCGGGTATACAAGTTCTTCCTTTGAATAATAGCCTTCCATCATTAGCTAGAAGGAAATCCGGTCGTTGATCTAATTTATCTTTAATTTCCATGATCAACGGATCATCAACTTGCCGTTCCTTGATTTCTGAGAATAACTCGGGTTGGAGTCGAATATTTGCAATAAAGACTCCGCCTTCCTTCTCCTCCATATTGAGGTTTAAGTTGGCCATTTGCTCAAGTAGATGCCATTCTTTAACCATCATGCTCGATAATAAAGCCATCGGCTTCCTGCTAAGTGCATTAGCTACGGCATTGCCTTTTCTGGGATGATATTGTATAGAGAAATCAAAATCCTTTAAATACTCCAACCACCATCTTTGTCTCATATTGAGCTCCTTTTGAGAGAATAAATATTTGAGACTCTTGTGATCAGAATACACTGTAAAGGCTTCGCCATAGAGGTAATGTCGCCAGATCTTCAAAGCAAAGACCACAGCTGCCAGTTCTAGGTCATGTACGGGATAATTTTCCTCGTGCTTCTTCAATTGCCGTGAGGAACAAGCTATGACCTTGCCATGTTGCATTAATACGCAACCTAGGCCAATTCCAGATGCATCAACATATACTTCAAATCCTCCTCCTTCCGTAGGTAATGTGAGAATAGGAGCAGTCGTCAGACAATCCTTTAAAGTTTGAAAGTTTTTCTCGCATTCCTCGGACCTGATAAAAGGATTCTCCTTCCTTGTCAATCTTGTTAAAGATACTGCGATCTTTGAGAAATCCTTGATAAATCTTCGATAATATCTAGCCAATCCCAAGAAGCTTCGGATTTCCGTCACACTAGTAGGTCTTTCCTAGTTCTTTACAGCCTCGACCTTTGAAGGATCGACGGCGATACCATTCCAGGAAATTATGTGACCGAGAAAAGAAACTTCCTCCAACCAGAAATCACACTTGCTTAATTTGACATAAAGCTTATGATCTCTTAATAATTGAAGGGCCTTCTTGAGATGTTCTTCATGTTTTTCCTTGGACTTGGAGTAGATCAAAATGTCGTCGATGAATACAACCACAAATTGATCAAGGTACGGCCTGAATACGTTGTTCATCAATTGCATAAATGCGGCAGGCGCATTTGTTAAGCCGAAAGGCATAACGGTGAACTCATAATGACCATACCGACTTCGGAATGTCGTCTTGTGAATATCACTTTCCTTGATCTTCAATTGATGATAACCAGATCGAAGGTCGATCTTTGAGAAATATCGAGCTCTGGAAATCTGGTCGAATAATTCATCAATCCTCGGTAAAGGATATTTGTTCTTGATGGTGAGTTGATTCAATTGCCGATAATCAACACATAGTCTCATCGAACCATCTTTCTTTTTAACAAAGAGAACCGGGGCTCCCCAAGGTGAAGTACTTGGTCGGATAAATCCCTTCTCCAGTAATTCCAATAATTGATCCTTTAATTCTTTCATTTCCATGGCAGACATCCGATATGGAGCTTTAGAAACTGGTGCCGCTCCCGGAATTAAATCAATAGAGAAAACCACTTCTCTCCAGTAATACCAGGCAACTTCTCTTTACTAGTTTTCATTTTCTTAATTAGTATTACATCTTAGTGTCGTCGGCGGTGAAAGAGTGCCCATTCCCGAATTTGCTTAAAATTGAGCGACTACCGCGGGCCAGTTACGAGAGAGCCATTATATCCCACGCCCTCGGCGTGCTGGCCGCCTGCGAGAGTAGGCATCCCGAGACCCTTGGGGGTTCAATCTTAAGCTAGCCAACCCCCTGGAATCTCAAGGTCCAACCTCAGACCCTCATCCCCATCGCCGGTCCACCTACGGACCCGGGTGCGCGCTACGCGGGTGAGTCCGCTCGAGGGAAGTTGTCGGTCCGTTGCATCGCTTGCTTGCTAGGTCCGAGGGGTCTTCGGTCTTGTGATTATCACCCCCAAAGTGGTGTCACATCAGGTATGGCCCGTTGGGTGAGTGCTTCCCATGGAGTTCTGTACATCGTTCTAAATTTCGAGGATGAAATTCTTTTAAGGAGGCAGGTCTGTCAGGACCTGGGTTTCTTGGATCTTCTTCTGCGGGTTGCAGATCGTGTCTGAGTAGGTTTCGGACTTTAATTTTTGATATTCAGAACCTCGGATGGTGTTTTGTTGGTCTTTATGAGTATGTGGTGGCAAGTGGAGTAGCCTTGCTTTTTCCTGGAATTTTTCTGCAATAGGTTTTATTTTTCAGGAATTTTTGGAGTTAATATGAGTTAAAAAATGGAAAATAAAAAAATAAAAAAAACTAAAACCTAATAAACCCCCCCTCACCGTTCTCTCCCTCACTCTTGTGTTATCACATTCTCACCCTCTCGCTTTCTCTCCCTCTCTCCCTCCACCTCTTCGGCGGTCGACGGACGGCGGCAGTGGCAGAGACCGGGGGACGGCGCGGATCGTGAGCGGCGGGGATGGATGTGAGGAGCCAGAGGTGGTGGCGCAGCGTGGCATTCTCGCGTAAACGGGGTTTGACTCATGCGGCCGTGGCGTTTTTCCCAGTGGTTTTCTTTGCGAAAGGTAGGGGATGGACCTTTGCTACATTTCCCGTGTTTTCCCTTCATACGGTCGTGTTTTGGGTGACATAATGGGGCTTACCGCTTTTGGGGGAAAATGCATGTTTTGGGCATGAGATTGGATTGATTCGCCTAAATTGAGTTCCGTGCATGCCATTGCGGTCTTGGGTGAGTGCCCACGCGTGTCGGAGTTTTCTGAGCCCAATGTGGGCACAACAAGCATGGGAATGAACCTCCGGGGGTGGTCGCACGAGGGGACCCTGTTCTGGGAATAGCCCAGTTGGGCGGCCAGGGTTCTGGCCGCTAGGGGTGCTGGGGGGCCAGGGTGGTGGCCGCCCAAGGTCATGCTCCTCTAGGTGGCCAAAGACCTGGCCGCCTAGGTGTGTGGGCGGCCAGGGTGATGGCCGCCCAGGCCAGTGCTGGGCGGCCACTGGTTGGGCCGCCCAGGCACTGTGGCCCAATGTGCTGGGCGGCCAACCCTTTGGCCGCCCAGGCCTACTGGGTGGCCAGTGAGTTGGCCGCCCATGCATCAGGGTGGTGGCCACAGTGCTGTGGGAGGCCAGTGGGTTGGACGCACAGACCCTGTAAACCCATGGTTTGGTCTTTCTGCGTTGCGCGTGTTGGTGGTTCCTGTCTGTGCCGGTATCATCGACAGTCCGTAGAGTAGTCACCCAGTCAGAGGTTCTAGGGTTTTGTGTTATATCTATAGCCGCATCGTGTCATGTTACACGTGTACGCTGAGTTACGTTCAAACCGGTGGTATTTCGGTGGTTTCCGTTTCCTCAGCGAGTTCTCACCTTCAATGACTTTTCCCACTAGTCGTAGCTTTCCTACACACGCATATACAGACCAACTTCGGAGTGGTGGAGAGCTTTCTCAGTGTGACGATTTTTAGGCTGGTTACTATTGGGCCCCTCGTCTTTGCAGCCTAAGTCCGGGCAGGTGGGAAATCTAGCTAGAGGACCCGACTTAGAGCGCATAGTCTGTGTGTGCACACGTGGTTGGGGGCGTCGAACATGTACTGACAAGCGCAACCCCAGCTAGTCCTTATTCTATGGTTATGTACCTAGGGTCTCTCAGTTTTCGCCTGGGGTGAGTAGGGAGACACCAGGGCGCGGACTAAGATGTTAGTGGATGCATCCGGCCTTGCTTCTACTGGGTAGTGCTCCTGTCACCTGAGGGGTTTCGACTCAGGTTTTCTTTTGACGAGGTTCAGTGTTTTCGCGGCTCAGTGTCCTTGCTACTTGTGATCGAGGCATGGTTCTTTGCTATCTTCGAGAGTCCTATCCGGGTGAGTAGCCATGTTCTGTCGTAGACCGACTGAGGGTCTACCTGGTAGCCTAGATTCTAGTGTTCGCGTCCTAGGAGAGGTGTTCCGAGGTAGGTCTTTGTGTTACAGCTTTATGTGGCCCATGTTACGAGGATTCCACTTCTACATGGGTTGTGTTCGAACTCAAGGTATCCTGATGGTGTGCAGGCTTTAGGCAATTTGCGGTTTAGTGTGCTTCTATTGTTGGAAGAGGGTGGGGGTCTTCATCTTTATTCAGTTGGCACCTGGAGCAGACCCCGGAGGGGGGCCAACATGGTCACAGTCTCCTAGGGGACCGCGACCTGATGGTTTCGGTCCTACGACCAACCGCGTTCTGGCAATTTTCTGCAACACTCCAGGCCGTCCAGGACGGTGCTCTGTTCACCCTAGGGTTCTGGTGGCTGCCGTGGATGACATTCGGAGGCTTCCAAGTGCTATAGGGTGCTGGTAGGAAGGCGAGGAGGTGGAAGAGGTGGGCTAAAGGCTAACTATTGATCTACTAGGGTGATAACGGGGGAATGGTGGCGGTTTGAGAGCCGCGGCGATGGAGGTGGGATGAGGGCGAAACCTGCCTAGAGGAGGAGAGAGTGGCTCGGTTGGGGCCTCTCACCCGTCCCTGCCTCAGGGACAATGCAACCGAGCTCCTCGGCTCCATATCCAGGGTAGAAAATGGTAGTGGAGGAGGGATTTGAGGTTGAACGTGGCGGCGACGAGGGGCGGCGGCAATGGTGGGCGGTGGAGGGGAAATGAGGGCTTCGAATGGGACCTCTCTCCCCTTCCCGTATCAGGGACGATGCACTCAAAGCGTCGTGCTTCCAACTCCGAGGTCTGATTGAGCTATCTTAGCCCGAACTAGGGTTTTCACTCAGATCCCACGAATGGGAAGAACACGTAGCCATTGCTAAAATTTCATTCTTTAATTCTATTCTTTATAATATAGGGGGGGTACATATAGGGGAAGGGGGAATGGTAAAATCGAGTAATACATCAAGATAGAAACGAAAATAGCCCTATTTTGTGGCCCTCGAAAACATGATCGTCGATGATTCGAAGCTATCCCAAAACTGGATCTGCTCTGAGATCGCGGTATCCCAGAGACCACTATCTTCAGATCGCGGTCCTCGGGGGACCATGTTCTAGTGGTTGTGGAACCGCGACCTCCTCCTAGTATTCAGCCTGCTCCATCTTCCTTCCCCATCATTCTCCTCCGCGTGGAGGAGGTTCAACCACAAACCTCATAGTTCCGGATCTCGGTTTGATGGAACAACCTGGTTCCCTAAGCTCTGATACCATGTTGATGCAGGACGAGGGAGGGGGTCTTCATCTTTCTTCAGCCGACGCACGGAGTAGACCCCGGAGGGGGGCCAACATGGTCATGGCCTCCTGGGGGATCGCGACCTGATGGTTGCGGTCCTGCGACCTACCGCATTCTGGCAATTTTCTGCAACACCCGAGGCCGTCTAGAACAGTGCTCTATTCGCCCTAGGGTTCCGGCAGCGGCCGTGGAAGACGTTCAGAGGCTTCCAAGGGCTACAAGGGGCTGGTAGGAAGGCGAAGGAGGTAGAAGAGGTGGGCTAAATGCTAACTATAGATCTACTAGGGAGATAATGGGGGAATGGTGGCGGTTTGAGTGTGGCGGCGGTGGAGGTGGGATGAGGGGGAAACGTGCCTAGAGGAGGAGAGAGGGGCTCAGTTGGGGCCTCTCAACCATCACCATCTCAGGGACGATGCAACTGGGATCCTCGACTCCATCTCTAGGGTAGAAAACGGTGGTGGAGGAGGGATTTGAGGTGGAACGTGGAGATGGTGGCGGCGGCGAGGGGCGGCAGTGATGGTGGGTAGTGGAGGGGAAATGAGGGCTTCGAATGGGGCCTCTCACCCAACCCCGTCTCATGGACGATGCACTCAAAGCTTTGCGCTTCCAACTCCGAGGTCGGATCGAGCCGTCTTAGCCTGAACTAGGGTTTTTACCCAGATCCCACGAACAGGAAGAACACGTAGCCATGGCTAAAATTTCATTCTTTCATTCTGTTCTTCATAGTAGAGGGCGGGTACATATAGGGGAAGGGGGAATGGTAAAATAGAGTAATACAATCAAGATAGGAACGAAAATAGCCCTATTTTGCGGCCCTCGGAGGCGTGATCATCGGAGATTCGAAGCTATCCTGAAACCAGATCTGCTCTGAGATCGCGATCTCCCAGAGACCACTATCTTCAGATTGCGGTACTCAGGGGACCGTGTTTTGGTGGTTGCGGTTCCAGGAGAACTGCGACCTCCTCCTAGTATTCAACCTGCTCCATCTTCGTTCCTCATCACTTCTTTGTGTGTGATGTGTTGTTCTTTATGCCTTACTGCTTTTCTTGCTTTACTGTCCTTTATATTTTATTACTTGTTGCTCTGTTTATTTCATTTTTGGCGTAAGGATCCGCGGGACCTATACTGAGCCAATGAGATGAGGCTCACCCCTTTTCTTTTTCAGGTCGGCGTGCCTCCTTATCGTTGGAGGCCTTGAGCAGCGTCTGAGGTCTTTTGCTAGTTGGGGTATGTCCCAGAGGCTTTGTACTTTTCTTTTGTTGAGCTATACCTTTGAGACTTGTATATATCTGGACTAGAATTGTATAAAATGTGTAAATCGGTGTATAAATGTAAAATTTAATTTCAGCACTTTAATTTTTACATTTATTTTAAATTTCTATATGCTTCTGTGACACCTATTGAACCTTTCCGAGCTTCCCAGCTCGTGGGTGATAGTGTAGGATCCAAATGGTATCGGGTTTGACCCGATATCTGGATCTTGGGTCGTTACAGGGTTCGTAATGAGGCCCTCCCCAACCTCAGCAATGGGACCCCCGATGGGGCCACTTGGTGGCACCAGGCAAACATCTTCACCATCATCTTGGTGAGCCAGGTCTGGTGCCTCGCTGTGGGTAATGAGATCCTCTTGAAGCAGACTTACTATACCCAATACCCCATCCCTTCCTTCTGGAATCTCCACGGGGTTCTACAAGCCATGGGCCTCGCTGATGACATCAAGCTATCGACCGTCCACGCCGCCTCTGTGCTCACTAACTCCTACCTCTCATCAGCCGCCACCTTCGACCCTAGACTCTCCCCACCATGAGGTCACTCCTAGTGTTCTTGGCCCAAACTGGGGCATCGTTCCTGGCAAACATCTAACCCTTCTTTGCATACACCAACGCCCCGGCGCATGCCCACCTTTACTACATCATGTTCGGCCAGGACTTCCCCGTAGTGTAGGATGGGGGCTCGTGTACAGGAACTAGTTTGATGCTACCATGGATGTCTTCATGGTAGCGATAGAAAAAGAGGGGTTCCCATGGATCAGGGTGACGGTGGCAGAGATGGGGTGGGTGATGGCGGGGGGCAACGACGATGGAGGGGGAGCTAGGAGGAGGTAAGGGGGAGTGCTCCAGTGACGGAGGGGGAGGACCAGCTTTGCTGCCGTTAGGGAGGATGATGATGAGAGAGAGAGATGTTGAGTTTCTCTAGGTGATTTTGATGATAGCAAACCCCGGACTTGTTTTCGGTCTCGTGCCGTGTATGCTTGCTTAAAAGCGAACATAAGAAGGCAACTAAACTCTTTTTACGTGATCTTTCAATGCTCCAATGGTTTAACTTTCAAAATGAATGCAATGACCTAAATGAAGCTCGAATAATTGCTACAAGAGGCTCAATACAAGGATTTTCATTATGGACATGATTTCTGGGCTAAATAATGTGTTTTTATAGGTTTTATAGAGTTTGGTCGACCAATGCACTTGGTTCGATCGACCAATTTCCCCAGAACTCAAAACTCTGAAAAGTTACAGAGTTCGGTCGACTGATGGGCCTATTTTAGTCGACCAATTTTCCCAGCGCTGAAACGTCTGAAAATTCTCAGAGTTCGGTCGACCGACCGACAGATTTTGGACGACCGACCCCTGCTAAGCCACCAATGTTGACTTTTGGTTCTCTACAATGTGGGCAAGCCTTTCTTTTGGACTTTTGAGTCCATAAGCCTCCAAATCTACCAGAAAATGTGGGAGGCTATCTTGGCATCTCCCTTGACCACCCTAGGCTATATAAAAACATGTGATAGGTCAAGAAACCCTAATTAACCAAGAGATCAAAGGGAGGCTATCAAGAGAGTTAGAAAGTTGCTACAAGAACCTACATGAATAGTGATCTGTCCAACTATTCTTCATCAAGACTCAAGCATTTCAAGATCTTTTTGAAGTCAAATAAGTGGTGTTCAACTGAAGAATCAAGAATCAAGTCTTGGATCTGCATCATTCAATCAGGGGTGTTGAACCCCCTCCTCATGTAAAATGCCTTATGGTTTTGATGTTGACCAAATTCTTTTTGAACTGAAAATGAGTCCTTCTAACGTCTTGAATCCCAACTCCGTCATATGTGGTTTTGGCGTGTTATGAAGGCTCAATGCAATCTTCTTTGGGGTAAGTGAGTTAATTTGACAGTTTGGATGAAAGAATTAACTGCGAGATATTTTGACAGGCCAATCTTCAAGGACAAGAATTTCAATGCTCTGGGACGTTTGGTGAGATCGACTTCAACCTTGATCTTCAACTTTGTGATTGAAGTCCTTTAAGATCATCTCTCATTTGAATTATGTCTAAGTATGAAATGGTTTAAGCTTAATTGATTGACATGTTTTAAAAACCATTTTTGTAGCTCATAAACTTGTTCTTGAACACTTCTCATGGTTTGCATGTTTATATTAGACGTTCTGGAACTTGACTCGGTCATTTGGATCGCGTTCTCGGCAAATTCGTGTTCTGGCTGAAAGGGTCGACCCCAAGGGTCGACCCCTAGCCAAGGGTCGACCCCAGGGGTCGCCCCCTGTTGTCTTTATTTTTTGGCCCGCTGGTTTGTGGTTCTGGACTGAGAGGGTCGACCCCAAGGGTCGACCCCTCAGGCTGTGGGTCGACCCCTTCAGTAAAATTTCTTAAACAACAAGCGTTCCTGAGAGGGTCGACCCCAGGGGTCGACCCATGCCTTCTGGGCAGAAAAACCACCCACGAGGGTCGACCCCAAGGGTCGACCCCTTCATTTCCGGGCCGAGCCGTATTTGTTGACCCTTGGCATTTCGACCTCATGGGTCATTTGTTTTAGGTTGGGGGCCCGTGCTTTGCTCCACATTTTGCGGATCTGGTCCCTTGACCATCTCCAGAACTCTCTTAGCATATATAATGTCGCTTGGTTGATAAAAAACCCTAAGGGGAGAAATCGTATGTTGAACTGTGAGCTTTCTTTCTAACCCCTTGTGTTTGCAGGTTGAAGTCGCCACCTCCTGACCTGGTTCCAGCTTGAAGAGCGAGTGAAAGTGAAGAGAAGGAGAAGGAGAACTACTTCCATACAAGCCACAGCTGCTGGATGCGATCCAAAATCAACCTAAAGCTTCATTCAAGCCAAGATCGTCACCGTGCCGCACAAAGTGTTCGATTAAATTCGTGGAAGTGATAGGGGGAGCTCCAACCAGGATAATCCAACCTCTTTTCACTCTTCTCACTTTGAATACCTTGAGTTTAACTTCATCATATGTTTGTAATCAGTAAATCCGAGATTTGTGTGTGTGTGTTCGTGTTCGACAACACGAACGTTTGTGTGTGTTTGTGCTTGCTGTTCTACACAGCGTGTGTGTGTGGTTGCTGTTGTAAACAGCGGGTGTTGTGTTTCACTGTCTAGTGGAAGTTAATCCTCCGTGTGAGGGGTGGACGTAGGGGACACGGTGTGTACCCGAACCACCTAAAAATTCCGTGTGCACTTTGTGGTTTGATTTTCTGCTATATATCGTGTGGGCTTCACGGTGAGGAGAGAATTCCATTGCTTGTTAATAAATCACCCCATCATCACGCATTCACGTGTGTATTTATGTTCGTGCTAGATTTGAGTTTGTTGTTTATCTTGCCTTGGTTCCGTGTAGCTCGTTTTTAGTTTTTATTGGGCCATCAATTCACCCCTCCACTCTTGATTGCCACCCTCCGGGACTCAACAATTGGTATCAGAGCTTTGGTCTCTGGTTATTTACGATCTCACGGTCGTCAGAGAAGATCCCGTTAAATGGCAAATAGAGGGATGATGCCCGAAGGGCATTCCATTCAAAGACCTCCGTTCTTTGATGGATCGAACTACCCTTACTGGAAAAATAGGATGTATGTTTTCCTACGTGCCCATGACTATGATGTTTGGCGTGTTATAAGTAAGGGTCCTTATGTGTTATCTGAAAAAGAAGATGAATGGGATGAAGAAGATATAGAGAAGTGTTCAACGAACTTTAAGGCTATGAATATAATTCAATGTGCCGTTCATCCTAACGAATACTCACGTATATCTATGTGTGCCTCTGCGCAGGAAATGTGGGATAAGCTACGGCTTATATATGAAGGAACATCGGAAGTCAAGGAAACAAAAGCCAACCTCCTAGTTCGGGACTATGAGCTGTTCGCAATGAAGTCAGAAGAATCAATTTCTGATATGTTTGCAAGGCTAACCAAAATTACAAATGGACTAAAGGGACTTGGCAAGGAGTATTCCAACAAGGAACTCGTCAGAAAAGTCCTAAGATCCCTCACTCCACAGTGACATACAAAGGCCACTGTAATTGAAGACTCCAAGGATCTAAGTACCTTAACCCTTGACGAGTTAATTGGCTCGTTGATGACTTACGAGATAAACATCAAAAGGAGTGAGGAGGATCACAAGAAAAAGAAGGTTGTTACCACAATGGCTCTAAAGGTGAATCCACACGACTCAGAGGGCAGTGAAAATGATTCAATAGGCAACACTGAAGATGAAGAATTAGTTGCCATGATCACACAAAGGGCAAGACGGTTTGTGAAACGAACCAGAAATTTTGGTGGTCAGTTCAGAAAAGGACCAAGAAGGCAAGGTCCAAACAGAGGAGAAAATAGCAAGAGAGAAGAAGTGATTTGCTATGAATGTAAGAAACCCGGCCATATGCGGGGTGAGTGCCCTGATCTCATCAAGAAGGTAAAGAAAGGCAAGTTCAGAAAGCCCAAGGCCATGATGGCCACATGGAGCGATGAAGATCAAGAGGAGTCCGGAAATGAAGATGGACTAGAGGAGATAGTCCAGAATCTATGCCTCATGGCAAATGACGACGAAGGAAATGAGGTAGATTCTGAAACTGAAACTCTCACCTCTGAACAATGGCAAATTGCATATGAATCTTTATATGAAAAATGTAAGAGATTCAAATCTGAAAACAGAAATTTGAAAAAGAAAATTGATCATTTTGTGCATACTAAAAAATCATGTGAAGAGTGCCATGCTTTAAAATCAGAAAATGAAATTCTTTCATCCAAAATTGAACTATTTGAAGAAGAGATTTCATGTATGAGAGAAGAACAATCTACATTTCTGAAAATGCATGAAGAATTGAAAGATGACATGGAACAAGAAAAGCTTCAAATCTCGGCTTGTAATGAAGCCAAAGAAAAGGCTGAAAAGCAAAGTCAATCTCAATTGGCTGAAATAAAAATGTTGAAGGATGCCCTTGCCATCCTTGAAAGATCAACTTCAGTATCTCTTAAACCAAAGAAACACATGCATAACTCCTTTTCGAATGTTGGTAGATGGAGAAAAAGAGATAGAGCCATCACTTGTTTCTATTGTGGAAAAATGGGTCATGATATGTATGATTGTAAAATTCTGAAATATGATGAAGAAAATTCTGTTGGATTCAGAAAAAGATCATATATGCATCATGCCTCTAACCATCATGGACCCAAGCTTGCTTGGGTACCAAAATCTCCATAAGAACTTTGGTTGAATTGCAGGTCCACTCGAGAGCTCAAAGGAACAAATGGTATTTGGACAGCGGTTGCTCTCGACATATGACGGGAAACAATGAATGGTTTGTGGACCTGCAAGAAAAGGATGGCGGAACGGTAGCATTCGGTGGTAAAGACAAAGGTAAAATCATTGGAGAAGGTAAGATAGGTAAGAATCAAAATCATACCATTGAGAATGTATTGCTTGTGAAGGGTTTGCAACATAATCTTTTAAGCATAAGTCAACTTTGTGATAAGGGATGCAATGTGATTTTTGATTCTAACTACTGCACTGTTTTGAATAGGAATACTCAAGAGATCAAATTCATTGGTTTCAGGTATAACAATGTTTACATGATAGACTTGAATGATGCTTCTCATGAAAACTTATGTTTGACTACAAGGAGCAACGATGATGCTTGGCTCTGGCATCGGCGGCTTGGGCATGCTAGCTTCAATGTGTTGCTGAAATTATCCAGAAAGGATTTGGTGGTTGGACTGCCCAAGTTGAAGGCCGTCAATGATGGAATTTGTGGAGCTTGCAGCATGGGCAAACAAACAAGGACATCATTCAAGTCCAAACAAGATGTGACCACATCAAGACCTCTTGAACTCATCCACATTGATCTTTTCGGACCAAGTAGAACTCACAGCTTGGGTGGTAAACTATATGGATTTGTGATTGTGGATGATTATTCAAGATTCTGTTGGGTCTATTTTCTCTCTCATAAAAATGATGCCCTGACGGAATTTGAAGCATTTTGCAGATTTGTTCAAAATGATAAAGGGTATTGCATCAAAGCTGTGCGGAGTGATCACGGCCGAGAATTTGATAACCATGAGTTCAGTAATTTTTGCAGGGCTCAAGGCTATATGCATGACTTCTCCGCACCTAGAACTCCGGAACAAAATGGAGTTGTGGAAAGGAAGAACAGAACGCTAGTTGAGATGGCAAGAACCATGTTGAATGAGAATAAAATACCAAGGTACTTTTGGGCTGAAGCAATGAACACGGCCTGCTACATCATAAATCGAGCCATGGTAAGACCACTGTTGAAGAAAACTCCATATGAGCTATACCGAGGTAAGAAGCCTAACATTTCATACTTGAGACCGTTTGGCTCAATATGCTACATTCATAACAATGGTAAGAAGGACTTGGCTAAATTTGATCCCAAAAGTGACAAAGGCATACTGCTTGGGTACTCTCTCAATTCGAGAGCATATCGAGTGTATAATTTGAGAACTCTCGTAGTTGAAGAAAGTCCACATGTTATTATTGATGAATCATCTCCATTTAGAACTGATGAAAAATCTATTTTGCAGGATGATGTGTTGAAAGATGACAATATCAAGAAGAAGCAAGAAAATTCAGAAAAATAAGAAGAGGAAGAACCAAAAGAAGAAGATGTAAATCAGGAAACTCAACTTGAATAGGAGCTACCGTTGCAATGGACATTTGCAAAGGATCATCCTCTGGAGAATGTATTGGGAAATGTACAAGAAGGAATAAGGACACGAGCCTCCTTCAGGGAAGTTGAAACTCATGACTTATTAGCCTTGCTCTCTCAATTTGAACCTCACTCCATTGAAGAGGCCTTGAAAGATGAGTCATGGATCATGGCCATGCAAGAAGAATTACACCAGTTTCAAAGGAACAAGGTGTGGTTCCTCGTACCATGTCCTAAGAATCACTCCGTGATCGGAACAAAATGGGTGTTTCGAAATAAAACAAACGATCAAGGAGTGGTAATTAGGAACACGGCCAGGCTTGTAGCCAAGGGTTATAGCCAAGAATTAGGAGTTGACTTCGATGAGTCTTTTGCTCCAGTAGCAAGACTTGAGGCAGTGAGGGTTCTCTTAGCATTTGCATGTTGTCATAACATCAAATTATTTCAAATGGATGTTAAGAGTGCATTTTTGAATGGCTATATCCAGGAGGATGTGTATGTGGAGCAACCACCGGGGTTTGAAGACACAAAGCATTTAGACCATATGTACAAGCTGGACAAGGCACTTTACGGTCTGAAACAAGCACCTCGTGCATGGTATGAAAGGTTAAGTGAATTCCTCATTCAACATGAATTCAAACGAGGTAATGTTGATCAAACCCTCTTCACAAAATTGAATGGTGAGGAAATCTTGATTGTTCAAGTTTATGTTGATGACATTATTTTTGGCTCCACTAAAGATGCCCTTAGCAACGACTTTGCAAAATTGATGCAAAGTGAGTTCGAGATGAGCCTCATGGGAGAGTTAACCTTCTTTTTGGGATTGCAGGTACATCAAACGGTGGACGGGTTGTTCATACACCAAAAGAAATATGCAATGGAGTTGCTGAAAAAATTCGGTTTGGCATCAACTAAACCACAACCAACACCCATGTCCACTTCATTAAAAATTGATCAAGATGAGAAAGGTACATCAGTGGACCAAAAACTCTTTAGAAGTATGATAGGTTCACTATTGTATCTAACTGCCAGCAGGCCCGACATACAATTTGCTATTTGTCTATGTGCAAGATTTCAGTCAAATCCAAAGGAATCTCATTTGTCGGCTGTGAAACGGATTTTTAGATATATTGCTGGTACAGTTAACTTAGGATTGTGGTTTCCACGGAATTCATGCTTTGAACTTGTCGCTTATTCTGACGCCGATTACGCGGGTTGTAAGATGGATCGGAAAAGCACTAGTGGTTATTGCCATTTTCTTGGGGGTTGTGTGGTCTCATGGGCCTCCAAGAAACAAAATTCAGTGGCATTATCAACAGCTGAAGCCGAGTATGTGGCTGCCGGTAGTTGCGTTACCCAAGTGCTATGGATCCAACAGCAAATGATTGATTATGGCATTTCCTTTAAAAACACCCCAATTCTTTGTGATAACACATCCGCCATAAATCTGTCCAAAAATCCAGTTCATCACTCCCGCACCAAGCATATTGAAATTAGACATCATTTCATCAGAGACCATTTGAGTAAGGGTGATATTAACATCAGTTTTGTTGAGACAGATCATCAAATTGCCGATATTTTCACCAAACCTCTTAGTGTAGACAAGTTCACATCATTTAGATGGGAACTAGGGGTTTGTAGGATAGATCAATCTGAGTCTTAATCATGTGCATCAATGTCATTGCATTGCATGTAGTGTGTCATTTTTTTTTGTCATGCATGTGCATAGTCGTGCTTGAAAAACCACAAAATTTTTCTATTTCTTTTGCATGAAAACCTTGATTGCATGGTATGCATGTTATTACTATAGAATACAACCATTGGCTTTGCAAATTCTATGGCCGATAATTCCTTGAATTTTCTTAAGGCCAGCAAAAGAGCAATTGATATCAAAATCTGAACTTTCGGAGATGGGAAATAATGAACACCTTCTATGGTCTAAGTCATTCTTGAAACAAGTTCCCCAGTGTGTATACCCATTCATATAACTCCAATTTCTTGATTCCAACTCAATATAATCACTGGGGACTCGAGCCATATCATTCGCTCCCTTAAACTTACGTTTTTCTTCAGTTTTTGCAGCAAACCCTGAAAGGGTCGACCCCAAGGGTCGACCCACGAAAAGGGGTCGACCCCAAGTGTCACGCCCCAATGCGGAATCTCGGGACGTACGGTTAGTGGCAAACGAGCAATAATTCCGAACCATTGCAAACCATTGCACAAAAGGTTGGAAAGGATAATAATCAGTGTTTTATTGATAATAAAGTTGAGTACACTGGGTAGAAAAACTACATCCAAATAATAAGCAAAATACTAGAACAATCTCTCACTAATACTAAGGGTACAAACTGACTCAATAAACTAAAACTATCTCTCGATATCACTCCAGTCCATTCCCGACAAGTTCATCACCTGGAAAGAGGGGAAAAGTAGGAGTGAGCTAAACGCGCTCAGTAGATAACCACAAATAGGTTTACATAATTAACCATTGATTTCCAATTTATATGAAATGCAGTAAATAAAGAATGACGATACGATAAAAGAAACAATGTAAAAGATATCTTGCAAGGTCAAGAAATATAACAATTTACCAATTAATGAACAAGTAAAGTAACAGTAGATAATTTGGCCAGCAAGTATGTTACACATGTAACCAAGTAAATACGCACGAGTCAAGTAACAAGAGTTTGTCATAGACGTAACATGTCAAGTCAAGTATTCGGGTGCAATGCCTCACCCTGTCATAAACATCCCAATGGGCTCAATATCTTTTCGGGCGCTCTCCCCAGGACTAGACCGGGCCCTTATGATGCGTTGGCATTTCATTTCAATTGGATCACTGATCCCCCGTCTAGACATAGTCAATTATGGCCAATATAATCAGATGAATTTCTGTAGGGTACAAGATGTAAAGGACGACACTCGCCTCCTTTGATTCAAGAGTATAACCACGATGAAAAACCCAAAACAAGGTAGTCGTACGGCAAACACCGGGCCGTACTCACATGAGTAACGAGTCACGGGGCCAAGAATGAACGGTTGACAGTAAGCCGTTCGAGAGAGAGAAGTAAGTTCCGAAGAACGAATATACGAACCATTCGGGTCGTATTTTAAGAAATACGGTTCAAGATAATCCGTATTAAGCATAACGATAATGTCTAATTATAAGATAATTTATGCAAAATAGTTACCGGGTTGCCAATAACAATTAAACCAACCAATTTCAGTTTAATGTCCATTGATCAATTCCGGGCTCAAATATGACCGAAGATTATCCAAGGGTAATCGGTCAATTAATCAAGTTAAAACAATAGTCATGATGTAACTGTAATTTACCACGGTAAAAATGTTCTACGGTAAAAATGTAAAGTTTACCGGATGGAGTGTCCGGCTAATTGGTCAAAGACTTGCCATAAGTCGGCCAGTAATTTTCTGGTTTACAGTAATTTACAGAAATTACCTATGGTAAAGTTTAGCTATTTACCATACTTATTCAATTTATCCAAAGTTACAAGTGAATTTCAATGATTTTCACTTTAAACAATTTATCAAAATAGATATTGCAAATAACAGAAATTTACTCATGTCATTATCTGTTATTTATGTGGATTGTCAATTTTTACTAATTAACATTGTTAAATGGGTCAAATAGCAAAAAAATCAATTTTCTGGAAGTTAAACGGATGACAGTGGGCCGTTAAACCTACTGGCTGTAAAACGGTTATCATTGGGCCGTTTTATACAAGGCGGGCGGTTCTAATTGGGCCGTTTGTATAAGTCGGGCGGGCAGTTCTGAGCCATCTAAGAGATAAAGCGGTCCGGTTGGAACTGTTAATCCCTGTAACACGGGAACAGCGAAACAGAAGCATAAATCCGGTGTTTTATGCATTTGAGTACGTAAATAAATGGAAAAGCATGGTTTCTACAAGCTAACATGATGCCCTTTCATTCCATTTATCAAATTCAAGGTTTGTGCCATGGTTACCTACCTTAACCGATGAAATAAGGAAAGATGAATGGGGAAGAAGATGAACAGTAGATTTGCAGAGCTTCTTCACAGCAGCAAGAACCCTTTTGTGTTTAAGAGATGTTTAAGGGGGCTTCCTCTACTTATAGGTTTGGAAGAGGAGTGTTTAATCTTCACACACGGTTTGGTCAGAGCCGCAAAATCCTTTGCATTGTTGACAACGTGTTTCAGCCAACCAAAACACGGTTTCACGTGTTTCTCAAGGTAAGGTTAGCCTAATCTAAGCCTAATCCAAAAGATTAAGGAATGGTTAACTAAAACCTCAATTTAATATTACTAAATGATTTTTAATGAATTGGACCCAAAAGACAAAATTACTAATCAAGACATGCTCTTTCATAATATGATTTTTATGGAATTTTATCACGAGGTTTATTGTTAATCTCCCAATCTTAAGATTAAAATAATAATTTAACCCAATGTTCAACGGTTTAGTCGATTAGAGAGAGTTTCTGATTTTTACCGATGAAACTTCAGAAGACAAAGTTGCTAAGAAAAATACCCTCTATCAGATGTCATTTTTACAGATTTTTCTAAGGTAGTTGTATTTTCGTATGAATAGTGTTTTCCACGTTTTTAAGTCAGGCTTAAATCATTGATTAAGCTATGTAAATGATTTTATTAGGGTCAAGTACAGAAGACCAAAGTGTTTACCATGGTCTTTACTAATTAACTACCATTTTTCAGAATTTTTATATGATAGTCAAAATTTTTACTATTTACTATTTACCACAGTCACTATTCAACATTTACTATTTACGGAATTTAATATTTGTACAGAAACTCGGGGTCTTACACCCTCCCCCACTTAAAGAATTTGGTCCTCCAAATTCACTGGACCAAAATATAGTAAGGAAAAAAAATAGCTTACCTAGAATAGATCGGGATAACGCTTCCGTATGGCCTCCTCGGATTCCCATGTAGCTTCCTCTATTCCACGCCGACTCCATTGGATTTTAACCATCGGTATGGAATGATTTCGAAGTTGTTGCTCTTTCCGATCCAGAACCTTCACTGGTCTTTCTTCATAAGATAGATCCTTCTTAAATTCAAAGTCCACATGTTGAATGATGTGACTAGGGTCGTACACGTATTTCCGAAGCATAGATACATGGAATACGTTATGTACACCAGATAATTGAGGAGGTAAGGCCAATCTATAGGCGACTTCACCCACTCGATCAAGGATCTCAAATGGACCAATATACCTTGGGCTTAACTTGCCATGAATACCGAATCGACGAATACCTCTTGAAGGAGAGACTTTTAAGAACACATGCTCGCCAATTTGAAATTCCAAATCTCTTCTTCTATTATCAGCATAGCTCTTTTGCCTCGATTGAGCCACAAGTAACCGGTCTCGGATAATACGAATATTTTGTGATGACTCCGAGATAAGATCCGGTCCAAGCCATTGCTTCTCGCCAACCTCATCCCAACATAATGGAGAACGACAACTCCTTCCATACAAAGTCTCGAAAGGTGTCATCTGTATGCTGGATTGATAACTATTGTTGTAGGCGAATTCTATCAATGCTAAATGATCGCTCCAACTTCCACCGAAGTCGATCATACAAGCTCTCAACATATCTTCCACTATTTGATTAGTTCTCTCGGTCTGTCCATCTGTTTGCGGATGAAATGCAGTGCTAAAATTCAGACGGGTACCAAGAGATTCTTGCAATCCTTTCCAAAAATGAGAAGTAAATCTCAGATCTCTATCGGATATAATGTTGACTGGGATACCATGAAGCCTAACCACTTCCTTTAAATATAATGCTGCCAGCACATCAACTGTCCACTTGGACTTAATAGATAAGAAATGTGCGGATTTAGTCAGTCGATCCACAATTACCCATATAGCATCATAACCACCTCGAGTCTTAGGAAGACCCAGAATGAAATCCATACCAATACTCTCCCACTTCCATTGGGGTATATCAAGTGGTTTCAATTTACCTGCCGGTCTGAAATGCTCGGCCTTTACTTGTTGACAAACAAGACATGTACTCACGAAATTTGCAATTTCCCTTTTCATGTTCGGCCACCAAAATGACCTTTTCAAATCCTTGAACATCTTAGTGCCTCCCGGATGGATAGTATATTTGGATCTATGGGCTTCTTCAAGAATCCGATTCTTTATATTAGCCTCATTCGGTACACAAGTTCTACCTTGAAATAATAATCTTCCATCATCGGCTATCGAGAAATCAGGTCTGCTACTCAAGCTTTCCTTAATCTCGACTAGCTCGGGATCAATATCTTGCAATAACTTGATTTCTACCAACAATTCGGGCTTCAGTTGCAACTCGGAAATCAATATCCGGTCATTATCAATATTGATATCCAGACTAGCCATTTGCTCCAGTAATTTCCATTCTTGTAACATAAGACTAGATATCTTAGCCACAGGCTTCCGACTTAAAGCATCAGCAACCACATTGCCTTTGCCCGGGTGATACTCAATAGAAAAGTCGAAATCCTTTATATACTCCAACCATCTTCTTTGTCTCATGTTCAATTCCTTTTGAGAAAATAAGTATTTCAGACTTTTGTGATCCGAAAATACCGTAAATGATTCACCATATAAGTAGTGCCTCCAAATCTTCAAAGCAAATACCACGGCTGCCAATTCCAAATCATGAACTGGATAATTAACTTCATGCTTTCTTAGCTGCCTAGAAGAATAGGCAATCACCTTGCCGTGCTGCATAAGCACACAGCCTAAGCCAATACCAGAAGCATCAGTGTAAACCACGAAACCACCCTCACCAGAAGGTAAGGTTAAAATAGGGGCAGTAGTCAGACAATCCTTCAGAGTCTGAAAACTCCGTTGGCATTCAATTGACCACTCAAACTTAATCTCTTTGCGGGTTAACTTCGTCAGAGGTACCGCAATCTTAGAGAAATCTTGAATAAACCTTCGATAGTAACCAGCCAGGCCAAGAAAACGCCTCACTTCAGTAACACTGGTAGGTTGTTCCCAATTCTTTACTGCTTCCACCTTCGATGGATCTACAGAAATACCATCCTTGGTAATAATATGTCCTAGAAAAGACACCTCTTGTAACCAGAAATCACACTTGCTCAACTTAGCATATAATTGGTGATCTCTCAATAATTGCAAAGCCATCCTCAGATGCTCGGCATGTTCTCTTTCACTCTTGGAATATATCAAAATATCATCTATGAATACCACAACCCATTGATCAAGGTAGGGTCGGAACACACTGTTCATTAACTGCATGAAAGCTGCCGGTGCATTCGTTAACCCAAAAGGCATAACGACAAACTCATAATGGCCATACCGGCTACGGAAAGCTGATTTATAAATATCCTCTTCTTTAATCCGTAACTGGTGATATCCAGATCGAAGATCGATCTTAGAAAAATAAGAAGCTCCAGTAATCTGGTCAAATAACTCATCAATCCTTGGCAAAGGATACTTGTTCTTGACAGTCAACTGGTTAAGTTTCCGATAATCGATGCATAATCTCATCGAACCATCTTTCTTCCGAACAAACAATACAGGAGCTCCCCAAGGGGAAACACTCGGGCGAATAAAACCCTTCTCGAGTAATTCCAACAATTGCTGCTTCAATTCCCGTAATTCCGCAGGAGACATGCGATAAGGGGCTTTAGAAACAGGAGACGATCCAGGAATAAGATCAATAGAGAATGTAACTTCACGCAGAGGCGGAAGTCCTGGTAACTCCTCTGGAAATACGTCCGGAAATTCTCGGACAATAGAAATGTCCTTAATCTCGATCTGCTGTTCAGGGGACGCATGAACAAAAGCCAGAAAAGCTTCGCATCCACGCCTCAATAACTTATCAGCACGAAGAGTCGAGATAAGAGAGATAGAACTAGGGTGTTTCACTCCCTTGAAGGATAATCCGGGGTGTCTAGAAAAAGACACGGAACAAGAACTACAATGAACATTGGCCTCATACCGAGCCAACCAATCCGCTCCTAGGATTACATCGTAATCCTTCATGTCCATACAAATCAAATCAGCTGGAAAATTCTGATCATTCACCATAACCTTACTAGAAGGATAGTAATGCTGAATTGTCGATTTAGAACCAATAGGGGTTGATATTTCTAACAGAGAACTCAATAAAACAGGTGCCATAGCTAAAGATTTAGCAAATCTCCGTGAAATAAAAGAATGTGTTGCACCAGTATCAATTAGAACAAAAGCTGGCAAGTCGAATATAACAAGAGTACCTTCGACGAGTCCACCATCCTCGGCGATATCTTTTTCCTTTGCATGAAGAGCCTGGAGCCTGCCTTGAGGCTTCTTGAAATTCAGAGGTTTTGCCGGGATAGCTTGTTCCGATAATAAAGGACAGTTGGGTATACGGTGCTCTTTGCTTCCACACCGCAGACATGCACCTAGCTTGCGCCAACAATCTTTCATCTTGTGACCAGGACGATCACAATATCGGCATACGCCCTTGAATGGAATCATAGAATCAGGTTTCTTATCTTCTTGTCGCGGCATTTTGCCTCTCCACGAACCAGAACCAGAACTTGAACCAGAACTAGTAAAGGGTCTTTTCTTGCTCGGGTCAGTGCCAAATCCAGGTTTAACATTCTTGAGTGCCTTCGGTTGCTCTTTCTTGTTACCTTGACCACGAATCCTTTCAGTCATTTCCAAAGTATCTTCTAATATTTGTGCCTTTCTTACCATCTCAGAATATGTAGAAATTTCCAGTGGTGCAAGTTGATTGATATAATGAAGTCGAAGACCATTGAGGAAACGCTTCGCCTTCATTCTCGCAGTCGAAATAAGATGTCTTGCATAACGAGAGAGTCGTGAAAACTGAGCCTCATATTCTGATACCGATAAACTTCGCTGTTTTAAAGCTGCAAATTCTGCTCCCTTCTTTTCTTGCACGCGGTCAGAAAAATATTTATCATTGAAATATTCCTCGAATTCCTCCCACGAGACTTGTTGATCTCCGAGAGTCGGCTTAACAGACTCCCACCAAGCACGTGCATCACGTTCCAGTTGGAAAACGGATAAAAGAACACGTTCTTGGTCAGTGCATTGCATGACCTCAAAAATTCTTGCCATCTCATCGAGCCAATTCTCGGCTTCATCGGGATGAGTTGAACCAGCGAATCTAGGCGGGTTCATCCCTCAGAAATTTCGATATAAATCACCAGTGCCATGAGCTGCGCCATGAGGTGCCGCTCCAGCTCCAGCTCCTGCCTGAGCCAGTGCATTCAAGGCTTGCATAAGTCCTTGAACTGTACGCTGTAAATTCCTCATCTCAGCACGATTGGCTGCCATTTCTAGTGAAGTGCCTATAAAATAGTTACTCGGATTATTTATGAGAGAAGAACTTCTTAGATGAGAAGAGAAGAACTAGATAAGAAGAACATGATTATGGTTAAATAACTTAACCCAAATTTCTACCCAATTCTCACAAGGTTGTTTTCTTAAGCCTATAACCAATAAACCTATAACATTAAAGTGAAATACCTAGGATAAATTGACCTAGGCTCTGATACCAACTAAACTGTCACACCCCGATGCGGAATCTCGGGACGTACGGTTAGGGGCAAACGAGCAATAATTCCGAACCATTGCAAACCATTGCACAAAAGGTTGGAAAGGATAATAATCAGAGTTTTATTGATAATAAAGTTGAGTACACTGGGTAGAACAACTACATCCAAATAATAAGCAAAATACTAGAACAATCTCTCACTAATACTAAGGGTACAAACTAACTCAATAAACTAAAACTATCTCTCGATATCACTCCAGTCCATTCCCGACAAGTTCATCACCTGGAAAGAGGGGAAAAGTAGGAGTGAGCTAAACGCGCTCAGTAGATAACCACAAACAGGTTTACGTAATTAACCATTGATTTCTAATTTATATGAAATGCAGTAAATAAAGAATGACGATACGATAAAAGAAACAATGTAAAAGATATCTTGCAAGGTCAAGAAATATAACAATTTACCAAGTAATGAACAAGTAAAGTAACAGTAGATAATTTGGCCAGCAAGTATGTTACACATGTAACCAAGTAAATACGCACGAGTCAAGTAACAAGAGTTTGTCATAGACGTAACATGTCAAGTCAAGTATTCGGGTGCAATGCCTCACCCTGTCATAAACATCCCAATGGGCTCAATATCTTTTCGGGCGCTCTCCCCAGGACCAGACCGGGCCCTTATGATGCGTTGGCATTTCATTTCAATTGGATCACTGATCCCCCGTCTAGACATAGTCAATTATGGCCAATATAATCAGATGAATTTCTGTCAGGTACAAGATGTAAAGGACGACACTCGCCTCCTTTGATTCAAGAGTATAACCACGATGAAAAACCCAAAACAAGGTAGTCGTACGGCAAACACCGGGCCGTACTCACATGAGTAACGAGTCACGGGGCCAAGAATGAACGGTTGACAGTAAGCCGTTCGAGAGAGAGAAGTAAGTTTCGAAGAACGAATATACGAACCATTCGGGTCGTATTTTAAGAAATACGGTTCAAGAGAATCCGTATTAAGCATAACGATAATGTCTAATTATAAGATAATTTATGCAAAATAGTTACCGGGTTGCCAATAACAATTAAACCAACCAATTTCAGTTTAATGTCCATTGATCAATTCCGGGCTCAAATATGACCGAAGATTATCCAAGGGTAATCGGTCAATTAATCAAGTTAAAACAATAGTCATGATGTAACCGTAATTTACCACGGTAAAAATGTTCTACGGTAAAAATGTAAAGTTTACCAGATGGAGTGTCCGGCTAATTGGTCAAAGACTTGCCATAAGTCGGCCAGTAATTTTCTGGTTTACAGTAATTTACAGAAATTACCTATGGTAAAGTTTAGCTATTTACCATACTTATTCAATTTATCCAAAGTTACAAGTGAATTTCAATGATTTTCACTTTAAATAATTTATCAAAATAGATATTGCAAATAACAGAAATTTACTCATGTCATTATCTGTTATTTATGTGGATTGTCAATTTTTACTAATTAACATTGTTAAATGGGTCAAATAGCAAAAAAATCAGTTTTCTGGAAGTTAAACGGATGACAGTGGGCCGTTAAACCTACTGGCTGTAAAACGGTTATCATTGGGCCGTTTTATACAAGGCGGGCGGTTCTAATTGGGCCGTTTGTATAAGTCGGGCGGATAGTTCTGAGCCATCTAAGAGATAAAGCGGTCCGGTTGGAACCGTTAATCCCTGTAACACGGGAACAGCGAAACAGAAGCATAAATCCGGCGTTTTATGCATTTGAGTACGTAAATAAATGGAAAAGCATGGTTTCTACAAGCTAACATGATGCCCTTTCATTCCATTTATCAAATTCAAGGTTTGTGCCATGGTTACCTACCTTAACCGATGAAATAAGGAAAGATGAATGGGGAAGAAGATGAACAGTAGACTTGCAGAGCTTCTTCACAGCAGCAAGAACCCTTTTGTGTTTAAGAGATGTTTAAGGGGGCTTCCTCTACTTATAGGTTTGGAAGAGGAGTGTTTAATCTTCACACACGGTTTGGTCAGAGCCGCAAAATCCTTTGCATTGTTGACAACGTGTTTCTGCCAACCAAAACACGGTTTCACGTGTTTCTCAAGGTAAGGTTAGCCTAATCTAAGCCTAATCCAAAAGATTAAGGAATGGTTAACTAAAACCTCAATTTAATATTACTAAATGATTTTTAATGAATTGGACCCAAAAGATAAAATTACTAATCAAGACATGCTCTTTCATAATATGATTTTTATGGAATTTTATCACGAGGTTTATTGTTAATCTCCCAATCTTAAGATTAAAATAATAATCTAACCCAATGTTCAACGGTTTAGTCGATTAGAGAGAGTTTCTGATTTTTACCGATGAAACTTCAGAAGACAAAGTTGCTAAGAAAAATACCCTCTATCAGATGTCATTTTTACATATTTTTCTAAGGTAGTTGTATTTTCGTATGAATAGTGTTTTTCGTGTTTTTAAGTCAGGCTTAAATCACTGATTAAGCTATGTAAATGATTTTATTAGGGTCAAGTACAGAAGACCAAAGTGTTTACCATGGTCTTTACTAATTAACTACCATTTTTCAGAATTTTTATATAATAGTCAAAAATTTTACTATTTACTATTTACCACAGTCACTATTCAACATTTACTGTTTACGGAATTTAATATTTGTACAGAAACTCGGGGTCTTACACCAAGGGTTGACCCTCGTTAACGGGTAATGTTCTGGGGCGGGGTTTAAAAGGGGACGACCCATAGGGTCGACCCGTTCCGGTCGGGCGGCCTCGCCGCGTCCGATCCGGCTCCAATAAGGGAGGAAACCCTAAGTTTCCTCCCCTCCCATCCCTTAAAACCCCTCAAGCCCCCTTCAAGCCTAAAGCCACCTCTTTCTCCAAACATCACACACCTCCTTGGCATCCCCCTTTGTGCCCTAGCGCGGCCCTCTCGGTGGCTACCCGCGCGGATCATTCTTCCGACGCTAGCACCGCGTCTCGTTGTTCTTCCCTTCACTGAGGTAAGTTCTTGATGTGTGGAGGATCCCCATTCTCTCTCGTGGAAGCATCTCTTTCCAAGTTGAGCCATTTTGATCTATTCCCTCATCTCCGGTTCCGTCGATTTGTGGTTAGATGGCGCCAAAGAGGCACGCTTCTCGCAGCCGTGGAGAGTCGAGTGCGGCCCCAGCACGACGTGGTCGGGCGGGCATCCAAGGCAGAGGACTGGCGCCGCCACCCAAAGTTTTGGATAGAAAAGTCCTCCGGCCGCGGTCGGTATCTCTTGTAAACTTACATCGTCATCTTCCGGGACTCGTTGATATGTTATGCAGTCAGCCGAATCTAGAATATTTCATGTCTGCACATCGACGTATATATCCCAACTTGGTACATCAATTTTATGGCAATTTTATCATGTCCGGGGAGCACCCAACTACAGTGGTTCATTGCCATCGGTTAATTCTCACTACAGAATTTTTGGGAGCAGCATTTAATCTCCCGACTGAAGGTTTTATGCTTGGAGATATTGAAATTCCTGAAGATGTAGTTTTTCAAATGATGAAAGGTGAAGAAAGGGGTAACCGTTCTGTGGCAGGATTGAATGCAAATCATTTTCCGCCCATGCAACACATTTTACACAGAATGATCACCACAATTCTACTTCCACGGGGCGGTGGTCATGACAAGGTCACTGAAATTCACATGTTTCATTTCTACTGCATTTTAAGTGGTATTCCTGTGAATTTCCCAGCCATGCTTTTATTTCATATGAGCAATAGCATGAAGCACAAGAACCGCACCATTCCATATGCTACTGCACTCACTGCCGTGTTTACACATTTGGGTATTGATCTCTCCACCGAAATCTCACAAACTATACGAGAGGCTGACATTTTCACAATTCATTCCATTAGCCATAATATGGGATATGAGCTGCTTGATGGAAACTTAGTTCGCACTCTGAAAAGTACCGAACAAGAGATCCGTTCTGAGGATGAATCTGATGAATATGAGCAGGCCCCACCTGCCGAAGATATGCCTTCCGAGGCGGTTCAGCTACTCATGGATCGGTTGGATTCGATAGATGACCGGTTAGACACTTATGGGGAGACTTTGGAGGGCATGCAACAACAACTTGCGGATCTGAAACTTAGTCATCAAGAGCACACCCAGTCTGTTCAAGCCACATTTGATAATCAAACCCACTTGCTTGAAGAAATCTTGGGCTATATGAGGCGTCCGCACACCTCCTCGTCGTACGATGAAGATTAGATGACATTGCTCTTGGAGCTTGGACTTTATCTACTACTTATTTCACCCCCTCCTTTTTGATGTTGCCAAAGGGGGAGAAAAGAACTATTTCGGCTACTTATATGTATGTGTGATGAATGCTTGCATGCATGTCTGCTCATTTTCAGTTGGCTTTAGTTTGCATTTTAGTTTTGCATTTTAGAGTCATGTGTGTCATATCATATTGTGTGAGTCTCAAGTTCGTCTCATTGTCATTGCATTTGAACTCCTCCTATTTCCTCCTGTTGTCGGCACACCTTGTGGTAATGCTACTCAATCTCACATGTTTTGCTAAGTTGCCTTTGATATCGGTTCAGCATGGTGAATTCAGTTCAATATTTGTGGTTGATATGGTTCAAAATTATGTGGTTTCATTTATTCTTGAATGGTAGTTTACATTGATCAAAAATGTAATTTTAAATTTTGTCATCATCAAAAAGGGGGAGATTGTTGAACCCCCTCCTCATGTAAAATGCCTTATGGTTTTGATGTTGACCAAATTCTTTTTGAACTGAAAATGAGTCCTTCTAACGTCTTGAATCCCAACTCCGTCATATGTGGTTTTGGCGTGTTATGAAGGCTCAATGCAATCTTCTTTGGGGTAAGTGAGTTAATTTGACAGTTTGGATGAAAGAATTAACTGCGAGATATTTTGACAGGCCAATCTTCAAGGACAAGAATTTCAATGCTCTAGGACGTTTGGTGAGATCGACTTCAACCTTGATCTTCAATTTTGTGATTGAAGTCCTTTAAGATCATCTCTCATTTGAATTATGTCTAAGTATGAAATGGTTTAAGCTTAATTGATTAACATGTTTTAAAAACCATTTTTGTAGCTCATAAACTTGTTCTTGAACACTTCTCATGGTTTGCATGTTTATATTAGACGTTCTGGAACTTGACTCGGTCGTTTGGATCGCGTTCTCGGCAAATTCGTGTTCTGGCTGAAAGGGTCGACCCCTCAGGCTGTGGGTCGACCCCAAGGGTCGACCCCTTCAGTAAAATTTCTTAAACAGCAAGCGTTCCTGAGAGGGTCGACCCCAGGGGTCGACCCATGCCTTCTGGGCAGAAAAACCACCCACGAGGGTCGACCCCAAGGGTCGACCCCTTCATTTCCGGGCCGAGCCGTATTTGTTGACCCTTGGAATTTCGACCTCATGGGTCATTTGTTTTAGGTTGGGGGCCCGTGCTTTCTCCACATTTTGCAGATCTGGTCCCTTGACCGTCTCCAGAACTCTCTTAGCATATATAATGTCGCTTGGTTGATAAAAAACCCTAAGGGGAGAAATCGTATGTTGAACTGTGAGCTTTCTTTCTAACCCCTTGTGTTTGCAGGTTGAAGTCGCCACCTCCTGACCTGGTTCCAGCTTGAAGAGCGAGTGAAAGTGAAGAGAAGGAGAAGGAGAACTACTTCCATACAAGCCACAGCTGCTGGATACGATCCAAAATCAACCTAAAGCTTCATTCAAGCCAAGATCGTCACCGTGCCGCACAAAGTGTTCGATTAAATTCATGGAAGTGATAGGGGGAGCTCCAACCAGGATAATCCAACCTCTTTTCACTCTTCTCACTTTGAATACCTTGAGTTTAACTTCATCATATGTTTGTAATCAGTAAATCCGAGATTTGTGTGTGTGTGTTCGTGTTCGACAACACGAACGTTTGTGTGTGTTTGTGCTTGCTGTTCTACACAGCGTGTGTGTGTGGTTGCTGTTGTAAACAGCAGGTGTTGTGTTTCACTGTCTAGTGGAAGTTAATCCTCCGTGTGAGGGGTGGACGTAGGGGACACGGTGTGTACCCGAACCACCTAAAAATTCCGTGTGCACTTTGTGGTTTGATTTTCTGCTATATATCGTGTGGGCTTCACGGTGAGGAGAGAATTCCATTGCTTGTTAATAAATCACCCCATCATCACGCATTCACGTGTGTATTTATGTTCGTGCTAGATTTGAGTTTGTTGTTTATCTTGCCTTGGTTCCGTGTAGCTCGTTTTTAGTTTTTATTGGGCCATCAATTCACCCCTCCCCTCTTGATTGCCACCCTCCGGGACTCAACAAGGGGGAACCTAGATCTGAGCTTTTCATTTCTTCTCTTCATCTAATTTGTTTTGAGCTTCAAGTGTGTATTTTTTTCTAAATCTGTGAACATCAAGTGTGTGTGTGGATCTTTCGGATCCGTGTGTGTGTGTGTCGGTGCCTCTACACCATCGTAGGAGTTCTAAACTCGATACGAGTGTGTGTGTGTGTGTGTGTGGTTTGATCTTGTAATTTCTACAAGATAGTGTGTGAATCCTCACGGATCGTGAGGGGTGGACGTAGGTTGCAGGCGTTACATCTGAACCACCTAAAAATTGCCATCTCTTGTGTGGTTTGGTCCATTTCTTCTACCCCCATTCTATGTAATCGTACGTGCATATTACTTTCTCTGCGTTTTATCATCCAGATCTAGCACAAGCGATTGTTTTTGTAATAGATCTTTGGTATATCGAAAGGTGGGTTTGAACTGACAAGGCTAGTCTTGTCAGGACGATAACACCTTGCGTGAGCAGGATCTTTGGGTTCATATCTCCACCCAGTACCGAAGGACTATTGTGTGTGATAGTTTGTGAAAGATCTAACATGTAATATTTCAGATGTGAGCTTCTAAGTTTCCCTTTCAACACATTTCTTTAAATCAGGTAAAAGTTTTCTAAAAAAGGTAATCACCCAATTCACCCCCCCCTCTTGGGTGTCATTGATCGCGGGACTTCAATTGGTATCAGAGCTAAGGCTCTATTTTTCATAGATCTAACGATCTAGAGAGATCCAGATCAATTGCCAACAAAGGGATGATGCCTGAGGGTCACTCCATCAACCGTCCTCCATACTTCGATGGCTCGAATTATTTATACTGGAAAAACATAATGCATGCTTTCCTTAGAGCTGAAGAATATGAGATCTGGAGGGTTGTGGACAAGGGTCCATACGATCTTCCCCAAGATGAAGACAAATGGACTCATGAGGATATAAAAAATCCACAGTAAATTTTAATGCCATGAATATTATGCAATGTGCTATTCATCCTTATGAGTTTTCTCGTGTATCCATGTGCAGTTCCGCAAAGGAGATGTGGGATAAACTTCGGCTGATCTATGAAGGAACCTCCGAGGTGAAAGAGACCAAGGTAAACTTACTCATCAGAGATTACGAGCTCTTCAAGATGAAGCCCGAAGAGACAATCTCTGAAATGTTTACAAGACTGACAGATATCACTAATGGTATCAAGAGTCTCGGAAAAGAATACACCAACTCCGAGCTAGTGAGGAAGGTGTTGAGATCTCTTTCACCCGCATGACACACAAAGGTCACAGTCATTGAAGATTCTAAGAACATGTCCATACTTTCTTTGGACGAGCACATAGGCTCACTCATGACGTATGAGATTAACATCAAGCGAAGTGCAGATGAGGAGTCGAAGAAGAAGAAACAGGTGGCTTTGAAAGCCAACCAGCCTGGTGATGACTCCCAAGAAGAAGAGTCCAGCGAAGGAAGTAACGAAGAAGAATACTTGGCCATGCTGACCCGTCAAGTGAAGAAATTCTTAAGAAAGAATAAAAAATTTCAAGGAAATTTTAGAACAGGGCCAAGGAAATCGGCTCAAACCAAGGGGGAGCCGAGCAAGCCCAACAACGTCATCTGCTATGAATGCAAGAAGCCCGGGCACATGAGAGGAGAGTGCCCAGACTTAAAAAGAAAATTCAAGAAGGAGAAGTTCCGGAAGCCCAAAGCCACGGTCGCCACATGGAGCAACGAAGAGGATAAATAGTCTGAAGAGGAGCTGGGGGAGCTCATGGAAAGCCTGTGCCTCATGGCACATGAAGATGATTCAAATGAGGTAAACTCTGACCCTGAATTTATCTCAAATGAACAATGAGAATCAAAGTATGAAAAGTTGTACAAAAAATACAGAAAATAAGGTTAGAAAATAAAACTCTCAAGAAAAAAATTGAAGATTTAGCACACGAGGGTTCTTATGTTAAGTTTAAAAAACTTGAACAAGAATGGTTTGAACTAACAGTAGAAAAAGAAAGTTTGTTACAAATGATTTCAGATGTTGAACAAATCAAAGAGGAGTTATTATGTAAAATGTTTGAAATAGAAAAAAATTTTGAAAAATTGAAAAGTGAAAAAGAAGTTCTGATATCCACAGTTTCGGAACTTGAAAAGAAAAACTTGAGTTTGAATAAGGAAGTGGCTGACTTGCAGTCCACTTTATCTAGGTTTGTTAAAAGCAAATAAAACCTAGACAACTTGTTGGGAGTTAAAGTTAACTTTCAGAAAGGAGGTTTGGGATACATTCCCCAAAATAAAAAAACTTTTGAGCACAAGATAATAACATCTTTTTGTTCATGAAAAAGAAAACAATTGTGTGTCGTGCTCACACACAAAGTCAAATCATGTCCAACCTAAACTACACAAATTCCAAAGAAGGTTTTCAAATGTAAACTGCCTCCATTATGGTAGATTTGGTCATGTTATTACAAATTGTTGGTTCAAACAAAATACACAAAGAAATCATGCTATTTGGATCAAGAAAAATATGTGCAGAATTGGACTAACTCTAATGGACCCAAATTAGTTTGGGTACAAAAAATAATTGGATGAGAATGTTGCATCTTACAGATATGCCTTGAAGCCAGGGGGAGCAAATGGTACCTGGACAGCGGTTGCTCAAGGCATATGACAGGGGACGGGAAGGTGTTCTCTACGCTGCAAGACAATGATGGAGGCTCGGTTGCCTTTGGAGGAAAAGACAAAGGTAAAATCATTGGGATCGACAACGTAGGTAAGAATTTTGAAACCTTGATTGAGAATGTACTGCTAGTGAAGGGCTTAAATCATAATCTCTTAAGCATCAGCCAACATTGTGACAAGGGTTTTAAAATTATTTTTGACGAAACCCATTGCCTCGTCATGAATAAAAGAACAAATGAAATCAAGTTCATCGAAAAAAGAAACAATAATGTATATACTATTGATCTTGATTATCTTTCAGGTGATGATATGTGCTTGGTAGTTAACAACCATGAAAATACGTGGTTATCGCACCGAAGACTAGGTCATGCTAGTTTTGGAGTAATCTCCAAATTGTCTAGACATGACTTGGTGAATGGGCTGCCAAAATTAAAATTTGAAAGTGAAAAAATATGTGAGACTTGTGCAAAAGGCAAGCAAACACGCATCTCTTTCAAAAATAAGAACATTGTTTCTACCTCTCGGCCCTTAGAACTACTGCATCTCGATTTGTTTGGTCGCACTAGGACATCGAGCCTAGGAGGGAAATCTTTTAGATTTGTTATCGTTGATGACTACTCCAGGTTTACATGGGTGTTATTTTTAGCAAATAAAAGTGATGCCTTGATGGAGTTTCAAGTATTTTGTAGAAAAATCTAAAATGACAAAGGCTATCTCATCACCACCAATCAAAGTGATCATGGTTGTAAATTTGAAAATCATGATTTCAACAGTTTCTGTAAAGAGCAGGGATACATGCATAACTTCTCATCACCAAGAACGCCTCAACAAAATGGTGTAGTGGAGAGGAAGAACAGAACTTTGATAGACGTGACACGGACCATGTTGAGCAAAAACTCCCTACCAAAATACTTTTAAGCTGAGGTTATAAGCACTGCGTGCTACATCATCAACAGGGCAATGGTAAGACCTATCTTAAAGAAAACTCCCTATGAGCTCTACTAGGGTAAGAAACCAAACATTTCCTATCTTAAACCCTTTGGATTTCCATGCTACATATTGAATAATGGTAAGAATAACCTAGGTAAGTTTGATGAGAAAAGTGACAAAGGAATTTTTCTAGGTTATGCACTGAATTCTAGAGCTTACAGAGTGTTTAATAAGAGGACTTTAGTTGTTGAAGAAAGTCCTCATGTGATTATTGATGAATATGAATTAAAACTAACGAATAAACTCACTCCAATTTTTGATGCAGATGAAGCTCCTAAACATCCAAGTGATGTTGGAACATCTAAAGCTAAGGATGAATCAATTGAAGGAACCTCCTACAAGGATGCAGATGATGAAGATCCTTCAATTGAAACACTCCAAGACTAGCCATTGCAGCACCCCGACTTGCCTACAGCTTCAACACTCTTGAAAGATCAACTTGTTGAAAATATAATCGGTAATCCTGCAGATGGTATAAAAACCAAATCCTCACTTAGGCAAGTGGAAGAAGAGGACTTGATGGATTTAATCTCTCAAGAAGAGCCTAAGAACGTCCATGAAGCTCTTCAAAATGAATCCTGGATCCAAACTATGCATGAAGAGCTACATCAGTTCGAAAAGAACAAGGTGTGGTCTCTTGTGCCACATCCTAAGAATCATCCCGTAATTGGAACCCGTTGGATTTTTAGAAATAAGCTAAATGACACAGGATTGATGGTTAGGAACAAGGCCCGGCTTGTATCCAAAGGGTATAGCCAGAATATTGATTTTGATGAGTCCTTTGCACTGGTTGCTAGATTAGAAGTAGTCCGGATTCTTTTGTCCTATGCTTGCTCTCTTAACTTCAAATTATTTCAAATAGATGTTAAATCTGCCTTTCTAAATGGGTATATCAAGGAGGATATTTTAGTAGAGCAACCTCCAAGTTTTGAAGACCCGAAGCATTCACAACACGTGTACAAGTTGCAAAAGACCTTGTACAGACTGAAGCAAGCACCAAGGGTATGGTATGAAAGGCTCACCTCATTCCTACTTGAGAATGGATTTATGTCACGTCTCGAGCGCGGAAGGAACCCGGTACACGTGATGAGTTTATATCGATCATGTCAATCAGAGCAAACAAGGAGTTCGACATAAAGACGGAGTGTGCAAAAGGCAAGATAATTAATAACTAGAATTTAAATTTCCACAATAATACCAATATTTCAAAGTGACAATAATTCAAACAACTACAAGACAATGACCCATAATAACCACAAGGCTATAAGCCTTAACAAGTTTCACAACTAGACCCAAATGACAAAAAGGTAAAATGACATAGGACTAAATAAAAGGACAAGACATGACAAGACACGACTCAGTAACGGCTCGACATTCGGAAGCTCTACTCTCTTCACTCGGTCTCATTCCCATCCGATTGGTTGTCGCTATCTGAGTTACCTGAAAAGTGTTGGAATGAAACTAGGTGAGCGAACACTCAGTAGGAATTATATCTCTAATCTAGACATTTCTTTAAGTAATTAACCAATCAATTAACGTGGCATGCTCATGTATGCAAGAACATTTGAGAATACTGAGAAAGGAAATATCAAGAATATTGCCCTAAATTCATGGGGAGATAAGCAAGTAATATCAAGTGTACAAGCATGTAATATCAAGTGTGCTGAGCAAGTGTTAACAAGTCGAGTCACGAGAATTGGCTATTTCATTCAAGCAAGTAAATACCCGTAACGGGTCACGCAAGTCATGTCGTGTCATGTATCAAGTCAAGTACTATTAGGGATTGTGGAATGCCATAAATCAAGCTAGTCTGGCACTTCGGTGCAATGCGACGCCGTGATCAATCCACTCCCATGGGCACAAGTATTTTCGGGTGCTCCTCCGAGGACTAGATCAGGCCCTTTATGCACAGGCATTGGGTCATGTAATCTTTATTTAGACATCCACTATATTTTTATAGCCAATGGAATTTGAAAGGAATAAGCCTTTGTAGGATGATAAGGTAGATTCACGGAATTTGGATTTCAAGGACAGAAATTCATGTAAGGATGACTTATGTATAAATCTGAGACATAAGAAAATATGGGAAAATGGCGTCCATCATTATAGCCGCCGATTCAGAATTTGCGTCCACCATTGTGGTCGCTCATTCTGGGAAAACGTTATAAGCACGAAGAACTGGCGTCCGTGCACTCGGTCAACATTCAAATTGGCGTCTACTTTCCTAGATGCTAATTCCAGAAAGTGACTAATTTCTCAAAAGAGGCCAGAAATAGCTCTCTATGAGGGTTAGTTTGTCATGTTTCTTCAGAGGGACATGATTGTGACTCGGTGTATAGGATTTTTATGGTACAACCTGCTCGGCTTCCTTGAGAGAATCCAAGGTTAGCGTAGACTTACGAAGGTCTCTATGATGAAATCACCAGTCCGAAGGAAGGAATATCCCGTGGAGGGCTCAAACATCACCAAGAGTTGAGGGGTAAACAATATAAACCAAAACTGGGACTCCATCTACGGATGTGAGATGAGAGTGCCTAGAAACCCACGGTTAAGGGTTAAAAATGTGAGAAAATCACGAGATCAGGAAATTGGCATCTCACACGGTAGGCGCCCATTCAAGAATAGGTGACTCCCTGAAGAGGCGTCAATTTATAATTTTCCAAAATTCAAAATACGTTAACAAAAATTCACGTCAGGTGTAGCAGGCGCTCATTCATATAAAGTAGTCAATCTATTCCGATGCTCATTCTTTATTGCCAGTATTTTATTAAATAAAACAAGAATTGGTGTCCGTGTGGTCAGACGCTTATTTATTAATTTTTAACTTTTTATTAGATAAATCAGGAGTTGGCATCTAGTGAGGCAGACGCTCATTCTTTTTGTTTTAGAGGCTACTGGGCACCGAGCGGGTGCGTTCACAGATACATAATGCTTATATCCAAAATAAATAATGTTATATTTTATAAAATTATATAAAATTATAAATAATATTTTATAAAATATATAAAATTATAATGTTCATATTGGGGATGAACAGTGTCATTTTACTTTTTATGGGGAAAATCAGGAAACTAAAAACATGGTCATGAAGATAAAATTATCAAGAATCCAAAAATATACTTTATGCAAATTTCAGATACATGGTTCAATATATATGGATTTTTAAACATGGGTGATTTATTAATAGCATGTAAAAATTGGCTTCGGTGGTGGCTGACGTTCATTAAAATAGCGTCAGAACTGGTGGTCGCATATTCAAAAATAAGCGGACACAGGGTTGGACGCTAATTCTTTTTATATCAGAAAATGAAATAACGAGATATAGAGAGCTAGTAGGACATGAACTTTACATGCATATGACAATTATTTTTACATATTAACGGTGTTTTATCTTGGATTAGAGAAAACCTACCTTGTGGGGCTTGTTCTGGATGACGGACAGAAACAAAGAAGATAGGAGATGATGAATAATAGCAGTGGCAACTGCAACGCGAACCAAGTAGCAGTAGCTGGCACAGCAGGAAGGAGAATATCTCCGCAGAAACAATAAGACAACTGCAATAGTAGACAACCACAGCGGATGAAGAAGAAACTTGCTCCTACCAGCAACCGTGTTCACAGTAGAGGAGATCCCTCGGCGACTACGGTGGTAGGAGGAAGCGAACGAGCAGCAGCAACAATAAGAGCAACAACCGCACCGGGAAGATGACGACGTCGATGGGCAGCATGATCGTCGAATAGCAAAAGCAGTAGCTTTCGCTCGTTTGGAAGAAGGTTTTATTTATAGGGGTTGAAACCCTAAGGGGGGTCAAAGTCTAATGAGAGTAGGGTTATAAAAAGTCCTCCGCGTGTTGCTCCGCATGTTACTCATCCTGCCAAATCAACAACCGCTTACCCTATTTGCATTATGAAAACCCTAAGGCTCCACCCCATGCAGCGTTTGAGTATGGGTTGGTTTGGGTTAGGGCCCATTGAACAATGTTATGCAGGTTGAGCCCATTACCTTCCCACACACATGGGTTTATAACACAAGGCCCATTGTTCTCTTCACATGGAAGCTAAATACAAGGTTAAAGTTACATATGGTTGGCTCATTTTATGTATGTGAACGTGAGGCCTACATGGGTATGGGTTAAAGCCCATTTAGTATATATATATAGGTTTCATTGCTCATTTCTTATTAGGCCTTCTCATATAATTGTAAGGGTTTTTAGAATAAATTTTTATTCCTTCCTTTTATCCAGGGTGCTACACCCTCCCCCACTTAAAAGGATTTGGTCCCCAAATTCAATTGCATGCATGGAGACATGGAGGGTGCATAGTACTTACAATCTAGAATAGCTCCGGAAATCTCTTTCGTATTGACTCCTTGGTCTCCCACGTGGCTTCTTGTTCCAAGCACTTATTCCATTGGACTTTCACCATAGGGATAGTCTTGTTCCCCAGAACTTGGACTTCTCAGTCGAGGATCTTCATCGGCTTTTGCTCGTAGGTAAGGTCCTTTTGTATCACTAAGTCATTGTGGTCAATGACGTGGAATGGATCGTGCACATATTTCTTCAGCATAGAGATGTGGAATACGTTGTGCACTTCCGATAGTTCTGGAGGCAAAGTAACACGATAAGCCACCTCACCCACTCTTTCCAACACTTCAAATGGACCGATGTATCTCGGGGGTAAGCTTGCCCTTAACACCGAATCTTCTAATGCCTCGACCAGGAGAGACCTTGAGGAAAACATGGTCTCCAACTTGGAATTCCAGGTCTCTTCTTCTATTGTCAGCATATGACTTCTGCCTAGACTGTGTCACCTTGAGCCTTTCTCGAATGAGGTGTACCTTCTCGGTTGTATCTCTTACTATATCTGGGCCTAGAAGCTGTCTCTCACCGACTTCATCCCAGCATATCGATGAGTGGCAACTCCTGCCATAAAGCACCTCGAAAGGTGCCATTTGGATACTGACCTGATAGCTATTGTTATAAGCAAATTCGGCCAGGGGCAAATGATCGTTCCAGCTCCCGCTGAAATCAATGACACACACCCTTAACATATCTTCAACAAGTTGGTTTGCCCTCTTGGTCTGACCATCTGTTTGGGGATGGAAAGCAGTGCTAAAGTTGAGTCTCGTCCCCAGGGAGTGTTGTAGACCCTTCCAGAAATGGGATGTGAAGCGCGGGTCTCGATCAGACACTATTGACACAGGAACTCCATGTAATCTAACGATATCTTTAGTACATATGGCGGCAAGGATATCAACCGACCATTAGCTTTTGATAGGCAAGAAATGAGCCGATTTAGTTAGATGGTCGATGATTACCCAAATTTCATCATGTCCGCCCCTAGACTTAAGCAAGCCCATGATGAAGTCCATGCCGATGTCTTCCCACTTCCACTTGGGAATATCTAGCGGATGCAATTTTCCGATGGGTTTCTGATGTTCTGCCTTCACTTGTTGGCATGTCAGACAGCGAGATACGAAGTCCGCTTCCTCCCTTTTCATATTAGGTCACCAGAAGGTTCGCTTCAAATCTTGGTACATCTTCATTGCTCCAGGGTGAATTATGTACCTTGATCGGTGAGCTTCTTCAAGAATCTTCTTCTTCAACTCGGGATAATTTGGTACACATGCTCTCTTATGAAATAGCAATCTACCATCAGATGCCAGTTTAAAGTCGGGTCGATCCTCTAGCTTTTCTTTTACATCTACTAGCATCGGGTCTTCATCTTGTAACTTCTTGATCTCAGATAGTAAATCCGGATATAAACTCATATGGGATAGAGTAATATACCCTTTCTTCTTGTCTGTGCTTACATTGAGTTCGGAGAATTTCTCCAACAACTTCCATTCCTGAATCATACAATTGGCCAAAATTACTCTCGGTTTTCGACTAAGGGCATCCGCCACAGAATTTTCCTTACCAGGGTGGTATTGAATAGTGAAGTCAAAATCCTTGAGGTATTCAAGCCAACGTCTTTGTCTCATATTCAGTTCCTTTTGGGGAGAATAGGTACTTGAGGCTTTTGTGATCGGAGTACACAGTGAATTATTCTCCATAGAGATTGTAGTGCCCCAAAAATTATAAGTAATTTCTGGATTATTTATAGAATTTTCTAGAATTTATAAAGGGCAAAATAGATTAACAAATGAATTAATGTTGGGATTATAAGGCCCAATTATGTTAAATAACTAATCTAGCTTTAATAGTTAAAGCCCAATAGGTTTATGGACCAAGCCCATTAAGTTTGACCCATATTCTAGAAGGTTACCTAGCCTATTCACGAATTATAAGGATAAATACCCCTTATATAGATAATTATGTGGATAATTAACAAAAAGAGTTTGAATAAAGATAAATGTCCACGCCCAGTTGATGTAACGGTCTATCGAGCGGCCGTTACAGCCATCTAACGGACCAGACTTAGTCCGTTACACTCTGCTGATTCCGTGAGAGGAAGAACTTGCAAAAAGATTGGATCTTTGGGATCCTATCTGCAAGAGACCTAATTAGGAGAATGTGTAACAACCAACTCGGTGTCCTAGTGGGAATCCCAAGCTCGCAGAGAATTACGGAGGCCTTGAAACATAATTTCCTAGTCCATTGGAAGGAATATCCAATAGAGAGGTCCTCATGTTCAAGAATATGTTTCTATAGTGCAAAGTGTGAACTAATGGCCATATACCGGAATTTATGCCATGTACTTAGAGAATTGACTCTATAGACAGAAGGAATGTGTAACGATAGAAAATCATGATAAAACTCGTCAATATCTTTCTTAAATCAAAGTTTAAATACAAAACTATAGTGCTTTGGGCTTGAAATTATCATCTACTTGAAAATAACTCTAAAGTACCATAAATCATGCAATTTCTAACATGAATCAACACTTGAACTTAAAAATCATGAAAACAGGTTAAGATCTATTTAACTAGGCATATATATAAGCTATTTGAGCCAATCTTAATTCTGCCTTAAGTTGACAGAACATAGTGATGTGTAACGGACTTGTCTGGGCGTGTCACAATATGGTAACGGTCCACTGTAGGTCCGTCAGAGTTCTCAGGACCCTGCAATCATTTACAGAGGTGTGACGGATCAAGGTAGGTCTGTTACACGTCCCTGGCGGTCTTACGATAGACCGTTAGGTCCTCTGTTGACAGGAAATAGAAACTATAGAAATTTATGATCCTAACATGAAATTTTGGGAGTTGTCATACCTTAGTATTAGAAACAGAAAGTTCCAAAGGACTTACCCAAGATTCTATCTCCTTACCTTGTTTCTTCACGAGCCAAAATTAAGGGTCGCTTAGTTCAGAACTGGGTTCTATTTATAGTGTTTTGGCTAGGGTTTGAGGATTAGATCTATTCTAGAGTCATTAGTTGGCCAGAACCTGATCCCTAATAGTCCTTAGTAACCTTACACATTCTCCTAATTAGGTCTCTTGCAGATAGGATCCCAAAGATCCAATCTTTTTGCAAGTTCTTCCTCTCACAGAATTAGCTGCGTGTAACGGACTAAGTCTGGTCCGTTAGATGGCTGTAACGGCCGCTCGATAGAACGTTACATCAATTGGGCGTGGACATTCATCTTAATTCAAACTCTTTTTGTTAATTATCCACATAATTATCTATATAAGGGGTATTTATCCTTATAATTCGTGAATAGGCTAGGTAACCTTCTAGAATATAGGTCAAACTTAATGGGCTAGGTCCATAAACCTATTGGGCTTTAACTATTAAAGCTAGATTAGTTATTTAACATAATTGGGCCTTATAATCCCAGCATTAATTCATTTGTTAATCTATTTTACCCTTTATAAATTCTAAAAAATATTATAAATAATCCAGAAATTACTTATAAATTTTGGGACACTACACCCTCCCCCACTTAGAAGAATTTGGTCCCCAAATTCGATACATGGATTTTATGGAGAGTGTACTTACAATCGAATAATTCTGCGAATATTCTACACATAGATTCTTCCATTTCCCATGTTGCTTCGTGTGGCCATTGCTTCGTCCATTGGACTTGGACCATATGATTAGTTTTATTTCTTAGTTGACGCACTTCTCGTTCCCAAATCCTGACTGGTTTCTGCTCGTATGTCAGGTCCTTTTGGATCTCCAGATTATCATAAGTAATGACATGATGAGGATCATATACATATTTCTTCAACATAGAGACGTGAAATACATCGTGAACTCCTGCTAATTGTGGAGGTAAAGCTAGTCTATAAGCCACTTCACCTACCCTTTTGAGAATTTCAAATGGGCCAATGAATCTTGGAGTTAGTTTTCCTTTAATGCCAAATCTTCGAATACCACGGCCTGGAGAAACTTTCAGATATACATGATCTCCCACCCGAAACTCCAAGTCGCGTCTTCGATTGTCAACATAAGATTTCTGCCTATCTTGCGCTATCTTCATTCTTTCTTGAATGAGCTTGATCTTCTCTGTAGAATCCTTGATAAGGTCGGGGCCTAAAAATTGCTTTTCTCCTATTTCATTCCAACATATTGGTGATCTATAGCTTTTTCCATATAAAGGTTCAAAGGGCGCCATCTATATGCTGGCTTGATAACTGTTGTTATATGCAAATTCTACCAGAGACAAGTGATCATGCCAACTTCCTCCAAAATCAATAGCACAAGCCCTGAGCATATCTTCTACTACCTAATTTGTTCTTTCAGTCTGACCATCAGTTTGTGGGTGAAATGATGTGCTAAAATTCAATCTAGTCCCTAGTGAATGTTGTAGGCCCTTCCAGAATTGTGATGTGAATCGAGAATCTCTATCAGATACAATAGTGACAGGGACGCCATGTAATTTGACAATTTCTTTCATGTATAATGCTGCTATAATATCCACAGACCATCGACTTTTTATTGGTATGAAGTGTGCGGATTTAGTCAATCGGTCTATGATCACCCATATACCATCATGTCCTCCTTTGGTCTTATATTAAGCTCTTTTTGAGAGAATAAGTATTTCAAGCTTTTGTGGTCCGAGTAGACCGTGAACTTTTCTCTATAGAGATAATGACGCCAAATTTTTAAGGTGAAAATAACTGCTGCCAATTCTAAATCATGCATAGGATAATATTCCTCGTGATGTTTCAATTGTCTTGAAGAATAACAGATTACCTTTCCATCTTGCATGAGAACGCATCCCAAGCCAATGCCAGATGCATCCGTATATACTTCAAATCTACCACCTTCCACTAGTAGTGATAAAATAGGAGCCGTAGTAAGATGGTTCTTAAGAGTTTGGAAAGTCTTCTCACATTCCTTTGACCAGACAAAAGGATTTTCTTTTCTTGTGAGTCTAGTTAAAGGAACAGCAATCTTTGAGAAGTCTTTAATGAACCTTTTATAATAACCAGGTAGACCTAGAAAGCTTCTTACTTCTGATACAGTCGTTGGCCGGCTCCAATTTCTGACAGCTTCGACTTTCGAAGGATCCACATCGATACCTTCCTTTGAAATAATGTGGCCTAGGAATGAAACTTCCTTGAGCCAGAATTCACATTTGTTAAGCTTGACATAAAGTTTATGTTCTCTAAGTGTTTGCAAGGCTAACCTCAAATGTTCTTCATGTTCCTCTTTTGTCTTGGAATATATCAAGATATCATCAATGAAGATGATGATGAACTGATCCAAATATGGTTGAAAAATATTGTTCATAAGTTGCATAAATACTGTTGGGGTATTTGTTAACCCAAACGGCATTACCACAAATTCATAGTGGCCATAACGACTTCGAAAAGCCGATTTATAAATGTCTTCTTCTTTAATTCTAAGCTGATGATAACCTGATCTGAGGTCTATTTTGGAAAAATACACTCCTCCCGAAAGCTGATCGAAGAGCTCATCAATACGCGGCAACGGATATTTATTTTTGATTGTAAGTTGATTTAGTCGCCGGTAGTCTATGCATAGCCTGAGAGAGCCATCCTTCTTCTTGACAAATAGCACCGACGCACCCCAAGGGTATGTGCTAGGTCTAATGAAGTCTTTAGCTAGTAGTTCCTGCAACTGCCTCTTTAGTTCCTTAAGTTCCATGGGGGACATCCTATAAGGGGCTATAGAAAGATGTGTTGCTCCTAGAATGAGTTCAATAGTGAAGTTTACTTCCCTCTCGGGTGGTAAACTGGGCAATTCGGATGGGAATACATCTAGAAGCTCATTTACAATATGAATGTTTGCTAGGATGATTTCCTTGGATTCAAGTAACAATGACAGAAGCAAGAAAAGCTCCACATCCTTGCGAGATGAGTTTGCAAGCATGAAGAGAAGATATGATAGTGGGATGTTTCCTATACTTGATGCCAAGGAAAGAGAATCTTGGAAGACCTGATTTTCGGAAGGATATAATCCTACTTTGGTAGTTAATATCAGCATCATGATCTACAAGCCAATCTACCCCTAAAATGGCATCATAATCTTTCATGTCAAGGCATACTAGGTTTGCGGGGAGATTGTGACCTTCTACTATCACCTCACTATCAGGGTAATATCTTGTAAGTTTTGCTCCAGAACCTAGGGGTGTGATTATAGCAAGATCTGAAGGTAGAGGAACTGATGCAATTGGTAATATTTTGACAAACTTAGTGGAGAAAAAAGAATGAGAGGCACCAGTATCAAATAGCACAAATGTAGGACGAGAATAAATTTGAAGAGTACCTTCCATAAGCCCACCATCCCTGGGCGCTTCCTCTTCTTCTAGAACAGCATTGAGGCGAGCCTGCCTCTTACGTCCACCACCAGATGACTGGTCCTTCATAAGGGGGAAATCCGACATGCGATGCTCCCTGCTTCCACAGCATAAACAAGCACCAAGGCGCTTCCAGCACTCTTCAACCGAGTGGCCGAACTTTTCACAAAAAGTGCAAGCCGTGGCGACTTGCTCCTCCTCCTTAATCTTCTTATTCTTCTGGGAACTTCCACCGTTCCCGCTCCTAGACCGTTTCTTACTATCACGACTTTTGTGAGGCTCTGTGATGCTGAATTTTTCTTTCTTATAACGCCGATCAGATCATCGGCTAGACTCTTCTCCTTTTCCTTTCAATTTCTCGATCTTTTCTAAGGTTCTTTCACATAAGTATGCCCGCTATACCATTTCCGCATAAGTACAGATATTTTGGGTCCCGAGCTGCTGAATGAAACCGGGTCGTAACCCATCCATAAACCGATTAGCCTTCAATAGATCAGTACTGATTAAATGCGGTGCATAAGGTGCCAGTCTGGAGAATTGAAGTTCATATTCCGTAACTATCATCATTCCTTGTCGAAGAGAGGCGAACTCTATAGCCTTTCTTTCTTTCACGTGCTCGGAAAAGTACTTAGCACGGAACAAAGTGAGAAAACCATCCCATGTATGAGGTGCATCGGCCGGAGGTGCCGGAACTGACTTCCACCATGTACGGGCATCCTTGTTGAGTTGGAAAGTTACAAGACGCACCTTCTCTTGATCGGTGCATTGGATGACGTCAAATATACGATTCATCTCATCAATCTAGTTCTCTGCTTCGTCCGGATTAGAAGAACCATAGAAATGCGGAGGGTTTAAACTCTAGAAATTGTGATGTAAGTCGCCAGCCCTTGCCCCTACGCCTGCTTGGGCCATAGTTTGCAATGCCTAAGTAAGGCCGACAACAGTTTGTTGCATGCCATTCCAATCTACGCGATGAGCCATTTATAAAATAAGGTACCTTATAGAAATATAACAACTTGTTATTTCTCGTGGAATTGGAAGAAAATTTATCTTAAAGCTAATTAACTATCTTATTCCGGGCTCTACCCAATTCTCACATGGGTATGAAAATTTCTTCCTTAGTTCACAAGTAGGGGTCCTTAAACCTTAGACTTATCCTATGACATGATTCTTCTCCCTAATTCCTGAGACTTAGGCTCTGATACCAACTTAACTGTCACGCCCCGAGCCTTTATTACAGCGGAAGACTAGCTCGAGGAACGTGAACAGCCGGCATGATAAGCCTCTTGCAAGCAAGAACGATCAGAGCGCAAGACAATCACACACATAAATGCAATTGTACAATATTTACTCAACTCCAACTTTCAATTCATTATCAATCAAATATCAAATACAATCACTAATCTTCATCATACTAGACTCAAAAAATAAGAAAATTACATAGACTCAATCTAAACAATGTAGACTTCTTAAGTCTTCACTCATTCTTCATTCACTCTCGGACCCGTTATTTGAACATTTCAAATCCGATCCTGACTCACTTCCATCTCCTAAAAAGATTGGAAATAGGTAATGAGCACACTTGTCCAGTAGATATCTTCGCATCAACATGAAGACACTATTAAAGTGATTAACATTTTTACTCTAGAGGAATAAGGTAAAACCATGCGAATGCGATAAATCACAAGTAACCAAAGTAATAAGATGATCATGTAAGATAGAATGAACAAGTATGAACTAGCAAGAATGTAACAAGAATGTACTAGCAAGTCACATACTCATCACCCAAACATCTTTTCCTTATGAGCAAGTATTTGGTGAATTTCTGTGGAACATCATGCAACAAGCAAGAAAGTCATCTACGTATATCGGGGATTTCACTTATTTATAGAGAAAGTACTCCCAGCGCAATGTGACGCCAATAGCATCATACCCCATGGTTTACAGTATGTTTCCGACAATCAGCCGAGGGGACTAGCATAGAGCCCTTGAACACACTCAGTGCTCGATCGCATCTTCAAGTATAAATTAAGCTATTTCCACGTTTCAAGCAATAAAATATGGCCAAGAATGCAAATAAGTTCTTGATAACAATAATCAACAATGAACGCTTCAACTTAGGACATGAGATATCATGGATGATTTAAGACGATGTCATGCTCATGGAAATAATTCGACAGCATAACGGTACATTTATTATCATTCATAATTTAAATTAAGTATCTTTAGATAATATGTCGAGTCCTAGACCATCAATACTCCATCCAGGAACTTAGAATATCAACCCTTTAGTCAAACCTCGGGTTAAAGAATTTAGAACTGTGACGGTCTAATACTGGGCCGTTACATGAACATAACGGTCGAGTGTTGGGCCGTTAGAAAGGTTGAATTCAGAAGAAAATAGATATGGACTCAAATAACATGACGGTCATATATTGGACCGTTATATGTTCCTGACAGTCAAATATTTGATTAGAGTAGTTAGCATGCCATGAATTAATCATAAATTTCTATAGTTTCTATTTCCTATCAGCAGAGGACCTAACGGTCTATCGTAAGACCGCCAGGGACGTGTAATGGACCTACCTTGATCCGTCACACCTCTGTAAATGATTGCAGGGTTCTGAGAACTCTAACGGACCTATAGTGGACCGTTACCATATTGTGACGAGCCCAGACAAGTCCGTTACACAGCACTGCAACTTAAGGTAGAATTAAGATTGGCTCAAATAGCTTATATATATGCCTAGTTAAATAGATCTTAACCTGTTTTCATGATTTTAAAGTTCAGGTGTTGATTCATGTTCGAAATTACATGATTTATGGTACTTTAGAGTTATTTTCAAGTAGATGATAATTTCAAGCCCAAAGCACTATAGTTTTGTATTTAAACTTTGATTTAAAAAAGATATTGACGAGTTTTATCATGATTTTCTATCGTTACACATTCCTTCTGTTTATAGAGTCAATTCTCTAAGTACATGGCATATATTCTGGTATATGGCCATTAGTTCACACTTTACACTATAGAAACATATTCTTTAACATGAGGACCTCTCTATTGGATATTCCTTCCAATGGACTAGGAAATCTTGTTTCAAGGCCTCCGTACTTCTCTGCGAGCCTGGGATTCCCACTAGGACGCCGAGTTGGTTGTACCGTGAAAGCCCAATTGTTGAAAAGTACTATCGATGTTTTTGGATTCTGGATATGTAACGGATCTATATTCGACCGTCAGGAACATATAACGGTCCAATATATGACTGTCATGTTGTTTGAGTCCATATCTATTTTATTATGAATTCAACCTTTCTAACGGCCCAACACTCGACCGTTATGTTCATGTAACGGCCCAGTATTAGACCGTCACACTTCTAAATTCTTTAACCCGAGGTTTGACCAAAGGGTTGATATTCTAAGTTCTTGGATGGAGTATTGATGGTCTAGGACTCGGCATATTGTCTAAAGATACTTAATTTAAATTATGAATGATAATAAATGTACCGTTATGATGTCGAATTATTTCCATGAGCATGACATCATCTTAAATCATCCTTGATATCTCATGTCCTAAGTTGAAGCGTTCATTGCTGATTATTGTTATCAAGAACTTATTTGCATTCTTGGCCATATTTTATTGCTTGAAACATGGAAATAGCTTGATTTATACTTGAAGATGCGATTGAGCACTGAGTGTGTTCAAGGGCTCTATGCTAGTCCCCTCGGCTGATTGTCGGAAACATACTGTAAACCATGGGGTATGATGCTACTGGCGTCGCATTACACTGGGAGTACTTTCTCTATAAATAAGTGAAATCCCCGATATACGTACATGACTTTCTTACTTGTTGCATGATGTTCCACAGAAATTCACCAAATACTTACTCATAAGCAAAAGATGTTTGGGTGATGAGTATGTGACTTGCTAGTACATTCTTATTCATGAAAGGCCATTCTTGTTACATTCTTGCTAGTTCATACTTGTTCATTCTATCTTACATGATCATCTTGTTACTTTGGTTACTTGTGATTTATCGTATTCGCATGATTTTACCTTATTCCTATAGAGCAAAAATGTTAATCACTTTAATAGTGCCTTCATGTTGATGCGAAGATACCTACTGGGTAAGTGTGCTCATTACCTATTTCCAATCTTTTCAGGAGATGGAAGTGAGTCAGGATTGGATTTGGAATGTTCAAATAGCGGGTCCGAGAGTGAATGAAGAATAAGTGAAGACTTAGGAAGTCTACATTGTTTAGATTGAGTCTATATAATTTTCTTATTTCTTGAGTCTAGTATGATGAAGATTAGTGATTGTATTTGATATTTGATTGATAATGAATTGAAAGTTGGAGTTGAGTAAATATTGTGCAATTACATTTATGTGTGTGATTGTCTTGCGCTCTGATCATTCTTGCTTGCAAGAGGCTTACCATGCCGGCTGTTCACGTTCCTCGAGCTAGTCTTCCGCTGTAATAAAGGCTCGGGACGTGACAGAGATAGTGTCTCCAGATCTTTAAGGCAAACACTACCGCAGCCAGCTCCAAGTCATGCATTGGGTAGTTCTCTTCGTGCTTCTTTAGTTGCTGAGAAGAGTATGCAATAACTCTTTCGTTCTGCATCAATACACACCCGAGGCCAATACCAGAAGCATCAGTATACACTTTGTACTTCTCTCCTTCAATAGGTAATGCTAAGACTGGAGCAGTTATTAGGTGATCTATCAAGGCTTGGAAACTCGTATTGCAGTCTTTACTGCATTCGTACGGTACTTTCTTGCGAGTCAGTCTAGTGAGTGGTACCACAATTTTTGAGAAGTCTTTAATGAAACGTCGGTAATAACCAGCTAGACCTAGGAAGCTTTGAATCTCCATTGCATTTGTTGGTCATCCTCAATTCTTCACGGCCTCGACCTTTGCAGGGTCCACAGAAATCCCATCTTTCGAGACTATGTGACCCAAGAAATCCACTTCTTTAAGCCAGAACTCGCACTTGCTTAATTTGGCAAATAATTTATTCTCCCTCAATATTTGTAATGCCTTCCTCAGATGTATTTCATGGCCTTCTTCCGATTTAGCATATATGAAAATGTCATCAACAAAGACCACAACAAATTGGTCTAAATGAGGCCTAAAAATGCTGTTCATTAACTGCATAAAGGCTGCAGGGGTATTTATTAGTCCAAAAGGCATAATAATAAATTTGTAATGCCCATACCTACTCCGAAATGCCGTTTTATGAATGTCTTCTTCTTTGATCCTCAGTTGGTGGTTACCAGACCAGAGATCAATCTTGGGGAAGTATTTAGCTCCAGATATTTGATTGAACAGCTCATCAATCCTCGGCAGCGGGTAGTTATTCTTGATTGTAAGGTTGTTAAACTATCGATAGTCAATACAGAGTCTCATGGATCCGTCCTTCTTCTTGACAAATAGCACGGGTGCACCCATGGGGAAGTACTCGGCCTGATGAAACACTTTTTCAATAACTCCATTAGCTGCTCTTTTAGCTCAGTGGAGGACATTCTGTAAGGTGCCTTAGAAACAGGACCAGCACCGAGGACAAGGTCGATCATGAACGACACTTCCCTCTCTGGGCGTAAGCCGGGCAATTCTTCCGAAAAAATGTCTGGAAAATCCCGAACTACACGGGTGTCTTCAAGTTTAGACTCTTCGACTTCCGTGGCAGTCACAAATGCTATGAAAGCCACACATCCTTTACTTATAAGTTTGCTAGCTCGAAGGGCCGATATAAGATGTGATCTATTCCGAGGGCTAATGTAAACCTATTCTGGGTAATCCATAAAAGTTATCTTGCCATTTCGGCAATCTACAGTTGCTTGGTGTATACGGATAACCAATCGGCACCTAGTATGACATCATACCCCTTCATATCTAGGGATATCAGGTTGGCAGGTAGATTGTTTCCTTTAACCATAAACTTACAGTTTGGGTATTGATATGTAATCTCGGACTCGCTCCCGAGAGGAGTAGAGATGACCAAGTCTAGCAATTCAGGTTCCTTAGAAAATGAAGCAGCATATTTCTTGGAAACAAATGAATGAGTTACTCCGGTATCAAACAAACAGTTAGTGTACCTTCTACAATTCCACCTTCCGTCGGTTCTATCTCATGGAGAGCTTGTAGACGGCCTTGTTTCTTCGCCGGACGCTTCTCATCTTTAGTGGTTTGCTCATTCAACAATGGGCAATCAGGGATTCGATGTTCTTGGCTCCCACATCGGAGACAGGCTCCCAATCTCCTCTAGCATTCCTCGACCTTATGGCCGGCCTTGTCACAATGTTTACACACCTCCTTAGAAGGTGTGGTGATGGAGAAAGGCTTGTCATTTTTCTTGAATTTCTTGTCTTTGAAGGGTTCCCCTCCATTATTGGGCCGCTTCTTATTGGTTGATAGTTTAAAACTTCCAGGACTCGTGACTTGCTCCTTCTTGTCCCTTCCTCGAATCTTGTCAGATAATTCAATGGCGTCCTCTATCAACTATGCACGTTGGACCATTTCCGAATAGACTTAGATGTCCATCGGTGCCAGTTGGGTAATGTATAGGGGCCGAAGCCCATTGAGGAACATCCTAGCCTTCATCTTCTCAGTTCCCACCAGATGTGGTGCATATCTAGACAGATGGGAGAACTGGGCCTCATACTCGGCTATTGATAGAGCCCTTTGCTTGAGTGCGGTGAATTCCGCGGCTTTCCTCTCCTGAATGCGGTCAGAAAAGTACTTGTTATTGTAGTGCTCAACAAATTCAGCCCATGTGACATAGTCTCCTGGCAACGTTGCTTCTACGGACTCCCACCAACATCGAGCATCCCACTCCAGTTGGAAAGTGGCTAGCAAAATCTTTTCTTCATCCGTGCATTACATTAAACGGAAAATTCTTTCTATTTCCTTCATCCAATTCTTGGCGTCGTTAGGGTCACACGAGCCGGTGAACTTAGGTGGATTCATGTTACGAAAGCTTCTGTGGAGATCACCTGCTCCATGATTAGCTACGCCTTGCACTACCTGTTGTAGCGCCTGAGTGAGGCCTTGGACGGTGCGTTGCATTTCACGCCACTGTGCTCTCTCGGAGGCCATTATCCTACAAGAGATATTAAGTTTTAATTAATTGTGTGTATGACTATAAGGTCGAATGACAATATAGGACTTAACCCATGGCTCTACCCATCTCACTGGGTGTAAGGAGTAAACCTGTCCTTGGACTTGGGTTTCCTAGGAATTTGAAATCCTAGGCTCTGATACCACAAAAATCGTCATGCCCCGAGCGCGGAAGGAACCCGGTACGCGTGACGAGTTTATATCGATCATGTCAATCAGAGCAAACAAGGAGTTCGACACAAAGACGGAGTGTGCAAAAGGCAAGATAATTAATAACCAGAATTTAAATTTCCACAATAACACTAATATTTCAAAGTGACAATAATCCAAACAACCACAAGACAATGACCCATAATAACCACAAGGCTACAAGCCTTAACAAGTTTCACAACTAGACCCAAATGACAAAAAGGTAAAATGACATAGGACTAAATAAAAGGACAAGACACGACAAGACACGACTCAGCAACGGCTTGACATTCGGAAGCTCTACTCTCTTCACTCGGTCTCATTCCCATCCGATTGATTGTCGCTATCCGAGTTACCTGAAAAATGTTGGAATGAAGCTAGGTGAGCGAACGCTCAGTAGGAATTATATCTCTAATCTAGACATTTCTTTAAGTAATTAACCAATCAATTAACGTGGCATGCTCATGTATGCAAGAATATTTGAGAATACTAAGAAAGGAAATATCAAGAATATTGCCTTAAATTCATGGGGAGATAAGCAAGTAATATCAAGTGTACAAACATGTAATATCAAGTGTGCTGAGCAAGTGTTAACAAGTCGAGTCACGAGAATTGGCTATTTCATTCAAGCAAGTAAATACCCGTAACGGGTCACGCAAGTCATGTCGTGTCATGTATCATGTCAAGTACTATTAGAGATTGTGGAATGCCATAAATCAACCTAGTCATGCACTTCGGTGCAATGCCACACTGTGATCAATCCACTCCCATGGGCACAAGTACTTTCAGGTGCTCCTCCCAGGACCAGATTGGGCCCTATATGCACAGACATTGGGTCATGTAATATTTATTTAGACATCCACTATAGTTTTATAGCCAATGGAATTCCAAAGGAATAAGTCTTTGTAGGATGATAAGGTAGATTCACGGAATTTGGATTTCAAGGACAGGAATTTATGTAGGGATGACTCATGTACAAATTCGAGACATATAAAAATCTGGGAAAATGGCGTCCATCATTGTCGCCGCCGATTCAGAATTCGCGTCCACCATTGTGGTCGCTCATTCTGGGAAAAAGTTATAAGCACGAAGAATTGGCATTCGTGCACTCGGTCGCCCATTCAAATTGGCATCTACTTTCCTGACGCTAATTCCAAAAAGTGACTAATTTCTTAAAAGAGGCCAGAAACAGCTCTCTATGAGGGCTAGTTCATCATGTTTCTTCAGAGGGGCATAACTATGACTCGGTGTATAGGATTTTTATGGTACAACCTGCTCAGCTGCCTTGAGGGAATCCAAGGTTAGCGTAGACTTACGGAGGTCTCTATGATGAAATTACCAGTCGAAGGAAGGAATATCCCGCGGAGGGCTCAAACATCACCGAGAGTTGAGGGGTAAACGATATAAACCAAAATTGGGACTTCATCTACGGATGTGAGATGAGAGTGCCTAGAAACCCACGGTTAAGGGTTAAAAATGTGAGAAACTCACGAGATCAAGAAATTAGCATCTCACACGGTAGGCGCCCATTCAAGAATAGGCGTCTCCCTAAAGAGGCGTTAATTTATAATTTTTTGAAATTCAAAATATGTTAACAGAAATTCACGTCTGGTGTAGCAGGTGCTCATTCATATATGGGCGTCAATCTATTCCGACGCTCATTCTTTATTGCCAGTATTTTATTAAATAAAATAAGAATTGGCGTCCGTGTGGTCAGACGCTTATTCATTAATTTTTAGCTTTTCATTAGATAAATCAAGAGTTGGCGTCTAGTGAGGCAGACGCTCATTCTTTTTGTTTTAAAGGCTGTTGGGCACCGAGCGGGGGCGTTCACAGATGCATAACGCTATTAATATTGTTCATATTAGGGATGAATAGTGTCATTTTGCTTTTTATGGGGAAAATCAGGAAAGTAAAAACATGGTCATGAAGAGAAAATTATCAGGAATCTAAAAATATACTTTATGCAAATTTCAGATATATGGTTCAATATATTTGGATTTTTAAACATGAGTGATTTATTAATAGCATGCAAAAATTGGCGTCGGTGGTGGCCGACGTACATTAAAATAGCGTCAGAACTGGTGGTCGCATATTTCAAAAATAAGCGGCCACGGGGTTGGACGCTAATTCTTTTTATATCAGAAAATGAAATAACGAGATATAGAGAGCTAGCAGGACATGAACTTTACATGCATATGACAATTATTTTTACATATTAATGGTGTTTGATCTTGGATTAGAGAAAACCTACCTTGTGGGGCTTGTTCTGGACGACGGACAGAAACAGAGAAGATAGGAGATGATGAATAATAGCAGTGGCAACTGCAACGCGAACCAAGTAGCAGTAGCAGGCACAACAGGAAGGAGAATATCTCCGTAGAAACAATAAGACAACCGCAATAGTAGACAACCATAGCGGATGAAGAAGAAACTTGCTCCTAGCAGCAACTGTGGTCGCAGTAGAGGAGATCCCTCGGTGACTACGGTGGCAGGAGGAAGCGAACGAGCAGCAGCAACAATAAGAGCAACAACCGCACCGGGAAAACGATGACGTCGATGGGCAGCAGGATCGTCGAACAGCAAAAGCAGTAGCTTTTGCTCGTTTGGAAGAAGGTTTTATTTATAGGGGTTGAAACCCTAAGGGGGGTCAAAGTCCAATGAGAGCAGGGTTCTAAAAACTCCTCTGTGTGTTGCTCCGCATGTTACTCATCGTGCCAAATCAACAGCAACTTACCCTATTTGGATTGCGAAAACCCTAAGGCTCTACCTCATGCAGCGTTTGAGTATCGGTTCGTTTGGGTTAGGGCCCATTGAACAAGGTTATGCAGGTTGAGCCCATTACCTTCCCACACACATGGGTTTATAACACAAGGCCCATTGTTCTCTTCATGTGGAAGCTAAATACGAGGTTAAAGTTACATATGGTTGGCTCATTTTATGTATGTGAACGTGAGGCCTACATGCGTATGGGTTAAAGCCCATTTAGTATATATATATATATAGGTTGAATTACTCATTTCTTTATTAGGCCTTCTCATATAATTGTAAGGGTTTTTAGAATAAAATTTTATTCTTTCCTTTTATCCGAGCTGCTACAATTTAAGAGAGGTAAGGTTGATCAAACCCTCTTTACAAGAAATTCAAGTAAGGACATATTAGTGGTTGAAGTTTATGTAGATGATATCATCTTTGGAGCTACTAATGATTCTCTATGTGATGAATTTACAAAAATCATGCAGGGTGAATTTGAAATGAGCTTAATGGTTGAATTGACATTCTTCCTTGGCTTGCAGGTAAAGCAAACATCCGAAGGAATCTTCATCAATCAAGCCAAATACACCATGGAACACTTGAAGAAATACAGAACGACAAATGCAAATCTAATGTCAACTCCGATGGCCACAACCACAAAGTTAGACAAAGATGAAAAGGGTAAAATAGTAGATCCTAAACTATTTCGAGGTATGATCGGATCACTACTGTACCTTACATCATGCCATTCTGACATTCAATATAGTGTATGTCTCTGTGCTCATTTTCAGACATATCCTAAAGAATCTCATTTATTGGATGTTAAACGGATTTTTTGATATTTGATTGGCATAGTAGACTTCGGTTTATGGTTTCCCATCGGTAGTTCATTTGATCTGATTGCATACACCGATGCAGATTATGTTGGCTGTATTTTTGATCGTAAAAGTACTAATGGGTACTATCAATTTCTTAGTGGGTGCCTAGTTTCATGGGCTTCCAAGAAATAACATTCAGTAGCTCTGTCAACAGCCGATGCTGAGTATGTAGTCGCAGGAAGTTGTGGGGCCCAAGTACTTTGGATCAAAAATTAATTGCTTGATCTGAATGTTGAAGTAAAATCTGTTCCAATTCTATGTGATAATACCAGTGCAATCAACTTGCCTAAAAACCCTTTCCAACATTCTAGAACGAAGCACATTGACATCCGACATCATTTTTTGAGAGATCATATAGGTAAAGGGGATTTTGAGTTGAACTTCATTAATACACACAATCAGTTAGCAGATATCTTCACCAAACCCCTAAACCAGGAACAATCCACTAAAATAAGAAAAGAACTTGGCATGTGCAAGGGTGAGAGCATAAATACCTAGGTCTGCATTAAGGCTAAGTATTGCATATGCAGAAAGGTCAGTTGCATAAAGGATAGGTTGTATGGAAGACATGCATATTTTGTGTGACTATTTCTAGTTCCCTGTATATTGATATGCCATCCTTGTATGCTTGAATGTAATTATTTATATAGCCCCTCCATCAAAATTTTCTAAGGCCAAATATTTCTTGATAAATAAATGTGGACCCAGTGACCTCGGGATCTGAGGCATTTTCTAAGGGGGAGAGTTAGAGGGATTTCTGAAGCAGTGCTATCTCAGAATGCCTCATCATTTTTTCACCAAGTCCAATCCTTTTCAAAAAGAAAAAAATGAGAAAATGATATATTAAAAAAAGGGAAGAATGAAACAAAAAAAAGAAAATAAAAAAAAGAAAAGGAGAGAAGAAAAAGGAAAAAGAAAATAGAAAAGGAAGAAGGAGATTTTTTAAAAAAATGTGAAAGGATTAGGCCGACCAGTTCGGTCGACCGACGCCCCACTTGGATCGACTGAAAACGGTAGAGCCGGTCCAGCTAAGGCCACCACCGAACTCGTTTTAAAGGGGTCTTTCACCCCATTTCCTCACTTCTCTCACCCCCTTTCACTCTCAAAACTTCTCCTCCAACCCTAAACACCCACAAACCCTCCTTCCAACCCTAGAAACCTCTTCTTTCTCCTCTCCGCATGAGATCCGGATCGTCTGCTATCATGCCCCGAGATATAGATACAGCGGAAGATGCTCGGGGAACATGAACAGCCGACAATACGTCTCGAGCTAGCAATGTAAACAGAGCGTAATAAACATCCACACATAAAGAGGAATGCACAATAATTGACCAAAAATCCAACCTTTATTGATAATAATGATCAAGGTTTACATAACATTTGACTTTGACTCGAAAGACTAACTGGACTCAATAAAGAGAAAAATTACATAATATGACCCAATAAAGTAAAAATTACATGATATGACTCCAAACTAACGTAGGAACTCATGACACTCTAAGTCTTCTCTCGGGCCTTTAATCATAACTCTCTGATTCATCATCGAAATACTCGGAATCCGATCCACTAGAGTGTCCTGGAAGGATTGGAAAAGTAGAAGTGAGAACACTTGCCCAGTAGGTATCTTCGTATAAACATCAAGGCAATGTTTAAGTAATTAACAATTTAGCTCTAAGATGTAAGATAAATGAAATGCGATAAATCATACGATAATGAGCCAAAGTAACATCGCTAGTATCAAGTCATAAAAGATATGAGAGTTCATGTAGAATGAGAGCAAGATCGAGAACGAATATAATCATGAATGTAACTTGGCCCTTCATGAATGAGAATGTACTTTTCATAACCATAAAGGGTATGCACTAGAAAGCAATGTAACAAGAATGTACTAGCAAGCATGTAAATTCACAAGATTGCCTCGTGGTTTTCACCCGTTTATAAAAAAAGTACTCACAGTGTAAAGCGACGCCAGTGTTCATCATACCCCATGGTTTATAGTATGTTTCCTGCTATCTGTCGAGGGGGCTAGTGTCGAGCCCTTGGACACTGTCCGTGCCCGCTCTTGCATCTTCAAGTTATAAATCAAGCTACTTCCACGAGAAATATAAATATGGCCAATAATGTAACAAGTTCAAACAATAGTTATATGATAACAACAACCAAGGTGAGAACGTACCAAATTGAAATCATGAGATCAAGGATGATTTAATGACAAGGTTATGCCACGGAAAGAATCCGACAGCATAACGGTACCTTCATTAACTTCCATCATTCATTAATAACTTATTGAATAAGGTTTGAGGTTCCAGACAATCCATAGTCCATCTAGGAACATAAGAAAATCAACCCGTGGGTCAAACCTCAGGTTAAGTACACTAGAATAAGAAACGGTCTAGTCTAGGCCGTTTCTTGAAGTAGCGGTCATAGCCTGGCTGCAACCAGAAAGTAGCGATCAAGTCTGGACCGTATCTTGACAGAGTCGACGCTAGAGAAGGAAAGGGTCGATGCAGGGTTCAGTCTAGAAAGTGGCGGTCCTGGGAAGGCCGATACCAGCATGTGGCGATTTCTAGGGGGACGCTATCTTATCCAGAATGCAGAAACTCCGGTGTGAACATGTGCTTTCTAATCCAGTGGGCTTTTAGGGTACAACCAGCTCGACGTCCTAGTGAGAATCTTAGGCTCGCGGAGACTTACGGAGGCCTTGAAATATGATCCCCTAGTCCGACACAAGGAATATCTAGCGAAGAGGTTTATAAGTCCAAGAGAGTGTGCCTATCATGTGCAAGGCCTAACTAATGACATCGTACCGGAATATGTGTCATGTACTTAAGAAAGACTCAGAGATGAGATGGAATTGTGTATAAAACAACGATCAATACATCCATAAAACAAGTGTATAACCAATGTAAAAATAGCTTTAATACAAACTATATGACTTTTGGGCATGAAATTAATATAAATGAAAATAAAGTTAAAACATGCTAACATAAAACAAAACGTAGTAAGAATCATGGAATGACTTCTTACCATGGGATAATGCCAGAAATAACAGGGCTAAGGTATGGTTTCTATCATTGTAGACTAAGGATATACATATATATAAACAAGATACAGGAAACTAGTTGCGGTCTTGATGAGGCCGCAATCATCAAGCTGCGGTCTATCGCATGGCTGCTATCTGAGGGTAGCGGTCTCTGATGGACCATTTTCTGTCTGTGGCAGACAAAAATAAAAACTGATGTATAGGGCTAATCTAGGGTAAACTAAGCATGGTAAACATGTTGGGCTAAGAAAGAAAACATCCTATGATAAATTTAAATCATGGAAAAACATGGGTTTGCATGAACTAACCCAAAGTTTTCATCTTTCCTTCTTAAGGTGCATGGATAACATGTTATGAAAACTATACATGCGCGATCATAGGAAAATGTAAAATACTCTATGTATAATGCATGAAACCATGAGAGAATTGAGAGATTTTAATCATAACTTGATATTTAAGCTGTTCATGAGATAACTTACCTTTGAACTAGGCTCTAGATTTCAAATTTTGGGCTGGAAGTTGATGTTGGCTCCTGTGCGTCCTGCGTGGAACCGTCGATTCCCAGATGTTCTAACTCTTGATCCTCCCATCCTAAATTCATGAAATTTGGATGGTAGGTAGAAGATACAAAGGGGAATAACTTATTCTAAAGGATGGACACGAGATTACCTGGATTAGGGCTTCTAATCTTCAGGTCTTCCTTGGACCGACACACTGTTTCCTGCGCGCTCTATAGAGGAACAACAACTTCAGGGGCTTCTAGCTCTCCAACGGCTTGATCTCCTAGCATGATATTTAGAGATATGTTACACAACACTAAGGGAAATAAATTCTTCTAAAGAACTTACATGAAATTCTATCATCTTACCATCGAAGCAGGCGAGCCAAAAGTAAGGTTCGCGCAGGTTGAACATGGGACCTATTTATTGGGTTTGCTAGGGTTTGAGGATTTAGATCCATCTAGGAGTCCTAAATTGGGGTAGGATTCATCCCTAAGAGTCCTAGACATGTTTACATGTCTACCCACTTCGATCCATGGGGATTTGGATGCCAAAGATCCTAATTTTTCCACACTTCTATAACTCACGAAATAGGAAGGAGATAGCAGTCACGGCGGGACCGCCATCAGCAAGTGGCGGTCTCGCGATAGACCGGCATCTGGTATTTAATACGAAAAATTTAGATTTTTCTATTTATCTCCTATTATCCCCTTAATTGGCCTACTTATCCAATTTAAATCCGTAAATAGCCCAAATTACGTTTCTAGAGTGTGTTCCTGGGCCTAAAGTCACAGAATTGGGTTTATGGGCCTAATATGAGTGGGCTTTACCCTTTGGTTAAAATAGGGCCTTTAAATTAATTCTAATTAACCCATAACTCATTTAATTGCCCATTAATACTTTTTAATGCTAATAAATAGTTTTTAATTCTTAAAAATTCCTAGAAAATTCCAGGGTGTTACACCCTCCCCCACTTAAAATTAATTTGATCCCTGAATTCATTTCATGGGGTTCTTATGAAGAGTATACTTACAATTGAATAGTTTCGAGAATCTCTTGTGCATAGCTTCTTCCGTCTCCCATGTCGCGTCTTGGTCTGATCCTTTTTCCACCAGATTTTTACCATAGGAATAATCTTATTCCGAAGTTGACATACCTCTCGATCAATGATTTTGATTGGCTTTTGCTCAAACGTCATATCCTTTTGAATCACCAAGTCGTCATGACTTATTACATGAAAATGGTCATAGATGTACCTTTTGAGCATAGAAACATGGAATACATCGTGGACTCCAACTAATTGAAGGGGCAAGGCAATCTGATATACCACCTTGCCAACCCTTTCAAGGATTTGAAAAGGGCCGATAAATCTTTGAGTGAGCTTGCCTTTGATGCCGAATCTTCGAATACCTCGACCCGGAGAAATCTTGAGAAACACATGGTCTCCCACTTAAAATTCTAGGTCGCCCCTTCTATTATCAGCATATGATTTTTGCCTATCTTGAGCCGTCTGGAGTTTCTCCCGAATGAGCTTTATCTTCTCAGTAGTATCCCTGATGATTTCGGGGCCTAGAAATTATTTTTCTCCAACTTCATTCCAGCATATAGATGAGCGGCAACTTCTTCCATATAGAGCCTTGAATGGTGCCATTTGTATACTACCTTGATAGCTATTGTTGTAGGTGAATTTCACTAAAAGCAAGTGGTCATGCCAACTCCCACTAAAATCAATAACACATGCCCTGAGCATATCTTCTACCACCTGATTTGTCCCTTCAGCCTGTCCATCGATTTGAGGATGGAAAGCAGTGCTAAAATTGAATCGGGTTCCTAATGAATGTTGTAGCCTTCCAGAATTTAGATGTGAATCGAGGGTCTCGATCCGAAATAATGGTGACAGGGACACCGTGTAACTTGACGATCTTCTTTATGTATAAAGCTGCTTGAATATCCATAGACCATCGACTTTTAATTGGCAGAAAATGTGCAGATTTAGTCAATCGGTCCATGATCACTCAAATACCATCATGTCCACCTCTTGTCTTAGGTAAACCCATGATGAAATCCATCCTTATACTTTCTCACTTCCACTCGGGAATTTCTAAGGGATGTAGCTTTCCAGTGGATTTTTGATGGTCCGCCTTAACTTGCTGACAAGTGAGGCAGCGAGATACAAAATCTGATATCTCTCGCTTCATATTGGGCCACAAGAATTTTCTTTTCAAATCTTGGTACATCTTGGTGGCACTAGGGTGAATAGCATATCTTGATTTATGAGCTTCTTCCATGATCAACTTCTTAGTTTCGGCATGATCCGACCAACAGATTCGATTTTTGAATAATAATCTTCCATCGGTCGAAACAGAAAACTCCGACCGTTGATCAACATTGGTTTTAATCAACATCAACATTGGATCATTCTCTTGTAATTTAACTAGGTCTTCAATTAACATGGGTTGCGACTTGATATTAGCAACCGTACCCTTTTCTTCATCTGCATCGACATCTAGATTTAATTGAGCAAAATCCTCGATTAGATAAGTCATACCTTTCCTGAGGCATGCTAGAGTTGCTAGTGGTCTCCTGCTGAGAGCGTCAGCTACAGCATTTGCTTTGCCAAGGTGATATTGTATAGAAAAGTCAAAGTCCTTGAGATACTCCAACCATCTTCGTTGCCTCATATTTAACTCCTTCTGGGTAAAGAGATATTTCAAACATTTATGGTCCGTGAATAGAGTGAACTTCCCCATAAAGGTAATGTCACCAGATTTTCAAGGCGAAGATAACAGTAGCCAGCTCCAAGTCATGCACAGGATCATTTTCTTCATGACTTTTCAATTGTCTCGAAGCATAGCAAATCACCTGGCCATCTTGCATAAGAACGCATCCTAGGCCAATGTCAGATGCATCGGTATAGACTTCAAAGCCACCACCTTCAACCGTCAGTGCCAATATAGGGGCTATAGTGAGATGTTCCTTAAGAGTTTGAAAACTCTCCTCGCAGTCCTTCGACCATACAAAGGGATTCTCCTTTCTTGTAAGTCTAGTCAAGGGGACGGCGATCTTAGAGAAATCCTTGATGAATCACCTATAATAACCAGCTAGACCCAGAAAACTTTTAACTTCTGACACGTTCGTCGGTCGGCTCCAGTTCTTAACAGCTTCCACTTTAGAAGGATCAATAGCGATACCTTCCTTTGAAATAATATGGCCAGGGAAAGAGACCTCCTTTAGCCAGAACTCGCACTTGTTGAGCATCGCGTAGAGTTGATACTCTCTTAGTTTTTGCAAAGCTATTCTTAATTGTTCTTCATGTTCCTCCTTGATCTTGGAGTAAATGAGAATGTCATCAATGAAAACGACCGCAAGTCGGTCGAGATATGGCCAGAAGACATTATTCATAAGTTGCATAAATGCTACATGGGCATTAGTTAACCCGAACAGCATCACAACGAACTCGTAGTGCCCATATCTGCTCCGAAAAGCAGTCTTGTATATGTCTTCATCTTTAATCTTGAGCTGATGGTATCCCGACCTGAGGTCTATCTTGGAGAAATATTACGCTCCAGAGATTTGATCAAAGAGCTCCTCGATACGCGGCAACAGATATTTGTTCTTGACTGTGAGTTAATTTAGTCGCCGGTAATCGATACATAACCTGAGAGATCTGTCCTTCTTCCTGATGAATAGAACTGGCGCACCCCAAGGGGATGTGCTAGGTCGGATGATGCCCTTATCTAATAATTCCTAAAGTTACTTTTTCAATTCTTTGAGTTCCGTGGAGGACATCCTATAGGGAGCTATTGAAACAGGTGCTGCTCCAGAAATGAGTTCAATGGAGAAGTTTATTTCCCTTTTGGGCGGTAAACCGGGTAAATCAGATGGGAAGACATCGGGGAATTCATTCACAATAGGGATATCCTCCAGGATGATTTCCTTGAACTTGGTGACGATCACGGAAGCAAAGAAAGCTTCACAACCTTGTGAGATGAGTTTGCAAGCATGAAGAGAAGAAATAACAGCAGGGTGTTTTCTATATTTGATTCCAAGGAAGGAAAATCTTGGAAGATCGGGTTTGTGGAAGGAAATTCTCCTGTTGCGACAATTAATGTCGGCATAATGATCAACGAGCCAATCTACCCCTAGGATAGCATCATAGCCTTCCATGTCAAGGCATATGAGGTTTGCGGGAAGATTATGACCCTCTATTGTTACCTCACTATTTGGATAGTGGGCAGTAAGTTTAGTTCCAGAACCTAAGGTTGTTGTGATCGCTAGGTCCGAAGGTAGAGGAAAAGTTCTTGCAAAAGCAGTAGATATAAAGGAGTGAGAAGCACTAGTATCAAATAGCAGAAATGTAGGATGTGAATAAATTTGAACGGTACCTTCCATTAGCCCATCATCCATGGGCGCTTCTTCATCCAATACGACGTTAAGATGAGCTTGTCGCTTGCGTCCATTGCCAGAAGTTTTCTTTTTCATAAGGGGGCAATCTGGCATGCGGTGCTCCCGGGTTCCACAACGTAAACACGTGCCAAGGCGCTTCCAGCATTCCTCGACCGTGAAGCTGAATTTTTCACAAAATGAGCAAGCCGTCGTGACTTGTGTTTCCTCCTCCTTTACCTTCTTGTTCTTGTTGTTATTTCCTCCGTTCCCATTGCGGAACCTCTTCTTGTTATTATGGTAGTTGTAAGTGCCTGTGATGTTGAACTTTCCTTCCTTTCGTCTGTGTTTGTCAAATTTGCGGCTTGACTCCTCGCTCTTCCCCTTGAATTTCACGACCTTTGCCAAGGTCCTTTCACATAAATAAGCCCGTTGGACCATTTCCATATAAGTACAAATATTATGAGGTCCAAGTTGAGCAATAAAAATCGGCCTTAGGCCGTCCATGAACTGGTGAGCCTTTAATAAGTTCGTGCTAACCAATTGAGGAGCATATGGTGCCAGCCGAGAGAATTGAAGTTCATATTCTGCCACAGACATCATTCCTTGCTGTAAGGAAGAAAATTCCGCAGCCTTTCTCTCCTTGACGTGCTCGGAGAAGTATTTTGCACGGAAGAGTGTAAGGAATTCCTCCCATGTCGGTTGGGCATTTTGAGGTTGTGCCGAAGTGGCCTTCCACCACGTACATGCATCTTTCTTTAGTTGAAAGGTGGAGAGACAGACCTTCTCTTGGTCGGAGCATTGCATGATGTCGAATATCTTGTTCATCTCATTGATCCAATTCTCCGCCTCGTCGGGGTTGGAGGATCTAGAGAATCTTGGAGGATTCATACTCCATAAATTCTCGTGCAAATTTCCCACGCCAGCCCTTGCGCCAACTTGGGCCACAGTTTGTAGGGCCTGGGTAAGACCCGCAACTGTTTGTTGCATCGCTTCCCAATTCACGCGATTAGCGGCACGTTCAGTGGCCATTATAAGATTGAAGTGCCTGAGAAAGTAAACAAGTAATTAATTCCTATGGAATTGGAGGGAGTTAACTTAGAGATAATTTCTAAATACTATGTCATCGCGGACTCTACCCAATCTCTCATGGGTTTGGACATTTCTTTCCTAGTTCATAGGTGTGGGTCCTAAATCCTTAGACTTAGTCTATGACGTGACATTTTTCTAGGACTTACTTATGCCTAGGCTCTAATATCAACTTAACGGTCACATCCCGTGTAATATCCTCGATTCTTCTGATCGGAATCGGAGAGCTTTCAGAGCGCTTTCGTGGGTCTGGATACATGTTTTACGATCCACTCAAGTTTTTCCCTTGTATAACTTGCGGAACCCTGTGGAGAGTGAACCGTTGAGTTTTGTGACTCCGGGATGCTACAAGTGCATTGTGCTCGTTCCGAGGATCATGTAAACTATTTTTTCATATTTTTTTGAATTTACAGAATTTCATGCAGAAAATCAAATTTTAGGAAAATTGCTAATTTTTCTATTTTCTTTTCTTCTTAACCATTTCTCTCTCTTCTCTCCTCCCTCACGTTTCTCACATTTCTCTCCCTCCTTTCTCTCTCCTCTCTTCTCCTCTCCCTTGGGGCATACGACCGGTGCGGAGCTGGGTGAGGCGGTGACGGTGTGGAGCTGACCTGAGGCGTGATGGCGCGAGTATCGGAGCGTGGCGTTAGCACGATCCCGTTCGTGGATTCAAAGCTGACGTGGGTTATTCGTGTGATTGTTTTTAACGTGTTTTGGCCATCTCAGCGTGTGAGATCTTCGGTGGAGGTAGGGGGATGGATACCCTTGTCTTTTCATGCATCCTCTCGCGATTTGGAGCCGAATGGTGTGAGTTTGAGCGGGTTTTGCCATGTTTGGGCGAAATGCATGTTCAGGGGGTGTGAGCCATGTTCGCCATTCTAGGTGACGATTTGTAGTTTAAATGGATTCATTTGAACCCCTGCATGTTGGGAATCGTTTCCCGCCAGTTTGAACTCGTTTGGTTGTGAATTAGGGTATGAGCATGTTTGTCCATGTGACTCGGTTTTGGTCGATTTGTGGGAATCGCCCATTTCTTGCTGTTTTGAGGTTGGTTTGATCCCTTCCGGCTTGTGGAAGGATGGTATTGTGATTATGAATGTTTCCCCGTCGTTTAGATGTGATTGGGGCGTGGAAAGATCGAGTTTTGGGTAGTCCTACAATTTTCCCACCGGAACAGTTTAGCGGCCTTACCAGTGACCGCTATTTGAGCTTGGCGGCCCTCTGGAGACCACTGGGCGGAGTTCCATTGTCGGTTTGGTTTAGCGGTCTTGCGACCAACCGCAACCATGGTTTAGTGGCCCTTGGGCGACCTCTATTCGATGTTTTATTTGGTCAACGGTTTTAAGCCGGTTCGAGCTAGCGGTCTAGCATCTGACCGCTAGGTGGCTTTGGCGGCCACGACGTGACCGCCATTCCCGAGAAATGGTCCTAGGGAGATCGTTAATTGGTTTTTACTGTTTAAGTCAGTTCACTGGTAACGGCCATGCGACTAACCGCCATTTGGGGGTAGCGGCCCTATGGGTGGCCGCTACCTAGTATTTATGTCGGTTTGACCGGTTTGGGTGGACTAGGATTAGTGGCTGTAGACACCCGTTTTCGACCCATAAGTTGAGCCATTTTCTTGTTCTCCTTGTTAACGCCCCAATTGGTCCTTAATTGGTTGATTTTATGGTCTATTTTGTGAGACATCTCTCTCTTGGATTCAACTTTTGTGCCCTGGATATCAGCCCGAGGCTTTGGTCAATCCATCATTAGCGTGCTCACCACTGTCGGCGCATTACTGATTATCGCGCTATAGAATAATACCGCGTTCCAATTTAAACATTGATGGCGTGACCTCTTGCAAGGGCGCAATTCCTTTTAAATTAATTGAGCGACCGACCGGTCAATCTGGATCGCGGTGTATCGTGGCGGCGCGTTCCTCAAGATCGTGGTGCTCATCCTGAGTGCATTCTCAAACGAAAACCTTGTCCAGTCGAAACCTTCTCTTTCCACTTTTTAATCCATATCTGGGTAAGTTTTGGAGCTCGATCCACTCAGGGAAGGTTCCTGATCCTTCTAGGAGTCTTTCCCCCTCAATAATTGGTAGGATTACCCGATCTTGGGCCTCCAAATCCTTGGATTTCTGGGAACTCCGACCTAGGGTTTCTAGTCCACCTTTCTTCTATAAATTGGGGTCCATGGCCGTCGATCTCAGGGGATGCAACTCAGAGGACTTGACCACGGGGAAGGGACGAGGCTGTGCTTCGTTCAGGATCTTCAATTCCTCGTCCCTTTCTCATCCAAGGGAGTATTTAGGGCATTCTTTCTCGTTCTTCATTTTCCCCCTTTTCTTTATGTCTTTTAACCCTCTTTAATCTACGCATAGCATAGCATATTCTTCTCAAAATCACTCCTTTCCTCAAACACACGGATACACACACACCAAACCTATTTTTGGCCCTCCCATAGGGGTTAAAAACCACCAAACCCCCAGGTGATCTAGCCCTCCTTTTGCATGCTTTTATTAAAAATAGGGATAGATTCTACACTTAATCACGTTCTAATGGGTTTTCTTTTAGTGGTTTTCACTATTTTGCAGGCATAAGAAGAAGAAGACGTGAGGCCCTTGCACCTTTGCCAGCCTTGGAGCAAGGAAGAAATCAACTCACACATCCCACAATTTTCTCTGATAACGCACTATACGTTATCACCGCGTTCCAAAGAATGCGCCTAGAACTATAAGCGCGATCTAAAGAACGTGCCCATCACAATCAGTGAGTTAATCATCAGGCCCTCCTTCGGCATCCCTTTTAATTTCTGAGATAAGTAGTGTGTCCCCTTTTGTAGTCTCGTACTATTTGGCATGCTATTGGCCTCTGTGGCAATCACGGATTTATTTTCTTTATCATATATCGCATGCACCCAACCCCCCTTTTTATTTATCACCATCATTATACGCTTCATATTCTCCATTATTCATTATCATCTTTGGGGTGGTATATTTTACGATCTACATCTTTTGGCGATTACGGTGGGACCCTTTGTGCCCATCATAGCATATTCCCTCTTCCTCTTCCACGTTCTTTGCACTCAAATCACATCTTTAAACATCCTCCTACTCTTTTTCAGGCCCCACAGCGGTTAAAAAACCACCAACCCCCAGGTATTCACCCTTCCTGTTATGCACTTTAGCTTAATTGCATTATAGATACTACACTAGTCCAAGGGCTTATTGGGTTATTTTTCTTTGTGTCTACATTATTCTGCAGGTTTACAAGACTTATTGCACGAGGCCCAGCACTTCTGGCCGGCCAGGAGGGGTAGAGATTCAAAGCTCCATGTTGCTGTTCTGGGTGCCCTTGTGGTCGTTTGGAAGACCGTTTGCAGATCTCAGGCGGTCTATCGCAGGACCGTCTGTGCTCTATTTGCGGTCATCTGGAAGACTATTTTCCTTCCGCAATGCCTGGTTTTCTCTCTCCCATGGGCAGGTGACTTCACTCGGCTCTTTCCAAGGTACATAGTGTAGTTTTATTGCGTTATTTACCTTGGTGGCGATCACACTTTCCTTTATTTGAGCATTGTTCATCATCTTGCTTGTTTCCTCTTTATTCTTAGTTGCTCCACACCTACGGTGTGTGTTTTTCTTTTACTTCTTTGCTCCATGCCCACGGCGTGTGTTTTTATTTCCTTCTCTTCATTTCTACAGTATTGAGATGGCATGCTCACCAATTTCATATTGATTGCTTGAGTTAGTGCACCACTTGCTCACACATATTTCACATCTCTCGTATTCATTCACACACATCACCAACACACAAACACTAATCAATGACACAAAAACATCAACAACCTCTGTTTTTTTACGATCACAGTGGAACAGCTAGTGCCAATCGTGCTGAGTTTCTATCTGACCTGCTGTTCTTAATTGTTCTCAGTGGCCCTTCTATTTTTCTCGATTTCCCCATTTATTCTCTGTTGTTTTATGCTCTCTGGTTCCCTGGCGGTCTCCTCCCTAGCCATTTCTGGCTTAAAAGTGGTCTAGCGATAGACCGTCTTATCTTCTTAGTGGTCTCCTATACGACCGTTTCTCAAGTTATAGGTACGAACACCAAGGTTGCTGTTATTTCTACAGTTTTTGGCTGTGTCTATTACTCCTGGGTGCTATCTGGTCTCCTCCTGTTGTTGTGGTATATATTCACATCATTATTTGCATATTGTTTGCTAGTTTCTAGGCTAGAAATTACATGCACTCCGGTGCACATAGGGTCATCCATCTTTCATATCATAGTTGCATTCCCACCTTGGTGTGTGATCCTCTCGCCTCCATATTCCTTGGGGTCGACTAGGTGACCACATCAGGGACATCCATAAGTCCCCGCTAGCATTGGATTCCCACACGGACGTCGTGCCGGTTATACCTTCACCACCCCGTGTCTAGGTTGCATAAGTAAGGGAGAGTTTACACCTAGAGTTAACCAAGTTCTCGATATCCTTCACATTTGGAACCTATTGTTGGAGAGAATATACTAAATTCAAATCACTAAGGTTCCAAAGGAAGAAATAAAGAAAATTTGTGCATCATCATAACTTGGTTGACTTTGGTTGCCTCTCATCCCTTTTTTATTTTCATAAGTTTGAGGTCATCTTGTCTAGTTACTTATTTGTGGTTGTTTGTGTTGTTTGCATCATATCTAAGGTACTATGTTGCATGTGGAGTTGCTTTCGATCCTTAGATTCATCTCCTAGGGGAAATTCCTCTTTCACTTCTTACTCCAATCCTTTGTTCGAGTCCCACATGTCTTCCTACGATCTTTCCCGTTCCGATGAGGAATCTCTTCCCCAGGGACTCATAGAGGACCCACCTAGGGCCATCCAAATTCCATCCGGAGAAGGGTCCGTCCCTCCTCCATCCTCTGTCTCCATGGGGGGCGCACAACCCTCCCTCTCCACCAATAATCCCACCAATCACATCTTGCAGATGATGGCCCAGTTGGATCCGGCCCAACTTCAGGCCCTTTATCAGACCTTGCAGGGGTCCAGTGCCCCGTCTCCCACAATTACACAGGGTTTGTCCACTACCTCTGTTTTTCAGTCTAGGGTTGATGGGCTCAGGGTTCCACCCATTCCCATTGATCTTACCCCGGTTCAGCCTAAGATCCTTCAATTCTCTAGTCTGGAGGCAGGTTAGTCCTCTGGATCGGTCCCTCAAGTCCTTGATAAAGTGAAGACTATCCTTCCCTCAGCCACTCAAACTAATTCTTATAGGACCATTCCATCGGTGCCATAAGTTCTTGTTGGCCCGACCGATTTCACTCGCCCTCAACAAGGGGCAGCCCATGTTCACTCCAATTTAGGTTATTCTTTAGCCCAATATCCTTCTTATGGGCCTCCCCCTCCTTCCGTCTACCCTTCGGCTCCTCGCCTTGAGCCTGCACCTTTCACCCCACCTACTCCATCTCGGGAGCAGGAACTCCTTGATAAATGGGCCGCCATGCAACAACAACTCGACTTCCTTCAAAAGTAGGCTGGCCCACAATCCTTGGCAGACGTTCCAGTTTCCAGCTTCCACAACATTCGATTCCCTCCTCAATCTAAGCTCCCCACATACCGCAAGTATGATGGGAACAACAATCCTTTTATTCATGTGAGGGATTTTATATATGAGTCGGCGCAATTTCAATATGATGATCGCATTATGGTGTATTTGTTTCGCCGGTCTCTAGATGGAGTTGCACTGGAGTGGTTCTATGCTTTGCTGCTAGAAGACATCGAGAGTTTCAAAGTTGTAAAGGAGAAATTTATTCAAATATTCTAGGACACAGTCGGCCCAGAATATTCATTCACAGATCTTGTGGCCGAGAAAATGAAGACAGACGAAGACTTTGCTACTTATGTCGACAGATGGAGGCAGATGGCCGCCCGTGTGCCGGGTCATATTCCGGAGGAGGAAAAGGTCAAGTTGCTCATATCCAATGCTACACCCACTTTCCGCAACATACTGGCCATGAATGATATTGCCAACATGCACCAACTTTATAGCCGGACGAGATTTATTCAAACCCAGTTCAAGGACGCCCCTATCCATTCTCTCTTTGAGGCCCAAAAGTCCAAATACAATAAAAAGTCTCAGGGGCCCATTACCGAAGGAGTCCAGACCAATGAACAGGTGCAAGCCGTTGCATTCCCCTTTCATAACCAGTCTGCTCCACTCCGCTTTTCACAAACCCCACGCAATCCCCAATTCTCCACTCCTCAAAATGCTCAACCCATTTTTCCTACTCCACCAAACACCTAGTCTACCTTCCCCGCTCCACAAAATGCCCTCCCCGCTCTGCAACAGCCGCAACAACCTCCGTAATATCACAATGTTCCTCCACCCAACGGCTACACAAATAAACACCCGGCTCCAAAAAAAGGGTAATATCCTCCTTTGCCCGAGTCCCTCACAGACATCTTTTCCGCTCTCATGTCGATAAGTGCAATTCAACTCCCTCCGGAACAGCCTAATTGGAACCCGGCCGTTGATCAGTCTAAATACTGCATGTTCCATAGGTAGCCCAGGCACACCATTGAAGGGTGTTATCAGTTCCGAGATCTGGTATACGACTTACATGAAGGGCAGCGCATTGATTGGGCCGAGATGCATATTGCCATTGTTGAAATAAAAGAGAAAAGAAGGCAAGCGCCGTGGCAGCAAGTGCAGCAGCAACAAGCACCGCAACCACAGCCGCAGCCGCAACAGCCGCAGCACGTTCAGGACTTGGGGATCCACCAAAACCCCATGCCGAATCATCCGCCCGCTCCGCAACCCCAGCCAACAGCACCGGCTCAGGATAATCTTGTCCAACCCCCAGCTCCCGACGCCGGGTGGTCCTATGATGATGAAGCTTCATGATGTGACACAAGCTATTGGGAATGCAGCAGCTAACCATGATCCCTTGGACCTACATCACAAACACAATCGCAAGAGTTGAGATTTTTTGGAAATCGCCGAACCACCGTGCGCACACTCTTCCCTGGGTGACTCGGTGATGCCGAGTGGTGGTAGTGGAGCAAGGCCCTTGCTGGTAGAGGGCCAACCGGGCTATGGTTGCCCTCCCAAGGGTATGGTGCCCACAATCAAGGGGCTGGCTAGGTGCCTAAGGGACACCGGGTCACTCTCTCTCACAAGTCCACGGTGACTGCACACAGGCTGGAAGCTCCGGGGTCGGGCGCTCTCTCACCGCCAGCGGAGCAATTCCACGGATATTAAAGGAACAAACACCAAATTGGGGAGCAAGGGTTTAGAGCTTACCTGGTCGGTTTGAAGAAACCGACCCGTTCGGAGACGAGGGCGAGCGGGGAAGTGTGGGTTCCCCGCACACTACGTCGCTCGAAGCTTCACCCTGTTAAAGTAATTTACATGCACTACTCCTCACACAGGAGGGGGGGAGCTCGGGGTGGGGTGAATAGGGGGTACAAGAAAACACTACCTCCTCATAGGGAGGGGCGGTAAGCCGGCCAGGTGGGAAGGGGAGTGAGGCAAAGGAAGAAGCCGAACGGCCCTTCGTGGTTCTGCCTGCCTATCTGCCTGTCTGATAGATGCTCGCTGTTGATGCTGCCGAGGATGCTCCTGAACTCAGAAGCCAACGAAACCAGCGTCAAATCATCACTGATTGGCTCGGGATGACTCCTGAATTTTCTCAGGAAGTCTTGTAGCCACTGACGGTCGGGACAGGCGCTGGACCGGTGTGGTTTGGCTTAAGCTCGGACTGGTTCCCAGACGCTGCAGCAGGATGACGAAGTCCCCACGAATGCTACCGTGATCTGAATGAGACGGGACCAGGACGGACGCGAGCGTGGATGAGTCTTCTTCGATTAGCAACAAAGAACGGTGCCAGAGGATGTCGGGGTCGAAAGTTACAGCTTGAAGAGTGGGAAGAGGTCGGGACTGCTTCTAGCTGATCTGGCCTGCGTCCCTGAGGTAGAAAAATTGGAACAGAATGCTCCGGCCTTCAAACGGCGTCCTGCTGGTTGTGCTGGATAGACGATTGGTAGAGCTTCACCTCGGTCAAATGGTGCACCCAGGGGAGCTGGGATGTTGTCGCAGGATCTTCTGAAAGTTGCTTCTGGTTGCAGGCCGGACTGGTTCTGCGCAGTCGGTGAAGAACGGCTCTCCCGGGCAGCTCCGACCTCGGATTTAGGCAGGACCACCTCGGCTGCGAAGCCGACTAGAATAGCTTTCCATCTATGTATGACATACCTCCAGGGGCTCCGGGATGTCGAGGGCGGCGCTGCAATAGGCTGTTGATCTACAGGTCTTCAGCTGCACACAGATTAGAAGAAAGAATGGTTGAGGGGGTGGTTTCTTTGGTGGAGGGGAATAGGATATGGAGGTATTGGTGGTGGGGAAGGGTTGGGAGGTGGGAAGGGGAAGTGGGGCAGGATGGCAGGGGCGGAGCTAGCAGGGGAGAGAGGTGGGTGCACTGGTGGCTTTGGAGGAGGTGGGGAGGGGGGGTGCAAATGGGTTGGAGGGAGTGGAAGGGTTCTCTCTCTTATTTAAAATGGGATTAAGAAAGGAGTTAAGTCTAGTCTTGGGAATGGGAAGGGTTGTCTTGGGAGGGTGAAGGGGTGCTTAGGGGGTTGGGATTCTCCCTTGGGAGATGGAAGGAGTGGCTTGGGAATGGGGAGAGTTGCCTTGGAAGGTGAAAGGTTACTTGGGTAGTGGTGAGAGTAATGGTAGTATTGAAGGGTCCTAGGGAAGGTGAAAGGGTTGGGCTGATGTGGAGGATGAGGTGGCAAGGGGGAGAGGAGAGAGGGGGCTGCGAATTGAGGAGAGAGAGGGGAGGAGAGAGAGAGGGGGTCGCCCCCTTTAGAGAGAGAGAGAGAGATAGAGATAGAGATAGAGAGAGAGAGATGGGTTCACATAAGGTTTTTATGGAATGCTAAATTCAAACTTTCATTAGTTCACCAAGGGGGGTTTGGGGTCCTATTTATGGGGACCCAAACTTTTTACATGACAAGACTACCCTTTGTAGACACGCCAAAATTGACGTTTTGTTGATCAAATCTCATGTTATTATGTAAACGCCCCAAGTGGACTTCAATATTCTTATAATATAAAGTTTTTCTTTTTTTTTTATGCATTTTTCTTGCATTTTTGTTATTCACGACTTTATTAAGGGCGTTAATTTATAAAGTCACGACCTGTAAGAAGGCGTTTTCAAAGAAAGGACGACCGTTGTACAGGGCGTCAATTCCTGGTATTATCCGCTAATTTCTGGAATTATCAATTTTCAAAATAAAAGGCATTTTCTGAGTAACGCCCTTCCTCAAGGCGTGTTTTTAAGAAACGCCGTTATCATAGGCGTGTTATATCAGTATTTAAACAGAGCAAGTTTTATTTCTAAAATTAAATCCAGGAAGAAACGTCCTTTGCTAGGTCGTGTTTCAAGAAACGCCTCTGTTGCAGTCGTCAATTCATCAAGAGACGCCCTCTATTAAGGCGTGTTTCGCTCCAGAGTCCTTCCTTTTTCGATCTTTCCCTCACAGTTCCCTATCATAATTTGGTCTCTTGCTCGATCTTAATCCTTCCTTGAATGCCTCATTACCCGTTCTGATCTTACCTTGTTTGATCACATCCAATCGAAGCTATAAATTGCAGCCTTGATCGATCGTGTAAGAGGTTGAAGCATTGTTTTAAGCAGGTGAAGCACGTCAAGCAGGTTTCAAAAGGTTTAAGCATTCACGAACAGAGCCTTCTTCATCCTTTGCTGTATCCTCTCTGCGTTTTTCATTGGGCTTCATCCGGTGCTTCATCCATCCACTTCCGTCATCTTCACTCCCTTTACTGTCGCCAGGGACAGCAGGGTTTCTCAGCCTTTTCATCTCTCTTTTTTTATTCACATCACTCCATTCATCATATACGTTCATCCTTCATATTTATTCACACTTTATCGCATTTTTTTTATCATCATACTCCCCCTCCCTTGAGTCTTGTTAAGGGGTTTAAAAACAATCAAAAAAAAAAGGTGCGCATGTGCCTTTCTTTCCTTCATTATTACACGTCCATTTGGATAGATACTACTGCATTTTGGGCTGATCCCTCTCTTCTTGTTTGTGTTTATCGTCCGTTTTGCAAGGTAATCAACTAAGAAGACCCGCTTCATCGGCCGGCCGATTGAAGTTGGAGGAGGAAATCCACATCCATCCCGCATCCCAATTTCCACCAGGTACACGCGATCCCCTTTTCTTCTTATTGAGGTAATCCCTCTGGCGATCACAACTCCCTTTTTAGCACCTCGTGCTATTTTTATTACATCTTATTCATTTATTATTATTATTTTTATTCCTAAGTGTGGATTTTAATCCGAATCTACACCCTTGGCTTTACACATAATGACCAAGCTGTCCAAAAAGCAACCAAGGGGTAGATGAAGACTAAAACATAGGGAAATGACTTAGGACCTAGGATGATGACTCAAATAAAGGGGAAAATTACATCAAAATGAGTCAAACAAAAAGCAAGAAATACATCAAAATGATCCAGGTTGAAAAGCAAAGGGTCGTGGGGGCCCTGCTCGACATGGAGCTCGATCCTATTCCTCTCTAGGAGGAAGTGAAGTCTCGAGCCGGAGAGAATCGTGGGTGATGTCCCCATCAATTCCCCCGGGCTACGAAAAGCTCGACTCTGTCGAGTAGGGGCCCACCCTGCCGCGATACTGCTCCAATATGTCAGGGTCCAGTTGCTGGAGATCCGCCCGACTTACCCATGTGTCATCCGACGGAGGCCGTCCCTTCCACCTAACCAGATATCGCTCATAGGCCCTGCTCCGGGTAGTAGTGATCAGTTCATCTAATATCTGCTCCACTTGCTCACGCTAGTTCCTTGGGCCTTGTGGAGCTCTCTTATGGATAGGGGTTCTCTCAAAGGATGGAACAGGCTGGATGTCCTCACTGGGTGTCACCATGGGACCCTTGTATGGCACCAGGTCAGCCACGTTGAAAGTGGGACTTACTCCGTATTCCTCAGGGAGGTCTAACACATAAGCATTAGTGCCAACGCGTCTCAGAACCTGGAAGGGGCCTGCTCCACGAGACCTCAATTTTGGGACATTTCTAGGGAATAATCTCTCAGTCCTCACCATCACAAAATCACCAACACGGAATTCTTGATGGCGGCGGTGGGAATCGGCTAATTTCTTGTATACCTCGTTGCTCTTGTTAATGTGTTTGCGAATTTCCTCATGCAGCTCTCTAAGGTGTTATGCAAAGGACTCAGCAGTGATAGACACCCTAGCATGTGGGGGTAGGGGAATGAGATCTGAAGGTTTTCTAGGTTTGTACCCGTGCACAGCTTCGAAGGGACTCATGCCTATAGACTTATTTACTGAGTTATTGTTTGCAAACTCGGCCTAGGGTAGAATGAGATCCCAATTCCCGGGGTGATCCTCGATAAGACACCGGAGGAGATTTCCTAGACTCCGATTAACGGCCTCTGTTTGGCCATCGGTTTGGGGGTGGTAGGCTGTGGAAAATTTGAGAAGGGCCCCCATTAGGTGCCAAAGGGTTTTCCAGAAATAACTGGTAAACTTGACGTCCCTGTCAGAAATTATGGTCTCTGGTAGACCATGGAGGCGAACCACCTCATCAAAGAATAGGCGGGCCACATGGGAAGCATGGAGGTTTTTGAACAGGGGATGAAATGGGCCATTTTGGAAAATCTGTCCACTATAACAAAGATGGAATCATGCTTCCTTTGGGTTCTGGGTAGGCCCAAGACAAAGTTCATGCTTAAATCTTGCCATGGATGATCAGGGATAGGTAGAGGGGTGTATAGGCCGGTGTTTTGCTTCACTTGATTGGCCGTAGCGCAGGTGTGACACTAGCCCACAATCTTGGCCACGTCCCTTTTGAGACTTGGCCAATAGAACTGTCCCTCAACAAGAGCGATGGTCTTATGCACCCCAAAATGGCCAGCCAGGCAACCTGCATGTAATTCCCATACCAAAAGGTCACGGAGGGAGGTTCGGGGTATACAAAGTCTGGGTCCTTTGAAAAGAAACCCATCCTCAAGGATGAAGTCCTCACAGGCCTGTTGGGATTGGGTGGTCAAGGAGGTATGGATGCGCCCAAAGTCAGGGTAGTCAGAGTATTCATTCTTGACTCTCTCAAATTTGATGACTTCTACTTTCATAGTGGACAGCAAAGATATCCTCCTACTAAGTGCATCGACTGCCCGATTTTCGCTTCCAGCCTTGTGTTTGATCACGAAAGTGTAAGACTGGAGGTACTCTACCCATCGGGCATGTCCGGCATTAAGCTTCTGCTGGGAGTTGAGGTATTTTAAGGCCTCATGATCTGAGAAGATGACAAATTCTTTTGGTAGAAGGTAATGTCTCTAGTGCCTAAGGGACTGAACCACATCATAGAATTCTTTGTCATAAGTTGAATACCTCATCCTAGCATCACATAGTTTTTCACTAAAGTAGGCCACTGGGTGCCCTTCCTGACTAAGGATCCCACCAATGCCTACCCCTGAAGCATCACATGTGACTTCAAAAACTTTGGAAAAGTCAGGGAGGCATAAGACAGGAGCTTGGGTCATCCTCTCCTTTAGTTCTGAAAAGGCTTTGGAGGCTGATTTGGTCCAAACAAAGGTTCCCTTTTTAAGGCAATCAGTGATGGGGGCTGTGATGGTGCTGAATCCTCGGATGAACCTTCTATAGAATGTGGCCAACACATGGAAGCTTTGGACTTCATGGAGGGTGTGGGGTTCTGGCCAGTCAAGTATAGCTTGGACCTTCTCGGGGTCCATGGACACACCTTCAGTGGAGACCACAAATCCTAAGAAGGTGATGGATTTAGTCATGAAGTGGCACTTTCCTAGGTTGGCATAGAGACTCTCACTTTGAAGGTTAGTGCACACTTGTCTAAGGTGGTCTAGGTGGGCTTCTTCGGATTGGCTGTAGATGAGAATATCATCGAAGTAGACCACCAGGAAGACCCCAATGTAAGGTCTAAGGACCTCGGTCATAAGGTGCATAAAAGTACTTGGGGCATTTGAAAGCCCGAAAGGCATCACTAGCCACTCATAGAGCCCATCTTTGGTTTTGAAACCCATTTTTCACTCATCTCCCGGCCTTATCCTAACTTGGTGGTAGCCACTTTTAAGATCAATTTTGGAAAAAATGGTGGCTCTGGATAGCATATCAAGCATATCGTCAAGCCTAGATATGGGGAACCTGTACTTGACTGTAATCTTGTTGATGGCTCTACTATCGATACACATCCGCCATGTCCCATCCTTCTTAGGTGTGAAGAGGGCTGGGAGAGCACAAGGACTTATGCTAAGGCGGAGAAAGCCCTTCCTGATAAGCTCCTCAACTTGCCTCCGTAACTCAGCATGTTCTGTGGGATTGAGGCGGCAGTGAGGGAGGTTTGGGAGGGTGGCTCCCGGGACAAGATCAATCGCATGTTACACGTCCCTCATGGGTGGGAGTTGATTTGAGAGCTCATTAGGGAACACATCCTTAAATTCATCTAGGAGTGGGTGGATTTCCACGGGGTGGGGGTTGGATGGGTTAGACTTTCCTAAGCATATAACCACCGCACACAAGGGTGCTCCTTGGGCTAGTTCTTCTTCAATCTCTCTTCTTGTGATGAGGTGAAGGCCTTTGATCCCTCCTGTAGGGTTTTCTTGGGTGGTCTTTTGGGGAACTGGTTGGATTGGTGGGGTGGGGATCCCTGGGTTTTGAGTTGGGGTGGAGTGGTGCTCCTGTGGGAGAGGTTCTTTCTTCGGTATGGAGCGGGGTGGGGAGGGATTTAGACGGATAGTCTTTCCCTCATGCTCAAAAGTACAAGTGTTCGGCCTCCCTAAGATGGTGACATCAACGTCATATTTCCAGGGCCTCCCTAGTAGGATACTACCTACTTCCATAGGGATAATGTCACACCAGACTTGCCCATGGTAGGATGAAAAGGTAAGGGGCACAATGCAGCGAGTGCTGACCGGGATGGAGTTGTTGTTAATCCAAGAGACCCGGTAGGGGTGTGGGTGCGGAGCGATAGTAAGGCGAAGGAGTTTGACAGTGTCGGGAGACACAGCATTGACACAACTTCCATTGTCCATGATTACTTTCCTCACATGGTTTCCTATTTTGATAAAGGTGTGAAAGATGGTTGTTTGACGCCAGTCTTCTTCTTGAGGTTTGGTGAGGGTGCACCTAATCACTCCTAAATGGGTGTTGGTGTAGTCCATACCTGACTCATGGGTTTGAGCCTCATATTCTTATTCCCAGTCTAGAGTGGCCTCATGAACCTCAACTATTTCCTCATGTTCCCCTTGTGAAGGGGTTTGTTCTTCTTCAATAAGCAAACTAGGTAACCCTTGTGACGGACACTGGATGGCGAAGTGGCCATAGCCCTTGCACCGAAAACAGCTTTGTTGACTACCCGGGGTTGTCCCTCCCGTGCTAGGACCCTTGGGGCCCTCCTCTCTTTGGGGAAGTGGGTTGTTTGGGGTGACTCTTGTGGGAGTAATGGTGGGCGGGAGGTTATAGGGCTGGGCCGGGGTACTCCCAATAGGGGTAGGAGTATTTAAGAGGGGAGGAAGGTTAGGTCGAGGGCCCATAGCCTTGGGGTCAACGGGTCGGGGTGAGGTGAACTTAGGATTTCTAGAGAATCTCTCAGCATCTCGGGCTATTTCATAAGCCAACTCAAGGGAGTCCATATCCCTCATAAAGAGCTCTCTCTTGATGTGTGATTGGAGGCCATTCCTGAATCTGGATAGGGTGACGGCCAATTCTTCATGGACTCCACACTTTAGAAGGTAGGAGTCAAACATTTCAATGTATTCGACTACGGTTTTTCCCTCTTGGGTGAGGCTTTGCCACTCATCTAGGAGAACTTGGGTGTAGGAGTTGGGAAGGTACTTGCTCCTAAGTTGGGTTTTCATGTCTATCCAGGTGCGAATGGGTTCTTCCCGCCTAATCCTCCTTTGACTCTCCACACTCAACCAGTAGGTTTTGGCTAGTTTGGTAAGGTGTGTTTTAGCCAACCTAACTCTCCCATCTTTCGTCATAGGGTACCAATCAAAGTATTGGTCCATGGCACTCTCCCATTCTAAGTAGGTATTTGGGTTATGGGACCCATCAAAGTTTGGGGCTTTGACCCTAATAATCTTTAAAAGGTAATCATCCAGGTCCTCCCGTGGTCGCCTCTCATTAGGTCGAGGTTGATGGGGCCTCTCATACTCACGGTAATGGTCATTTTAGCCCTCCCTATCATTTTCAGCTCGCAGAGGGGGAGCTCTTTGGACGTGGTTCCTAGTTGGGGCCCCGGTTTCCTCAAGCCTAGTGATTCGGGTGGAAAGGGTCTCTACACGATCGATGAGGTGGTTGATGGCAGCTTCAATTCGGTCCATTGGTACTTGGGGTGTCCCCTTAAGAGTGTCTAGGTCACCTTGGGAATTGGAACTCATAGGGGGAGCCGAGGTTGAAGGGTCGGTCCGATACAAGGCACTACTACGGGTAGACATGCACAATTGGGAAATGACCGACACACGGATGATGACTATGCAATGGCCTTTGGACTTAGGCTTGTAGAGACAAGTCTAAGACTTGCTCTGATACCAAATTGATGTGACACAAGCTATTGGGAATGCAGCAGCTAACCGTGATCCCTTGGACCTATATCGCAAACACAATCGCAAGAGTTGATTTTTTTTGGGAATCGCCGAACCACCGTGCGTACACGCTTCCCCGGGTGACTCGGTGATGCCGAGTGAAGGTAGTGGAACTAGGCCCTTGCTGGTAGAGGGCCAGCCGAGCTATGGTTGCCCTCCCAAGGGTACGGTGCCCACAATCAAGGGGCTGGCTAGGTGCCTAAGGGACACCGGGTCACTCTCTCTCACAAGTCAACGGTGACCGCACACAAGCTGGAAACTCCGGGGTCGGGGGCTCTCTCACCACCAGTGGAGCAATTCCACAGATATTAAAGGAACAAACACCGAATTGGGGAGCAAGGGTTTAGAGCTTATCTGGTCGGTTTGAAGAAACCGACCCCATTCGGAGACGAGGGCGAGCGGGGAAGTGTGGGTTCCCCGCACACTGCGTCGCTCGAAGCTTCACCCTGTTTAAGTAATTTACATGCTCTCCTCCTCACACAGGAGAGGGGGAGCTCAGGGTGGGGAGAATAGGGGGTACAAGCAAACACTACCTCCTCACAGGGAGGGGCGGTAAGCCGGCCAGGCGGGAAGGGGAGTGAGGCAAAGGAAGAAGCCGAACAGGCCTTCGTGGTTCTGTCCACCTGTCTGCCTGTCTGATAGATGCTCGTTGTTGATGCTGCCGAGTACGCTCCCAAACTATGAAGCCGACGAAACCAGCATCAAATCGTCACTGACTGGCTCGGGATGACTCCTGAATTTTCTCGGGAAGTCTTGTCGCAGCTGACAGACAGGGCTGGCGCTGGACTGGTGCAGTTTGGCTCAAGCTCAGACTGGTTCCCAGATGCTACAGTAGGATGACGAAGTCCCCACGAATGCTACCGTGATCCGAATGAGACGGGACTTGGACGGACGCAAGCATGAGTGCGTTTTATTCGATAAGCAACAAAGAACGGCACCAGAGGATGTCGGGGTCGAAAGTTACAACCTGAAGAGTGAGAAGAGGTCGGGACTACTTCTGGCTGATCTGGCCTGCGTCCCTGAGGTAGAAAAATTGGAACAGAATGCTCTAGCCATCAAATGGCATCCCGCTGGTTGCGCTGGACAGGCGACTGGTAGAGCTTCGCCCCGGTCAAATGGCGCGCCCAGGGGAGCTGGGGTTTGGTCGAAGGAGCTTCTGAAAGTCGCTTCTGGTTGCAGGCCGGACTAGTTTTGCGCAGTCGGTGAAGAACGGCTCTCCCGGGCAGCTCCGACCTCGGATTGAGGTGGGACCACCTCGCCTGCTAAGCCGACTGGAAGAGCTTTCCGTATATGTATGACTCACCTCCAGGGGCTCCGGGATGTGATCGAGGGTGGCGCTGCAACATGCTGTTGATCTGCAGGTCTTCAGCTGCACACAGATTAGAAGAAAGAATGGTTGAGGGGGTGGTTTCTTTGGTGGAGGGGAATAGGATATGGAGGTATTGGTGGTGGGGAAGGGTTGGGAGGTGGGAAGGGGGAGTGGGGGAGGATGGCAGGGGCAGAGCTAGCAGGAGGGAGAGGTGGGTGCGCTGGTGGCTTTGGGGGAGGTGGGGAGGGGGGGCGCAAATGGGTTGGAGGGAGGGGAAGGGTTCTCTCCCTTATTTGAAATGGGATTAAGAAAGGAGTTAAGTCTAGTCTTGGGAATGGGAAGGGTTGTCTTGGGAGGGTGAAGGGGTGCTTAGGGGGTTGGGATTCTCCCTTGGGAGATGGAAGGAGTGGCTTGGGAATGGGGAGAGTTGCCTTGGAAGGTGACAGGTTACTTGGGTAGTGGTGAGAGTAATGGTAGTATTGAAGGGGCCTAGGGAAGGTGAAAGGGTTGGGCTGATGTGGAGGATGAGGTGGCAAGGGGGAGAGGAGAGAGGGGGCTGCGAATTGAGGAGAGAGAGGGGAGGAGAGAGAGAGGGGGTCGCCCCCTTTAGAGAGAGATAGGTAGATAGAGAGAGAGAGAGAGAGAGATGGGTTCACACAAGGTTTTTGTGGAATGCTAAATTCAAACTTTCATTAGTTCACCAAGGGGGGTTTGGGGTCCTATTTATAGGGACCCAAACTTTTTACATGACAAGACTACCCCTGGCTTTACACATAATGACCAAGCTGTCCAAAAAGCAACCAAGGGGTAGATGAAGACTAAAACATAGAGAAATGACTTAGGACCTAGGATGATGACTCAAATAAAGGGGAAAATTACCTCAAAATGACTCAAACAAAAAGTGAGAAATACATCAAAATGATCCAGGTAGAAAAGCAAAGGGTCGTGGGGGCCCTGCTCGACATGGAGCTCCATCCTATTCCTCTCCAGGAGGAAGTGAAGTCCCAGATAGAGAGAATCGTGGGTGATGTCCCCATCAATTCCCCCGGGCTACGAAAAGCTCGACTCTGTCGAGTAGGGGCCCACCCTGCTGCAATACTGCTCCAATATGTCAGGGTCCAGTTGCTGGAGATCCTCCCGACTTACCCATGTGTCATCCGACGGAGGCCGTCCCTTCCACCTAACTAGATATCGCTCATAGGCCCTGCTCCGGGTCGTAGTGATCTGTTCATCTAATATCCGCTCCACTTGCTCACGCTGGTTCTTTGGGCCTGGTGGAGCTCTCTTATGGGTAGGGGCTCTCTCAAAGGATGGAACAGGCTGGATGTCCTCACTGGGTGTCACCGTGGGACCCTTGTATGGCACCAGGTCAGCCACGTTGAAAGTTGGACTTACTCCGTATTCCTCAGGGAGGTCTAACACATAAGCATTAGTGCCAACGCGCCTTAGAACATGGAAGGGGCCTGCTCCATGAGACCTCAATTTTGGGACATTTGCAGGGAATAATCTCTCAGTCCTCACCATCTCAAAATCACCGACATGGAATTCTTTGTGGCGGCGGTGGGAATCGGATAATTTCTTGTATACCTCGTTGCTCTTGTTAATGTGTTTGCGAATTTCCTCATGCAGCTCTCTAAGGTGTTATGCAAAGGACTCAGCAGTGATAGACACCCTAGCATGTGGGGGTAGGGGAATGAGATCTGAAGGTTTTCTAGGTTTGTACCCGTGCACAGCTTCGAAGGGACTCATGCCTATAGACTTATTTACTGAGTTGTTGTATGCAAACTCGGCCTGGGGTAGAATGAGATCCAGATTCCCGGGGTGATCTTCGACAAGACAACGGAGGTGATTTCCTAGACTCCGATTGACGACCTCCGTTTGGCCATCGGTTTGGGGGTGGTAGGCTGTGGAAAATTTGAGAAGGGTCCCCATTAGGTGCCAAAGGGTTTTCCAGAAATAACTGGTAAACTTGACATCCCTATCAGAAATTATGGTCTTTGGTAGACCATCGAGGCGAGCCACCTCATCAAAGAATAGGCGGGCCACATGGGAAGCATCGGAGGTTTTTGAACAGGGGATGAAATGGGCCATTTTGGAAAATCTATCCACTATAATAAAGATGGAATCATGCTTCCTTTAGTTTCTGGGTAGGCCCAAGACAAAGTACATGCTTAAATCTTGCCATGGACAATCAGGGATAGGTAGAGGGGTGTATAGGCCGGTGTTTTGTTGTGTCCCTGTGGTTTTGATGATTGGCTTTGATGTGAGTTAATCTTTTGATGATTGGTTTTGATGTGAGTTAATCACTATGAGTCATCTTGCTGTGTGAGTCATCATGCTGTTATTCAGTCATTTTCTGATCATAATGCAGTCTCTCATATGTTCAGTTAATTTGCTGTTCTGTCAGTTCATCAGATCATGAAGTATTGCATTATATGTTCAGTCATGCTATCTGCTGCATAAATCTTTCACATGCATTATTTGTTCAAGTGTAAACTCTGTCAGCATTGTCAGGACTGAAGTGGGTCGACCCCCCTTAGACTATCAATGTAAGTACACTGCCAGCACACACGTTTAAAATCTCTACATGTGAAGTCTACACATCGACTGTTCATGTAAAGTCTAGACATTTGATCAAGTTTGTACACTGGTCTTGGCATATGCATTCATAAAGTATATACACTCTTCGGTTGACTTCAACTGAAGTCTGTACATCGACATGCATTACATCAAGTGTGTACATTGCATAGCATGTTGCGTCTAAGTCTATACATCACTGTTCATGCATTCACTGTCAAGTCTACACATTACTGGGTCTTCATGCATTAACTCCAAGTCTGTACATCGCTCAAAGATTTCCAAGTCTGTACAGCCATTGCACTCAATTGAAGTCTATACATTGGTCTTCATATTCGAAGTCCATACATCGGTCTTCATATTCGAAGTCTGTACATTGGTCTTCATATTGGAAGTCTATACATTGGTCTTCACCTGAAGTCTGTACAGCCATTCTCTTATCAAAGTCCATACATCCTTCTGTTGGAATTCCAAGTCCATACATCGGATTGATTGAGTAAGTCTGTACAGCATGCCTTGTTGTTCACAGCCTTTAAAGTCTGTACATCGGCTTCGCATCTGCAAGTCTGTACATTGGCTTCATATCATAAAGTCTGTACATTGGCTTCGCATCTGCAAGTCTGTACATCGGTTTGATATCATCAAGTCTGTACATTGGCTTTAACTCTCCAAGTCTGTACAGCCACATCTCAAAGTCTAAGTCTATACATCACTGTGGCTGCTTGAAGTGAAGCATAGTCTATACACTCCTCACCTTTCCCTACGTTTGGCCAAGTCTATACACTCATACCTTTCCCTACGTTTTCTGGCCAAGTCTACACATCGTTTACCTGGCGTTTGCTTCAAAGTCTAAACACTCGTTTCTAAGGTAAAGTCTATTCAATTGTCTTCATGGCATTGCAAGTCTGTACAGCCTTGGCATGTGCTTCGCAAAGTCTATACATTGCGTTGGTGGCAAGTCTATACATTGGGCTGTAGCTTGCTTGAAGTGAAGTCTACACATTGATTCACTGTTCAGGACTCTCACTCAAAGTCTGTACATCATGCTTCGTTGTTCAGAGTCTATTCATCGCTCTTGAGCTAAAGTCTGTACAGCCGTTCCTTTGGCAAGTCTGCACATCGTGAAGTCTACACACTCGATTGCCCTGCTTTGCTTCAAGTCTGTACAGTCTCTCCCTCAGCAAGTCTATACACTGGAGTCGTCAGCTGTAGGGACAGGATGTCTGTACATTGGGTGCTCATGCATTGCTCTCATCGAAGTCTATACATCCGATAGGCTTGTTACAAGTCTGTACACCGAGGACGCTTGAAGGCTTTCAATTGTATACATTCTACACACTTGGTTAACTAATGCATTTAACTGCAAGTCTATACACTGAGCTCGCATGAAGATATCCAAGTCTATACACTCGATTCCTTCATGCATTTCACAGAAGTCTACACACTCCCTCCTGTTATGATAATGCATTCTTCAGCAAGTATATACATTGAGATCGCATAAAGTCTTACAAGTCTATACACTCTCTCAGTGTACACACTTACTCACTTACTACTTCTAAAGTATATACATTCGTGGTTGTATGACTGAACTAACTAATCACATTTCCTTTGTCTCTGCCTGCAGAGGATTCAGATTAATGAGGGCACGTGATCCAAGAATGGATAAAGGCCCAGGATCGTGACACGTGTGCTGAAGCTTGCTGGAGAGCTGCCACGTGGTCCAAGGTTTGGGCGGGAGCTGTGGAGACCACACGCGCCCAGTGCTGCTGCTGATATAAATAGAAGGCTTCGTCTTCGGATGAAGTGTGATCGAAGTGGCCAAGTATATACAGAGAGAATAGAAGCCAGTGAAGAAAGAAGAGAAGCAGAAGAAAGAGAGCAACGATCAAAAGAGCAGAAGAAGAAGAGAAAAGAAGAGATAGGGAGAGCCTGCGAAAGAGAAGAAAATAGAGAGTGAGAGCAGCAGAAGAAAGAGAGAAAGATTGCGTGAGCTGAGAAGAAGAAAGAAGAGGAAGAAAAGAAGAGAGGAGAGAGTTCTATTGAAGACCTGTTCAGTCTGTTCGTGGATCAAATCCAGAACGACTATTGTGTTTCATTTCCAGCCTTTGTCACTGTTCTTTTTATGTTTTCTTATTTTTCATTTTGTTTCTCTGGTTAGCTTTGTTCTTCCGATTGCCCTGTTGGGGATCGGGTTCCTCCTGTGGACTCAGGAGAAGGGAGATCTGATCTCCGGTTCTGGGCTTGTGGGTTGCAAGTCCAGGGGTCCCTCCTGGTCTGGAGGAAGAGAGGTCTTTGACCTCTGGTTTGCTGGTGACTGGGAGTCACTGGTGGGTTCCCTCCTGGTCTGGAGGAAGAGAGACTTCGGTCTCTGGTTTCCAAGTGGCTGGGAGTCACTTGGGGTGTCCCTCCAGTTGGGAGGAAGAGAGGAGGTTGTTCCCCTGGTCAAGCTGTGTGGCAGCAAGTGTTCGCAGACTGAGTCTGCTTGTTTCTAGCATTGGCTAGTGAAGCCTCACTCCGGTTGGGAGTGAGGGGTGGATGTAGGTCTGGAGGACCGAACCACCTAAAAATCTTCTGTGCAGTGGTTTTGCTTTGTGCGTTTGTTCCTTGCCTTCTACCTCCTATTCACAGGTTGTGCATGCTTGATTAGTTGAGTTATCTTGGGAGTAAATTTCGAGCTTTATATTCTACTACGTGTGTTTGGTGTGTTTAGCTCTGCCTGCGTTTCTGGTGTAATCAGGTGACTGCATTGTTGCAGTCCAACTGTTTGATCATGTGTTGTCTTATCATCTCATCTTGGAGAGCTCATTAGTTTTATTCCGCATATCTGAGCTTTAGAGTTTTAATTTGGGCATTATCTCTAGAGGGATACATTCACCCCCCCTCTGTATCCGGGCCTAGCACCCTAACAATTGGTATCAGAGCGGTGTCTGCTTAGAAGGTCCAGCGACCTGCAGATCCGATCTTGCAGTCTTAGGTGCTAATTTGCTTTTGGTGCATCAATATTCCTGTTGCTTTATATCTGATCTATTTTCATGGGTGAACCACCAGTTTTCAACGGTTCCAATTTTAGTATATGGTCTGCTAGTCTGAAAAATTATGCTAAATCTGTTAATCCAGACCTGTGGAAAGTGATTTCACACGGTCCTCATGAACTACCAAAGAAAAAGTCCAAATGGACTGACAGTCACAAATTAATGCATGAAGAGAATCAGATAGCTATAAATCTAATGAAGGCAGCTACTGATAGAGCTTTTCATTCATGTTTCTTTGATTGCAGTTCTGCTAAAGATATTCTGGACATGCTGAAGCGAACTCAGATAAGAAAAGAGGACAGCTGCATGATGGCTGACAGAAATAATCAAGGCAGGAGTCAAGATGAAGATGATGATGATGATGAGGTAAATCCCTTTGAAAACTATACTTTAGATGATTGGGAAAATGCATATTCTGAGCTACTTGAATCTCATGAACTGTTAAGAAAACAGTATAAAAATTGAAGAAGGGTACTGGGTCAGTTAGTTCAAGTTCTCCATGTAGAAATTGTGTTGAATTGAAAAATGTTCATGATGCCTGTATGTCTGATTTTCAAATGTTGAAGAAACAAATTTCATTATTGAAAACTGAGAATCAAGATCATATAAATGTGATATCTGAACTCAAAGAAAAATTCAAGTCAGATAATGATAATCAGACTCTTGTTAACTATCATGACCAGTATAAAAAATTGTTGAAAAACTTTGAAAGTGTGAACTCAGATTTAAACAAGCTAAAATCTGAAAATGATTCTCTGAGAAAATCTGTTAATGAAAATGATGAAAAATTTGAGAAACTTGAGCAGGAGAAGAACTTGTTTGCTGAAAAATTCAATGCCATAAAATCTGTAAATATAGAATTACAGAAAGATCTGGAGAAACAGCAAAAAGAATTAAAGGAATTTGAGGCTGAAAGAAAACTTGGAGTTAACTCAGATGATCAGACTCTAATAAATGAATTGGTTCAGAATGACAAACTTAAGGAAGAAAATGAGAAATTAAAAATGCTGAACTCCACTATGTCAGATAGACTTCTAGCTTTGGAAAGAGGAAAAACTGTTTGCATTGAAGATTCTGATAAACTGAGCAATCTAGAACAGGAAATTGAGAAATATAAAACTGCTAACAAAGTTTTGAGTGAAGCTATGAATTGCAGTGAGCAAGAGATTGCTAGTTACGAGTTGCATATTTCCTCTTTAGAAAATGAAATTCAAGACTTAAAAAACTCTTTGTCTAAATTTGTTAGTGGGCAAGATAATCTGAACAAATTGCTGGGAACAAAAGTCAATGTCAAAAAGGAAGGGTTGGGCTACAATAATGTCAATAAAAAGGCTTTCAGAACAAGCTAATGACATCATTTGTAAATGCTTCAAATGTAGCCACAACATCAAAAGATAAACAGCCCACTGTTCAGAAAAAGCTGGGAACAAAGATTAATTTTAAGAAAGAAGGACTAGGTTACAGTCCAGTCATGAGGAAGGTTAATGGAGCCAACCTAAAAACTATTTTTGTTAAATCTTCTGAACAGGAAAAGCCTTCTACTTCATCTCCAACTCAGTACAAGGCTAAGAAAATAGGAAAACAGGATAAAAATCAGAAAAGGACTGTAAATCAGAAAATAAATGAAAAGGGTTCATCAGTGCATATTGATCACAGTCCTCACACACACTCACAGGCATCTAAAAAGAAGATTATCTGTCATTACTGTCATAAATTTGGACATCTGATGCATGAGTGTAAGTTGATGGAGAAGGATGATAAGAATGCTAGGAGATCTCATGATAAAAATCCTTCACCTCAGAAAAGGAAAACTGAATGTTTTCACTGTGGCAAACTAGGACACGGCATTGCACAATGCTGGTTTGCAAATAGTAAGAAAATATCTTTTTCACATCATGCTAAATTTCCTGCAAGCCATAATGATGTTGATAGGAATAAATTTGCTGTAAATAGAAAATATTCTGCATGTTTCAACTGTGAAAAGACAGGCCACAGGGCCATTGAATGCTGGCTGAATGCTGGTAGGAGAAATTCTATTTCATGCTTTGAATGTGGAAAGAGTGGCCACAGGGCCATTGAATGCTGACATGCTCAGGGTAGAAATGAGAATTTTAAACATGCTAAAATCCCTGCAAATAGACATGCTTTTCATGAGAATTTTAAGAGAATGAATTCTTCTCATTATTTTAACTGTGGAAAGCCAGGTCACAGGGCTGCAACCTGTTGGCTGGCAGGATACCAAAGCAAGACTGGTTTTGGTAAATAGAATTTTAATTCTGTTAACAAAAATTTTCATACATATGCACATAAAAATCATGTTTATAAGAAGGTGCATAAATCTAATCTGAAACCTGCTGCATCATGCTATTATTGTGGCACATCTGGTCATTCAATGAAAAACTGCTACTTGATGAAATCTGATGACCATGCTGCTAGAAAATTGTTTAGAAAACCTGCTAGGAATGTCACTGTTAATTCAGGACCCAAGACCTCTTGGGTACCTGTTTGTGCAAAATAATTTGTTTTACAGGTGTGCCTTGGGACTGAGGAATAAACAGGGGTAAATAAACCAAGGCACTCAAAGAAAAACCCCTTCTGAAATTTTCAGGTAAATTCTCTGCATTTCCTATTTTGAAATTCATTGCATATCTGATTTGATGTAATCTTGCATATCTGCCATTTGTAGTTGTTTGATAATTGTTGAAATGCATAAACTCTGAAAACAAATTACATTCTGAAAAATCTGGACTGCATATGAATGTTGTTTGAAATTTGTCTGTTGCATAGTTCATTGAAAACCTGAATTGCATATAGGACTGTTGGTTTGCATTGTTATTCATGACCTCTATGGTATATCAAATGGTAAGCTACCAAAAGGCAGGGAAATCTGTCTGGAGGTTCTTACTATGTGAGAGGTGGTCTTTTAGACCAAGTGCTCCGCCTAGTACCATGGGTCATTTTGCTTGATAGGGCAGTCTGAATGTGCATGAATCAAAATCATATGTTCAGTTTCTCATGGCAAACATTGCATGTTTTCAGGGGGAGTTAATTGCATGACTTTGCATAGCAATCAATGTTGAGTAAATTGCATATCCTTGCATACATATAGTGCATTGCATTTCCTGATATTGAAAAATGCCAAAAAGAGTGATTGAATGCATGTTGTCAGGGGGAGTCCATGCATTGCATATAGGTTGTCAAATGCATACATTCGTCAAAATTCATTGCATATCCTTTCTTATTCATTTTGCTGACAAACCTTGATCATATTCGGAAAACACTGGGCTTCAAAATCTCTCTTATCAATAGGTATCATCTGGCTTCAGAATTCTATCAGTTTTTTCATGAAGATTTCAATGGGCTATCTCGATCATAAATCTGAAAACTCTTGGACTAGAAATCTTCTATTATGCATTCTTATGAATGTCTGAAATAACTCATGTGGTTTAAGTTTAATGTATTCAAGAGTTGACTTTAAAATCTCTTAAAAATATCTGAAGCATGTTTAATAAACCTTAACCATCTGTTTCATGCTGTGTCTTGTGAAAACTTCTGAAATCTGCACTTTTGAATACATGACTTTAATTGATTAAGTACATGAAATTATTATTGACTTGAAGCTAATGAATTAGTCTGAAATGTCTAAAGGGTAAAGTGTTGTCAGAGCAATGACTTTGGTCACTGAGAAACCATGTCCAAAGGACTGTGTCATGAGGTGCCTTAGTTAACTCTGCAATAAAATTCATTAAAATCAGGCAGAGCAATGGCATGCACACTGAGAAATACAACTCACTCATCAAGAAATGATTTGTAGTGTGTCATGATGTGTAAATGCTACCTCTGTTCACATAAAGCATGACAGTTAGTCACACTAAGTGCTTAGGGATATTGGCCTCTAATCAAGGTATATCCTCTAGTTACAATGTGTGCACTGAACTAGAGTGCTCGTAAAATTTGTAGCAAGAAAATTGTTGAACAAATTGAAATATCTGAATATTGATGCTAAAATCAAATTGCTACAACCCTAGATAAAATCATATGACTTCATAATTGCTTGATTTCAATACTAGTGCATGTAATTCTGAAAGAAGTCAATAGATTTGATTGTGTAAGAGAAAGGGAGATTAATCAAGATAAATATGAGGGCTTGGTTCATTTTTATTAAACCATGGTTTTAGATATCAATACAGAATTTTATTGATAAACTCTGCATACATCATGTTTAAACCATGCTGTTCAATAAAGCTCATTCATAAGCCCTTATAATGGAAGACTTTGAAAACTTATGTTTTGGATTTATGAGATTGATATCTCTTTGAAAATCTGACTGAATTTCTTGTGATTGGAGCTTCTTTAAAATCTGCTACTTGAAACTCTTCTGCTCAATATCATTGATTCATTGACCTGAACCTCTCCTTGTTATCCATCTCATAAGATTCCACTTATTGAGGGGGAGCTTCCATGTCATATGCATCATGCTGCATAGAAACTCTTAAAGGGGGAGAATTGTGTTCTTGCATTCATATTTTTAGGGGGAGCTCTTGCATTTTGGTATCTCCTTCTGCATCTGCATTCATATTGATTATATCAAAGGGGGAGATTTTTGCCAAAGGGGGAGAATTTTATTCAATCATTGCATGCTGGTTTGCTTTAACTTCTCAAACTATTTTCTTTTTGATGAAGTCAAAGGGGGAGAATAGTTTGTGTCATCAGAATTACTCACAGTGTAGTGTTGCCATCATCAAAAAGGGGGAGATTGTTGTGTCCCTGTGGTTTTGATGATTGGCTTTGATGTGAGTTAATCTTTTGATGATTGGTTTTGATGTGAGTTAATCACTGTGAGTCATCTTGCTGTGTGAGTCATCATGCTGTTATTCAGTCATTTTCTGATCATAATGCAGTCTCTCATATGTTCAGTTAATTTGCTGTTCAGTCAGTTCATCAGATCATGAAGCATTGCATTATATGTTCAGTCATGTTATCTGCTGCATAAATCTTTCACATGCATTATTTGTTCAAGTGTAAACTCTGTCAGCATTGTCAGGACTGAAGTGGGTCGACCCCCCTTCTTAGATGGGTCGACCCCCCTAGACTATCAATGTCTGTACACTGCCAGCACACACGTTCAAAATCTCTACATGTGAAGTCTACACATCGACTGTTCATGCAAAGTCTAGACATTTGATCAAGTTTGTACACTGGTCTTGGCATATGCATTCATAAAGTATATACACTCTTCGGTTGACTTCAACTGAAGTCTGTACATCGGCATGCATTACATCAAGTGTGTACATTGCATAGCATGTTGCGTCTAAGTCTATACATCACTGTTCATGCATTCACTGTCAAGTCTACACATTGCTGGGTCTTCATGCATTAACTCCAAGTCTGTACATCGCTCAAAGATTTCCAAGTCTGTACAGCCATTGCACTCAATTGAAGTCTATACATTGGTCTTCATATTCGAAGTCCATACATCGGTCTTCATATTCGAAGTCTGTACATTGGTCTTCATATTAGAAGTCTATACATTGGTCTTCACCTGAAGTTTGTACAGCCATTCTCTTATCAAAGTCCATACATCCTTCTGTTGGAATTCCAAGTCCATACATCGGATTGATTGAGTAAGTCTGTACAGCATGCCTTGTTGTTCACAGCCTTTAAAGTCTGTACATCGGCTTCGCATCTGCAAGTCTGTACATTGGCTTCATATCATAAAGTCTGTACATTGGCTTCGCATCTGCAAGTCTGTACATCGGTTTGATATCATCAAGTCTGTACATTGGCTTCAACTCTCCAAGTCTGTACAGTCACATCTCAAAGGCTAAGTATATACATCACTGTGGCTGCTCGAAGTGAAGCATAGTCTATACACTCCTCACCTTTCCCTACATTTGGCCTAGTCTATACACTCATACCTTTCCCTACATTTTCTGGCCAAGTCTACACATCGTTTACCTGGCGTTTGCTTCAAAGTCTAAACACTCGTTTCTAAGGCAAAGTCTATTCAATTGTCTTCATGGCATTGCAAGTCTATACAACCTTGGCATGTGCTTCGCAAAGTCTATATATTGCGTTGGTGGCAAGTCTATACATTGGGCTGTAGCTTGCTTGAAGTGAAGTCTACACATTGATTCACTGTTCAGGACTCTCACTCAAAGTCTGTACAGCATGCTTCGTTGTTCAAGCTTTCAAAACTCTATACATCGCTCTTGAGCTAAAGTCTGTACAGTCGTTCCTTTGGCAAGTCTGCACATCATGAAGTCTACACACTCGATTGTCCTGCTTTGCTTCAAGTCTGTACAGTCTCTCCCTCAGCAAGTCTATACACTGGAGTCGTCAGCTGCAGGGACAGGATGTCTGTACATTGGGTGCTCATGCATTGCTCTCATCGAAGTCTATACATCCGATAGGCTTGTTACAAGTCTGTACACCGAGGACGCTTGAAGGCTTTCAAGTGTGTACATTCTACACACTTGGTTAACTAATGCATTTAACTGCAAGTCTATACACTGAGCTCGTATGAAGATATCCAAGTCTATAAACTCGATTCCTTCATGCATTTCACAGAAGTCTACACACTCCCTCCTGTTATGATAATGCATTCTTCAGCAAGTATATACACTAAGATCGCATAAAGTCTTACAGGTCTATACACTCTCTCAGTGTACACACTTACTCACTTACTGCTTCTAAAGTATATACATTCATGGTTGTATGACTGAACTAACTAATCACATTTCCTTTGTCTCTGCCTGCAGAGGATTCAGATTAATGAGGGCACGTGATCCAAGAATGGATAAAGGCCCAGGATCGTGACACGTGTGCTGAAGCTTGCTGGAGAGTTGCCACGTGGTCCAAGGTTTGTGCGGGAGCTGTGGAGACCACACGCGCCTAGTGCTGCTTCTGATATAAATAGAAGGCTTCGTCTTCGGATGAAGTGTGATCGAAGTGGCCAAGTATATACAGAGAGAATAGAAGCCAGTGAAAAAAGAAGAGAAGCAGAAGAAAGAGAGCAACGATCAAAAGAGCAGAAGAAGAAGAGAAAAGAAGAGATAGGGAGAGCCTGCGAAAGAGAAGAAAATAGAGAGTGAGAGCAGCAGAAGAAAGAGAGAAAGATTGCGTGAGCTGAGAAGAAGAAAGAAGAGGAAGAAAAGAAGAGAGGAGAGAGTTCTATTGAACTCCTATTCAGTCTGTTCGTGGATCAAATCCAGAACGACTATTGTGTTTCATTTCCAGCCTTTGTCGCTGTTCCTTTTATGTTTTCTTATTTTTCATTTTGTTTCTCTGGTTAGCTTTGTTCTTCTGATTGCCCTGTTGGCGATCGGGTTCCTCCTGTGGACTTAGGAGAAGGGAGATCTGATCTCCGATTCTGGGCTTGTGGGTTGCAAGTCCAGGGGTCCCTCCTGGTCTGGAGGAAGAGAGGTCTTTGACCTCTGGTTTGCTGGTGACTGGGAGTCACTGGTGGGTTCCCTCCTGGTCTGGAGGAAGAGAGACTTCGGTCTCTGGTTTCCAAGTGGCTGGGAGTCACTTGGGGTGTCCCTCCGGTTGGGAGGAAGAGGGGAGGTTGTTCCCCTGGTCAAGCTGTGTGGTAGCAAGTGTTCACAGACCGAGTCTGCTTGTTTCTAGCGTTGGCTAGTGAAGCCTCACTCCGGTTGGGAGTGAGGGGTGGATGTAGGTCTGGAGAACCGAACCACCTAAAAATCTTCTGTGCAGTGGTTTTGCTTTGTGCGTTTGTTCCTTGCCTTCTACCTCCTATTCACAGGTTGTGCATGCTTGATTAGTTGAGTTATCTTGGGAGTAAATTTCGAGCTTTATATTCTACTAAGTGTGTTGGGTGTGTTTAGCTCTGCCTGCGTTTCTGGTGTAATCAGGTGACTGCATTGTTGCAGTCCAACTGTTTGATCATGTGTTGTCTTATCATCTCACCTTGGAGAGCTCATTACTTTTATTCCGCATATCTGAGCTTTAGAGTTTTAATTTGGGCATTATCTCTAGAGGGATACATTCACCCCCCCTCTGTATCCGGGCCTAGCACCCTAACATGTTTTGCTTCACTTGTTTGGCCGTAGCGCAGGTGCGACACTAGCCCACAATCTTGGCCACGTCCCTTTTGAGACTTGGCCAATAGAACTGTCCCTCAACAAGAGCGATGGTCTTATGCACCCCAAAATGGCCAGCCAGGCCTCCTGCATGTAATTCCCATACCAAAAGGTCACGGAGGGAGGTTCGGGGTATACAATGTCTGGGTCCTTTGAAAAGAAACCCATCCTCAAAGATGAAGTCCTCACAGGCCTGTTGGGATTGGGTGGTCAAGGAGGTATGGATGCGCCCAAAGTCAGGGCAATCAGAGTATTCATTCTTGACTCTCTCAAATCTGATGACTTCCACTTTCATAGTGGACAGCAAAGATATCCTCCTACTAAGTGCATCGGCTGCCCGATTTTCACTCCCAGCCTTGTGTTTGATCACGAAAGTGTAAGACTGGAGGTACTCTACCCATCGGGCATGTCGGGCATTAAGCTTCTGCTGGGAGTTGAGGTATTTTAAGGCCTCATGATCTGAGAAGATGACAAATTCTTTTGGCAGAAGGTAATGTCTCCAGTGTCTAAGGGACTGAACCACATCATAGAATTCTTTGTCATAAGTTGAATACCTCATCCTGGCATCACATAGTTTTTCACTAAAGTAGGCCACTGGGTGCCCTTCCTGACTAAGGATCCCACCAATGCCTACCCCTGAAGCATCACATGTGACTTCAAAAACTTTAGAAAAGTCTGGGAGGCATAAAACAGGAGCTTGGGTCATCCTCTCCTTTAGTTCTGAAATGGCTTTGGAGGCTGATTTGGTCCAAACAAAGGTTCCCCTTTTGAGGCAATCAGTGATGGGGGCTATGATGGTGCTGAATCCTCGGATGAACCTTCTATAGAACGTGGCCAACCCATGGAAGCTTCAGACTTGATGGAGGGTGTGGGGTTCTAGCCAGTCAAGTATAGCTTGGACCTTCTCGGGGTCCATAGACACACCTTCAGTGGAGACCACAAATCCTAAGAAGGTGACGGATTTAGTCATGAAGTGGCACTTTCCTAGGTTGGCATAGAGACTCTCACTTCGAAGGGTAGTGCACACTTGCCTAAGGTGGTCTAGATGGGCTTCTTCGGATTGGCTGTAAATGAGAATATCATCGAAGTAGACCACTAGGAAGACCCCAATGTAAGGTCTAAGGACCTCGGTCATAAGGCGCATAAAAGTACTTGGGGCATTTGAAAGCCCGAAAGGCATCATTAGCCAGTCATAGAGCCCATCTTTGGTTTTGAAAGCCATTTTCCACTCATCTCCCGGCCATATCCTAACTTGGTGGTAGCCACTTTTGCGATCAATTTTGGAAATAATGGTGGCTCCGGATAGCATATCAAGCATATCGTCAAGCCTAGGTATGGGGAACCTGTACTTGACTGTAATCTTGTTGATGGCTCTACTGTCGATACACATCTGCCATGTCCCATCCTTCTTAGGTGTGAGGAGGGCTGGGACAGCACAAGGACTCTTGCTAAGGCAGAGAAATCATTTCCTGATAAGCTCCTCAACTTGCCTCCGTAACTCAGCATTTTCTGTGGGATTGAGGCGGTAGTGAGGGAGGTTTGGGAGGGTGGCTCCCGGGACAAGATCAATCGCATGTTGCACGTCCCTCATGGGTGGGAGTTGATCCGGGAGCTCATTAGGGAACACATCCTTAAATTCATCTAGGAGTGGGTGGATTTCCACGGGGTGGGGGTTGGAAGGGTTAGACTCTCCTAAGCATATAACCACCGCACACAAGGGTGCTCCTTGGGCTAGTTCTTCTTCAATCTCTCTTCTTGTGATGAGGTGAAGGCCTTTGATCCCTCCTGTAGGGTTTTCTTGGGTGGTCTTTTGGGGAACTAGTTGGATTGGTGGGGTGGGGATCCCTAGGTTTTGAGTTGGGGTGGAGTAGTGCTCCTGAGGGAGAGATTCTTTCTTCGGTATGGAGCGGGGTGGGGAGGGGTTTAGACGGATAGTCTTTTCCTCATGCTCAAAAGTACAAGTGTTCGGCCTCCCTAAGATGGTGGCATCAACGTCATAAATCCAGGGCCTCCCTAGTAGGATACTACCTACTTCCATAGGGATAATGTCACACCAGACTTGCCCATGGTAGGATGAAAAGGTAAGGGGCACAATGCAGCGAGTGCTGACCGGGATGGAGTTGTTGTTAATCCAAGAGACCCGGTAGGGGTGTGGGTGAGGAGCGATGGTAAGGCCAAGGAGTTTGATAGTGTCGGGAGACACAGCATTGACACAACTTCCATTGTCCAAGATTACTTTCCTCACATGGTTTCCTATTTTGATAAAGGTGTGAAAGATGGTTGTTCGACGTCAGTCTTCTTCTTGAGGTTTGGTGAGGGTGCACCTAATCACTCCTAAATGGGTGTTGGTGTAGTCCATACCTGACTCATGGGTTTGAGCCTCATATTCTTATTCCCAGTCTAGAGCGGCCTCATGAACCTCAACTATTTCCTCATGTTCTCCTTGTGAAGGGGTTTGTTCTTCTTCAATAAGCAAACTAGGTAACCCTCATGACGGACACTGGCTGGCGAAGTGGCCATAGCCCTTGCACCGAAAACAACTTTGTTGACTACCCTGGGTTGTCCCTCCCGTGCTAGGACCCTTGGGGCCCTCGTCTCTTCGGGGAAGTGGGTTGTTTGGGGTGACTCTTGTGGGAGTAATGGTGGGCGGGAGGTTATAGGGCCGGGCCGGGGTACTCCCAATAGGGGTAGGAGTCTTTAAGAGGAGAGGAAGGTTAGGTCGAGGGCCCATAGCCTTGGGGTCAACCGGTCGGGGTGTGGTGAACTTAGGATTTCTAGAGAATCTCTCAGCATCTCGGGCTATTTGATAAGCCAACTCAAGGGAGTCCACATCCTTCATAAAGAGCTCTCTCTTGATGTGTGGTTGGAGGCCATTCCTGAATCTGGATAGGGGGACGGCCAATTCTTCATGGACTCCACACTTTAGAAGGTAGGAGTCAAACATTTCAATGTATTCGACTATGGTTTTTCCCTCTTGGGTGAGGCTTTGCCACTCATCTAGGAGAACTTGGGTGTAGGAGTTGGGAAGGTACTTGCTCCTAAGTTGGGTTTTCATGTCTATCCAGGTGCGAATGGGTTCTTCCCACCTAATCCTCCTTTGACTCTCCACACTCAACCAGTAGGTTTTGGCTAGTGTGGTAAGGTGCATTTTAGCCAACCTAACTCTCCTGTCTTCCGTCATAGGGTACCAATCAAAGTATTGGTCCATGGTACTCTACCATTCTAAGTAGGTATTTGGGTTATAGGACCCATCAAAGTTTGGGGCTTCGACCCTAATCATCTTTAAAAGGTAATCATGCGGGTCCTCCCGTGGTCGCCTCTCATTAGGTCGAGGTTGACGGGGCCTTTCATACTCACGGTAATGGTCATTTTCCAAGCCCTCCCTATCATTTTCAGCTCGCGGAGGGGGAGCTCTTTGGACGTGGTTCCTAGGTGGGGGCCCGGTTTCCTCAAGCCTAGTGATTCGAGTGGAAAGGGTCTCTACCCGATCAATGAGGTGGTTGATGGCAGCTTCAATTCGGTCCATTGGTACTTGGGGTGTCTCCCTAGGAGTGTCTAGGTCACCTTGGGAATTGGAACACATAGGGGGAGCCGAGGTTGAAGGGTCGGTCCTATACAAGGCACCACTACGGGTAGACATGCACAATTGGGAAATGACAGACACACGGATGATGACTATGCAATGGCCCTAGGACTTAGGCTTGTAGAGACAAGTCTAAGACTTGCTCTGATACCAAATTGATGTGACACAAGCTATTGGGAATGCAGCAGCTAACCGTGATCCCTTGGACCTATATCGCAAACACAATCGCAAGAGTTGATTTTTTTGGAAATCGCCGAACCACCGTGCGCACACGCTTCCCGGGTGACTCGCTGATGCCTAGTGGAGGTAGTGCAACAAGGCCCTTGCTGGTAGAGGGCCAGCCGGGCTATGGTTGCCCTCCCAAGGGTACGGTGCCCACAATCAAGGGGCTGGCTAGGTGCCTAAGGGACACCGGGTCACTCTCTCTCACAAGTCCACAGTGACCGCACACAAGCTGGAAGCTCCGGGGTCGGGCGCTCTCTCACCGCCAGCGGAGCAATTCCACGGATATTAAAGGAACAAACACCAAATTGGGGAGCAAGGGTTTAGAGCTTACCTGGTCGGATTGAAGAAGCCGACCCCGTTCGGAGATGAGGGCGAGCGGGGAAGTGTGGGTTCCCCGCACACTACGTCGCTCGATGCTTCACCCTATTTAAGTAATTTACATGCTCTACTCCTCACACAAGAGGGGGGAGCTCGGGGTGGGGAGAATAGGGGGTACAAGCAAACACTACCTCCTCACAGGGAGGGGTGGTAAGCCGGCCAGGCGGGAAGGGGAGTGAGGCAAAGGAAGAAGCCGAACGGCCCTTCGTGGTTCTGCCCGCCTGTCTGCCTGTCTGATAGATGCCCGCTGTTGATGCTTCCGAGGATGCTCCCGAACTCAGAAGCCAACGAAACTAGCGTCAAATCGTCACTGACTGGCTCAGGATGACTCTTGAATTTTCTCGGGAAGTCTTCTCACCGCTGACGGTCGGGGCAGGAGCTGGACCGGTGTGGTTTGGCTTAAGCTCGGACTGGTTCCCAGATGCTGCCGCAGGATGATGAAGTACCCACGAATGCTACCATGATCCGAATGAGACGAGACCTGGACGGACGCGAGCATGGATGAGTGTTCTTCGATCAGCAACAAAAAACGGTGCCAGAGGATGTAGGGGTCAAAAGTTACATCCTGAAGAGTGGGAAAAGGTCAGGACTACTTCTGGCTGATCTGGCCTGCGTCCCTGAGGTAGAAAAATTGGAACAGAATGCTCCGGACTTCAAACGGCGTCCCGCTGGTTGCGCTGGACAGGATGCTGGTAGAGCTTCGTCCCGGTCAAATGGCGCACCCAAGGGAGCTGGGGTGTGGTCGTAGGAGCTTCTGAAACTCGCTTCTGGTTGCAGGCCGGACTGGTTCTGCGCAGTCGGTGAAGAACGGCTCTCCCGGGAAGCTCCGACCTCGGATTGAGGCGGGACCACCTCGCCTGCGAAGCCGACTGAAAGTGCTTTTCATCTATGTATGACACACCTCCAGGGGCTCCGGGATGTGGTCGAGTGCGGCGCTGCAACAGGCTATTGATCTGCAGGTCTTCAGCTGCACACAGATTAGAAGAAAGAATGGTTGAGGGGGTGGTTTCTTTGGTGGAGGGGAATAGGATATGGAGGTATTGGTGGTGGGGAAGGGTTGGGAGGTGGGAAGGGGAAGTGGGGGAGGATGGCAGGGGCGGAGCTAGCAGGGGGTAGAGGTGGGTGTGCTGGTGGCTTTGGAGGAGGTGGGGAGGGGGGGCGCAAATGGGTTGGTGGGAGGGGAAGGGTTCTCTCCCTTATTTGAAATGGGATTAAGAAAGGAGTTAAGTCTAGTCTTGGGAATGGGAAGGGTTGTCTTTGGAGGGTGAAGGGGTGCTTAGGGGGTTGGGATTCTCCCTTGGGAGATGGAAGGAGTGGCTTGGGAATGGGGAGAGTTGCCTTGGAAGGTGACAGGTTACATGGGTAGTGGTGAGAGTAATGGTAGTATTGAAGGGGCCTAGGGAAGGTGAAAGGGTTGGGCTGATGTGGAGGATGAGGTGGCAAGGGGGAGAGGAGAGAGGGGGCTGCGAATTGAGGAGAGAGGGGAGGAGAGAGAGAGGGGGTCGCCCCCTTTAGAGAGAGAGGGAGATAGAGATAGAGAGAGAGAGAGATGGGTTAACACAAGGTTTTTGTGGAATGCTAAATTCAAACTTTCATTAGTTCACCAAGGGGGGTTTGGGGTCCTATTTATATGGACCCAAACTTTTTACATGACAAGACTACCCCTGGCTTTACACATAATGACCAAGCTGTCCAAAAAGCAACCAAGGGGTAGATGAAGACTAAAACATAGGTAAATGACTTAGGACCTAGGATGATGACTCAAATAAAGGGGAAAATTACATCAAAATGACTCAAAGAAAAAGCAAGAAATACATCAAAATGATCCAGGTAGAAAAGCAAAGGGTCGTGGGGGCCCTACTCGACATGGAGCTCGATCCTATTCCTCTCCAAGAGGGAGTGAAGTCCCGAGCCAGAGAGAATCGTGGGTGATGTCCCCATCTCTTCAGTACAGCGGCTCATGGCTGTAGATCTTAATTAAAATCCACTTAAGAAAAATATTAAGAATAAGCAATAGTCAATAATGTGGAGAAAAATATGCACGAGGTGCACAAGGGGAGTTTGTGATCGCCAGAGACGCGAGGGTCTCAAGTGGAAAATAATATGGGGAGATGATCGCAAAATACCTCTTGAAACGCGGGGGATGTGAGTACTCCTTTCTCTTCAAGATCGGCCGGCCGACGAAGAGAGTTCTTACTTTTATTACCCTTGTAAAAAAAGACAAACACCAATAAAAAATATGGATTAGAATAAAGGTGAGTGTAGCATCAAATCCATATATATAAATGAGCATGCAAATATGATTAAAACACACCTTGTGGGTGTTGGCCCTTAAACCCCTATGCAAAAAGGTGTGGGAGATGAATGATGCATGCAAAAAAAAATAAGGGAAGTGTGCAAGAGTTGCACTATGGGGAGATCTCAATGTGATGGTTGAGAAAAAAAATCAATAAAACAATGATGCATGCATGTTAACGAATATCAAAAGGAGAATAAAAATAAAATAGGAGGAGCCTGTTGCTTGTGGCTTGAATGCTCGATGGGGAGGAGTTCCCAGAAGATGATGAAGGCTTGTACGTATGCAGGAGCCCCTCCTTAGCCAATGGCAACAGCAGCACCTGCGTGGGGAAAAAAAAGAAGAAAACAGAAGGAGAAGAAGAAAACCAAAGAAGAAGAAGAAGAATAGAATTGAAGGAAGGGGAGAGATCGGCGTCCCCAATGAAGGGGCCTCCAACGAAAGGGCATCCAACCTATTAACAGAGCGGTATCCTCTATTAAAATAGAATCGAATGAAGAGATGAGAAGGAAAGAGTCCTACGGAGGAAAAGATAAGAAGGGGCAAGAGCCCAAAGAGGGGAAGATAAGATTGGGCAAGAGCCCAAACGAAGCAGGGATTCTCTGGGGAAAGACTGCGTTCGTTTGGAACACAAAACTGAAACACGACTTGGACCAGGGCGTCAATTCAAGAATTGACGACCTTCCGAGAGGGCGTTTCTTAAAAACACGCCTTAGGCTAAGGCGTCTCTTCCTGGATCAATTTTGGAAATAAATCTTTCTTTTATTTGAAAATTCTGAAACACGCCTTCGGAAGAGGCTTTATTTAAAACACGCCTTAGGAGAAGGCGTTACTTATTTGAAACACGCCTTAGGTGAAGGCTTTATTTAAAACACGCCTTAGGTGAAGGCGTTATTTAAAACACGCCTTAGGAGAAGGCGTTATTTATTTGAAACACGCCTTAGGTGAAGGCGTTATTTAAAACACGCCTTAGGTGAAGGCGTTAATTTCGAAAAATTAGAGAAAATATCCAAAAAAATCCAGAAAAATCCAGAAAAATAGAGAAAAATAGGAAAAGAGGAGGAAAAGTGAGAAATCCAAGAAAAGTGTGAAAAATCACTCAAACGAAGCTAATTTGAGGGTCAAATTGGGGCATTACAAGGTAATATGAGATGTACTCACAGTAACGTCAATTTTGGCGTGTCTACAATGGCCCTCCTCCACAATTACTGGAACCCTTCTACCCCCGTCATCCTTCCACTTAACCATCAAACCCCTCCATCTCCCGCAATTACCAAACCCTTCATCCTACCATCTGCTTCCCCTATTACTTCACATATCTCCACTTCACCGCCAACGCTTACCCCCGTCACTGCCTCGCCTCCGCTTAACCCTTCACCAGTCATCCTCCCTCCGTGACCTGTCATCTCTACCACTACTTCTATTACCCCCATTTCCACTGCACCCTCTACCAGTTCATTCATCCATCCTGTCGAGCCTATTAAGTCGCTAATCTTAAGCCCATCTGACGCCGTGCCGGCCTAAAACCTTGCCCTACGGAGCAGGCGTTTCTTCCATAGGAGCTACCCTTCAACTGGTGCACCTGCACCCAATCCCCAATCCTCGCAATAGGCTGCTGATCAGTAGGAGGCAGATCCGTTGCCTGGGACACAATACGATTTGCTACATCATCTAGACAGGGTGAGTGCTAAAATCTCTATGCTAGAATTGATCAAGAGGTCCATGCTTCACCAAGATGCACTTCACAATTTCCTGCAGAAGGTTATAGTAATCGAGGACATGGCGGTGGACAGCTTACCGATAGCCCTGGCTACCGTCTCTAAGGGGCCGGCAATCACACTCTCTGAAACTGAACTAGCACCTCTCGAGGCACGACAGATGCCGCTATGCATTCCTATCATCCTGAACAAAGTAAGCATAGACACGGCATTGGTAGACACAGGGGCCTCTATCAATGTCTGCCCTCTCAACACTTTAAAAGCCTGCAACTTGCCAAAAGATTTATTAAGGTCGACCCCATTGCAGCATATGACAATTCCAGAAGAGCATGTCACGGGGTAGTCACCATCCAAGCTGAGCTCGGGCCTCTCGCAATGCCAATTGAGTTTTATGTGCTAGACATTGATCCTATGTTCAAGGCCATCTTGGGTCGCCCGTGGATTGACAATCTTAATGATGTACCATCCACCGCTCATCAGTGCCTCAAATTCCCTTTTCAAGGGAGGGTGGTCAAGGTAAAAAGCATATTCACAGTCCAATCCGTTAAAGCTGTCTCGGAAAGGATCTTGCCAACACTATGGCCCAGCAATCGTCCTGTCATATTAGTTTTAGACTTGAATTTCCCATGGGCCTATGCACCACGCAAGCCCACCACTGCGCTAGTAAACGTCAAAGTTAAGCCCCAGATACGAGATTCTAAGGGTTGGAACATGATATTAAAGCTGGGCTATCAGCCGGGGAGAGGTCTCGGCGCACAACTACAAGGGCGAACCAAACCGGTCCCTAAAGGCAGGAAAGTGAACAGGAGGGGTCTCGGTTATTGAGAATCCTGACTCTCAATTTTGGGTGACTCTGGATCGTTAACTTGGGACTACCGCCAACATTTTGTTAGGGGCCCTCTCCAGCCAGGCACATTGAAAGCATCACCAAGTCGGCCCAAGGAAGAAAATATAGCTTATACAGTTGATAGCCCGCCGCTATTACCAAAGGGGCCCGTTGATGATATGATTGATTTTAGCCAGGCATTTGCAAGATTACTCCATGAAGAAGACAGTTGTCAAAGAAACCAAGAGGTACGGCTTGTGCGTTATGAGTCGAAGAAGCAAGCTTACCGCCCACGGGAAAGGGGGAGCTCACCCCTCATCTTCACTTGGTCTCCTTCCCGTTTGATGTCTCTTTTCCAAAAGTTGGCATCCATTCCCCGCTCACCTCCTATCTTGATCAATCCATTACTACTTGAGGTTCCTACGGATTTTCTCATTGTCAGGACATGCAGTTGATGCCCTCCAGTTGAATCATCCACTCCTTTCTTCTCCTCATCCGATCCCTTCTTCGATCTCTTCTATTCGTCCATGTATCCCCTTAGGCTCCCTCCTCTGCCTTCTTCTCCATCTTGCTGCATGATCTCCACTGATCTCTAAAAAAAAATGTCAAATTTGAAATGAAAATTTCAGTGGAAGATTACGCTATCTTCTCTCCATCCTCCTCCCAAGGGCATAAGGCCCCTACTGCCTCCCTCCCACTAGATTTTCTCTCTCCTAGGTTAGGCATAGGGTCCGTCGAGTCAAGGGTAGTAGAGTTTGATAAGTCTAGAGAAGTATGGTCTTGTTCTAGGTCGTCCAACCCATCCTTGCCTGAGCCACGCCTGCCGGCGTGACGTTCTAAATCTGTTCCTGATAGGTTCTTACAGGACCTAGCGCAGCGATGTAGTGTTCTTCTTAAATGCCCGAAATTCATAGCTATAGCAATTGTGATCGAAGAAGGCGAGGAGCAAGGCGGGATGTTAAGTGACGATGGGTTAGGAGTCTACGAAGTCATGGATGAAAAGGACCTGGTTGATGTCGAGGACAGCGATGTAGACGACACTATCGATTTGTATGCGCAAGGCTTAAAAAGATTTGATGAGCCATCATCATCAGTGGATGAACCTATAAAGGAAATAAATATGGGAACTAAAGAAGACCCTATGCCTATTATTATTGCTGCTAGTCTCCCCCCAGCAGTGGAAGAAAATTTAGTCAAGGTCCTAAGGGAGTATAGCGATTCTTTCCCCTGGTCTTACGAGGACATGCCGGGTCTTGACCCCTCTTTGGTAGAACATCGACTAGTGCTTAAGCCATGGACAACACCCATTAAACAAAGACTAAGAAGATTTCACCCCCACATGGCCTTGACTATGAAGGAAGAAGTTGACAAATTACATAAGGCCAGGTTCATTAGAGTTGTCTTATATCTTCAGTGGGTAGAAAATATAGTCCCTGTCATCAAGAAGGATGGAAAGGTGCGAATTTGTATTGATTTCAGGGATCTTAACAAGGTATGTCCCAAGAACGGTTTCCTGCTGCCTCATATAGACATGTTGGTAGACAACACCGGCAGGTACGAAGCATTGTCATTCATGGATGGTTATTTAGGCTACAATCAAATCCCTCTCGCTCCTGAGGATCAAGAGAAAACCTCCTTCACCACGCCCTGGGGTACGTATTGCTATGTGGTCATGCCGTTTGGTTTGAAGAACGCGGGTGCCACTTATCAAAGGGTGATGATGGCTATATTCCATGACATGATGCATGTTTACATGGAAGCTTATGTGGATGATATCTTGGTAAAGTCAAGGACTAAAGAAGAACACCCTGCCATTCTAGCTAAGGTGCTCCAGAGAGCTAGGGAGTACCAGTTGAAAATGAATCCAAAGAAGTGTGTTTTTGGAGTCTCTTCAGGGAAGTTGCTAGGCTTCATAGTTAGTAAAAGGTGGATTCAGATTGATCCTAACAAAGCAAAGGCTGTCATGGACATGCCTCCGCCCAAGAATATCACGGAACTTCCAGGATTGATTGGACGATTGTAATTCATCAGAAGATTTATATCCCAACATTCTCAGAGGTGCCGCCCGTTTTATGAATTGTTAAAGGCGGGGGTCAAATTTGAATGGAACCAAGACTGTCAGAAGGCCTACGAAGATTTGAAGGTATATTTGTCTAATCCCCTGATTTTGCAACCTCCTGTCCCTGGGAAACCCTTGATCCTATACATTTCTGTCATTGAGAATTCCCTAGGAGCCGTCCTAGAACAAGTAGATGACGAAGGTAAAGAGCGAGCAACTTATTACCTCTCTAGGTTATTTAACCCAACAGAGGCCAAGTACACTACCATGGAGAAAACTTATGCTGTCTTAGTTTGGATAGCTCAGAAGCTGAAACATTACTTTCTAGCCCACCCGGTTAGGTTAATCTCTAGAATAGATCCAATTTGCTATCTCTTAGAAAAGTTTGTCCTTTCTAGTAGGTTAGCTTGCTGGCAGAGCTTCCTCTCTCAGTATGATATTACATTCGTTGTTCAGAAGGCAAACAAAGCATATGCCATTGTTGAGCATCTCGCCCATCTTCCTATCGCCTGCACGGACTCTATTCAGGATGATTTCTCTAATGAGCATCTCTCTGTTCTTACTTATCATCTCTTTTGGTCTCTGCACTTGGATGGTGCGCTCAATGCTCAAGGCTGAGGGATAGGTGATGTTCTCCTTACTCCGAAAGGGGTGACGATTCATTTCACTTATCAGCTTCGTTTTCCTGCTACCAACAACATCGTCGAGTATGAAGCTCTCCTGGCTAGATTGAAGCACGCCTACCTCTTGGGCGTGCGTTATTTGAACATCATAGAAGACTCTCAGCTCGTTCTGCGGTAAGTTTTTTCCACTTACCGCACTCGTGACCTGAAGCTCAAGCCATATCAGGATTTGGTCACTCTCTTGGCTATGCAATTCTGCAAGCTGATCTACATCCATACTCCTCGATCTCAGAATATCCTTGCTGATGCATTAGCATCGCTCGCTTCCTCTTTATCCTTTCCTCTCAGTCGGAGCACTGAGACCATCGGCGTCCATAGATTGGACTCCCCCTCTCTTTAGGATCTTTAGTTCGACAACCTTAGGAAAACTGTAGAAGCAAAGGCTGAGAAGGAAGATTTGAAGGAAGTATCCATAACTGAGTTAGAGGAGATTCTGGAAGAAGAAGAATTACCATGGTACCATGAAATCGAGTTATATTGCAGAGATGGATCGTTCCCAGAAGGGGCAAGTGCTAAGCAGCGTAAGACTATTAGAAGAGCCGCCTCGAAGTATACTATTATTGCTGGAGAATTGTACAGTCGCGCTCTCAATAGAATGCTCATGAGATGTCTAGACGATGATGAAGCTTGGAAGGTGGCTGAAGCAGCCCATTCAAGTGAGTGTGGGGGTCAGTCAATGGCCAGGCTTTAGCAAAGAAAATCCTTAGGCAGGGTTACTATTGGCCCACTCTAGAGGAGGATTGCTCCCTCTATGTCCGAAGGTGTCTTAAATGCCAACTCCACGCTAATAAAATCAATGCTCCTGCTTCATCTCTTCATCCTCTCTCTGCTCCTTGGCCATTCTCCATGTTGGCCTTCGACATTATTGGCCCGCTCGGTGATCCTAACTCTCAAACCAAGCAGAAATCCTTTATCCTTACTACCACTGAGTTCTTCACCAAGTGGGCCGAAGCAGAAGCGTACGCAGAGATCAAACCTACCGCGGTGTGTCGCTTCATCATGAAGAATATCATCACGTGGTTCGGAGTGCCAAGCAGCATCGTCACCGACAATGGACCCCAGTTCATCTCTCAAGAGCTCCAGGACCTTTGTAAGAAGTTCAATATTTCATTGCATCACATCTCCATATTCTCCTCAAGATAACGGCCAAGCTGAGGCCACTAACAAGACCCTTCTTAAAATCATAAAGAAAACATGTGAATCTCACAAATTCTCTGATTGGCCTGAATAATTAGTGGAAGCACTATGGGCTTACCACACCTCCATCCGTACTCCTACGGGGTAAACCTCCTATGCTCTCACTTGCGGGATGGAGGTGGTGCTCCCATATGAGATCTTGATCCCTTCCTTAAGGGTACAGCTCGATAAGGAACTTAATCTCGACGAACGTCGAGAGGCGTTGCTCGTCCAGTTGGAACTCTTGGATGAGAAGATGATGGATGTGGCCGATCACGTGTCCGTTTATCAAAAGAGAGTTTCACATTATTTTCAAAAGAAGGTAATCGAACGTAAATTTCAAATAGGTGATATGGTTTTGAAACGTAAATTCATTAGGTCCGGAGGTCCTAGGTCTAAATTACAACCTAACTGGGAAGGCCAGTTTGTCATTAAAGAGACTTATCCAGGCAACGTGTATCGTCTAGTCAACGCGGAAGGTGAGGAGCTGTCTCACGCTTGGAATGGGTTGTATCTTAAGCGTTTTTTCCCTTAGAGTCAGGCTAATGAAGGCCCGGTAGCAAGGTATTCCTTTCCTTAAACACCAAGGAATATTCCGAGTTTGGCAATCACACACTTCACGACATCCCTGGTCGGGTTTCCCAATTTTGTGTAAACACCGTTTCTCCCTTGGCCATGCTTAGGGGAAGTGAAAGTCCCTGTCTGTTTCTCTCCTCGACTGAATCTAGGGGCAAGCAGGCGAATAAGGGGGCGATGAATGATCTAGACACCATGACCAGAGGAGGTCTCAATTAGGGGCAGTCCGTTATGACCTGATTCCAAAAGGAAAAGCGATAGTAACACCAAAGCAAAAAGAAAGAGGAGCAAAAGAAAATCAAAGACCGAAAGCTCATTTCAAAAGCTCAAAACTCAAAACATCAAAAGTTCCAAAAATACAAAACTAGGCATGGCAAGAGTGGCAGTACAGTTTCCCCGCGGGACATTATGATCCCGGTCGTATGTGTGTCTAGGGTGGATAAAGGTTCGATGACGGACAAAAAAAAGCCCCGGCGCAACAGACTGAATCTCTGAAAGGGTTGTCACGAGAAGGATTCAAGCCCTAAAATCTCTATACCTGGTCTAGGCTTACCTCCGAGTTCATTTTTTTTTTAGGATGAAACTGAACCCTGGGTATGGCCTCGGCAGAAGCACCATCATACAGATTGGCCTCAACCGGGGATTGTCACTTTCTAAGCATGCCAACCTCAGGAGATTCTAGTGTGACAAGTAGGGCTCTCGTTGCCGGGACGAAGATAGCCTTTAAAAAAATTTAAATATTTCAAAATCCAAAAAATCAAATATTTCAAAATAAAAAAAATCAGATATTTCAATATCCAAAAAATCAGATATTTAAAATTAAAAAAATTAGATATGACAAAAATCTAAAAATCAGATATTTTAAAATTCAAAAAAATTAATTATTTTAAAATCTAAAAAATCAATATTTCAAAATCCAAACAAAAATCAAATATTTCCAAAACTCAAAATACCATCGTCCTTGCATAGCATGCATTTGCATTCATACTTTTCATTGCATTTTGCCTATTTAATAAGGCTCCACCCCTTGACCAAATATCGAGGATTGGTCATTTTCTAATTTATTGCATGCAAGGGGTTGAGTCTAAGAACGGATCTAACTTGTTTTCTTATTTTAAGTGTGTGCAGACACAGGTCCCATTGTCCAGGATTCAAAGCTTGCAAGTTTCTCTATCTCCCATCGCTTGCGGTCTATTGTTAGACTACTTAATCTTTCCTAGCGGTCATGAGGAGACCGTTTTCCTCACCCGAGAACCAGAACTCTCAGGTTTCTTTGCTCCGCCTCTCTAGCGGTCCTTCGATAGACTGTTTTTATTCCCCTAGCGGTCCAGTGGTGACCGCCTGCCATTCCCGATGACCAGAAAACTCTGAGTTTTTCTGAGTGCTTTCCCTTGCAGTCTATCGCTAGACCGTTAGGATTGCCTAGCGGTCCTTTGCTGGACCATTTTTTCAAACAGAGAACCCTGTGTTTTTTATATATCAAGCCAAAATTGTGATTTCATTGCACATCTTTTAAACCAATCTTTTATTTCATTTCATCCAAGGTTTGTAATACATCATTCTTTCAATAAAGTTCAAAAACATGATCATAAGACTCAAATTACATTCAATTTCTTATCCGCATGAGGCCGGATCTTGCGCAATTCCTTCACATAAGTTTGGTACTCCTCTCTTTTCTCTATCACTTCAGCTGTCAAGGTACGGACTCGGCTGATCTTCCACATGGTCAGAGTGCTCTGAACTGCCCGCTCATCCTCCTCTGTCCCAATCTTCCTAGCTTGAAGGGGAGGGTAGTGTGATAGTGCTTGAACCGTAGTGCGAGGGAGTCCAATTTGTAAGTAGCACCGGTGCGGGTTGTAGATTTCCAGGGTAGTGTTCCCCACTAGCCGTAGGTCTAGGCCTGATCGCCGGGGTAATCTGAGGGTAGTGCCTTGAAGAGCCCGAGGTCGCATCACGAACTTGTCAATCGGAAAAATGTTGAGGAAAAGGCACCAATCATCCCATGTTTTCTTGTCCGCGGTCCGGCATTCAACCAGTGAAGAGAACCCAGATGCGCCTCCTATGAAGAAGAGTGGGTGGCTCCCGAATATACGGCTAGTTGAAGGCAAGTTCTCCTTGGGTAGAAATTTAAGTCTAATTCCCATCCAACACTCAAGGATGATCATTGACCCAAAGAGGGGACCCCCTAAAGAAGCTGAACTAAGGCCTTCGTTAAGGTAAGAAAGGACGGGTTGAGAGATAGATAAACCCCGCCACAGCCCAATAATGATACTGAGATTTTGGATATCTAAGAGGTGGTCGGTGGTAGGAAAGAGTAAGACCCCGCACAAGCAAATAGAGCTAGCCTTGGCTATGGCTTCATACCTCCCCCACTTGTTCTTGCAACGAGAAACGATCCATTGGGCCATGGGTATCAAATGAATGTGGTGGGAGCTAATCAAGGTCCTAACATCCCTTGGATTAAGTATGAAATCCCCCAAGATGAGTGATGGGTCTATGGGTTCAACCGTGTGACACACCAAGTCTTCATCCCCCACCTTAGTCCTAGGAAAGGTTAGGTAGGTCTCTACCTCTTCTATAAGGACAATGGCTTCAAAGGCCGGGAACATGAAAGTGTGTGTTTGAGGGTGCCATAACTCCACAAGAGCTGAAATGCTAGGCCAATCATTGGAAATTTTTTGAAAATTCTTGGCTAGAACCAATAAGGGGTGAAGGTGTCATGCCATTAGGATTGAGGTAACCTCTAAAGGGAGTTCTTTTATCATGGGTGCCACCCACTTCAGGCTAGAGTAGCATCTTGGGCCAGGAAGGAGCTAGAGAAAATAAGAAGAACAGAAACATGAGGGGAAACTTAAGCAAATTCGTGAATTATTGGAATTAATTTGAACTTACCTCTCTTGAAGAGCTTGTGCTCAAGTGCTTGGGGATGGAAGTCAGTCACTGCAGCTCTCCATGCTCCCTTCTAGCCAGTTTTGGACAGGTGTAGACCACCTCTCCCATGGTGCTAGCTTCAAAGCTCTTCTTCATGATGATTTGGGTGATTTTGAGAGAGTTTTCAAGGTTTAAAATAGAGATTTCTGTTAGCTACGAATTCTAGGTGTATTCCTAGTTATAGGGCTCTAATTCTAGTCTTAATGCATTAGGATTGAGGCTAGTTAGCCCCAATTTAAGTTAGGATTGGTCTTATTGTAGATTAGGTACGTTTAGCCCCGGGTTGGGACTCTCACGGAGAGTCTCGCTCGGATTTATCTGAGCCTTCTCCTTATCGGTCTATCGCGCGACTGCAAAGCACCCTCAAATGGGCGTCTGATGACCGTTTCTTCCCTTCCTTCACCACCTTCTCTTTCGCTCACCTAACGGTCCTGGCTCGACCATTTCTTCTTCCTGGCAGTCTTCCAAAAGACCGTTTCCCCTATCTTTCTTCACTTAAATCAATTTTTTTCTTTCTCTCTCTCTCTCTCGCCTCCTGATCCCTTTGTCAAGTCCTGGGGTCATTGTTAGTAAGTCAGCATTTCACATTTTACATTCTAAAAGACAAAAAATCATCATATATTCACTAACATAAAGAGTCATATACATGCATGCATAAGTACACATCATGCTCCAGCGGGTCCCTCTCCTGGACCCCCGCTGTCCCCAGTGCCCTCATGCCTCTTCCCCGGCGGGGCCATGGAGGTGCTCCCCTCCTCTCGCTGTCGTCATCTCCTCTCTGCCTCCTCATTCCTCTGAAGGCCGGAGGAACTGGTGAGGAAGTCTGGGAAAGCGCTGCTGCGTGCGCCGCTCTGCGACGCACTAGCTGTAGGTCCTCGGCCCATCATCAGGACCGTCCGCTCCACGGCCCGTAGCTCGATCCTCAGATCGTACGCCTGGCACCGAGCCTCCCTCGCCTCGGTCCGGTAGCGCTCCAAATCTGTCGCTCCCGCGCTCAGTCGCTCCACCTCTGCACGGAGATGGGCTACCTCTGCCGCCTCGGCCAGAGACGCTCCGCCTCAGCTCGGGTGCACTCTGCCTCGCCCAGCGCTGCAGTCAGCTCCCTCGTCTGCATGAGCATTCATCATGTTAGTTAAAGTGCATTTTAATATAGCATTAAAGAGAAGTCGGTTGGTTTGCTTAGCCTCTCCATGAGAGTGGCCTCAGCCTCCTCGGCCCGAGCAACTACACAAGCGAAGTCGGCGTCCCGCTCTACTCGGCCTACTGGCTGGGAAGACAAGGATGGAGCATCGAGTCCCTGCCGTCCTGCTCCCTCAGCTCGCTGCATTTAGAGGACTCAGTTTGTCAATCAAGTCTATAAGCATTAGCATTTAAGTCTAAGGATCAGAACTTACCAGGAGGTCCAGAGAGCGCTGGAGCTCGTCCCTCTGCTGAACTGTGGAATGAAGGAGTCCCCGGAGCTTCGCTATCCGGCCCTGGGGGTCTATCTGCATATAGAAAGTAAAATAGTCAGTGCATCATTATATGTGTCAATGCATTAAATGTAATTTAGAAGTTTGAGTTTAGAAGTCGTACCGATCGCTAGGTGACGTGGAAAACCTGATCTCCGTACGTCCGGGCGTAGGCCTTCAGGTAGGCCCCATCGCTGGTAGCTCGGGCCCGAACCACCCGACCTCTCCTGGTCCAGTCCCGCACCTGGTCGATCGCCCGGGTCACCCAGTCGATCTCACCGCTCAGTCCCTTCGAGGACTATCCTAACCGCTTGTCGTCGCGCACCGGGAACCCCACGTCCGGCTGGTGCACACCCCGAGTCCTCATGATCAAGCGGTGGTGGACGGGCTCAATGATGTTCATGCAATGGAGCCACACCTCTCGTCCCGCGTATGCCTGGGATGCTTCCTCCCAGGGTTGTCCCTCGTGACCCTCGTCACGGTACGATGTCCAACACACTTGAAAAGGCATGCATTCAAATCAGTGTCAGCATTTATAAAAGCATTTAGAAGTTTTAGAGTTTGAGGCTTATTGATGCATAGGGGAACGTGTCCATGTCATCCTGGATCACCAGCGCTAGGCGTCGCAGCGACCCTGTGTCTCGAACCGCCATCCATCGCCTCGCGATGGGTACCCGGTCTGGCTGTACCTCCTTTCCCCGCCCTAGGCCGGGGAGGTACAGATAGCTCCATACCTGCATTAGTTAGATGTCAGCATAATCACAATCATAATCATAAGAATTTAGAGTCAAGCATTTACCTGAAGCAAAGGCGAGAAGCCACCCAGCATCGTCTGCCGGTCGGTGGTGCTGAGTGAGTCGAACAGGAACGCCAACGCAGCAGCACCCCATGCATACCCTCCAACTCCATCTAGGTCCCACAGCAATGGGAGGAGCTTGCAGCTCACTCCATCCGCCCTCGTCGCAAACAGAAGCTTCCCGAACATTAGCAACAGGAAGCGACGAAGGGTGATGTCCTCCTCTGGTCCCGGTCCAGCGGCCACTCTCTCTCGGGCTCTATCTGTCAGCCTCCCGAGATGCTCCTTCGGCAGCTCTCCCATGGCTATCGCCGCTCCCCTCAGCCCTAGGCTCTCCAGGAGCGTTGCTCATGCCAGCATCGATGAATGATGTCCCTGTCTCATCAGCTCCAGATCTAATAGCTCCCGCGCCAACTCTCGGTAGTCGGCGTGTGTGATCCCCATCACCGGTGCTCTGTGCACTCTCAGTCCGGTGATCCTCGCTACATCCTCGAGCGTCGGGATCATATGACCCCACAGGAATAGAAATGCCCGACTGATCGATCCTCATCACCGAAATGCTAAGAAGCTCTTCGAAGCCCATCGCTGCCAATATGTCTCTCTAGTAGTCCGGCAGTGCCAGCTATACTGCTCGGACCTACAGCCAGGAAATCTAGGTCCGCCTCATCCCCTGCATCCATTTAAACAATCAAGGTTAGTCATTCATGTAGTTTGTAATTCATACATTGCATTGCATTTAAACAAAAACACAAAAAATCACTCTGGTTACCAAACGGTCGTTCCTGGACCGTTTCTTCTTCCCTAGCGATCGTGCCCTAGACCGCCTGGTTTCCTAGCAATCGCTGGAAGGACCTCTAGGCATTCAGCAAATGGGCGTTGTTTGCCTCGTTTCCCCAAGGTATGGAAATGGCCTTAAAGGCCTCTACATCAATTCAAAGGGTCCCCAGACCCGTTCCCAATCTATTTCATACGCATGCATGGCCTAGAAAAATTGAAACTTGGGTTTTTGAGCCGTCGGCCTACTGTAGATATATATTCCTTCCTTCCGCTCTCTCACCGATGGTCAAAGTGCATCAAGTGTATGGAACAACGTGCGTTGAGCAAACCACGAGAGCGAGAGAAAGAAAATAAGATCGAGAGCAACGAAAAGGACCGTGATCGCCACCAAGATGCCGTACGTGATAGTCACGCCGTACCTTGGAAAGGAAGGGGAGACACTCGCCTTGGTGCAACACCTGGAAGACGCGCGGTTGACGTAGAACCGCCTTAATCGACGTGCGACCCTACGATAGACCGTTTGATGGTGCTGCCGAACATGCGGGAGAAGAACTCCTGGAGGACGAATGGCTTTAATGGGACCGCCTAAAGATGAAGAGCGGTGCAGAGAGAGCCGCTCGTATCCTTGAACGGGCCTACATGAACCGCGCTAGTCCGCCACGCCAAGAGTTACAAAATGGGCTCACCTCCACCCTCTCCAGCCGGCTAGAGGGGATGGGCCTCGTGCTGATGAAGTGCTGACCTGTGAAACAGTACCAAGACACAGAAGGAACACCCAGATCAGAACTAAATGACGTAGTACGCGTTCATGTGAGAAGAATGAAGCATAATCAAATGGAAAGGGGGATACCTGGGGGGTTTTAAACCCCTAGGGTGACAAAAACGTAGGTGGGTGTATGCATGGGGAGAAAAATGAGGTGAACGCAGAGAGAGAACGATGCATGCAACAGACGATGAGGAAATCGAAAATGACGCTATGACTCGACACACAGACTACTCCCTGAACCGGAGGCTCGTAAGGACGTAGAGAGCCTCCCTCCTTGGTGCTAGGTCGTTCGAAATGCGGCAGGGCTTCGCCGTCGACCAAAATTCCCCCCCCCCCTTCGAGTCCGGCCACTAGGGTCTATTTATAGAGCTTAGAAAGCCAGCCCCGAAACTAGGGTTTAGAGGCATTTTCGGGTCGAGTTGACAAAAGATAATTCGTAGATAATATCCTTATCTTCCATCCAGACGAAACGGCATCAAAAATGGCGGATTATCCACGGAGAGATCGTTAAAACAAATCAGAGATAAAACCATGCAGAAAAGGATGAAAATCTGTTAAAAAACCTCCATCGAAGGGATGAACGGTCTAACGATAGACCGCTCACATCTTGAACGGTTATGTTCAGACCGTTCAAACTGTCGGTCGAAATTGAATTAAATCAGATAATTAGCCCAATTATCGCTCGAACAGACCGAAACGGCCGGCGTTGGACCCTGAAGGATGAACGGTTCCTTGGTGACCGCTCCAACGTAGAACGGTCTGAGACAAGCCGTTTTAACCCTGTCGGTGATAATTCAAATATTTGGATAATTGTCTGAGGAGATTAGCACGCGTAGGACTCTGAGATGTGGGCGGTTGGTATTCGCCCGTCCATTAGTTTGAACGGGCATGATAGGGCCGCACAAATGCCTGTCGGTGGATATTAAGAAAATCCTCAGAAAATAGCCAAAAATGTATGAACGGTCTGGGAGAAACCGCCCTAGTCGTGAACGGCTGATGTTGGACCGTTCATGATCTTGGATACTTGACTTTCATAAAATAGTTCAATTAATCAAAGCCAAGGTCCAATAAGCCCTGAATGGATACGACCTTTACCAAGGAGGGAGGCTACCCATAAAATGGGCCCAGGACGTGCCACAAAAAATGGCCCAACGAATGGTGGACAACTTAGGGCATCAACTAATAGGAGTAAGAGAAACGACTCAACTTATCGGCGTAAAACGGGTGTCAACAGATGCCCCTCCTTAACGTCCTCTTTGCAGGGGAGCGAGCGGAGGTGAAGCGGAGGTGACACGGAACGTGGAGACGAAGCGGAAATGTAGCGGAGTGGACCGGAAAAGCGGGCGTTAAGGTGAAACGACACCCGTTTCTACCAACAAGCGATGAGAATCTTTCGGAAAACCTTGAACCGAGCGTCAGGAATAATTGACCAAAGGCGACGCCAATCTGGAGGGACTAAACTAAACGAAACCAACCGACAAGACCAGCCTCATGGGGGACACAATCCCGCGGTCCAATGAGGGGGCCACAAAAGAAAAAAGCTAAAGCTCCAGAAGGGACCTTTTAATCAACCGGACCAAACGAATCGACCAAAGAAAACCTTCGAATTCAGAGTGGAATTAGTTCATCTTACTCGATCATCTGAACACACAGCTGACCATCACTTGACGGGACATTTCTTAAGCAGTTATGGGGCATGAAAGCTCAAAAGGATGCGTATGATGCATGCTGGGCTAAAAATAAAGGAAACTGTTAAATCAAATGCCAAGAAAGATTAAAATATAGAATATTCGAGAGTAGTATTGCTAAGCTAGGAATATCAGAGTCAAGATACCGTCCGCAACCACACCGTGCAGATAGAACCGTCCTCCTCGTGATGTCCCAACTTAACGGCCTATCCGAAGGTTCGGTACGTGAGCCTGGATCATCATCGTTTTTGTTGAAGGGGAACATCAGATCCTGGGACACGTAGATAACATGCCGGCTCTCAAAATAGTATAATATAATACCATATAATTAATGCAATAAGGGATTTAGGGATATAAGGCCATACCTGACTTACCTGTGCAGGCGAAACGGCGAGACTGTAGGACATGATGCTGCATAAGATGGTTAAGAGATGCATTTCCAAAGAAAATATCAATATCCATGATCTAAATATACCATCCAGATAAACGGTCGTATTTAAACCGTGCCATATTCCACACGGCTCCATGTTAACCGTGTGTACCTGACATTCAAACAATTCTTTCAGGGCCGGTTGCCAGTGATGAACGGTTGTGTACACACCGTTTTAATAGGAACGGCTCTATGGGAACCGCTCGTGCCCAGAATTTCAACCGACTTAAAATTAATGGTCAAGAGAGACATACGGTTATGGATGCACCGTTCAAATGATGAACGGTCTAACGATAGACCATTCTTCTCTGCAACCTCGAAGAAAAGAAACCCCCTCGTCTCCCTCCACCGTAACCAATAGTGGAAGGGACGAAGGGGCACAAGGCCTCAAACGCCCATCCTCTCTTTCTCTCTTCTCAACCTCCCTCCCTCTCTTGATCTCACTGCACCCCCCCCATGACGAGGGGCCAGCCTCACACCGCATAGCCACCCGTCACCTGCGAGGGTTCACCTTCGTCATCGCCACCGCCACCACCGCGACCGTCCGAGGAGGAGGGCACACCCGGGGTGACGATGGAGGATCTAGCCATTGTCGTCGCCGAGGAGGACGCTGCGGCCGGGGACGACGACGTCGCCGGAGCCGAGGAAGGAGGCACGCCGGTGAGGAGAGAGAAGAAACCTCGTGATGCCGAGGTAGGCCTCCCCTCCCCTCATTTTCTTTAATTTCGTTTAATGCATGCTAGCTTAGGGGCTTTTTAGGGGGGAGAGATGCCTAGAGGCCGGTTTAGGGGGCCGTGGAGGTCTCCCAGCCGACTGGGGGGCGTTCACCGTCGTCGGGGGCGGCGACGGTGAAACGGTTCAGCAGAAATCACGCGGCAAAACAATGCGGTCCACATAGGACCGCCCCAAATAAACACGGCCTAGGGAGCGCCGTTCAAACTCACACAGCCAACAGGCTACCAAAACACCAATACGGTGAGGCTATCACCGTTCAAAAGGTAGACGGACCATATAGGTCCGTTCAAACATGCAACCAAGGCAAAACAATACGGTCCTCATAGGACCATCGTCAATCCATGCGGCCAAAGGTGGGCCGTTACTCCTTGGGAAGATGGGAAAACAGACAGTGCAGGGTAATCCGTCCAAGATGGGAACAGTTAGGGATAGGCCGTTCAAAACAGGGAACCTTAGAAATAGAACGGTTTGAGAGAGGCCGCTCACATGTCGTGCGGTTCGTGAGTAACCGTTCTTCAAATCAAGAATTGGACTTTGAGAATTTTATTTAAATGAAACAAAACATGAAACTAAATGACTAACATAAATGAGATGGATGAATGTAGGGGAAGCGCAGGACCCGTACCTCCTAGCTGCAGGTCTGTGCAGTGTACCTGGCACTGTCGGACTTCCAGAGGGAGCGGTTCACTGCCATGGGGTTCGCCCCCTTCCTGAGTATTGAGGTGTGTCGCTTTGACACAGCTATGCTCTACGCCCTGCACGACCGCTGGGATCCAGTGAGTCGAACGTTCCTTTTCCCGTGGGGGCACATGGTCCCTACATTGGAGGACGTGGCCAGGCTCACTGGCCTACGCGTGCACGGGTCACCGGTTAGCGGGACTACTTTTCCTGACTACCGGGGGATGGCTCGGGAGTTGCTCGGCCTACAGCTGCGGCGCCCCGAGAGGCAGTCGACCCTCCTTCCCCGGGCTGCTCTCCAGGACAGCCTGGGTCTACGACGAGCCAGCGTTGCAGTGGGCGAGTGACCAGAGGAGCACTTGGAGCGGCTCGTGGGGCTGGCGAGACCGAGGGTTGCTGCGGGACCGGGACCTGAGGCGGACAGAGTGCTGAGACGGTTCCTGATGCTGATGTTCGGGCGGCTTCTCTTCTCCACTCGGGCGGACGTGATGAGCTGTCGCTTCCTCCCTTTCCTCCAGGAGCTCGAGCACGTAGGTGACTATGCTTGGGGAGCGGCGGTCCTCGCCTTCCTCTTTGACACTCTCAGTTCGACGGCGCGTCGGACGATGCTTGGGGGCTTCTCCCCCTTACTCCAGGTGTGACTCTCTTCCCTAGACTCAATTATGCAACCCTATATGCTTTGCTAAATGCTGACATGACCTTGTGGTACAGGTGTGGGCCTACGTGCGCCTATGTGGGTTGGGCAGAGGCGAGGAGACCCGCCCTGGGCAGCTGCCGATCGCACGGAGGTGGACAGCACCTCGGGAAATGATGGCCTTGAGGAGGCAGGTCCGGGAGCTGCAGGATGACCTGGACACTCTACCGTACACCTCGGTATGCTTCTAGACTCAGACTCTTTAATTACATGCTATTCTTTCATGATTATGATGCTGATGCAGTTTCCTATTCCTTGCAGGTACGGTGGACTCCTTACACGGAGGAGATCCCGGAGGGCCAGCCGTGGGTGACCGAGGCCTTGGCCTTCTCTGGCCGGGACGTGTGGCTTCACTGCATGAATGTGGTGGAGCCACTGTACTTCAGGTTGGTGATGAGGACCATCGGGGTCCATCAGCCGGCCGTAGAGTTCCCTGCGCCTGAGAAGGCGGGGGAACGGGTGACGAGGACGACCCGGGGACTCCGCGAGGCGTACGACTGGACAGCGAGGAACGCCGAGCAGGTCGCCGACTGGGCTGCGCGAGGGCGAGTGGTGACCGCCCGGGCAGAGAGCGACATCGCGTACTACACTGCGTACGCACGGCACTACCGGGACCAGGTGTTCCGAGGCGCCCACCGACCGGTACGACTTCTAAACTTAAACTTTGTCTATTATGCTTATGAATGATGCACTAACAAGGACTTTTAAATGTAGGTCGACCCTACAGGACGAGTGGCAGAGTTGCAGGGACTCCTGCACTCCACCATCCGAGAGAGAGACGAGGCCCGGCAAGCCCTGGCCCTACTGGTGAGTTTTCTAAACCTTAGACTCTTTAAATTATGCAGTCCTATATGATTACGATTATGCCTGTGACTGACCTGGAGTATTTGGATGTAGCGCGCCGAGGGTGCTCAGAGGGCGGGACCAGATGCTCCTTCTTCCTCCTCCATCCAGACTCCAGCAGACCGAGCCGAGCGGGACGCAGACTTCACTCGGATGGTAGAGCGGGCCAAGGCGGCCGAGGTGGCACTCGTGGAGAGGGTACGCAACTCTAAACTTCCCCTTTGCTTATTTATGCTTATGAAATGGATGAAATGTGACCAACTGACAATGACGTGTGAATGCAGACGTCCGAGCTGTCCCGCCTGCGGGCGGAGTTGGAGCAGAGCCGAGTAGCGGCTAGGGAGGAGGCAGCCCGTGTGCGGGAGGAGGTTGCGCTGAGCCAGCCAGTGGGCATGGTGGAAATGGCACTCCTTCGGCATGAGCTAGAGCGACTCCGGGCGGATGCGGCGGAGTTGGTGCGGGTTCGAGCGGAGCGGGATCGTGCTCTGATTGAGATGTCCGGGCTGAACGGAGAGTTGCGGGTTTTTAGAGAGATGAGCCGGCGATCGCGCAGCGGGACTCCGAGTGGCAGTCACGGCACTCACGGCTCCATGAGGAGTTTTTTCACGGGTTCCTCCGGCCAGCGGAGGAATGAGGAGGATGAGTGGCCCCGGCGACGTCAGCGTGATGAGGCGACCTCAGCGATGCCTCCTCCAAAGAGGCATGAGGGCGAGGGGGATAGCGACGGGGGCCAGGGAGAGGGAGCTGCTTGACTTGTTGTACTGGGCCCATCTTTTGTACATGGTGTGACATGATAGTGATGTGCCTATCTTTTGTTTTTCGCTTGCTTTGTGGATGAATGCATGTATGCATGAATGGATGAATGTGACTCGTTTACTAGATAGAGTGAGATAGATGGGTGAGTTTGAGGAGTGTGCTTAGCCCGAGAGAGATGAGCGACGCATACGCCGACTTGAGTGAGACAAGTGACGCACACGCCGACTTGAGTGAGACGAGTGACACACACGCCGACTTGAGTGAGATGAGTGACGCACACGCCCGACTTGAGTGAGATGAGTGCGCCAAATGACTGAGATGAGTGCAGTAGGTTGATTAGAGCACATGGGCGGTTCTCCCCAAGCCGTTCGTGGAGAAGAGCGGTTCTCCAAAGACTGCTTTAATTCAGTTGGAACGGTTCAATATAGACCGTAATAACATTTGAGCGGCATATTGTAGACCGCACAAGAGGCTGGATTCGGGCTCTCTCAGAGAGAAGAACGGTTGATGATGGGCCGTACATTCATATGGACGGTCTATCGTAAGACCATCCAAGTGGACCTCCTATTTGCTTGAATGGGGACTCCCTGGAGAGTCCCCAGCCCGCGGGTAGGACGATTTGCACTTATCATAACCCTATCTTAGCCCGTCCTAGACTTATCCGAGCCTAATCCCAAGAGGTTTAGGCTTCCCAATGGACCCTATAAGTAGTAGGGGGGCCTTGACCCTCAATTCACACATCCTCCATCTCCCCAGGCTTAAAACCCTTGATTCCTATCACCCGATCATCATGAAGAGGGCCTTTGATGGAAGTTCTGCGGAGGGAGTGCCCTTTGAAGGGCCGAGACCAGCTAGAAAGGAGCGGGAGGTGATCCAACGGCTAAGCTTGATTCCTCGTCATCTCAGCGCCTCCTCTACGAGAGAGGTAAGTTAGATCAGAATATATTCAATTTCTCTCAATTTCCCTTATATTTCCTTACATCCTTAGCCTTTTCCTTCTTCTCAGCTCCTCCCCGGCCCGAGACGCTTTTCTAGTTTAAAGTGGGTGGCTCCCATGGTCCGTGCATTGCCCCTCGGGGTGACTCACCTTCTCAAATCCTGGCACCTACACTCCCTCTTAGTTCTAGGTCAGAATTACCCTAGACTTTCTTTAGACTGGCATAGTATCTCTGCTCTGATGGAGATTTGGCACCCCCAGACCCACACTTTCTTCTTCCCATCTTTTGAGGCCACTATCCTGTTAGAGGAGGTAGAGACATATTTCGGGCTTCCTAGGTCCAAGGTGGGGGAGGAAGACTTGATATGCCATACCGTTGCCCCTATAGATCCAAAACTCATCCTAGGGGAATTTATACCTGATAGCGGGGATGTTCGCGCCTGTGTAGGTCCTCGTCACATTCACCTCCTTCCTCTGAGCCAGTGGGTAGTGGAGCATTGCCGGAATAAGTGCGGGTGGGTTGAAGCCATAGCCAAAGCTGCGTCCATCTGCCTATGCGGGGCCATCCTTTTCCCTTCAGCCGACCATGTCCTAGAGATCCCCTTACTCAGCACCATTAGCGGCCTTTGGCGGGGACTTTCCATCTCTCAGGCCATCTTAGCTTATTTGTATGAGGGTCTTACTTCAGCAGCCTTAGGAGGTCCTCTCTTTGGTTCGATGATCCTATTGGAGTGCTGGATGGGAGTTAGGATGAAGTTTACCCCGAGGGAGGACATCACTTCAGTTAGCAGAATCTTCGGGAGCCATCATCTTTACTTCATAGGAGGCTCCTTCAGGTTTTCTCCACAGGTCGAGTGTAGGACGGCGGAGCTGAAGACCAGGGACGAGTGGCGCCCGTACATCAACAGGCTGCCCCTGGACAGGTTTGTGATGCGCCCGGACTTCCTCCACGACACCACCATCATGCTACCGAGGAGAGCCGGCTTGGACTTGAGGCTCGTGAGCGACACTGCCTTAGCGATGTACAGCCCACACAGATGCTACCTGCAGATTGGACTACCCCGGACGGTGCTACCTACGCTACCCCACCTTCCCGCGCTACAGGCGCGGAGGATCGGGACAGAGGAGGACGACCAGGTGGTCAGGAGTGCGCTGATTATGTGGGAAGTGAGTAGGGCGCGTACCCTACCAGCAGAGGTTGAGGAGGCTCCAGAGACTCGACAAGCTTACCTTAGGGAGTTGAGAGAGATACGTCCTTGCGGAGATGCCCAGCGGCGGACTGAGTGATTTTCTTTTATTTTTTTATGATGACATGGGATGGGATTCTATATCCGGACAGCTTGACATGTGAAATGAATAAGATTTGATGAGATTGAGTTTGAGCTTTGATTCGATTATGATGTAATGTGATTGCATAGGCCAACACGAGGATTGAATATTCATGTGGTCTTGAGCCAACTGCCCTTCCAACCTGCCCCTGTACACATGCAAACAGATTAAATCTTTTTTAGGCTTAGCCCCTTGCTTATAGCAAGTTAGGGGATGACCCTTCCTTGATTTTTGGTCAAGGGGTTGAGCCTTATTAAATAGGCGAATATCAAAAATGCGGGAAATGCAGATGAATGCAAGAGGAAAACATGTGAGTTTTCTTTGGTTTTGAAATATTTGATCTTTTTGGGTTTTGAAATATTCGATTTTTTTTTTGGGTTTTGAAATATTTGATTTTTTTTTTGGGTTTTGAAATATTTGATTTTTTTTTGGGTTTTGAAATATTTGATTTTTTTGGGTTTTGAAATATTCGATTTTTTTGGGTTTTGAAACATTCGATTTTTTGGGTTTTGAAATATTCAATTTTTTTGGGTTTTGAAATATTCGATTTTTTTGGGTCTTGAAACCAGCTCGGGTCTCAATAGCAGGGACCTCCTCGTCTTGCTATGGACTTCCAAGGCTCAGCACGTGCAGGAAGGGGGACTGCCCGTGATCGGAGTCAACTTTACTCAATGGTGCTTCTGCTGAGGCCATACCCGGGGTGGGATTCATTCTTTGGGAAAGTAAAAAAGATTGAGTAGGAAAGTTGACGATAGGTGTAGAGGTTTTTAGGGCTTGAGTTCTTTCCCAGGACCCCCCCTTTTCCAAAGAATCTGTTCTGTTGCGCCGGGGCTTTGCATCCGTCATCGAACCTTTATCCGCTCTAGGCACGCATGCGACCGGGCTCATAACGTCCCGCGGGGAAACTATACTGTCACTCTTGCCATGCCTAGTTGTTCTCCTTCGGGGGTTTTGAGAGCTTCGAGCCTCATGTGCTTTCGGCCTTAGCTTTTGATTTTGCCCCTTTTCTTTCTTTTTTCTTCTTGCTTTCCTTTTCTTTCTTTTTTTTGCGGAGTGAGGTCTTAACGGATTGCCCCTATTTGAGACCTCGTTTAATGGGGGGATCTGGGTCGGTTCTCGCCCCCTTATTCACCACTTGCCCCTATCTTCAACCGAGAGAGAGGAAATACAAGGATCTCCACCTTCCCCGAGCATGGCCAAAGGAGAAACGGTGTCGGGTAGCATGAGGGAATGCCGAACCACGGGGTCGTGTAGTGTGTGAGATGCTGAACCTAGGTCCTCCTTTCACAATTTGGTGGGGGTATGCCCTGCCATCGAGCTGTTCACTGGTTTTATTTTTATGGATAAAAATGTTTTAAATACAGCCCATTCCACGGGTTTGGCAATTCCTCTCCCTCCGCGTTAATTAGACGATACGCATTGCCCGGATAGGCTTCTTTGATTACGAAGGGCCCTTCCCAATTGGGTTGCAGCTTAGCCCTGGGGCCTGCAGACCTGATGAATTTACGTTTCAAAACCATATTACCCACTTGAAATTTCTTTTCGATGACCTTATTTTGAAAATATCGCGAGACACGCTTTTGATATACTGAAACATGATTGGCCGCGTTCAACCTCTTCTCGTCTAAAAGTTCCAGTTGGACTAGCAACGCCTCTCGACGTTCGTCAAGATTAAGTTCTTTATCCAGCTGCACCCTTAGGGAAGGGATCAGAATTTCATACGGGAGTACCGCTTCCATTCCATAAGTGAGGGCAAAGGGAGTCTGCCCTGTGGGAGTGCGGACGGAGGTGCGATAAGCCCATAGAGCTTCTAACAATTTGTCGGCCCAATCAGCAAATTTATGTGATTCACATGTTTTCTTGATAATCTTGAGAAGGGTTTTATTCGTGGCCTCAGCCTGGCCATTACCTTGGGGGTAGTATGGTGATGAATGATGCAAAACTATATTGAATTTCTTACAGAGGTCCTGGAGTTCTTGTGAGACGAATTGAGGCCCGTTGTCGGTGACGATGTCGCTTGGCACCCCGAACCGCGAGATAATGTTTTTCATGATGAAGCGGCATACTGTGGTGGCTTTGATTTCTGCATAGGCTTCAGCTTCCGCCCACTTGGTAAAGTACTCCGTAGCCGTCAGAATGAAGGATTTCTGTTTAACAGCAGAATTCGGATCACCGAGGGGTCCGATGATATCAAATGCCCACATAGAAAATGGCCAGGGGGCCGTAATAGGATGAAGAGAAGAGGCAGGAGCGTGGATTTTGTCGGCATGGATTTGGCACTGAAGGCACCTACGGACATAGGTGGAGCAATCTTCTTCTAGAGTTGGCCAGTAATAGCCCTGCCTAAGAATCTTCTTTGCCAACGCCTGTCCGTTCACATGCCCTCCACACTCGCTGGAGTGGGCTGCTTCCACAACTTTCCAAGCTTCTTTGTCATCTAGGCACCTCATTAGAACTCCATTCAGCGCCCGCCTATATAATTCACCTGCGATGATCGTGTATCTTGCGGCGACTCTTCTAATGGCTCTTCGCTGCTCAGCATTGGCCGTTTCCGGAAATGTACCATCCTTGCAGTATTGCTCGATCTCATAAAACCACGGCAGCTCTTCCTCTTCAATGATCTCCTCGAGCTCAGTTAATGAAACTTCTTTTGTCTCCTCCCTTTCTATTTTCTTCTCTACAGACATTCTAAGATTGTCGAACCAGGGATCCTGAAGAGAAGGAACATCTAACCTTTGGACCACAATGGTCTCGGTGGCGCGACTTAGGGGAAGTGATAAGGAAGAGGCGAGCGATGCAAGGGCATCGGCCAAGATATTCTGAGAACGAGGAGTGTGAATATAGACGAGTTTCCTGAATTGCCTGGCCAAAAGCGTGACCAGATCCTGGTAGGGTTTGAGCTTAGGGTCGCGGGTGCGGTAAGTCGACAAAACTTGCCGCAGCACCAGCTGAGAGTCTCCTATGATGTTAAGGTATCGCGCGCCCAAGATGTAGGCGTGCTTCAGACCGGCAAGGAGAGCCTCATACTCGGCTATATTGTTGGTGGCGAGAAATGAGAGTTGATATGCCACGGGAATAGTTACCCCTTCTGGAGTAAGGAGAACGGCGCCGATTCCACTGCCCTGGGAATTAAGAGCACCATCGAAATGAAGAGACCAGAAAGGAAGATGAGTGATCACCGCCAGGTGTTCATCAGGGAATTCATCCTGGATGGAATCAGTGCGAGGGATAGGAGAATGAGCCAAGTGCTCGGCAATAGCATATCCCTTGATTGCTTTCTGCACAATGAAGGTGATGTCGAACTGGGAAAGAAAGCTTTGCCAGCGAGCTAGCCGACTTGAAAGGACTGGCTTTTCCAACAGATAACGAATGGGGTCCATTCTAGAGATGAGCCTAACCTCGTGGGCAAGAAAATAGTGTTTAAGCTTCTGCGCTACCCATACTAGTGCTGCACAGGTCTTCTCCATAGCAGTGTACTTGGATTCGGCGGGATTAAATAACCTTGAGAGGTAGTACGCCGCCCTTTCCTTTCCTTCATCGTCTACCTGTGCCAGAACAGCTCCTAGGAGTCCTCAATTACAGAAATGTACAGGATCAGGGGTTTCCCGGGGACAGGTGGTTGTAGAACCGGGGGATTAGAGAGGTAGACCTTGAGTTCCTCATAGGCCTTCTGACATTGTTCATTCCATTCAAATTTCGCGCCTGCCTTTAGTAATTCATAGAACGGGCGGCATCTTTGCGAATGCTGAGATATGAATCTCCTGATAAATTGCAAACGCTCGATCAAACCTCGAAGCTCAGTGATGTTCTTCGGCGGCGGCATTTCCATGACGGCCTTTGCCTTGTTTGGGTCGATCTGAATCCCCCGTTTACTAACTATAAACCCGAGCAATTTCCCTGATGCAACTCCGAACACACATTTCTTTGGATTCATCTTTAATTTGTATTACCTAGCCCTTTGCAACACCTTGGCTAGAATGGCGGGGTGTTCTTCTTGTGACCTTGATTTGACTAAAATGTCATCCACATAAGCTTCTAAATAAACGTGCATCATATCGTGGAAGATAGCCATCATCGCTCTTTGGTAGGTGGCACCTGCATTTTTCAACCCAAATGGCATAACGACGTAGCAGTATGTGCCCCAAGGCATGGTGAACGAGGTCTTTTCTTGGTCCTCCGGAGCCAGAAGGATTTGGTTATACCCCGAGTAACCATCCATGAAGGAGAGGGCTTCATACCCAGCTGTATTATCGACCAAGACGTCGATGTGAGGAAGTGGAAAATCATCTTTCGGACATGCCTTGTTTAAGTCCCTGAAGTCAATACAGATTCGAATTTTACCATCCTTCTTCATTACCGGGACTATGTTCGCCACCCATTGTGGGTACAGCACAACTCTAATGAACCTGGCCTTATGCAATTTATCGACTTCTTCCTTAATCCTCAAGGCCATCTGTGGGTGGAATCTCCTTGCTTTCTGTTTAACAGGCGTTGCCCCTGGTTTGAGAATCAGCCTGTGTTCGACCAAGGCGGGGTCAAGGCCCGGCATGTCTTCGTAGGACCAGGCGAAAGAATCACCGTACTCCCTCAAGACTTTGACAAGCTCCTCTTCGACTTGAGGAGGGAGATTAGCGGAAATAAGTATGAGCCTGGGGTCCTCTTCTGTTCCGAGGTTAATTTCCTTAGTGGATTCATCCACTGCTACGGAAGGCTCGTCGAACTTCTTCAAGCCTTGGGCATATAGATCGGCAGTGTCATCCATTTCGTCTTCCTCATCATCTGCTGGGTCTTTTTCATTCACAATTTCATATACTCCTAATCCATCCTTGCTCCATACCTCGTCAATTCCCTCATCATCTTCCAAGATAATCGCGGTCTCTACAAATTCCAGACACTTTATCAGAGCATGACATCTTCCAGCCAAATCTTGTAGAAACCTATCGGGGATGGTTTTGGGAGAGCGCGTTACGGCGGGTGCCGCAAACGTGGATGGGCTGACAAAACTCGAACTAGACTCTACCCTGACTGACTCGACCATCCTAGAAGACTCTGTACACTGTACATCTAACATAGGGGAGAAGAAGTCTACCGGAAAAGAAACAGGGGTCTCGTGCCCCTGGGAATCTGGGTAGAACATAGCGTAATCTTCCATGGAGACCTCCGTTTTAAAATTGGCACATTTTTTTGGAGGCTGGAGGTGATCACGCAGCAGGAGGAAGAAGACGGAGGAGGAGGAAGCTGCATGGGAAACAACTCTGGGAAGATGCAGTCAAAGAATGGATCAGAAGAGGAAAACCACATTTCATGGAGCTGAGCTCCTGGGGGAGGAGGAGTGAATAGGGTTGATAGATCAATGGGCGGGCAGCGCCCGCAAGCACATGGAACGAATAAAATTTTGGGTCTCTCCGCAAAACACGGGTCGAACATGAGTGGAGGGGAACGGGGAACAGGATCCAACCGTTGAAACTAGGAAGCGAGACGGGACGGGGACATAGAATAAGTAGTGGCGGAGCTTCCCATCCTTCGTGGCCCCTGGCGGGCCAATGGCATCGGAGGACGCTTTACCAGCTGCGTCTCCTTCTTCTTTGGTTCACTCTCTTTTTCATAAAACATCCTTGTAAAGCAATCTGAAAGGTCTTCCAAGTCACCGGCTAGCCCTTGCGGTGATGGTGGCGGATCGGTAACAACACAAGCTTCGTCTATCTTTTCTTCAAGGCTGGATGGCGAGGTCTTCAAGGTGCCGGGCTGCAACGGACCCTTCACAAAATGTTGCCGGTAATCCCAGGTCAACGGCCCAGAGTCCCCAAGCATCGACATGGAGGATTCATGATAGCCGAGGCCCCGGCGGCCCATCTTCCTTCCTTTGGGAACGGGGTTGGTTCGGCCCTGCAATTGTGCGCCGAGTCCTCGGCCTGGCTGATAACCCAATTTTAGAATTAGGTGCCACCCTTTGGAGTCTCTCATTTTGGGCTTGACCTTCACATTGGTCGGTACAACGGTGGGCTTGCGTGACGCATATGCCCACGAATAGTTTAAGTCCATGACAGATAGAACAGGCCTGTTACTCGGCCACAGTGTGGGCAGAATCTTGGCGGCTATGGCGTCAACATTTTGAACCGTGGAAACACTCTTCACCTTGACCACTCGTCCTTGGAATGGGAACTTTAGACATTGATGGGCCGTCGAGGGGACGGCATTCAAACTATTCAACCACGGACGGCCCAGAATGGCTTTGAACATCGGGTCTATATCCAGCACATAAAATTCCACATCCATAACTAAGGGCCCTAGCTCGGCCTGCACAGTCACCACTCCGTGACAAGCACGTCTGGAGTTATCATAGGCTGCTATGGTAGTCGACGTCGCCTTGAGCATGTCCTCTGATATATTGCAAGCACGAAGGGTACTCAATGGGCAGACATTTATTGACGCCCCGTGTCTACAAGGGCGGATTCCACAGCTATTTTGTTCAGAGAGATGGTAATACATAACGGCATCTGCCGTGCCTCGGGAGGAGCTAGCTCTGACTCAGCAAATGAAATAGAGGGCCCCTTTGTGATCGTGGCCAAGACCGAGGGCAGGCTATCCACTGCCACATCTTCGCTCACCATAACTTTCTGTAGGAAGGTCTTCAGGGCTTCTTGGTGGAGTGGGGACCTCTTGATTAGTTCTAACACTGAGATTTTAGCCGGCAGCCGGTCTAAGTGCTGCAGTAAGTCATATCTTGTGCCCGGCACAGGGTCTATCTCTTCTGGCTCAACTGTAGGGGAGGAAACTGCAGGGTTTGGTGCAGACGCACCTGGAGAAGGAAAAATTCTTTGGAAAGGACGCCCGCTCCGAAGGGCGCATTGTGATGCTGGCACGGCCTGGACTGGACCCCCGCTTGGCCTGGTGGGGTAAGCGAATGGCGTGGAGATGGAGGTGAGGATGACTGAAGTGGGTTTAATAGGCCCTGGTGGAGGGGAAATGGGTGAAGGGTTAAGCTCAGGGGAAATGATGGGAGGTATGGCGGGTGGTGGTGAAAGGACGGACGGAGCAGAGGGGAATGTAGCGGGCCTAAGAGGCGACGCGGAGGAAGTGACGAGTGGTGTAGCGGTCGGAATGGCGGGTCTAAGAATGGAGGGGATGGCAGGTGTGGGAGAATAGTGGTGGTGGAAGGCCAAGAGATGGGCGGGGGTCTCATCATCAAACATCCACCCAGCGTTGGGGGCTGGGCGCTGGACCATATTCACTTGTGCTGGGGCCGGCGGCTGTTGTTGTTGCGGAGGAGCGGGTTGATGTACTGGGATGGGATTTTGATGGATCCCAAGGTCTTGTTGCTGCGGTTGAGGTTGCTGTTGCTGCTGGGGTTGCTGTAGCGGGGGTTGCTGAGGTGCTGCCTGCTGCTGCCTGGCTTGCTTTTGCCTCTGTTTAATATCCTCAATTAACTGGTGCATCTGGGCCCAATCAATCCTCTGGCCCTCATGCAAATCATACACCAGGTCCCTGAACTGGTAGCATCGCTCTATCGTGTGCCCGGGTTGCCGATGGAATATACAATATCGGGATTGGTCGACAGCCGGATTCCAGTTCGGGCGTTCAGGAGGCAACTGAAGGTCACCGGTATACATTAGAGCAGAGAAAATATCTGGCAAGGTCTCCGGAAGAGGAGGGTAATGAGCCCTTTTTGGAGCTGGTCGAGCAGAGCCATAGGCGGTGGGTGGAGGAACATTATTGTACTGCGGGGGCCGCTGAGGCTGTTGGGGTGGCGGAGGTGCTTGTTGAGGGTATTGCGGGACTTGGAAGGTGGGCTGGGGAACTTGCGGAGCGGCATACTGGGGGTTGCGCTGAGGCGGTGGGAAGCGGGGTGGCGCGGCTTGTTGGGGGAATTGAACGGCCTGGACTTGCTCATTAATTTGTACTCCCTCAGTGACGGGGCCTTGGGTTCTTTTGGTGGCTTTGGGCTTCTGGGCCTCGAATAAAGAATGGATGGGGGAGTCCTTGAATTGGGTTTGAATAAACCTAGCTCTGCTGTATAGCTGGTGCATGTTTGCGATATCATTCATTGCCAGAATATTTCTGAAAGTCGGTGTAGCATTGGAAATTAACAACTTCACTTTTTCCTCTTCGGGATCTGCCTGGCACACGTGAGGCCATCTGCCTCCAGCGGTCTGCATAGGTTGCGAAGTCTTCTTCCGGCTTCATCTTCTCCGCCACTAGGTCAGTGAAAGAGTATTCGGGTCCAACCCGATCCTGAAATCTCTGTATAAACCTCTCCTTGACTGTCTTGAAATTCTCGGCCTCCTCCATAGGCAAGGTGTAGAACCATTCCAGAGCGACCCCTTCCAGAGACCGACGGAACAAATAGGCCATCAAGCGATCGTCCTGCTGGAACTGTGCCGATTCGTACAAGAACTCCCGGACGTGGATGAACGGGTTGCCATTCCCATCGTATTTGCGGTACACGGGAGTTCAGACTGAGAAGGAAAACGAATGTCCCTAAAGTTAGGGATAGGGACATCGGCAAGAGATTGCGGGCCGACCCGCTTATGGAGGAGATCAATTTGTTGCTGCATAGCAGCCCATTTGTCAAGAATTTCCCGTTCCCGGGAAGGAGGGGAAGGAGCAAGAGGAGTAATACCTGGATAGGTGGCCAAAGGATAAGCTGATGAAGGGGGCAACCCGTAAGAGGGATGATGGGCTGAGGAAGGGCCCATATCCGCATGAGTCAACTGGGCCGCCCCTGACTGTAACCTAGCGAAGTCCGCCGGGACTATGGGGGCTTGAGGTGATGGAGAAATCGTGGTGTACGGATCAAGGTAAGGAACAGAGGGGAGGGGGGACTTTCCTTTATCAAGCTGTTGATGGACCGAGGTGGAAGCCTGGCCATTTCCATATTGGGATGGCGAAAGGTCTGAGGGCGGACAGGAGTAAGGTCAATGGGAGCCACAGAAGTGGTCCCGACCACGGGGGATGTGGTGGCAACAACAATCGTGTCATGAGGCAGAATTGAGGCCAGGGCATCGCCCCCTTGCAAAGCTCGTCTGATGAGATGGAGCTGGGTGGGGTCCAGCTGGGCCATCATATCGAGGATCATACTGGCTGAATTCTGATTGGGCGGGTTTGAAAGAGAGGGTCGGGGACCCTCGCCAAGGACGGCCAGGAGTGAAGGGGCCGTCCCCTCTCCCCCTGTAAATGGGTGACCCGAGGTGGGTCCTCAAGGAGACCACGAGGAAGGGAGTCCTCGTGGGCCGAAGAGAAGTCGTATGACGACATGGAAGAAGATGAATCGAACAAGGGGTTGGAGTAGGAATGGAAATAAGAGTCGACCCTAGGAGGTGATCGTGGGTGAAGAAGGCAACCCCACATACACCAAGACACCTAGGGCTAGAACCAGCAACACCAATCAATCAGATCTACCAAGCAACTAAACGCATACAATGGAGAGAGATGAGAGCAGAATCACTCAGTAATGCAATCAAGTTCTTATAATGATGCTCGTCAATTCCTTATATCTTCTTCTTCAAGTTTTAGTGGATTAATGACAATATAAATCCGCTCAACCACTAGGCACCTAACTAGGATAGGAAATGATGAACTGTGTGACTCTATCAGGATCTCTCACTTGCGAATGCAACCCTAGACTGAGGTGGGTACGGTACAACCTGCCCGGCGTCCGTGTGGGAGTCCACGGCTCACGGGGGCTTACGGAGGTCCTTGGCAAGGTCCCTAGTCGGCTCCAAGGAATATGGAGACGAGAGGAAACCCTACCTCGGTAGGAATGCAACTAATATGAGAAGGGGTCGATGCTCCTATCCGTACCGGAGTGCATGCACAAACTAGCCTAGCAGCTATCAATCAATGAGCAGATATACACATGAGCAATGAAAAGCATGGTAATACAATGATGATAAGAGAGCAGGGGGGAAATCAATGAGTAGCACCAAGTATAGCAAACCCCATAGAATATGACAATCCAGGTATAACATAAACACACTGTGGCACCAGATGAACGGCCCCTCTGCGGCCGCTCCTACAGTAGAACGGTGTATGTAAAACCGTCTAACCCAGGGAGAGCACAGAACTATAGCGTAATCACATAACCTAAAAAAAATGAGGTAGCAAGGGCAGGAGAGTACCCGAAAGATGATCACTAGTCAATCGTGTCACCTCTTGAACGGCCCTCAATCAGCCGCGTACCTACAGTAATAACAGACCCAAACGTACCTGTGCTGGAAAACTGAACGGCCAGATCTAGGCCGCTCTACAGTATGAACGGTGTATCTAGCACCGTGTGTAACAGGAAATACCGATGAAGCTGGCTCTGACTATAGTGGATGGACGGTAGAATATCAACTGCTCCCGTGGGTGGGCGGCCCAGGAAGAACCGCGTAGGCCCCCAGAGGACAGAAAACACATTCACCCTGCAAACCACTCTAAAGAGAAAACTTGGACAACAAATAAGGAGGGCCAGCAACTCAAAGGCACGAGGGGCATTAGGAGTCCCACCGTGATCGCCACAAAAGGAGTGTAGATATATATTCCTTCCTTCCGCTCTCTCACCGATGGTCAAAGCGCATCAAGTGTATGGAACAACGTGCGTTGAGCAAACCACGAGAGCGAGAGAAAGAAAATAAGATCGAGAGCAACGAAAAGGACCGTGATCGCCACCAAGATGTCGTACATGATAGTCACGCCGTACCTTGGAAAGGAAGGGGAGACACTCGCCTTGTTGCAACACCTGGAAGACGCGTGGTTGACGTAGAACCGCCTTAATCGACGTGCGGCCCTACGATAGACCGTTTGATGGTGCTGTCGAACATGCGGGAGAAGAACTCCTTGAGGACGAACGGCTTTAATGGGACCGCCTAAAGATGAAGAGCGGTGCAGAGAGAGCCGCTCGTATCCTTGAACGGGCCTACACGAACCGCGCTAGTCCGCCACACCAAGAGTTACAAAAGGGGCTCACCTCCACCCTCTCTAGCTGGCTAGAGGGGATGGGCCTCGTGCTGATGAAGTGCTGACCTGCGAAACAGTACCAAGACACAGAAGGAACACCCAGATCAGAACTAAATGATGTAGTACGCGTTCATGTGAGAAGAATGAAGCATAATCAAATGGAAAGGGGGATACCTGGGGGGTTTTAAACCCCTAGGGTGATAAAAACGTAGGTGGGTGTATGCATGGGGAGAAAAATGAGGTGAACGCAGAGAGAGAACGATGCATGCAACAGACGATGAGGAAATCGGAAAATGACGCTATGACTCGACACACATATCTTGCACGGTTTTAAAACCTCCATCGAAGGGATGAATGGTCTAACGATAGACCGCTCATATCTTGCACGGTTATGTTCAGACCGTTCAAACTGTCGGTGGAAATTGAATTAAATCAGATAATTAGCCCAATTATCGCTTGAACAGACCGAAACGGCCGGCGTTGGACCCTGAAGGATGAACGGTTCCTTGGCGACCGCTCCAACGTAGAACGGTCTGAGACAAGCCGTTTTAACCCTGTCGGTGATAATTGAAATATTTGGATAATTGTCTGAGGAGATTAGCACGCGTAGGACTCTGAGATGTGGGCGGTTGGTATTCGCCCGTCCATTAGTTTGAACGGGCATGATAGGGCCGCACAAATGCCTGTCGGTGGATATTAAGAAAATCCTCAGAAATAAGCCAAAAATGTATGAACGGTCTGGGAGAAACCGCCCTAGTCGTGAACGGCTGATGTTGGACCGTTCATGATCTTGGATACTTGACTTTCATAAAATAGTTCAATTAATCAAAGCCAAGGTCCAATAAGCCCTGATGGATACGACCTTTACCAAGGAGGGAGGCTACCCATAAAATGGGCCCAGGACGTGCCACAAAAAATGGCCCAACGAATGGTGGACAACTTAGGGCATCAACTAATGGGAGTAAGAGAAACGACTCAACTTATCGGCGTAAAATGGGTGTCAACACCTACCTCGGACTACCGACGTCCGGCCATCACCTCCGGTGCCTTCACGGCCACGGGTTCATCCTCGCCCTCCTCTATAGCATCCCGGGGTCTTCCATGGCCGCAGGAGCCTCTTCCACCTCCGCATGGGCCGACGGCCCTTCTTCCCCCTCCGGTGGGTTCGCTGCCACCGGAGGCACCTCTTCCTCTTCCATTTGCTGTTGAAAGCGTCGAATAGCCCTCCTCTTCACCATCTTAGGGAGTAGGGGAGTACTCGTCACAGTGGTCGCCGGTGGGTTTGGTCATCGGGGTATGAGTGGGGTTTGGTGTTTGATTGAAATGGATTGAGCGTATGGGAGAGTGAACAATCGTTTCTATTTTTTGAATTCTCTCAGAACCATGCGGTCTATCGATAGACCGTTAGGCCATCTTGGAGGGTCTTCCTTCAGACCATTTGCCATTTGAGTCACCCCCATCGACGAATGTGAACCGCCCTTGCCCAAGCGGTCTATCACTAAACCGTTAGGGATCTTCTTACAGTCTATCATTAGACCGTTTTATGTGTTGCATATTGATGATTTGAAATGATATATCTGCTTTTGTTCTTGGTGGTTCATGCCTTATTGACGCCTTCATGCTTATTATATGGATATAATGATTTATGGCTAACCCTCTTATCGTTATAATTTTGAATGCCGTCACATCTCGCCAGGCAGGTAAGTCAGGTAAGTACCTCGATCCCAAATCCTTTAATTCATTACTATATGGTAGCTATGATATATTACCTCGAGAACCGGCTGGTCATTCATGTGTTCTAGGATCTGATGTTCCCCTCTAACAAAAACGATGATGATCTAACTGCACAAGTTTAATCATCGGAAAGGTCGTTAGGTTGGAGGAGTTGGGGGACGATAGTTCTATCTTGCACGCCGTGGTTGCAGATAGTATCTAAACCCTGATTTGTCCGTCTTCCTATTTTCTCTTTTCTATGTATTTGTTTTGATGATTTCTTTTATTTTAGCCCAGCATGCATCATGCGCATCTTTGAGCATTCATGAGCCCTCATCTGTCTAATGTGTCTCAGTAATGGTGGATAACTATGTATGTCACATCCCGAACGCGGAAGATACTCGGATGTGTGACGCGTCTATATAGATCATGTCATTAGAGCGATAAAATTTTGACATACATAATTACGGAGTGCGCAAAAGATTAATAAAAATTTAATAATCCCAATAGTCCAAGTGATTATTATTTGATTAACCAAAGGAATTAAAAGATAGTCCATGACAATTCCAAATTTAAAATCTGACACTAGGCTACATGCCTTAAGATGGGTTGGACAACTAAACGGACATATTGAAATACAAAGTAGGACTCAAATAAAATTTAAGGACGCGACTAGCTAATGATAGGTGATTGGCGTTCTAGCACTCTTCACTCGGTCTCAATCCCATTCTTGTCGTTATCCGAATCACCTGAAAATGTTAGGAAGCAACTGGATGAGCGAATCGCTTAGTAAGAATTACATCTCAAATTTGAGTAATCTTTAAGTGATTTAAAATTTGCATGTATTATCAGTATGGCTATGCATGATGTACGTATAAGAAAATCAGGTATACAGGTAAATCTAGGCATGATGAATAATAAAAGATCGAGAACTGTATAAAGAGAGTATATCAAGATTTCAAGTATTTGACAAACAGTATTTCAAGAATTTACATATGTAAATGCCACTTTGGGGCAATCAGGGATTCGTGTACAAGTATGAACGCAAGTACTAGAATGAACTCATGTACAAGTATATCTCAGGTACGAGCAGGTAAAAATTCAATTCAAGCAAGTAATGTCAAGTACGTATCAATTGAATTGGCTATTTTAATCAAGCAAGTATTCTGCCCCTTCTCGGGCCACAAGTCAAGTATTGCCCATTCCGGGCCACGCAAGTCAAGTCAAGTAAAGAGAGAGTAGGGGTGGAGTGTCTCAAGTCAAGCAAGTACTCCGGTGCAATGCTAAACACCGTGGTCAATAAACTCCCATGGGCATAAGTACCTTCGGGTGCTCCTCCCAGGACCAGACCGGGCCTTATATGCACAACATTTTATGTATTACCTTTGACATCCACTCTCATTTATAGCCAACATGGAATTTCAAGAAGTTAAGAAACGTAGTATTACATACAAGATTAACTAGTCATTTGGTTATGGAGGACTCTAGAGGTGGCCCCTATAGGCTCAAGAGGTGGCTCCCGTCGTATAGCACTTTGCGCCGTACGGCCTCAAGAGGTGGCTTACACAACGTAGCACTTTACCCTGCATGGCACTTAGCTCCAACACTCCCAAATGGTAGTTTAAGAGGTTCAAGGTTTGACCATGTAGGATATACACAAGTGGATTTTTCATGGAATGGAATTCAGAACTAATAGTATGCAAGAATATGGATTAGGGTTGTGTTTGCACAAATCACGAGATAGATCAAGATCAGAAGCTGTAATCACTGAATTCGCACCTGGGGGTTTGCCAATCTTTCAAATTTTTAGTTTCTAGAATTATATATATATATATATATATATATATATATATATATATATATAGACACACACACACACAAATTGGCGCCTGCCAGGGAGTCTTCATTTAATTGAAGATGACCTGGCCGCCGCTATTTAAGTAATTGGTGCCCTGGCTTGGGGCGCCAATTGCATAAGGTGATTTTTCAATTAAAAGGAATTGGCACCCTTGCATGCAGTCTTCAATTAATTGAAGACTTGCTGGCTACCGCTATTTGATGAATTGGTGCCCTGGCTTGGGGCGCCAATTTCAATGGGTGATTTTCACCCAGCGGATACATTTTGTGACTCAAAACACAATTCATTTCAAAAAAGTTTCTCGAAAATATAAATTACTGATATTAACAGGTTGTGTACAACCTCGGGAGTCCAGAAACGTGTCCAGGTATAATTGTTGAGTTTTGGTTTCACATATATGAATTTTCTAATGTTGTATCTTTAATTTTTCCAGAAATGGAATTGGCGCCCCTGTGAGTAGTTTTCATTTAATTGAAGACTCTTCGGGGTGTCACCAATTTATGTACAGGTTCAACTAATGGACGACACTACGTAGGGTCACCAATTAAGTTATTTTTCAAGTGGGTTATGCTTCGTTTCAGAATGGTACATTCTGTGATACAAGCTACTATTTATTTTTGGGTTTTTTGCATGAAAACCATTGTTAGAGGTGAATTTGCAAAAAAACCACTCCTAGAAATACATTAGCAGGTATATCACTATGTAAATCTGAATTGTGCAAAAATGTCATATTTATTTGCATGCATTTCACTTCTTTTTACCAACAACTTGCAAAAAAATCACGCTTAAATGGCATTTATGCACTATTTGAATTAACCCAGTGATATGTCTGCTAATGTATTTCTAAGAATGGTTTTTTTGCAAATTCACCTCTAACAATGGTTTTCAAGCAAAAATCCCTTCATTTTTCCAAAGTTTCTCTGAATCAAAATCCGAAGACATTGTCCGGTGGAGAAAAATCTCAGGGTCACAGAAGTATGTTCAGGCAAAATTTTCATAGTTCAGTTTATTAGTTATAGATTTTTGAATGCGTTGATTTACTGATTGCTGGAAATTCCAAAAAATAGAATTGACGACATTGCACATGTCTTCAATTAATTGACGACCATATGCGAAGTCTTCAATTTTGAAATTGGTGCCCTGGTCAGGGGCGCCATTTACAGGTGAGTGTTCAGTATTCATCAGTATCAAAATGCTCCGAATCAGGAAGTAATGGTACGAGCATGTTGAGATAAATGTCAGGATTCTAGAAACTTGTTCATGTAAAAATTTCATGCTTTAGTTCGATAGTTATGGATATTTGAATGTGTTGAATTATTAATTACTAGAAATTATAGAAATGGAAATGACGACACTGCGAAGTGTCTTCATTTAATTGACGACCACTCAAGTGGTCTTCAATTATCAAATTGGCGCCCTGGTCAGGGTCTTCAATTTTCAAATTGGTGCCCTGGTCAGGGTCTTCAATTTGTAAATTGGCACCCTGTCAGGGGTCTTCAATTTGAAAATTGGCGCCCTGTTTAGGGGTCTTCACTTTGGTAATTGGCGCCCTGGTCAGGGGCGCCATTTACTTGAGAGCTGGGGCTTTCGGATTTTTAAAACATGCAAGTATTTTGTGTACGGAGGTTCTATACTAAGGTTCAAAACATGGTTATTAAGACTGTAAAACTAGTGTAATAAAATATGTTCAAAAACTCATGAAATCATGCTAACAGACTATGTTCAAACTCATGAAGATCGTGGTAACTGTATGTATATGCGACATGTGTAACATGCTATTAAATATGTATAACATGGTATATACATGGTTATTTCTTGATCCCGGTAAAGTCAGGTAATATATAGCATGGATGATGAGTTAATCTAACTCTAAGCATGCATAAGTTAACCTATTTAGCTACTAGTTAGACAAGGATTTGAGAACACCTACCTTTTGACGTGAGCTATGATGTTCAGAATAAAGAAGCTGCAGCAGGATCGCAGCAGGACGTAGACTCGGGAAGAAGACACTCCTTCAGCACTGATAGCGGCAGTAGCCTCTGACAGTGCTACGAAGGGAATTAGTTATAGGGAATCGTAAGACATTGGTTTATTGCCTTGCGGGTCCTGCTGAGTGGGCATGGTGTTTGCCAGCTAAAATGGGTTGTTTGTGTCTTAACTTTCTAGAAACATAGATTAAATGACGCCCTTGTAAGGGGTCGTTCATTAATCTAGGTGGTACTTTCCATGTATATGACGTCTCTTCATGAGGGCGTCTATTAATCTGGGTGTCATTATTGATGAGAATGACGCCCTTGCAAGAGGGCGTTAACTGTTGGACAAAACTGTCAACTTCACGTGTTGGCATTCATGGTGTACATACATATATTAATATCATAATAGGATGGGGCCCCAAGGGAAAATGGCGCCTCCATAAGTAGTCTTCAATTTGTTGAATGGGTGGAAAGAAATCCCACTTATGTACTACCCATGGCCCATGTGTTTAAAGTTGTCTAGTACATTTATATAATAACCCTCTCATGGTTTGGTTCTTTGTACAAGACCTTCCATGTAAGATTCTTTAGGAAAGTTCACTACGTACTACCCATGTGCATAAAGTTGGATTGCACATTTATATGTTAGTCCTCCTATGGTTTAGTTCTTTAAACAAAGCCTCCATATAGAATTCTTTTAAGAAGAGTAGATTACGTATGCATAAAGTGATGGGTTGTAATTTATATACTAGCCCCCTAAGGTTTGGCTCTTTACATAAAGCCCTCATGATTCTTTTATGGCATAAAGTAAGGTTGGCTTGTATATTTATATTATAGTCCTCATGAGGTTGGGTTCTTTATGTAAGACCTTCATGTGTGATTTCTTTTAAGGAGAAGTTTTGAATTTACTCAAAGGTATTTATCGGGGGTGCTACACCCTCCCCCACTTAAAAGAATTTGGTCCCCAAATTCAACTGCATTATACGGGAATAGGAAAGGTGCAGAGTACTTACAATTAGAATAACTCTGGAAATCTCCTCTTCATAGATTCTTCAGTTTCCCATGTAGCTTCTTGTTCTAAGCATCGATTCCATTGGATTTTCACCATAGGGATCGTCTTGTTCCTTAGAACTCAAACTTCTCGGTCGAGGATCCTCGTTGGCTTCTGCTCATAGGTAAGGTCCTTCTGTACCACTAAATCATTATGGTCAATGACATGGAAAGGATCGTGCACGTATTTCTTCAACATAGAAACATGAAATACGTTGTGCACTTCTGATAGTTACGGAGGCAAGGCGATGCGATAAGCCACCTCGCCTACTCTTTCCAACACTTCGAATGGACCAATAAACCTTGGTGTTAGTTTGCCTTTCACACCGAATCTTCTAATGCCTCGGCCGGGAGATACCTTAAGAAAAATATGATCTCCGACTTGAAATTCCAGATCTCGCCTTCTGTTATCAACATAAGATTTATGCCTGGACTGTGCTATCTTTAACCTTTCTCTAATAAGGTGTATCTTCTCGGTAGAATCTCGTACCATGTCTCAGCCTAGAATTTATTTTTCACCGACTTCATCCCAGCATATAGGAGATCGGTAACTCCTGCCATATAATGCCTTCCACAACTTGATTTGTCCTCTCCGTCTGTCCATCTGTCTGGGGATGGAAAGCAGTACTATAGTTGAGTTTTATCCCCAGGGAGTGTTGTAGACTCTTCTAGAAATGAGAAGTGAAGCGCGGGTCTCGGTCAGATACGATAGAGACGGGAACTCCATGCAATCTAACCGTCTCCTTAATATACAGAGAAACAAGTACGTCAACTGACCATCGACTTTTGATGGATAAGAAATGGACCGATTTAGTTAGCCGGTCGATAATTACCCAAATTCTATCATATCCGCCCCTAGACTTGGGCAAACCCATGATAAAGTCCATGCCAATGTCTTCCCACTTCCACTTGGGAATATCTAGCGGATGTAGCTTTCCGGCTGGTTTTTGATGTTCCACCTTCACTTGTTGGCATGTAAGGCAACAAGATACAAAGTCTGCTACCTCCCTTTTCATGTTGGGCCACTAGAAAGTTCTTTTCAAGTCCTGGTACATCTTAGTGGCTCCAGGGTGGATCGTGTACCTTGATCTATAAGCTTCTTCAAGAATCTTCTTCTTCAATTCGGGATAGTCGGGCACACATGTCCGTTCATGAAATAGCAATCTGCTATCAGGTGCCAGTTTGAAATCAAATCTCTCATCCAGCTTGCTCTTTATCTCCACTAGTGAGGGATCTTCTTCCTGCAGCTTCTTGATTTCAGGTAGCAAATCTGGATGTAGGCTCATATGAGATAGAATAATACACATGCTCTTCTCATCTGTGCTGATATCAAGCTCAGAGAATTTCCCCAGCAGCTTCCATTCTTGTATCATACAGTTGGCCAATATTGTTCTCGGCTTTCGACTAAGGGCATCAGCTACGGAATTACCCTTACCAGGATGGTACTGTATAGTGAAGTCGAAATCCTTGAGATACTCGAGCCAACGCCTTTGCCTCATGTTCAGCTCCTTTTGGGAGAATAAGTACTTGAGGCTTTTATGATCAGAGTATATAGTGAATTGTTCTCCGTAGAGATAATGTCTCCAGATCTTCAAGGTAAATACTAACGCGGCCAGTTCTAAGTCATGCACCGGGTAGTTCTCTTCATGTTTCTTAAGCTGTCGGGAAGAGTATGCAATGACTCTTCCGTTTTGCATCAATACACATCTGAGGCCAATATCAGAAGCATTGGTATATACCTCGTATTTTTCTCCTTCAAATGGTAATGATAAGACTGGAGCAGTGGTCAAGAGATCCTTTAAGGCTTGGAAAATCTTTTCACAGTCTTCATTCCACTCATAAGGCACTTCCTTATGGGTTAACCTGGTCAGAGGAACAGCAATCTTGGAGAAGTCCTTGATAAAACGCCGATAGTAACCCGCTAGACCCAAGAAGCTTCGAATTTCCGTTGCCTTTGTGGGTCGTTCCCAGTTCTTCATGGCTTCGACCTTTGACGGGTCAACAGCAATTCCGTTCTTCAACATAATATGGCCTAAGAAGGATACTTCCTCGAGCCAGAATTCGCACTTGCTGAATTTGGCATATAGTTTGTTTTCCCTCAATATTTGCAGCGCCTTCTTGAGATGTTCTTCATGATCCTCTTCGGTCTTTGAATAGATCAGAATATCATCAATAAAGACCACAATAAATTGGTCTAAGTAGGGCCTGAATATGCTGTTCATTAAGTGCATAAAAGTTGCAGGGGCATTTGTTAGTCCAAAAGGTATAATAGTAAATTCGTCATGCCCATACCTGCTTCGGAATGCAGTCTTATGAATGTCTTCTTCTTTGATCTTCAGTTGGTGGTAACCAGAATGAAGATCAATCTTGGAGAAATACGAAGCTCCAGATAACTGATCGGACAGCTCGTCAATCCTCGACAACGGGTATTTGTTCTTGATTGTAAGGTGATTTAGCTGTCGATAATCGATGCATAGTCTCATCGATCCGTCCTTCTTTTTGACAAACAACACGGGTGCTCCCCAAAGGGAAGTACTCGACCTGATGAAACCCTTTTTCAATAACTCCATTAGCTGCTCTTTTAGTTCCTTCAGCTCAGCAGGGGACATTCTGTACGGTGCCTTGGAAACATGACCAGCACAAGGGACAAGGTCAATTGTGAACGACACTTCCCTTTCCGGGGGTAAGCTGGGTAAATCTTCTGGAAAAACATCGAAAAATCCTGAATTACACGGATGTCTTCAAGTTTAACCTTCTCGACTTCTGTGGCAGTCACGAATACTATGAAAGCCATGCATCCCTTAACCATAAGCTTTCTAGCTCGGAGTGCTGATATAAGAAGTGATTTACTCCGAGGGCTATTGTAAACTAGCTCTGGAAAATCCACGAAAGTTACCTTGTCATGCCGGCAATCTACATTTACTTGGTATGTGGATAACCAGTCGGCACCTAGTATGACATCATAACCCTTCATATCTAGGCATATCAGGTCAGCAGGTAAATTGCTTCCCTTAATCATCACTTTACAATTTGGATAGTGATAAGTGATATCAGACTCATTCCCAATAGGTGTAGATATGACCAAATTTAACAGTTCATGTTTCTTAGAAAATGAAGCAGTAAATTTCTTGGAAACGAATGAATGAGTTGCTCATGTATCAAATAAAACTTGAGCAATTTTTGAACAAATAGTGAGAGTACCTTCCACAATTCCGCCTTCTGTGGGTTCCGTCTCTCGGAGAGCTTGTAGACGGCCTTGTCTCTTTACCGGACGCTTCTCATCTTTGGTGTCTTGCTCCTTCACCAGTGGGCAGTCTGGAATTCGATGCTCTCGGCTCCCACATTGAAGACAAGCTAGCAACTTCCTCCAGCATTCCTCAGTCTTATGACCAGCTTTATCACAATACTTGCAAATCTCCTTTGAGGGTGTGGCGGTGGAGAATGGCATGTCATTCTTCTGGAATTCCTTTGCCTTGGAGGGCTCCCCACCCATGAAGAACCGCTTCTTGTTGAATGATTGTTTGAATTTTCCCGGGCTTGTGACGGGTTCCTTCTTGTCTCTTCCTCGGATTCTCTCGGACAATTCGATGGCGTCTTCTAGCAATTGGGCATGCCGAACTATCTCCGAATAGGCTTGGATGTCCATTGGTGCAAGCTGTGTAATATAATGGGGCCGAAGCCCGTTGAAGAGCATTCTCGCCTTCATCTTTTCCGTACACACCAAGTGAGGGGCATACTTCGACAATCTTGAGAACTGGGCCTCATATTCGGCCACATTCAAGCCCCGTTGTTTTAGAACGGTGAATTTCGTAGCCTTCTTCTCATGGATGTGGTCGAAGAAATACTTGTTGTTGAAATGTTCCATGAATTCACCCCATGTGACATGGTCTTCTGGCAGTGTTGCTTCTATGGATTCCCACCAGCATCAAGCGTCCCGCTCCAGTTGGAATACAGCCAGTAAAACCTTCTCCTCGTCGACGCATTGTATTACGCGGAAGATTCGTTCCATCTCCTTTAACCAATTCTCGGCATCCTCGGGTCGGACGAACCCGTGAACCTCGGTAGGTTCATGTTACAGAAACTCCTGTGGAGATCACCCGCTCCACGGTTTGCTCTACCTTGGGCCACTTGCTGTAGTGCCTGTGTAAGGCCTTGCACAGTGCGCTGCATCTCGCGCCATTATGCTCTTTTTGTAGCCATGATCCTATAAAAGAGTTTAAGTATGATAAAGATCAGGTTTACTTGTAAGGTATGGATCTTAACCCATGGCTCTAGCCATCTCACCAGGTAAGGTATATCTATCCTTGGACTCGGGTTTTTACCTATTCTTGGACTGAAGTTTTACCTAGATTTCAATCATGACCGTAATTTTTTTTTCCTAACCTCTTATTTCTACTAGTTTCCTAGGTTTGAAAACCTAGGCTCTGATACCACGAAGATTGTCACGTCCCGAGCGCGGATGATACTCGGATGCATGACGCGTCTATATAGATAGTGTCATTAGAGCGATAAAATTTTGACATACATAATTACGAAGTGCGCAAAAGATTAATAAAATTTTAATAATCCCAATAGTCCAAATGATGATTATTTGATTAACCAAAGGAATTAAAAGATAGTCCATGACAATTCCAAATTTAAAATCCGGCACTAGGCTACATGCCTTAACATGGGTTGGACAACTAAACGAACATATTGAAATACAAAGTAGGACTCAAATAAAATTTAAGGACGCGGCTAGCTAATGATAGGTGATTGGCGTTCTAGCACTCTTCACTCGGTCTCAAACTCATTCTTGTCGCTATCCGAATCACCTGAAAATGTTAGGAAACAACTGGATGAGCGAATCGCTCAGTAGAAATTACATCAGAAATTCGAGCAATCTTTACGTGATTTATAATTTTCATGTATTATCAGTATGGCTATGCATGATGTACGTATAAGAAAATCAGGTATACAGGTAAATCTAGGCATGGTGAACAATAAGAGATCGAGAACTGTATAAAGAGAGTATATCAAGATTTTAAGTATTTGACAAGCAGTATTTCAAGAATTTATATATGTAAATGCCACTTTGGGGCAAGCAGGGATTCGTGTACAAGTATGAATGCAAGTACAAGAATGAACTCATGTACAAGTATATCTCAGGTACGAGCAGGTAAAAATTCAATTCAAGCAAGTAATGTCAAGTACGTATCAATTGAATTGGCTATTTTAATCAAGCAAGTATTCTGCCCCTTCTCGGGCCACAAGTCAAGTATTTCCCATTCCGGGCCACGCAAGTCAAGTCAAGTAAAGAGAGAGTAGGGGTGGAGTGTCTCAAGTCAAGCAAGTACTCCGGTGCAATGCTAAACACCATGGTCAATAAACTCCCATGGGTACAAGTACCTTCGAGTGCTCCTCCCAGGACTAGACCGGGCCCTATATGCACAGCATTTTATGTATTACATTTGACATCCACTCTCATTTATAGCCAATATGGAATTTCAAGAAGTTAAGAAACGTAGTATTACATACATGATTAACTAGTCATTTGGTTATGGAGGACTCTAGAGGTGGCCCCTACAGGCTCAAGAGGTGGCTCCCGTCGTGTAGCACTTTGCGCCGTATGGCCTCAAGAGGTGGCTCCCACAACGTAGCACTTTGTCCTGTATGGCACTTAGCTCCAACACTCCCAAATGGTAGTTTAAGAGGTTCAAGGTTTGACCATGTAGGATATACACAAGTAGATTTTTCATGGAATGGAATTCAGAACTCATAATATCCAGGAATATGGATTAGGGTTGTGTTTGCACAAATCACGAGACAGATCAAGATCAGAAGCTGTAATCACTTAATTAGCACCTGGGGGTTTGCCAATCTTTCAAATTTTTAGTTTCTAGAATTATATATATATATATATATATCAAATTGGCGCCTGCCAGGGAGTCTTCATTTAATTGAAGACGACCTGGCCGCCGCTATTTAAGTAATTGGCGCCCTGGCTTGGGGTGCCAATTGCATAAGGTGATTTTTCAATTAAAAGGAATTGGCGCCCTTGCATGCCGTCTTCAATTAATTGAAGACTTGCTGGCTACCGCTATTTGATGAATTGGCACCCTGGCTTGGGGCGCCAATTTCAATGGGTGATTTTTACCCAGCAGATACATTTTGTGACTCAAAACACTATTCATTTCGAAAAAGTTTCTCGAAAATATGAATTACTGATATTAATAGGTAGTGTAAAATCTCGGGAGTCTAGAAATGTGTTCAAGTATAATTGTTGAGTTTTGGTTTCACAGATATGAATTTTCTAATGTTGTATCTTTAATTTTTCAAGAAATGGAATTGGTGCCCCTGTGAGTACTCTTCATTTAATTGAAGACTCTTCGGGGTGTCACCAATTTATGTACATGTTCAACTAATTGACGACACTACGTAGGGTCCCCAATTAAGTTGTTTTTCAAGTGGGTTATGCTTCGTATCAGAATGGTACATTCTGTGATACAAGCTACTATTCATTTTTCTAAAGTTTCTCCGAATCAGAATCCGAAGACATGGTCAGGTGGAGAAAAATCTCAGGGTCACAGAAGTATGTTCAGGCAAAATTTTCATGGTTCAGTTTATTAGTTATAGATTTTTGAATGTGTTGATTTACTGATTGCTGGAAATTCCAGAAAATGGAATTGACGACATTGTACATGTCCTCAATTAATTGACGACCATGTGTGAAGTCTTCAATTTTGAAATTGGTGCCCTGGTCAGGGACGCTATTTACAGGTGAGTGTTCACTATTCATCAGTATCAAAATGCTCCGAATCAGGAAGTAATGGTACGAGCATGTTGAGATAAATGTCAGGATTCCAGAAACATGTTCATGTAAAAATTTCATGCTTTAGTTCGATAGTTATGGATATTTGAATGTGTTGAATTATCAATTACTGGAAATTGTAGAAATGGAAATGACGACACTGCGAAGTGTCTTCATTTAAATGACGACCACTCAAGTTGTCACGCCCCGAGCCTTTATTACAGCGGAAGACTAACTTGGGGAGCGCGGACAGCTGGCATGGTAAGCCTCTTGCAAGCAAGAATGATCAGAGCGTTAGACAATCACACACATAAATGTAATTACATAATATTTACTCAAACTCAAACTTTATTTCATAATAATCAAGTACTCAAATACAACCACTAATTCAACTTATTCCAATCTATCAGACTCAAGAAATAGGAAAATTACATAGACTCAATCTAAACAATATAGACCTTCCTAAGTCTTCACTCTCATCTTGACAATACTTTCATTCGCTCTCGGACCCGCTACTTGTATAACCCGAATCCAAATTCGAATCACTTCCATCTCCTGAAAAGATTAGAAATAGGTAATGAGCACACTTGCCCAGTAGGTATCTTCGCATCAACATGAAGGCACTATTAAAGTAATTAACAATTTAGCTCTAAAGAATAAGGTAAAAATTAGGCGAATGCGATCAATCACGCGATTAAACGAAAGTAACAAGACGATCAAGTAAGTTAGAATAAGAGCAAGTACGAACTAGCAAGAATGTCACAAGAACATGATATTGGCCTTTCATGAACAAGAATGTATCGAGAATGTACTAGCAAACCACATAATCATCACTCTAGTATCTTTTGCTGATGAGCAAGTACTTCGTGAATTTTTGTGGAATATCAAGCAAGAGAGTCATGTACAAGAATGTCATGTCATGCCATATTGTGGATTTTCACTTATTTATGGAGAAAGTACTCCCAGCGTAATGCGACGCTAGTAACATCATACCCCGTGGTTTATAATAGTATGTTTCCGACAATCAGTCGAGGGGACTAGCATAGAGCCCTTGAACACAATCAGAGCCCTTGAACACAATCAAGTCCTGGTACATCTTAGTGGCTCCAGGGTGGATCGTGTACCTTGATCTATAAGCTTCTTCAAGAATCTTCTTCTTCAATTCGGGATAGTCGGGCACACATGTCCGTTCATGAAATAGCAATCTGCTATCAGGTGCCAGTTTGAAATCAAATCTCTCATCCAGCTTGCTCTTTATCTCCACTAGTGAGGGATCTTCTTCCTGCAGCTTCTTGATTTCAGGTAGCAAATCTGGATGTAGGCTCATATGAGATAGAATAATACACATGCTCTTCTCATCTGTGCTGATATCAAGCTCAGAGAATTTCCCCAGCAGCTTCCATTCTTGTATCATACAGTTGGCCAATATTGTTCTCGGCTTTCGACTAAGGGCATCAGCTACGGAATTACCCTTACCAGGATGGTACTGTATAGTGAAGTCGAAATCCTTGAGATACTCGAGCCAACGCCTTTGCCTCATGTTCAGCTCCTTTTGGGAGAATAAGTACTTGAGGCTTTTATGATCAGAGTATATAGTGAATTGTTCTCCGTAGAGATAATGTCTCCAGATCTTCAAGGTAAATACTAACGCGGCCAGTTCTAAGTCATGCACCGGGTAGTTCTCTTCATGTTTCTTAAGCTGTCGGGAAGAGTATGCAATGACTCTTCCGTTTTGCATCAATACACATCTGAGGCCAATATCAGAAGCATTGGTATATACCTCGTATTTTTCTCCTTCAAATGGTAATGATAAGACTGGAGCAGTGGTCAAGAGATCCTTTAAGGCTTGGAAAATCTTTTCACAGTCTTCATTCCACTCATAAGGCACTTCCTTATGGGTTAACCTGGTCAGAGGAACAGCAATCTTGGAGAAGTCCTTGATAAAACGCCGATAGTAACCCGCTAGACCCAAGAAGCTTCGAATTTCCGTTGCCTTTGTGGGTCGTTCCCAGTTCTTCATGGCTTCGACCTTTGACGGGTCAACAGCAATTCCGTTCTTCAACATAATATGGCCTAAGAAGGATACTTCCTCGAGCCAGAATTCGCACTTGCTGAATTTGGCATATAGTTTGTTTTCCCTCAATATTTGCAGCGCCTTCTTGAGATGTTCTTCATGATCCTCTTCGGTCTTTGAATAGATCAGAATATCATCAATAAAGACCACAATAAATTGGTCTAAGTAGGGCCTGAATATGCTGTTCATTAAGTGCATAAAAGTTGCAGGGGCATTTGTTAGTCCAAAAGGTATAATAGTAAATTCGTCATGCCCATACCTGCTTCGGAATGCAGTCTTATGAATGTCTTCTTCTTTGATCTTCAGTTGGTGGTAACCAGAATGAAGATCAATCTTGGAGAAATACGAAGCTCCAGATAACTGATCGAACAGCTCGTCAATCCTCGACAACGGGTATTTGTTCTTGATTGTAAGGTGATTTAGCTGTCGATAATCGATGCATAGTCTCATCGATCCGTCCTTCTTTTTGACAAACAACACGGGTGCTCCCCAAAGGGAAGTACTCGACCTGATGAAACCCTTTTTCAATAACTCCATTAGCTGCTCTTTTAGTTCCTTCAGCTCAGCAGGGGACATTCTGTACGGTGCCTTGGAAACATGACCAGCACAAGGGACAAGGTCAATTGTGAACGACACTTCCCTTTCCGGGGGTAAGCTGGGTAAATCTTCTGGAAAAACATCGAAAAAATCCTGAATTACACGGATGTCTTCAAGTTTAACCTTCTCGACTTCTGTGGCAGTCACGAATACTATGAAAGCCATGCATCCCTTAACCATAAGCTTTCTAGCTCGGAGTGCTGATATAAGAAGTGATTTACTCCGAGGGCTATTGTAAACTAGCTCTGGAAAATCCACGAAAGTTACCTTGTCATGCCGGCAATCTACATTTACTTGGTATGTGGATAACCAGTCGGCACCTAGTATGACATCATAACCCTTCATATCTAGGCATATCAGGTCAGCAGGTAAATTGCTTCCCTTAATCATCACTTTACAATTTGGATAGTGATAAGTGATATCAGACTCATTCCCAATAGGTGTAGATATGACCAAATTTAACAGTTCATGTTTCTTAGAAAATGAAGCAGTAAATTTCTTGGAAACGAATGAATGAGTTGCTCATGTATCAAATAAAACTTGAGCAATTTTTGAACAAATAGTGAGAGTACCTTCCACAATTCCGCCTTCTGTGGGTTCCGTCTCTCGGAGAGCTTGTAGACGGCCTTGTCTCTTTACCGGACGCTTCTCATCTTTGGTGTCTTGCTCCTTCACCAGTGGGCAGTCTGGAATTCGATGCTCTCGGCTCCCACATTGAAGACAAGCTAGCAACTTCCTCCAGCATTCCTCAGTCTTATGACCAGCTTTATCACAATACTTGCAAATCTCCTTTGAGGGTGTGGCGGTGGAGAATGGCATGTCATTCTTCTGGAATTCCTTTGCCTTGGAGGGCTCCCCACCCATGAAGAACCGCTTCTTGTTGAATGATTGTTTGAATTTTCCCGGGCTTGTGACGGGTTCCTTCTTGTCTCTTCCTCGGATTCTCTCGGACAATTCGATGGCGTCTTCTAGCAATTGGGCATGCCGAACTATCTCCGAATAGGCTTGGATGTCCATTGGTGCAAGCTGTGTAATATAATGGGGCCGAAGCCCGTTGAAGAGCATTATCGCCTTCATCTTTTCCGTACACACCAAGTGAGGGGCATACTTCGACAATCTTGAGAACTGGGCCTCATATTCGGCCACATTCAAGCCCCGTTGTTTTAGAACGGTGAATTTCGTAGCCTTCTTCTCATGGATGTGGTCGAAGAAATACTTGTTGTTGAAATGTTCCATGAATTCACCCCATGTGACATGGTCTTCTGGCAGTGTTGCTTCTATGGATTCCCACCAGCATCAAGCGTCCCGCTCCAGTTGGAATACAGCCAGTAAAACCTTCTCCTCGTCGACGCATTGTATTACGCGGAAGATTCGTTCCATCTCCTTTAACCAATTCTCGGCATCCTCGGGGTCGGACGAACCCGTGAACCTCGGTAGGTTCATGTTACAGAAACTCCTGTGGAGATCACCCGCTCCACGGTTTGCTCTACCTTGGGCCACTTGCTGTAGTGCCTGTGTAAGGCCTTGCACAGTGCGCTGCATCTCGCGCCATTATGCTCTTTTTGTAGCCATGATCCTATAAAAGAGTTTAAGTATGATAAAGATCAGGTTTACTTGTAAGGTATGGATCTTAACCCATGGCTCTAGCCATCTCACCAGGTAAGGTATATCTATCCTTGGACTCGGGTTTTTACCTATTCTTGGACTGAAGTTTTACCTAGATTTCAATCATGACCGTAATTTTTTTTTTCCTAACCTCTTATTTCTACTAGTTTCCTAGGTTTGAAAACCTAGGCTCTGATACCACGAAGATTGTCACGTCCCGAGCGCGGATGATACTCGGATGCATGACGCGTCTATATAGATAGTGTCATTAGAGCGATAAAATTTTGACATACATAATTACGAAGTGCGCAAAAGATTAATAAAATTTTAATAATCCCAATAGTCCAAATGATGATTATTTGATTAACCAAAGGAATTAAAAGATAGTCCATGACAATTCCAAATTTAAAATCCGGCACTAGGCTACATGCCTTAACATGGGTTGGACAACTAAACGAACATATTGAAATACAAAGTAGGACTCAAATAAAATTTAAGGACGCGGCTAGCTAATGATAGGTGATTGGCGTTCTAGCACTCTTCACTCGGTCTCAAACTCATTCTTGTCGCTATCCGAATCACCTGAAAATGTTAGGAAACAACTGGATGAGCAAATCGCTCAGTAGAAATTACATCAGAAATTCGAGCAATCTTTACGTGATTTATAATTTTCATGTATTATCAGTATGGCTATGCATGATGTACGTATAAGAAAATCAGGTATACAGGTAAATCTAGGCATGGTGAACAATAAGAGATCGAGAACTGTATAAAGAGAGTATATCAAGATTTTAAGTATTTGACAAGCAGTATTTCAAGAATTTATATATGTAAATGCCACTTTGGGGCAAGCAGGGATTCGTGTACAAGTATGAATGCAAGTACAAGAATGAACTCATGTACAAGTATATCTCAGGTACGAGCAGGTAAAAATTCAATTCAAGCAAGTAATGTCAAGTACGTATCAATTGAATTGGCTATTTTAATCAAGCAAGTATTCTGCCCCTTCTCGGGCCACAAGTCAAGTATTTCCCATTCCGGGCCACGCAAGTCAAGTCAAGTAAAGAGAGAGTAGGGGTGGAGTGTCTCAAGTCAAGCAAGTACTCCGGTGCAATGCTAAACACCATGGTCAATAAACTCCCATGGGTACAAGTACCTTCGAGTGCTCCTCCCAGGACTAGACCGGGCCCTATATGCACAGCATTTTATGTATTACATTTGACATCCACTCTCATTTATAGCCAATATGGAATTTCAAGAAGTTAAGAAACGTAGTATTACATACATGATTAACTAGTCATTTGGTTATGGAGGACTCTAGAGGTGGCCCCTACAGGCTCAAGAGGTGGCTCCCGTCGTGTAGCACTTTGCGCCGTATGGCCTCAAGAGGTGGCTCCCACAACGTAGCACTTTGTCCTGTATGGCACTTAGCTCCAACACTCCCAAATGGTAGTTTAAGAGGTTCAAGGTTTGACCATGTAGGATATACACAAGTAGATTTTTCATGGAATGGAATTCAGAACTCATAATATCCAGGAATATGGATTAGGGTTGTGTTTGCACAAATCACGAGACAGATCAAGATCAGAAGCTGTAATCACTTAATTAGCACCTGGGGGTTTGCCAATCTTTCAAATTTTTAGTTTCTAGAATTATATATATATATATATATCAAATTGGCGCCTGCCAGGGAGTCTTCATTTAATTGAAGACGACCTGGCCGCCGCTATTTAAGTAATTGGCGCCCTGGCTTGGGGTGCCAATTGCATAAGGTGATTTTTCAATTAAAAGGAATTGGCGCCCTTGCATGCCGTCTTCAATTAATTGAAGACTTGCTGGCTACCGCTATTTGATGAATTGGCACCCTGGCTTGGGGCGCCAATTTCAATGGGTGATTTTTACCCAGCAGATACATTTTGTGACTCAAAACACTATTCATTTCGAAAAAGTTTCTCGAAAATATGAATTACTGATATTAATAGGTAGTGTAAAATCTCGGGAGTTTAGAAATGTGTTCAAGTATAATTGTTGAGTTTTGGTTTCACAGATATGAATTTTCTAATGTTGTATCTTTAATTTTTCAAGAAATGGAATTGGTGCCCCTGTGAGTACTCTTCATTTAATTGAAGACTCTTCGGGGTGTCACCAATTTATGTACATGTTCAACTAATTGACGACACTACGTAGGGTCCCCAATTAAGTTGTTTTTCAAGTGGGTTATGCTTCGTATCAGAATGGTACATTCTGTGATACAAGCTACTATTCATTTTTCTAAAGTTTCTCCGAATCAGAATCCGAAGACATGGTCAGGTGGAGAAAAATCTCAGGGTCACAGAAGTATGTTCAGGCAAAATTTTCATGGTTCAGTTTATTAGTTATAGATTTTTTGAATGTGTTGATTTACTGATTGCTGGAAATTCCAGAAAATGGAATTGACGACATTGTACATGTCCTCAATTAATTGACGACCATGTGTGAAGTCTTCAATTTTGAAATTGGTGCCCTGGTCAGGGACGCTATTTACAGGTGAGTGTTCACTATTCATCAGTATCAAAATGCTCCGAATCAGGAAGTAATGGTACGAGCATGTTGAGATAAATGTCAGGATTCCAGAAACATGTTCATGTAAAAATTTCATGCTTTAGTTCGATAGTTATGGATATTTGAATGTGTTGAATTATCAATTACTGGAAATTGTAGAAATGGAAATGACGACACTGCGAAGTGTCTTCATTTAAATGACGACCACTCAAGTTGTCACGCCCCGAGCCTTTATTACAGCGGAAGACTAACTCGGGGAGCGCGGACAGCTGGCATGGTAAGCCTCTTGCAAGCAAGAATGATCAGAGCGTTAGACAATCACACACATAAATGTAATTACATAATATTTACTCAAACTCAAACTTTATTTCATAATAATCAAGTACTCAAATACAACCACTAATTCAACTTATTCCAATCTATCAGACTCAAGAAATAGGAAAATTACATAGACTCAATCTAAACAATATAGACCTTCCTAAGTCTTCACTCTCATCTTGACAATACTTTCATTCGCTCTCGGACCCGCTACTTGTATAACCCGAATCCGAATTCGAATCACTTCCATCTCCTGAAAAGATTAGAAATAGGTAATGAGCACACTTGCCCAGTAGGTATCTTCGCATCAACATGAAGGCACTATTAAAGTAATTAACAATTTAGCTCTAAAGAATAAGGTAAAAATCATGCGAATGCGATCAATCACGCGATTAAACCAAAGTAACAAGACGATCAAGTAAGTTAGAATGAGAGCAAGTACGAACTAGCAAGAATGTAACAAGAACATGATATTGGCCTTTCATGAACAAGAATGTATCGAGAATGTACTAGCAAACCACATAATCATCACTCTAGTATCTTTTGCTGATGAGCAAGTACTTCGTGAATTTTTGTGGAATATCAAGCAAGAGAGTCATGTACAAGAATGTCATGTCATGCCGTATTGTGGATTTTCACTTATTTATGGAGAAAGTACTCCCAGCGTAATGCGACGCTAGTAACATCATACCCCGTGGTTTATAATAGTATGTTTCCGACAATCAGTCGAGGGGACTAGCATAGAGCCCTTGAACACAATCAGTGCTCGATCGCATCTTCAAGTATAAATCAAGCTTTTTTCACGCATGTAACAATAAAGTATGGCCAAGAATGTAATAAGTTCAATAAGCTCATGATAACAATAATTCAATGAATGAATGCTTTAATAAGAATCATGAGAAATCAAGAATGACTTAAGCAAGGTTATGCTTATGGAAATAAATCGGCAGCATAACGGTACATTCTTTATTTTCCATTCATTATTTTAGGTTTCTTGATCAATATGATAAGTTCTAGATCATCAATAGTCCATCTAGAAACCTTGGAATATCAAACATTGGTCCACCTTGGGTTAAAATACTCAAACCGTGTGACGGTCGTGTACTGGGCCGTTACATGATGTGACGCTCCAGTATTGGGCCGTTACATTAGTCTGAATCCAGAACCAAGAAATCGGACTCAGTTCAATGTGACGGTCGTATATTGGGCCGCTACTTGTGCCTCACGGTCCAACATAGAGCCGTTATATTACTGATAACCAAAACATCGATAGTGTAATCTAATCAATGGGCTTTAATGGTACAACCAACTCGGCGTCCTAGTGGGAATCCCAGGCTCTCGGAGAATTACGGAGGTCTTGAAACGAGATTTCCGAGTCCATTGGAAGGAATATCCAATAGAGAGGTCCTCATGTCCAAGAATAATGTTCCTATAGTGCAATGTGAACTAATGGACAACATACCGGAATATGCGCCATATACTTAAAGAAATGACTCTATTGATAAAGAGAACGTGTAACGATGTGAAACCATGAGAAAACTCCGTCAATACAACATTTGGAAAATCATGATTTAAATACAAAACTATAGAATTTTGGCACATGAAATTAACATAACTTAAAATAACCTAAGACATATTAATCATACAATTTGATTATGAATCAGTAACTAAACTTGAAGTCATGATAACAGGTCCAACTTAGCTATCTAAGCTTATTTATAAGTAAACTTAACTGGTTATTATTCTGCCTTGGGCTGGTAGAACACAGGAGTCTGACGATCTAGGATAAGCGCGTTACAGTGCTTGTGACGGTTTATCGAGGGGTCGTTACAGTGGTGTAACGCTCCTGCTAGGGTGCGTCAGAGACAATAGAACAATAAAACACAACAGGGTGTGACGATATATCGTAAGGCCGTTACATTCATGTGACGGTCTTACGTTGGTGCGTCAGAGAATCTGCTGGCAGTAAACTAAGTAAAGGTTTATGAAAACATAACATGCCTGGAAATCAAAATACTACCACTGTCCTAGTCATGATAACGAAGTATAGGCCAACTGTATGCATGGGTTTAGTGAATAGACATGATAATATCTTTAAATTTCCATTTAGGGCTAAGAGATGCATGAATGTATAGAACTATTAGATCATGAAATTCTTAGTCTAGAATGCATGAAATCAAGCACAACCAGAGGGCTTTTATTCCTAACAAGTTGTTTTTGTCAATCATGAGATAACCTACCTCTTCAAAAACCTTTAAACTTTGAATTTGATGCTAGGTGCTACCCTTAGTCCCTTGTACTTCTTGTGATAAATCAACAACTTCAATTTGCTCTATTTCCTCACCTCTTGACCTAAGGATGTGAAATTTTGAGGGTAAGAAGATGAAACTATTGGAAATAAAAAGTTCTAAAGGATTGAACTCTAATTACCTCGTTTAGACGTCCTAATCTCTGGATCTTCAGGGAACTTGCATTCAGATTCCTGGGTTGCTAAGGTTGAATCAGTAACTTTGGAAGCTTCTATATCCTTGGTTGCTTGATCTCCTAGCATGAAATTTGGAGAGCTATTAGTCTAATGTATTATAAACAAAAAGTCGTAAGGAACTTACCCGAAATTATGACTCCTTACCTTGATTCTTCACGAGCCAAAAGTAAGGGTCGCTCAGTTCAGGGTCCTATTTATAGGGTTTTGAAGATTAGATTGATTCTAGAGTCCTTAATTTACCAGAACCTAATCTCTAAGAGTCCTTAGTAATGTTATAAGGTCTCCCAAGTCGATCTCTTGTAGATAAGATCCCAAAGTTCTAATCTTTTTGCTCGTTCTTCCTTTCACGGAACTAACAGAGTGTAACGCATCCAGCCTGGTGCGTTACAGGGCTGCGGCGGTCGCCCGATAGACCGTTACATTCAACGTGTATAGAGTTTCAATTTTATAAAACTCTTTTATTCATTTATCCACATAATTATCTTATATAAATAGTATTTATCTTTAAAATACGTGAATAAGCTAATTACCCTTCTAGAATATGGGCCAAACTTGATGGGCTTGGTCCATTAACCTTTTGGATTATCTTTAAATAGGCTAGGTTAATTATTTAACCTAATTGGGTCTTATAATGACTTATTGATCCAATATTCTATTTATTAATTTATTTAGGCCTTTATAAATTCTAGAAAATAATTAAATATTCCTAAAATAATTTATAAAAATTCTGGGGTCTTACACCCTCCCCCACTTAAGAGAATTTGGTCCCCAAATTTAATATATGGATTTCAGAGAGTGCACTTACAGTTAAATAATTCTGGAAATCTTTTCCGCATGGCTGCTTCGGTTTCCCAAGTTGCTTCATATGGCCATATTTTCTTCCATTGAATCTTGACCATAGGAATAACTTTATTTCTTAGTTGACGTACTTCCCGTTCCAGAATCTTTATTGGCTTTTGTTCGAATGTCATATCCTTTTGAATCTCCAAATTGTCATAAGTGATAATATGGTCAGGATCATATACATACTTCTTCAGCATAGAGACGTGAAATACGTCATGAACTCCTACTAATTGTGGAGGTAAAGCCAGTTTGTAAGCCACTTCACCAATCCATTCAAGAATTTCAAATGGGCCAATAAATCTTAGAGTTAGCTTTCCTTTAATGCCAAATCTTCGAATACCATGACCTGGAGAAAGCTTTAAATATACATGATCTCCTACCTGAAACTCCAAGTCACGTCTTCGATTGTCAGCATAAGACTTTTGCCTATCTTGTGCCATTTTTATTCTTTCTTGAATGAGCTTGATCTTCTCTGTAGAATCCCTGATGAGATTAGGGCCTAGAAATTACTTTTCCCCTATTTCATTCCAACATATTGGTGATCGACAGCTTTTTCCATATAAGGCTTCAAAAGGTGTCATTCGTATGCTAGCCTGATAGCTATTGTTATATGCAAACTCTACTAGAGGCAAGTGATCATACCAACTACCTCCAAAGTCGAGAGCACAAGCCTTGAGCATATCTTCTACTACCTGAATCGTTCTTTCCCTTTGACCATCTATTTGTGGATGAAAAGCTGTGCTGAAATTCAATCTAGTCCCTAGTGAATGTTGTAGACCCTTCTAGAATTGTGATGTGAATCGAGGATCTCTATAAGATATAATAGTGACTGGGACACCATGTAATTTGATCATTTCCTTTATGTATAATGCTGCGAGAATATCCACAGACCATCGACTCTTTATTGGTATGAAATGTGCGGATTTAGTCAATCGGTCTATGATTACCCATATTCCATCGTGTCCACCTCTTGTCTTAGGTAAACCCATAATAAAGTCCATCCATATACTCTCCCATTTCCATTCGGGAATACTCAAGGGGTGTAATTTACCTGCGAGTCTAAAATGTTCTGCTTTTACTTGTTGGCAGGTGAGACGACGGGACACGAAATTACCTATCTCTCTCTTCATATTGGGCCACCAGAAATTTCTTTTGAGATCTTGATACATCTTTGTTCCTCCTGGATGAATTGTATATTTGGAATTATGCGCTTCATCTGGGATTAGTTTTTTCGTAGTCTCATGATCTGGTACACATATTCGGCCCTTAAATGACAATCTTCTGTCATTGGAAATAGAAAAATCTGGCCTTTGTTCAATATTGTCTTTAATTTTTAGTAATATAGATCATCATTTTACAGCTTGACCAGATCTTCTATCAATGTAGGTTGAGCTCGGATATTAGCTATGAAACAATCTTCTTCTTTTATGTCAATATCTAAATTCAACTGAGTAAATTGAGGAACAAGGTTAGTTACACTTATCATAAGACTTGATAGCATACCCATTGGTTTTCTGCTGAGTGCATCTACTACAGCATTAGCCTTGCTAGGATGATATTGAATAGTAAAATCAAAGTTCTTGAGATATTCTAACCACCTCCTCTACCTCATGTTAAGCTCATTTTGAGAGAATAAATATTTCAAGCTTTTGTGGTCCGGGTAGACCGTGAACTTTTCTCCATAAAGATAATGACGCCAAATTTTCAAGGTAAAAATAACCGCTGCCAATTCCAAATCATGTACGGGATAGTTTTCCTCGTGACGTTTCAATTGTCTTGAAGAATAACAGATTACTTTTTCATTCTGCATGAGAACGCATCCTAAGCCAATGCCAGACGCATCCGTATACACTTCGAATCCACCACCTTCCATCGGTAGTGATAGAATAGGAGCTGTGGTAAGATGATTCTTAAGAGTTTGAAAACTCTTCTCACATTCCTCTGACCAGACAAAAGGTATTTCTTTTCTTGTGAGTCTAGTTAAAGGAACTGCTATCTTTGAGAAGTCCTTAATGAATCTTCTATAATAACCAGCTACACCCAGAAAGCTTCTTACTTCTGATATAGTCGTTGGCCGGCTCCAATTTCTGACAGCTTCTACCTTAGAAGGATCCACAGCAATACCTTCTTTTGAAATAATATGGCCTAGGAATGAGACTTCCTCGAGCCAGAATTCACACTTATTGAGTTTGGCATAAAGCTTGTGTTCTCTAAGTGTTTGTAAAGCTATTTTCAAATGTTGTTCATGTTCCTCTTTTGTCTTGGAATATATCAAGATATCATTAATGAAGATGATGATGAACTGGTCCAGATATGGCTGGAAGACATTGTTCATAAGTTGCATGAATGCTGCCAGGGCATTAGTTAACCCAAACGGCATCACTACGAATTCATAGTGGCCATACCGACTTTAAAAAGTCGATTTATAAATGTCCTCTTCTTTAATTCTAAGCTGATGATAACCTGATCTGAGGTCTATCTTAGAGAAATATTCTGCTCCTGAAAGCTGATCGAAGAGCTCATTAATACGCGGTAATGGATACTTATTTTTAATTGTGAGTTGATTCAGTCGCCGGTAATCGATGCATAGCCTGAGAGAACCTTCCTTCTTCTTGACAAATAGAACCGACGCACCCCAAGAGGATGTGCTAGGTCTGATGAAGCCTTTGTCTAGTAATTCCTGTAACTGCCTCTTCAATTCCTTAAGCTCTATGGGGTACATCCTGTAAGGGGCTATAGAAACATGTGCTGCTCCTAGAATGAGTTCAATAGTGAAGTTCACTTCCCTCTCGGGCGGTAAATTGGGTAATTCAAATGGAAACATGTTTGGGAACTCATTTACAATAGGGATGTCTGCTAAGATAATCTCCTTGGATTCGACAACAATGACAGAAGCAAGAAAAGCTTCACATCCTTGCGAGATAAGTTTGCAAGCGTGAAGAGAAGATATGATAGTAGGATGCTTCTTGTACTTGATGCCAAGAAAAGAGAATCTCGGAAGACCGGGCTTTCGAAAGGATATAATCCTATTTCGGCAATTGATATAAGCATCATGATCTACAAGCCAATCTACCCCTAAAATGGCATCAGAACCTTTCATGTTAAGGCATACTAAGGTTACGGGGAGATTGTGACCCTCTACTATCACTTCGCTATCAGGATAATAGTCGGTAATCTTTGTTCCAGAACCTAAGGGTGTGGAAATAGCAAGATCTGAAGGTAAGGGAATTGATGCGATTGGTAATGTTTTAGCAAAAGAATGAGAGGCACCAGTATCAAATAGCACAAATGCAGGACAAGAATAGATTTGAAGAGTACCATCCATAAGCCCATCATCCCTGGGCACTTCCTCTTCTTCTAGAATAGCATTGAGGCGAGCTTGCCTCCTGCGTCCATTACCAGATGACTGGTCCTTCATAAGGGGGCATTCCGGCATGCGATGCACCCTGCTTCCACAACGTAAATAATCGCCAAGGCGCTTCCAACACTCCTTAGCCGAATGGCTGAATTTTTCACAAAATGTGCAAGCCGTGGCGACCTGCTCCTTCTCCTCCTTGACTTTCTTTTGCTTATGGGAACTTCTACCATTCCCATTCCTGGATCTCTTCTTACTATCACGGCTCTTGTAAGGTTCCGTGATGCTGAACTTTTCTTTCTTATAACGCCGATCAGAATGTCGGCTTGATTCTTCTCCTTTCCCTTTCAATTTTTTGACCTTCTCTAAGGTCCTTTCACATAGGTATGCTCGCTGAACCATCTCCGCATAAGTACGGATGTTTTGGATCCCGAGCTGCTGGATGAAACCGGGACATAACCCGTCCATAAACCGATTCGCCTTTAAAAAATCGGTACTGATTAGATGTGATGCATACGATGCTAGCCTTGAGAATTATAGTTCATATTCGGCAACCATCATCATTCCTTGCCGAAGAGTGGCGAACTCCATAGCCTTTCGTTCCTTTACGTGCTCCGAAAAGTACTTGGCACGGAATAGGGTAAGAAAACCGTCCCATGTATGAGGTGCATCGGCCGGAGGTGCCAGAATCGACTTCCACCATGTGCGAGAATCTTTGTTAAGTTGAAAGGTTGCGAGATGCACCTTCTCCTGATCGGTGCATTGGATAACATCAAATATACGATTCATTTCATCTATCCAGTTTTCTACCTCGTCGGGATTAGAAGAACCATAGAATCGCGGAGGATTTAAACTCCGAAAATTACGATGTAGGTCACCGGCCCTTGCCCCTGCGCCACCTTGCGCTATGGTTTGTAATGCCTGAGTAAGGTCGACAACTGTTTGTTGCATGCCATCCCAATCTACACGATGAGCCATTCGTAAGATAAGGTACCTGAGAGAAAATAACAACTTGTTATTTCTCATGAAATTGGAATGAAAAAAAAAATAATCTTAAAGCTAATTAATTATCTTATCTTGGGCTCTACCCAATTCTCACATTGGTATGGACATTTCTTCCTTAGTTCATAGGTAGGGGTCCTTAAACCTTGTACTTTTCCTATGACATGACTCTTCTTCCTAAGTTCTGAGACTTAGGCTTTGATACCAACTTAACTGTCACGCCCCGAGCCTTTATTACAGCGGAAGACTAACTCGGAGAGCGCGGACAGCCAGCATGGTAAGCCTCTTGCAAGCAAGAATGATCAGAGCGCAAGACAATCACACACATAAATGCAATTGCACAATATTTACTCAAACTCCAACTTTATTTCATAATAATCAAGTCTTCAAATACAACCACTAATTCAACTTATTCCAATCTATCAGACTCAAGAAATAGAAAAATTACATAGACTCAATCTAAACAATATAGACATTTCTAAGTCTTCACTCTCATCTTGACAATACTTTCATTCGCTCTTGGACCCGCTACTTGTATCACCCGAATCGAATTCGAATCACTTCCATCTCCTGAAAAGATTAGAAATAGGTAATGAGCACACTTACCCAGTAGGTATCGTCGCATCAACATGAAGGCACTATTAAAGTAATTAACAATTTAGCTCTAAAGAATAAGGTAAAAATCATGCGAATACGATCAATCACGCGATTAAACGAAAGTAACAAGACGATCAAGTAAGTTAGAATGTGAGCAAGTACGAACTAGCAAGAATGTAACAAGAACATGATATTGACCTTTCATGAACAAGAATGTATCGAGAATGTACTAGCAAACCACATAATCATCACTCTAGTATCTTTTGCTGATGAGCAAGTACTTCAGGAATTTTTATGGAATATCAAGCAAGAAAGTCATGTACAAGAATGTCATGTCATGCCGTATTATGGATTTTCACTTATTTATAGAGAAAGTACTCCCAGCGCAATGCGACGCCAGTAGCATCATACCCCATGGTTTATAATAGTATGTTTCCGACAATCAGTCGAGGGGACTAGCATAGAGCCCTTGAACACAATCAGTGCTCGATCGCATCTTCAAGTATAAATCAAGCTTTTTCCACGCATGTAACAATAAAGTATGGCCAAGAATGTAATAAGTTCAATAAGCTCATGATAACAATAATTCAATGAATGGATGCTTTAATAAGAATCATGAGAAATCAAGAATGACTTAAGCAAGGTTATGCTTATGGAAATAAATCGGCAGCATAACGGTACATTCTTTATTTTTCATTCATTATTTTAGATTTCTTGATCAATATGATAAGTTCTAGATCATCAATAGTCCATCTAGAAATCTTGGAATATCAACCCTTGGTCCACCTTGGGTTAAAATACTCAAGTAGTGTGACGGTCGTGTACTGGGCCGTTACATGATGTGACGCTCTAGTATTGGGCCGTTACATTAGTCTGAATCCAAAACCATGAAATCGGACTCAGTTCAATGTGACGGTCGTATATTGGGCCGCTACTTGTGCCTGACGGTCCAACATAGAGCCGTTACATTACTGATAACCAAAATATCGATAGTGTAATCTAATCAATGGGCTTTAATGGTACAACCAACTCCGCATCCTAGTGGGAATCCCAGGCTCACGGAGAATTATGGAGGCCTTGAAATGAGATTTCCTAGTCCATTGGAAGGAATATCCAACAGGTAATATATAGCATGGATGATGAGTTAATCTAACTCTAAGCATGCATAAGTTAACCTATTTAGCTACTAGTTATGCAAGGATTTGAGAACACCTACCTTTTGACGTGAGCTACGAGGTTCAGAATAAAGAAGCTGCACCAGGATCGCAGCAGGACGTAGACTCAGGAAGAAGACGCTCCTTCAGCACTGATGGCGGCAGTAGCCTCTGACAGTGCTACGGAGGGATTTAGTTATAGGGAATCGCAAGGCATTGGTTTATTGCCTTGCGGGTCCTGCTGAGTGGCCATGGTGTTTTCAAGCTAAAATGGGTTGTTCGTGTCTCAACTTTCGAGAAACATAGATTAAATGACGCCCTTGTAAGGGGTCGTTCATTAATCTAGGTGGTACTATTCATGTATATGACATCTCTGCTTGAGGGCGTCTATTAATCTGGGTGTCATTATTGATGAGAATGACGCCCTTGCAAGAGGGCGTTAACTGTTGGACAAACCTGTCAACTTCACGTGTTGGCATTCATGGTGTACATACATATATTAATATCATAATAGGATGGGGCCCCAAGGGAAAATGGGGTCTCAATAAGTAGTCTTCAATTTATTGAATGGGTGGAAAGAAATCCCACTTATGTACTACCCATGGCCCATGTGTTTAAAGTTATCTTGTACATTTATATAATAACCCTCTCATGGTTTGGTTCTTTGTACAAGACCTTCCATGTAAGATTCTTTAGGAAAGTTCACTACGTACTACCCATGTGCATAAAGTTGGATTGCACATTTATATGCTAGTCCTTCTATGGTTTAGCTCTTTAAACAAAGCCTCCATATAGAATTCTTTTAAGAAGAGTAGATTACGTATGCATAAAGTGATGGGCTATAATTTATATGCTAGCCCCCTAAGGTTTGGCTCTTTACATAAAGCCCTCGTGATTCTTTTATGGCATAAAGTAATGTTGGCTTGTATATTTATATTATAGTCCTCATGAGGTTGGGTTCTTTATGTAAGGCCTTCATGTATGATTTCTTTTAAGGAGAAGTTTTGAATTTACTCAAAGGTATTTATCGGGGGTGCTACAATGTATCAATGGTCTTGAATAAGGAGAATCATTGCACTCTAAGTTGGAAGGTTTCCTTCGGTCTATTTGCTCGGTTTTGTTAGCTGAGGATTCCTGTCTGGAGTTTAGTTGCTCGTCTCTTTACTTTTCCGTTTGCTCCGACCGCCTATCAGCTATGCGTTCCGGTGAGGTGGTTGGTCGTGTTTTTATTTCCTTTAGTTATTAGTTCCTCCTGGCATGTGTCATTCGATTTGGATGTTCCTTGTGATTGGTTCGAAGTTTTCCGAAAGATTCCTATCGCTCGTTGGTTGAGGACGGGTGTCGGTTTACCTTAACGCCCGCTTTTCAGTTCACTCCGCTTCATTTCCGCTTCATCTCCATGTTCCATTTCACTTTCGCTTCACCTCCGCTCATTCCCATGCAAAGAGGACGTTAAGGAGGGACATATGTTGACACCCGTTTTATGACCAATAAGTTGGGTCATCTCCTTATCTATATTTTATGATGTCCCGGGTTATTCACCGATTATTGGGCCATTGTTGGTCAGTTTTGGGCTTATTTTATGGGTTGTTCTCCCTGGTCGGGCCTAGGTCCATTGATTTCTCATCATTTTCAGCTTATTGGGCCTGGATAAGAGCTAATAAGGATTTTATTGTGGATTACCTTGGAGATTTATTAGTTTTTATCTCTTTTGCCACGTCTACTAGCCTTGCGGTCTATCGTACGACCGTTTGGTGAGCGTTTGCGGTCCTTTGCTAGACCGTTAGGAGGCAGAGAGTTCTGTTGGGTTTCTTTGGTCTTATCTCTTTTTGGACGACTTAGCCATGCGGTCTATCAGTCGACCGTTTCTTCTCTCTTGCGGTCTATCGCAAGACCGTTTGGAGAGACAGAGAGTCCTGCTCTGTCTGTTCTTCCTCTGCTTCACCGTGGACGAACTAGAGTCCTTGATTTGTTATTTTCTCTCTAGATAGAGGCTCTCAAAAGCTTATGTTTGTTTCTATGGACTCTTGGGAGTATTATCTTCGAGATTTATCCAGGTTCAGGCCTATTTTCGTATCATTGTCTCTCCAACTCGAACCTTGGATTTGAAGGTCTATAAATAGAGCCCTTGACTTCATGGCTGGAGGGAGGAGATTTTATGGAGTTGCCACGAAGTGCTGCTACATTCTGGAGCGAGTACTAATCAGGGAGAAGTCTGTTCTACGTCTTTAAGGCTACTGTTCTAGGGAGTATTAAGTTCCATTGGTTTAATTTGAGTCTTTTCTTTCTTAGTTTTCCGCCTTCTATTTGCATCATCATAGCATATTCCCTCTTCCTCTTCCACGTTCTCTGCACTCAAATCACGTCTTTAAACATCCTCCTACTCTTTTCCACGCCCCACAGGGGTTAAAAAATCACCAACCCCCAGGTATTCACCCTTCCTTTTATGCACTTTAGCTTAATTGCATTATAGATACTACACTGGTCCAAGGGCTTATTGGGTTGTTGTTCTTTGTGTCTACATTCTTCTGTAGGTTTATAGGACTCATTGTACGAGGCCCAGCTCTTCTGGCCGGCTAGGAGGGGTGGAGATTCAAAGCTCCACGTTGCTGTTCTGGGTGCCCTTGCGGTCGTTTGGAAGACCGTTTGCAGATCTCAGGTGGTCTATCGCAGGACCATTTGCGCTCTATTTACGATCGTCTGGAAGACCGTTTTCCTTCCGCAGCGCCTGGTTTTTTCTCTCCCGTGGGCAGGTGACTTCACTCGGCTCTTTCCAAGGTACATAGTGTAGTTTTACTACGTTATTTACCTTGGTGGCAATCACACTTTCCTTTATTTGAGCATTGTTCATCATCTTGCTTGTTTCCTCTTTATTCTTAGTTGCTCCACACCTACGGTGTATGTTTTTCTTTTACTCCTTTGCTCCACGCCCACGGCGTGTGTTTTTATTTCCTTCTCTTCATTTTTGCAGTATTGAGATGACATGCTCACCAATTTGATATTGTTTGCTTGAGTTAGTGCTCCACTTGCTCAGACATATTTCACATCTCTCATATTCATTCACACACATCACCAACACACAAACATTAATCAATCACACAAAAACATCAACACCTGCTTCTTAACTTGTTCATGTGTGTGTGTGGTTGTTTGTTATTTTTTTTAGTTGCATTAGTTTCACCTCTCTATTGCTATCGCAACCAGAGCCGGGACGGCATCAAATGACGCGCCTGTTTGTGGAACCGCGTTCTTTGTGTCTCTATGCGTCGATGTTGCATTTTGTTCCAATGTTTTTCCGTTTCCTTCTGTTGTTCTTTTGAGTTCTCAGATAACGAGCCTAGTGTCTCTGGCGTGACGTTATCGCGCTCCCTTGTTGCGTCGCGTTCAGGTAAGTCCCTACCCGAGAGCTATTTTGTTACATCATTCATCAGGTTTCTATCTGTCATCTTCCCTGGTTGCATCTTGTACATCTCTTGTATATTGTTATGCATTCATTTTTGCCATATTCTCCTTACTATCTTCTAGATTTAGCTTAGATTTTCTTGCATTCATCGTGCATTTAGGTTTGGGAGACCACCTCTCTCTACACACTTAGGATACCATACCCCCTCTTGGTTAAGGAAGGACCCTCCATTGAGCACTCCATCTCTTGGACCGAAATCTCCTAAACCAAGGCCTCCGTAAGTCCCCACACATGTGGATTCCCTCACGGAAGCGTGGGCTAGTTGTACCTTTGAAGTTCCCGGGTTTAGTTGGCCTACACGTGGTGAGAATTAACCTAGTTGGCATCGCAGTTAAACCACATTAAAACTAGGTTCCGACCTTGTGTGAATCGCATACATTTGTTAAAGATCATTGATTCACATCAAGGGATACATAGAAACGAGCATAAACGCTCACTTGTTTGATATCTTTGCAAAGTTGATTGGAGTTGATTGTTGCTTGGTGTTTTGCTTTGATAATCAAACCAACATGCCTAATAATTTTCATAATCAAGAGGATAACCAACCTAGCACATCTTATGATCCTCATTTTTATAATTCTCACCACAATCTTCCTAAGGGACAACGTCCTCATTCTTATGGTTTTGCCTGACCCATGAGTAATGTCTAATCTCATGGCCCTCATATCCATCGCGAGCCACTATCCCCCCGGAACCATCTCTTCCCAACGATGAGAAGGTTTCCCAAGTCCTCTGTGCATTAGATCATCTCACTCCTCAACAAATCCAAGCCCTTAAGGCTAATGTTGAGGGTGCATCTCCTTCATCTCATCCTCCTCCCACTCCCATTTGGGTGGCCCATCACCCGCCTCCCTATTCTATTCACATTCCCATTCAGGTGGCCCATCACCCGCCTCTTTCTATTCCTCCTCTGTCACGGCTCTAAGGCCCTTACACTCCTTGCAATCCGGCCCACCCGAGTCCTTCTATGGGCCGGCCCATTCACCCTCCTCCGTGGCCTTCATGTCAAGCCGCTCCTCCACGGCCTCAATGCCAACCCTCTATTCCTCAAGGTATACACCTCCAACAATCTCTCGTTGATAAAGTGGCTTCATTGGAGGAACAATTAAAGAGGGTCACAAGCCTGCGGCCTCCGCCTCCTCCTCCTCAAGTCAGTCCTCTTCATGCCTTCATGAATAATATTACAAAGATGGAGAAAGAATGGAAGGAGAGGAGAGATGATTATGGCATCGACAATTCAAGTGAGCAAGAACCGGCAGGTTTTAATGATCAAGTGGACGCCGTCCGCCCTCCACATAACCACACCACTCACTCATATGGCCCTCCGCCTCCGCATACGCATTTACATCCACAAAATCCTCCACAACACCATTACATTCCACCACCCATTAATATGCCTCCACCACGGCATCCACTTGAGTGTGATGATTATGAAGAACTCAGCACGGCATGTGGAGAATTGAAGACGGCACAAGATGAAGTTTTGCAAGCACCCATTCCGAGTTTCCTCTGTTTTCCTCTTCCTCCACCACCCGAAGAATTCCCTGCTCAGGACGATGCCACCGTCCCCAATCCAACCCCCATTTTTTAGACCTATTGGTGTTACGATGATGGGTCGATGCTTCAATCACCCACACCGACGCATCAAGGCCCGTCTCCTACCCTTCAAACCTCTCGCACCGCCACTAAAATCTGACGTTTCCAGCATGTCAAACCCTCCGCTATTACACCTCCAACTCCTACACCACCGACCTCCACGCGATCGGCCCCCGCTGAGTCCACAACCAAACCTTCTCTAATTAATCCTCTTTTGCCATCACCTAAAGCCTCCATTATTCATTTAACACCAAACCTGGCTTTACCTATCCCTTTACTTGACCCTTCTGCACTCGTGTCAACCCTGTCCGCTTCCGAGCACAGGGGGAAGCCCGATGCGTTTGAGCCTCCGCCTCCGCTTATCCTTCCGCTAATGCCATCCATTAGACCTTCATTATACATTGAGCCTACCGGCTCCACCTCATCTCTCGTCACCCCTTAGAGTGGGTGTGTTTCTATGAGTATATGTGCCGAGGATGTTCAAGAACTAGGCAAGAAGGAATTGGTTGCGGCTATGCTACTCAAGAGTCAAGATTTTGTTTGTCGGATGTCGATTCGCGTACTTGTGCTGGGAAATTTTGAAAAGTGTCCACTGAAGCTCACTAAAGAAAATTGCCAAAAATTGATGCCATTAAAGGCCAAGGCCGCGCTTACCAGTGTCACATTGCTCATTGACCAAGCTATTTTTGATGTCCTCATTACCCCTCATTCTGTTATGATACATATGCCTAAGAAGGGGTTCTCCTCCAAAATCATCATGACACATGCTATTGTCGAGGAGATGATAATTGAGGGTAGGCCAAGGCACCTCTTGCTAGAAGCCCTCAAGTCTACTTCATATTTGCTTCCGTGCAAGGGGCAGGCAGTTCCATCAGTAAGCGTGCCGAATGGGGAGTTCCCATGTGTTGACATAACAAGTCTATCAAGGGGATTTATACAGGAGATTTGCTATGACAAGAGTATTACTCCATGAATAGGTCTCCTCAATGCTCCCCGTATTTGTTTGCCAAAGAAGGATGCTGTGAATATCAAAGGCTAAGGGGCAAGGATTGCACCGAACATTTATCCAAAAGGAGCCAAGCCTTCTGCACGGTGGGCTCGTTATGAAAAGAGGCACTTGGGCCGAGCTGCTACAACAAAGTCATCTGCCAAGAAGAAAAGGAGGTTCAAGGCCCGAAGAATGTGTGATGGGCGCCTAGTTAGATCAACTCCTCCTTGTTCTCCTCCCTCCTCCTTCATTTTATTAAGCTCCCCTCCTTGGGTCCTCTAGCTCCCCTCTTCCAAATCCATTCTTTCATCTTTTCTAAGTCATGCTCTTCTTCCTCGGTCTCCCGTTCAATCTGGTTCATCTTCCCTTTTTCAACCCTCTCACCATGTTTTCCAAGAATCCTCTCATTCTCACCCACCTTTCTCCCGGGTCCTCCTAGTAGTCCCAGCTTTATGCCATCATTCCAATACCTTTTCCCTATGGGTCATTCACCTAATCCATCTGCCTCTCAAGGGAGTTCGGATCCTTTTCCCCCCATTCGTTGGGATTCTTCTCCAAACCTGTGTTACGTCATTCTTCATCCCTCTCCCAATCATGGTCTCCGCCTTTTCTCATGTTGCTTTCGGGGCTGTAGTCCCCCATGATCCCCTCTGATGCTGGCATCTTCTGTAGACCCTCATGTTTTTAGGGATTCATGCCCTAGCAAGGGAGTTCAAGCCCTGCCTCTTTTCCTTTTATCTTCCTTCGTCTGTGTCCGTCTACTAATCACTCTGTCATGTTGATTTACCCCCGACCTTCATCCTATCCTTTATCTTGCGAGCTGCCAAGACAAGGAATGCAAGCGCAAGGGGCAACATGCTAACCGCTTTAGGATTACAAGTTACCTTCATTAAGGTACGATTTAATTGCGCATCTTTGATTTTCATATTTCATTTCTATGCATGAGCATAAAAAAAGGTGAGGTTTTCAACATGATAATGAGTGATTAGTTCAAAAAAACAAAAATAATAAATAAATAAATAAACAAGTTAAAAACAAAAAAAATTCATGTCTCAGTCAAGGTTGTTTTTTTTGCTTCTGCAATATTTAAAGGTATAAGGAACTCTGCGCCAGGAGTCCGGCATTCTCTCCCCGGTCGTTAAGGGCTATCCATTTGCACGGGTCGCATACACTACACGGTATCCTTAGCTGGCTCCCCTAGAAAACATTGTTCCTACTTTGGCCATGTTCGAGGGGCATGAAGGTCTTTTTCTCGTCCTCACTCGGCTCAGGTGTAGGGGCAAGGGTCAGAATAGGTAAGACGACCAAACTAAGCACTCTCCGAAAGGAAGAAGTCTCAAATAGGGACAGTCTATTAAGACCTTGTTCTCCATTAGCAAATTTCAAAAGTCAATGTTTTGATCAAAGTCCAAAGGACAAACCATAAAAAGCCAAAAAAAGAAGAAAAAAAAGAACTGGCATGGCAAGAGTGGCAGTATGGTTTCCCCGCGAGACGTCATGTGCCCGGTCGCATGCGTGCCAGAAGGAGAACTAAGGTTCGATGATATGACAAAATGTCTCGGTGCAACAGACCTAATCCCTGGGGGGTGCCATGTGCGGAAGTCAAACTTTTGATACCCTTACAACCTACACCGAGCTTGTCTCCAAGCTTTCTTCCATTTCTCTCTCTAAGGTCGAAGTATTCCTCGAGTATGGCCCTTGTAGGAGCACCGATGACCAGGGGCAGTTGGTTAGGAGATGCCACCCTCTAATGCACGCCCGGCTTTGGGCGGTTCTTGGCAAAAGGGGAAGGAATAAGGATCCTTGGCCAGCAGTTTAATTAGCCTTGATTTTTGCAATTTCAAAGTTAAACCTAGCATTATGTTTCTTTATCAAATCAACAAAAATTAACAAAAAAATCAAAAATCAACAAAAAAACAAAAAAAGAGAGAGTAATTATGTGCATAGATTCTTATTTTTTTTATAGCATGTTGCATTTGCATTCTACCTTAATTGATAAGGGCTTGGCCTTTTGACCCACCTGCTTATTGAGCAAGAGGCCAAGTCGAAACAGTGGAACTAATGCATTTTATCAAGTGTTCTACAGGGACAGGTACACAAGCAAAGCAAAGTAAAGAACAACCACAAGAAACCCAAGAAGCAACAAAATCTGTTCCATTCCACTAATATCTGCCAAATGTACAAAAGTGAGGATGGATGTGCAAAAAAAAAATCTCTCTAACTCTCTCCTCCACCCTCCTCATCTCCCCCTCTCTGTGAACTCTCAGTCTCTCCTTGTCCTCCATCCTGAGGAGGAAGCCTCGGTGGAGCCATCGATCCCCGCGAGGCCGCACTCCTATCGCCATGTGCTCTCCTCTCAACATCCACCATCCTCTGATGCTCAGAGGAGGTAACAAGGTAGTCCGTGCTCGAGTAGGCACTACCGCATCCCTCACACTGAGCACGCTCACGCCCACTCTGATAGCACTCCTCCACGTCCCTCGCACGTTGCTCGGCAATCCCCAACCTGGTGCTCAACTGCACCCTCTCCATCTCTCGCTCTAACCTCTCTCTCTCCCTCTCTCTCTCTCCCATCTCTCACTTTCTCTCTCACGCTCCTCCCTCTCTCTCGCCCTCTCGCTCCTCTCCGCGCCGAGGAGGATGTGCAACTCCATCGCATCTCAGGGCAGCTCCTCCGCGTCCTGACGCCTCAGCTCTGCCTCCACGGCCCGTAGCTCTCGCCCCTACACCCGAAGTCTTGGTCAGTAAACAATATGGATGAATCTTTAAAAAAAATACTAAGCTAAGGGAGTAGGTTGCTTACTCTCTCCTAGAGGGAGGCCTCTGCCGCCTCAGCTCAAGCTAGTGCGCCGGCGAGTTGACTCTCAAGCTCGGTGTGGTCGCAGGCATGCTACGTCAAAGAAGAGGCACCGTGGGAAGATCGGACCATCTCTAGCTCCTCTCGCTGAAATAAAAGGATTAACAACAATTAACAAAGCTAAGCCCAAATCATTGTGAAGCTACGAGTGAGAATCTTACTAGCTCATCTACGGTGCACTCGAGGTCATCCCACTATTGCACTATGGAGTCGAGGAGCCCCTACAGCATGGCTAGTCTGCCCTCTGGATCAAACTGTGAAAACAACACAAAAATGTTGATCACACAATTATGAATCTTTAAGGTTTGGAAAATGCTTCATGAATGAACTCACCTGTCGGCGTGTGCCACGGTAGATCCGAGTGCCATAAGTCTGTGCATAGGCCCGAAGGTAGGCCTCATCTGAATCTGCTCCTGTAGGGACTGGCTATCCACACCGCTCCCAGTCAACCAGCTGGTCACATGCTCGCTAATGACAGTCATCCACTCTCTGAAGGCCACAGAACCTCCGCCCGAGTCGAGGTACTGTTGCCGGAGTCGGGAACTCCACTATCGCCTGGTAGACCCCCAGTGTCCTCATGATCAATCTATAGTATAGCGGCTCCACCAGGTTGAGGGTGTGCAGCCAGATCTCTCTCTCAAAGTAGAAGACGGCGGGCTCCACCCATGGCATCTCCCCGATCTCCCTCTGATAGGGAGTCCACACCACCTGCAAGGAAGACGATTAGTGTTCATGTCATCATAATAGAACAAAATTTGAAATTTCAATTCTAAAAAACTCTTACCTCTACATGTGGCATCACATCTATCGTGTCCTGCATCCGGGTGACCAGGTCCTTCAGAGACCGACTATCTCGCGACGAGGTCCACCGTCGCCCCAAGGGAAGTAGCTCTCCTCGATCTTCCCAGGCTCACTCGAGGGTGGGTAGATACAAGTAGCTCCAAACCTGAAAAGTATTTCACATTTGATCAATATAAGTAACAAGTGCATAATTCAACAAGTTTAAGGGTTAAAACCTTACCTGGAGTAAAGGGTAGAAACCACTGAGAGAGGACTAGCGGGTAGAGATGCCCAAGCTGTCAAATACATGGGCTAGCACTACCGCACCCCAAGCATACTGACCGATCCTGTCTAAATCCTCGAGGAAGGGTAGAAATCGGCAACTCACGGCATCACCCTGTGATCCTAGCAATAACCTCCCAATCATCAGGATGAGGAACCGGCGTAGCTCCCTGTCAGCCTGCGGTCCTGCCTCTGCAGTAAAGCTCCCTCTCGCCTCGCTCACTCTCCTCCTCAAGTAGTCTGCTGCGGATTCCCCTACCTCCCTCTGTGTATGGAACAAACCCAGACTCTCCTGTAGGAATACCCAGGGAACTAGAGAGGTCCGCTCTGTACCCTCCAACTCCAATCATATCAGCCTGCGTGCCATCTCTCGATAGCAGGGGTATGTGAACCCACTCACGGCCACTCCGTGTATCCGCAACCCTGTGATGCGAGTGACATCCTCTAAGGTTGGGATCATATGACCCCAAGAGAAGATGAAGGCCTTGCACTCAACATCCCACCTAGCCTGTAGGGCCGGAATCAAGCCAACATCCACCCTCAACACCTTAATCTTTAAGAACTCGCCAAAACCCATGCGACATAGGCGAGTCTACTGAAACTCCGGCAACACAAGGAAGGCGGCCCGGATGAGAGTCCGAGAAATCCAAGTACGTGTGGCGCCCTGCATCATTCAAAACAAGAGAGAGAGAGAGAGAGAGTCAGTATTTATTCTAATCAATTCAAAAAAAAAGAAAAAGAAAACTTTTCATTAACGCGTTGGGTCGTGGGGTCGCGTTAATGAATGTGTTCTCTTTTTGCACCGCGTTCTATCGCGGGTGGCCACCGAGGTTTCTTCCCTCTCCCAGGGCATTTTCTTTGGGCATTTCACCCTCTACAGTGTGCCAAGGGCACGATCCCATCCCATTCACATCCATGCACAAGAAAATACAAAAAAATGAAAAAAAAAGAAAAAATCATTTTGCTTACCTCCTTCGTGAATCGCGCCACCTCACCTCTGGTGGGCTCCGCCGCGCCTGTGGCCTCCTCGACTTCTCCAGCAAGCTATGGCGCACCTTCCACATCCATGGCTTCCTCACTACCGCTCCCGGCCAATCTATCCATTGAGGACGTCGCCGTTTCACTACCCTCCAACGGTTCCACCACCGGTGGGGCTTCTTCTTCCTCCCCCCCTTGGGAGCGAGGCCGTCGGTGGGATGCCCTTTTCTTTGATCACCGAGGACCCTCTTGAGCGTCCATTGGTGATGGGCAAGGCATAGCGGGGGGGATCTCCTTCTCTCCGATTTGAATGAGTGTGAGGCGCGGGGAAGATGAACGTCGGGTGGCCATTTTTTTTTTTAAAGGGGCTTCTGTGTGTCTAACGCGGTAATAGGTAATACTATGATAATTTATTATTACGGTGTTACGTATAGGCGCATTTTAATAAAATTCCAAAAAAAAGAAAAGAAAGAAAGAAAAGAAGGTTGTCACTCGTTGTTTGAAGCTTGCTTCGTTATGTCTTCCATAGTATGTCGCCTTGTTATGTTTGTGCTTGTCTGCTTTCTCCCACTATGCCATCTAGCCATTTATTTATTATGATTATCCATCTGTTGTGCATCTGTTTACTCATCATTATTATGTTTGTTACCACTTCATCCTTTTTTTTTGGTTTATTATCACTTACCCTCTTGTTGAAAAAAAAAGAAAATAAAAAAATGTGAATTGGCACGCCATCAGGTAAGTATTCATTGCCCCTCCTCTTATTGCATTATTATATGTTATTTACGCTATTATATTATTTCAAGGACCGGCTGGTTCTCTGTGTGTTCTGGGATTTGAGTTCCCCTCTACCAAAAACACTGATGATCTAGGGACATACAGTTAATCACTGGATAGGCTATTAGGTCATCTAAGGCTTGGGACGATGGTTTCAATTTCTAAGTTGATGCATAGATAAACGAGCTGCGGCTTAGTGCCAATTTAGAGATCTAGATTCTTGACCAGGTCTAGATGATTTAGCAATATTAGCCTTGAGTATTTTATATTTTAATCTTTATTTACAATTGTTTTGATGATTTCTTTTATTTTAGCCCTGCATGCATCATGTTATATTTGAGCATTCATGACTCAAAATTGTCCTAGTTTCTCTCCAATTAGTGATCAATCTTGCTTAAATTCTTGAATAAGAAATCTCATTCCACTTTGAATTTGAAAGTCTGCTCCGGTTTGATTGCTCGATCTTGTTAGTCAGTGTGACCCTTGTCTGGAATTTTTCTATCTCCATTCAATCCAATTTCAGTTATTCCTTCCTTGGTCTGCTTGTTAGCTGTGAACCGCACAATGGCGTCGATAGATCCGTCGGGCTAGCATCTGTTCCGCTAACTGAGTGAAACCTTCAGTTGCTGCACACTGAGGGTGCCTCTTTTGTGCAAGAGGTTGATCATTTTCCCTTTCTTTGTTCTGTCGTTCCAGGCAGGAGTCACCTGTGCTAGCTTGACCTTGTTGTTAGCTCGGAGTTTTCTGGATTATTCCGATCACTTGTCGGTGGTGATGGGTGTCTTTTTTCCTAGATGTCCTCTTATCAGTCCGCTTCACTACATCTCCACTCCATCTCTGCTTCACCAACACTTTGTGTCATCTCCGCCTCACCTCTGTTTCGCCTCCGCTTGCTCCCCTACAAAGCAGACATCAAGGAGGGGCATCTGTAGACACCCATTTTTGACCCATAAATTGAGCCATTTTCTTGTTTTCCTTGTTAACACCCAAATTGGTCCTTAATTGGTTGATTTTTTGGTCTATTTTGTGAGACATCTCTCTCTTGGATTCAACTTTTGTGCCCTGGATATCAGCCCGAGGCTTTGGTCAATCCATCATTAACGCGCTCACCACTAACGGCGTGTTACTAATTATGACGCTATAGAATAATACCGCGTTCCAATTCAAACATTGATTGAGCGACCTCTTGTAAGGGCGCAATTCCTTTAAAATTAATTGAGCGACCTTTTGCTAGGGCGCTATTTCTTTAAAGTATTGATTGAGCGACCTCTCACAAGGGCACTTATTCTTTTGGTGGGGTTATCGCGCTCAACTCCTATGGCGTGTTCTTGAGGCTTTGGTTTTTGACCGACCTACTTTGACCGATCAATCTGGATCACAATATATCGTGGCGGCGCATTCCTCAAGATCGCGATGCTCATCCTGAGCGCATTCTCAGACGAAAACCCTGTCTAGCCGAAACCCTCTCTTTCCGATTTTTAATCCATATCTAGGCAAGTTTCGGAGCTCGAACCACTCAAGGAAGGTTCTTAATCCTTCTAGGAGTCTTTCCCCCTCAATATATAATCGACATGATTACCCGATCTTGGGCCTCCAAATCCATGGATTAATTTCTGGGAACTCCGACCTAGGGTTTTTAGTCCACCTTTCTTCTATAAATTGAGTCCTTGGCCGTCGATCTCAGGGGATGCGACTCAGAGGACTTGACCACGGGGAAGGGACGAGGCTATGCTTCGATCAGGATCTTCAATTCCTTGTCCCTTTCTCGTCCAAAGGAGTATTTACGGCATTCTTTCTCATTCTTCATTTTCCCACTTTTCTTTATGTCTTTTAACCCTCTTTAATCTTCGCATAGCATAGCATATTCTTCTCAAAATCACTCCTTTTCTCAAACACACGCATACACACACACCAAACCTATTTTTGGCCCTCCCATAGGGGTTAAAAACCACCAAACCCGCAGGTGATCTAGCCCTCCTTTTGCATGCTTTTATTAAAAATAGGGATAGATTCTACACTTAATCACGTTCTAATGGGTTTTCTTTTGGTGGTTTTCACTGTTTTACCGGCATAAGAAGAAGAAGACGTGAGGCCCTTGCACCTTGGCCGACCTTGGAGCAAGGAAGGAATCAACTCACATATCTCGCAGTTTTCTCTGATAACGCGCTATACGTTATCACTGCGTTCCAAATAACACGCCCAGAACTATAAGCGCGATCTAAAGAACGCGCCCATCACAATCAGCACGTTAATCACCAGGCCCTCCTTCGGCCCTCCCTTTTAATTTCTGAGGTAAGTAGTGTGTCCCCTTTTGTAGTCTCGTACTATTTGGCATGCTATTGGCCTCAGTGGCGATCACAGATTTATTTTCTTTATCATATATCACATGCGCCCCACCCCCTTTTTTATTTATCACCATCATTATACGCTTCATATTCTCCATTATTCATTATCATCTTTGGGGTGGTATGTTTTATGATCTACAGCGGCCAGGCCATGACCGCTAAGTCCAGCCTTGCGGCCCTGAGGAGACCGCCTAGTGCTAGTAGCGGCCTCAGGCTTACCGCAAAACTGCATGTTGCTCTGTGTTGATGGTGGCAGCCCTTTGGATGACCGCCATTTTGGTTTAGCAGCTAGGGGTGAGACCGCCACCTACCCAACGTGATGTTTCAGTATCGGTTTGGTTTCCGGTTGTTGTGGCTTTGACCCCTTGGTTAGCCCATTGTACCGTGGATGTCTTAGACGTCCTATGAGGGTTATGACCATGTAATAGGGTGTTCGGGAGTGCCAGGATGAGTAGTGATAGGCGGATATAGAGGGAAGGGGTGAATAGATCAGCCCCTTCTTTGCCCTTTGGAGAAGGGGATTTCTGTAGCCCAATTAAAAGCAGCCAAACTAGGCCTATCAGGACCGAACGAGGCTCAGCTCATCCGAGTGACAGCCATCTAGGGCCCACTTCGGCAGAAAAGCCCAATAAAGATTACTCGGGTTCCCATCCTTCCTCGGCGGCCCTTAGGCTCGGAAGGCCCGAACGACAGAATGGAGGAAGACCCACGCCCGAGCCATCTCCCCATCGAGATAAGGGCAGGCGCTACGCGCCCACTCCGATCTGACTGCATCCGAGCTATGCCCATCGCCCGGATAGGGCTGGCACTTCTTATACTTGGATCAACTAATAAATGCTAATCCATGCAGCCGTTGACAGTCCTTTATGAGCAGGAGTTCAGCGGGATAAGAGTGCCACGATCTCCCAAGGTCATGAAGAGCCCACGATGAGGACGTAACAATCCCATAATGAGGACGTAACTCCCGCCTAAAACTCCTCAGCTTATGGGACTCTTCGGGGGAGCTCGCTATATAAACTAAGGACTCCCTCCGACAGCAGGTAAGGCAGATACATGCCTAACACTCCCTGAGCAGGAACCACTTCACCATCTTGGTGTTGGGGAATCTCGCGCATCTCTTTCAACCTCCCTCAATACCTTCCACCATTGCTCTACTGACTTAAGCATCGGAGGGTTTTCGCCAGGGAACCATCCCTGGGCCCCCTGATTCATTTCCCTTTCTCTGCAGTTCACTATCCGGTGATCATCCTCCCAGCTCAGGACCAGTGCGAGATCACGCCCCTTCATCTGGCGCCGTCTGTGGGAAACGACTAAAGAGTCAGTATGGTGAGAAGAAGTTCAAGGAGGAGGTCCGCCGACGACAGGGGAAAGGCCACGGCGGCGGCGGGGGAAGGCCCCTCACAAGCCTCCCAAAACCCCCCCTCCGGTGCTAGCACTCCCGCCGATGGACCGCCCCCTCCGCCTGCGGCCGGGCTGCCGCCCCCTCCTCCCACGACGGTAGGGCTGCCGCTCAACGGCGGCGCCGACGCCTTCCAAACCCTCAACGCGAAACTAGACGTCCTCGTGGAACTCATGAGGACCCAGGCGGCTAGGGAGGGAAGGTCACGCGCCCCTCCGGAGAGCCCTCCCCGTGAGAACGTGTCCCAGCACACCACCGGAGGCCACTTCACCCTCCGAGGACAGCAGCTCATCCGCAACAAAGTAGGAGGCCCCTCGCAAGCTCCCCCTCCGGAGCAGGAGGCTTCCTCCATGCCGAAGCGGGGCAGGCACGGGGAACGCAGTCCCCTCTTGGAGATCGAAGTCCCCAGGGAGCGCCAAGACAGCCTGCCTTCACGCCCCCTCAGCCCTACGGCGCAGCGGCAGCCCGAGCTATCCCTCCGACTGCGAGAATTCGAGAGGCGTTTCACAGAGCAGGAGCACGCCCGGTGAGCCCTGTAGAAGACCACTCCACCAGAGGATGAGGAGAGATCCCTGTTCTCCGACCATATCTTGAAGGCAGAGGTATCTCCCCGAACCTCTATCCCGACCTTCAAGCGCTACGACGGCCAGGGCGACCTGGCCGACCACTTTGACAGCTTCGACGCTCTGATGACCCTTCACGGAGCATCCGACGCCATCAAGTGCCGAGCCTTTGCGACCACCCTGGTCCAAGGCGCCCAAGCATGGTTTCGGGCCCTCGCCCCCGGATCCATCCGAGACTTCAAGCAGTTCGGGCGAGTATTCAAGGAGAGTTTTGCCGATAGCGGCCACCCTAGGTCGGTAGCGGGGCTTCTGGCCCTCAAACAGGCGCAAGGGGAGAAACTTCGGGCCTACATTCTTCGATTCAAATCGGAAGCCCCGAGGATCCCCCACCTAGACGTCGCCTCGGCCATAACCGCTCTGACCGGGGGCACCCGCGACGAGAACCTCCATCGCGAGCTTGTCCTCCACCCTCCCTCGACCCTTGCTGCGCTAGTGACTCTGGCATTGCGCCACGCCGAGTGTGAAGAAGTGCTCAGTGCATGCTGAGACACAACCGGCTCAGGTCAGGAGGGGGACAAGAAGCGGGCACCCGAGCCAAGCTCAGGCCAAGGAAAAAGGTGGAACCGAGACAAGGAACGCAAGGAACCGTCATAGAAGTACGAGCGGTACACTCCCTTAACCGCTCCAGTATACGAGATTTATGAAGACATCAAAGGCTCGGGCCTCCTCCGCCAACCCGAGCCAATGAAGTCGAAGAACCGTAGTCGTAGCAAGCATTGCCTGATCCACAGGGACCACGGGCATCATACCGGTGACTACCACTAGCTCCAGGATGAGATCGAGCGTCTCGTTCGTCAGGGGCACCTCTCCCGGTTCGTGGCCGGGCACCAGGAAGATCGAGGCGCTCCAGAGGAGATCGACAACGCCCCCCAAGGGGTCCACATCAACGTCATCACCGGAGGAGCTGCATCAGGAGGAGATAGTGGCCGAGGAAGGAAGTGTCATGCTGAGCGGGTGAGCCGAGCCGTCGAGCCTCCCAGGGCCCCACCGAGCGAGCCCCAGGTCATAGTCTTCTCCGACCAAGACCTAGAGGGGCTGAGCACCCCGCATGACGACGCACTAGTGATATCGGCCACAATAAACCATTGTGACGTAGACAGGATTCTGGTTGACAATGGAAGTGCCCCTGATGTATTATCCTATGAATGTTTCCTTAAGATGGGGGAGGATCTGTCTAAACTCCGCCCGATCCGGACCCCCCTGTGCGGGTTCAATGGCCAGGCCACCTATCCTGAGGGAGCCCTTAGCCTGCCGGTTACTTTTGGCACCCCACCCAAGACCGTTACGGTCATGGTGGATTTCATAGTGATCAAAGGTATGATAGCATACAACGCAATCTTCGGCCGAGGAATCCTCAGCCGAACGAAAGCGGTGCCTTCTACCTATCACCAAAAGATGAAGTTTCCCACCAAAAATGGATTGGGGGAAGTCCGAGGTAACCAGGCAATGGCCTGAAGGTGCTACAATATCTCGGTTGAGGCCACAAGGCCGGACGGGAAAAATAAGGGCCTCTGGGAAATCGAGGAAAAATCCGCAACCGCCGAACCTGGAGGCAAATTGCTAGCGGTTTTCCTAAACGACGATTCGACCCTAGGAGTAAAGATTGGAGCCGACCTAACATCTGAGGTTCAATAGCAATACAAATAGTTCCTTTCCGCGTACATCCGGGTCTTTGCATGGTATGATGATCAACTCCCCGGGATACCGGAAGAGACGGTGGTGCATAAGCTCAACCTCGACCCAACCATGAAGCCCGTGCAACAACGCAGAAGGAAGCATGCACCAGAGAAGTAGACGATTATCAAGGAGCAGGTCACCAAGGGGAGGAAGACTGGCCTTTTTAGGCCGGTCCTGTACCCGACGTGGCTAGCTAACGTCGTCCTGGTGCCGAAAGCTTCGAGAAAGTGGCGGATGTGCGTGGACTTCACCGACTTGAACAAGGCTACTCCAAAGGATTGCTATCCCTCACCGAGCATCCACCAACTGGTTGATTCAACCTTGTTAGAACAGGTGCTATAGATTCAGAGGGGGGGTGAATGAATCCCCTTATAAAAACTTGTCCAAATATAAAACTAAAGCGGAAATAAAATCTTAACTGGAGATGCAGCAACCTTCACTCTTAGTGAAGAGGTTTATCTGTTGAGCAGAACCCGGAATTCAATCGGTGTAGGACAAGAAGTCCTCTAACTCATCTATCAAGCACATCACATGCAAGGGAGATATTCAATGTAATTCATAAACAGCTGAGCAAAGAAAAAACATGCGATACCTGTGAATGGGGTAGATGAAACGGAAAGATACACCACAATCACAACCACTGCACAGAGGATTTTTAGGTGGTTCGGCCAGACACAAGTCTGCCTACGTCCACCCCACACTCCCAACCGGAATGTGGATTCACTAAAACTGCTGGGCAACACAGCTTGCCAACATACGCTGTCACACAGCTTTCTAGAGGAACAGGCTCCTCTCTTCCTCCAACCCAGGAGGGAAACACCAGTGACCCACGGCCACAGAAATCCAGAGACCAAGGTCTCTCTTCCTCCTACCCGAAGGGAACACCCAAGTGACACCCTGTCACTTGCAACCAGAGGACGAGTCCTCTCTTCCTCCTAGCCCGGAGGGAACCCTCAAGTGACACCCTGTCACTTGCAACCAGAGGATGAGTCCTCTCTTCCTCCTAGCCCGGAGGGAACCTCTAGCAACCCACGGTCACTAGAAACCCCGAGACTCACGTCTCTCTTCCTCTATACCAAGAGGGAACCCACAAGACAGCCCCCAGCTACTTGCTGACCAGAGGTGAAGAACCTCTCTTCTCCTGATGGCACAGGAGGAACCCGTTCTCACAAGAGACACGGAAGAACAACAAAGAAACCTTAAAGAAAAGACAAAAACAAAAACACGAAATGAAAATAACTTCAGCAAACAGAAAGCTGAAAAATGAACTGCACAATGTGGCTCTCAACGGAGCTGACTGGCCTGGATCTGATCCACGGTCCAATAGGAACAGATCTCCCTCGATCTCACTCTCTTTCTTCACTCTCTCTCTCTCTCTTTCTTCTCTGCTGCACTTCTCTTCTTCTCTCGATCTCTGTTCTCCTTTTCTCTCCTTCTCTTTTTCTTTTCTTCTGCTGGATCGTGGAAGCTCTCTCTTCTTTTTCCCTTTCTTCTCTCAGCTTCTGCTCTCTAGCTTCGATCACGATCAGCCTCCATCTGAAGATGAAGGCTCCATTATATACCAGTAGCAGCAGCAGCAGCAGCAGCCAGGGCCCGTGTGGCTTCCACAGTTCCCGCCCTAAGAATTCGGACCACGTGGCAGCATCCAGCAGGCTGTCAGTACACGTGTCCTCATCTGGACACTGTTCTTATCCTCGGATCACGTGCCCAGCACCAGTACGCTCAGCAACTGGAGTTAGATGGCGTCAACCCACTTGCTCCAAGGAGTTGACGCAGCCTTCAGAGATCTTCAACCTATGAAACTCAAGTTTGCTGCGTTGACTCCATCAGCTTGCTGCGTTGACGCATCGGCATCGGCAGTCCAGTGACCAATGTATTTAGCGGATAGACATGCTGCGTTGACGCTGCTAGGCTAAAGCGTTGACGCAGTGGTGTGTTTCGGCAACTAATAGTTCGGCTTGTTTGAATGCTGCGTGGACGCTAAGAACTCCAGCGTTAACCTTCTAAACTGTTTCCGAGCTATCTATCAGGCTCAATGGCTGCGTCGACGCTGTCTAGCAATGGCGTTGACGCATGGATACGTTCCAGTGAACAAACAGCCTAGCCTTTTTAACTACTGCGTCGACGCTTCCAACCCGTGGCGTTGACGCATTGATGATCCAGTGATCAAGTCTTCAGCAGATGGGCGTGCTGCGTCGACGCTCTCATCATGCTGCGTTGACGCATTAATGTTCCATCATATGAACTTAGATGGCTTCAGCCCTCTCACACCCTCTGGTCACCTTGTCGATCCATCAACCTGCTGCATCGACGCCACTTGATGAATGCGTTGATGCACCAGAGTAATTCAGCAAGCTTCTTTCTTGATTGTTTGAACTACTGCGTCCACGCCACTTGATCAAGGCGTTGACGCATTGATGATCCAGTAGCTGAAATTAGATGTCTTCAACCCTCTTGCGTTAAGGGGTTCATTAGCCTCTTCAGTCCCTGTCAGACAGATGAAACGAAGTCATTAGTTCTAAGTATATGCATTGCATTGTATAGACTTTGTTGTGAAGGTGAAAGCAATGTAAAGTATACACAACGCAATGTATAGACTTAATGAATATAAAGACATCATAAGACTCAGATGAACACAGGCGGTGTATAGACTTAATGTGTTCACTGGTGGATGTACACCCTTGCCCACTGTACAGACTTTAAGACTTAATGAGCAACAAAAAGTAGACAAAGCAGCATGGCGTCAACCCAGCTGTTCCACTGCGTCAACGCACTGCATGAACAATTAGCCACTATGTTAACCCAATCTAGCCATATTCATGAATTAGCTATACAAGCAAACAATCAGATATTTAAGCAGTCAAACAGTCATCTAAATTAATTAGCACACCTCAGTGTGACTCATGGTGTGTCAGCCATCATCAAAACCACACAGGGGCACAACAATCTCCCCCTTTTTGATGATGGCAACACTATGAGTTACACTGACTCAGATTAGATTCTTCTCCCCCTTTGCCTTCATCAAAAAAATGAAATAGGGAGAAATTAAAGCATGTATAAAAGGTCATCAGAATTCTCCCCCTTTAAGAGTTTCAGCAAAAGGTCAGTAGTTAGAGATGATCAAAAGAAGCCAGCATGCAATGATTGAATGAAAATTTCCCCCTTTTTGGCAAACAATCTCCCTCATTTGGTATAATCAATACTTCCCCCTTTGACATGGCAGAAGATATAGAGCTAATGCAGACAAACAACATGATCAGACAATCTAGCACATTGTCCCCTTATGCAAATAGTCTCTCAAACAGACCAGAGAATCTTCCCCTTATGATCTATGATGCAAGAGAGATCCACAAGGATGAACTCTGGTTATCCAAAAAATTCTAGTACACATGGTAAACTGAGAGAAGTGCTTATCAAAAAGAAGACAACCAATCTAATACCACTGAATCAAAACACAGTGATAAAGAGCCATAGGATGAGCAGATTCAACAGTTAGTGAAAATTGAGATATTGAACTTTTCAGCAAGATACTAACTTCATAGAACAGAATTTTTAAGTTCTAGAGTCCTCCATTATAAAAGCTTATGAAACCTTGATTTTCAGTTATGGTTTAAGAATGATGTAAACAAGTTTCTCAAAAAGAATTGTACTCATATTTGAACCAGCTCTTAATAAAAAGGAACTACAAGCTCATATAAAACTCTAGTTCAACCAACTTTCATCTTACTTAGTTTACTTTCCATGACAGTTTTAAGAGATACATAAGAGAATGCAACAGAATTTTACATTGTTCTTTCAGAATTTGATTTACACTTGTTCATAATTTTCTTTTTAAATGAACAATTTTGGTTTATCAACACCTTTTGACATGGGGAGACACCTTGATCAGAGGCCCGAATCCCCAGTTACTCAGTGTGACAACCGTATTGCTTCTCCCATTTTGGAGAACAGAGGTAGCATTGGAAGTATCTTTGGCATGAGGATACACCTTGATTAGAGGCCAGAATCCCCAGTTACTCAATACAACAATGCCATTGCTCTGCCAAATTTCACAGTATTTTCAATCATCTCTTTAAGCAGAGTTAACCATGGTACTTCATGACACAATCCTTTGGACAGGTTTCTCAGTAACCACAGTTATTGCTCTGTTCATGATTCAGAACAAGTTAAGTGTTTAAGAAAAATCACATACACTATATATCTCAGTCAACATAGACAAGGATATCAACTTTTCAGATGTCAGAAGCTCTTACATGAATTTACATGAAGCAGACAGTTAAAGTTTATTAAGAGATTGAATCAGATATTTCCAAGTTCCTTGTGTCCAAACAGGAGTACATAAGACTTAAACCAGTTCCAGTTAACAAATGTTCTTAAGCATGTATAATGGAAGGTTTCTCATTAAAGATGTTTTAACTTTCATGAAGTAGTATTCAGACTGAAGGTTTACTTCATATCTCAGCTTAGTAATTCAAGTGAGCTGACTGATATTTCAACAAACAGCATAGATTCTGAAAATTTCAGCAAAGAATCTGCCTTTGAGCAAAGAAGTTCAAAATGGATTGGATTGAAGTGAAACTCTCCTTCAGCAGAGTTAGGAGAGGCAGACAGATATCAATAAGGTATAAATTCAGATTATGAATACTTCAAAAACAGTCAAGAGAGATCATTTGATGTTGAAATCACTGGTAACACAGATATGACAGGATGAATCAGATAGGTGGACAGGTAGAGTTCAGATAAAGACAGTTGAAGAGACTAAGCAAGCTCCCCCTGTCTATATGCAATGTATCACCCCCTTTTTTTTATTTTTCAAAATGAGTGATATGCTATGCATTTACTCCCCCTATCTAAAAACACAGAATCAACCTACATGACATGAAGACAATGCATGAGACTAGACAAACTCCCCCTTACAAAGTGCATGATAGTGCATCAGATTTTTCAATGGCAGCATATGCAAATTCAGTCTATCATTAAATATGCAAATCATGTAGGAAGAGAGTTTAGAAAATTAAATCTAACAATGCAGATGGTGAGTTGATATGCAAAGACGGATTTAACATGCTATGCAGTTATTCTAAGAACAAGAAGTGCAGAGAATTTACCTTAATGGGGCTTTATCAACTTGGGTGCCTTGGTTTATTTCCTCCTTTTTATTCTTCAGCACCCAAGGCACACCTGCAAAATATTGATCATTTTGAACTTGCAGGGACCCAAGCAGCTTTGGGTCCTGCCTTACCCCTAACAGGTGTTCTAAGCAAATTCATAGCAGCATGGTCATCATGATCCATCAGATAGCAAGTTTCCATAGAGTGACCATACTTTCCACAGTATCTACATGATGTGACTGGTTTCTGGTTCTTAGGATGCATAGTAACAGTAGCATGAGGTTTATAAACATGATTATAAGATTTTCTGTTATATGCATGAATAGTTTGATTCTTATTCCTAACCAGCCAACATTCAGAAGATTTGTGACCTTGCTTCCCACAGTTATAGCATGAAAATCTTGCAAATGGTTTTGCAGGGAATTTGACACCATAGGGGTTAACAGTGTTCTTCTGAACATGCCAACAGTTCTTGACTGTATGGCCATTCTTCCCACAGTGAGAGCAAGCAAAAGAATTTCTTTTATGAAAACCATTTTTACCCCAAGTAGATCTAAACCAGCACTCAGCAGCCTTGTGCCCAGGCTTATTGCAGTTGAAGCACACAATGTGCTGATTAGAATTGTGTTTAGATCCATATGGATCATGAAAGTGCATGGAAGACCTGGCATGTAGTTTATCGTCTTCTTTCATGATAAAACATTCATTCATGAGATGACCATGCTTCCCACAATAATAACATGAAGCATCAGGCTTCCTAGCAGCATGGTTTCTATCAGAAGGATTTCTTGAATGTAAGGTTCCACTAGTATGCTCATCCTTTAACATCAATCTGCAATCTTCCATTATGTGACCTCCTTTCCCACAATAATAACATGACCCCTTTTAATATGAGTGTGTGAGAGATCATGTGAATTGTGTGTAGCCTTTTTTATAGTAACAGGAGTGTATTTATCCTTCTTCTGTGAAGTTTCACCCTTTTTCAGTTTTTGATTTTATTCCACAGTTTTGGGTCTCACAGTGGATTTTTGTGCAGTGAATTTGAAGACAGAAGGAGCAGAGGTTGTGTTCTGATTGGTGGCTTTGACAAAAACAGTAGATGTTTCATTCCCCTTACTCCTTTTATTTGTCGGACTATAGCCCAGTCCCTTTCTCTCAAAGTTATCACTCTTTCCAAGAAGCTTATTCAGATTGTCCTTACCTTTGACAAATTTTGATAGAGAATTTTTCAAATCTTTAATCTCAAAATTCAAATCAGCAATTTTAGCTTCATATTTGGACAGATCTGTTTCACAGGAAATGACTTGTTGATGCAAGGCATCATTCAGACTTTTGAGTTTTTCAACTTCCTGTTTTAGTTTTGTTTCATTGTCAGCTTCAGATAGGGACTTATAAAGATCATCAACTTCTTGTTGAAGGGATGTGATAGTAAGCTCATATCCAGCTATTTTTCGTTCACTACAACTGACATTTCCATTTAACATTAGGTTGATGGTTTTCAGACTCTCAATTTCTTGTTCAGCATTCATCAACCTATCAGAATTATCCACACTCACACACTTGCCTTTTTCCATTGTCATTAGCCTATCTGTCAGCTGGGTGTTTAGATGTTTCAACTCATTGATTTCCTCTTCCAGTTTACTGTTCTGCTCTAGGAGATCAGCATCAAGCACCCATTCATCTGAGAGAGACTAACATTCATGAAACATTTCCTGTTGTTTTTCATATTGAAGTTTGTCAAGATTTTTGTGAATCTTTGAATTTGTTACTCTATCAGCCTCTAGTTTTTCAGAAATCAATCTATTTTCTTTTTCAAAATTTATTGATTTGAGTTCAAATCCCTTGAGCTGATTATTGAGTATTTCATTTGCAAATTTTATTTTTTCCAATTCAGAGTTGATACATTCTAATTCTCTCACAAATTTTTCATTTTGAACAATATCATTGTTGTGAGCCTGATCAACTAAGCTAAGCCTTTCCTTTAGTTCAGCAATTTCACAAACAAGCTCTTGACTCTCCTTTTTGTGTAGACCAGCTTGTTTCATAAGAGATTGTTTTTCAGATTTGAAATGATCTAAGTCTGAACTAATAGAATCAAACTCTGTTATCTGTCTTCTAAATATTTCATTTTCAGTTTTCAGAGTTTCAAGATTTTCACCTCCTAGTTTTTCCAGCTTCTTTTTCAGTCTTCTATACCTCTTGCTCATTTTTTCATGGGAGTGAAACAAATCAGCATAGGCATCTACCCAGTCATCTAAAGTGAAGCTAGAGAAGGGGATGATTACCTCTTCAGCATCTTGGAATTCCTCTTGATCACTGCTATGGTTGCTCTCGTCAGCCATCATGCAGTTGTTCTCATTCATCCTCTGAGCTAGCTTCAGCTGATCCAGAAAGTCCTTAGCGGACCTGCAGTCATAAAAACAAGAATGTAGAGCCTTGTCAGTAGCTGCTCTCATCAGGTTAAAGGTTTTCTGATTTTCTCCATAATTTGACTTGTGACTTTTAGTCCATTTGGACTTTTCTTTTGGCAATCTGTGGGGACCTTGTGAAATTAACTTCCACATATCCGGATTAATCATTTTCACATAATTGTGAAGACTGCTAACCCATGAGTTAAAGTTAGAGCCATTGAAAACCGATGGAGAACCCATTGAATAAATCGGCAACTAGATTAATGCAGCAAAGGGGAGAAATAGAAATGCACCAAGGGACAACAGGATCCTCTGTAGATCGTTGGATCTGATCAATCAGAGAACCGCTCTGATACCAATTGTTAGAACAGGTGCTATAGATTCAGAGGGGGGGGTGAATGAATCCCCTTATAAAAACTTGTCCAAATATAAAACTAAAGCGGAAATAAAATCTTAACTGGAGATGCAGCAACCTTCACTCTTAGTGAAGAGGTTTATCTGTTGAGCAGAACCCGGAATTCAATCGGTGTAGGACAAGAAGTCCTCTAACTCATCTATCAAGCACATCACATGCAAGGGAGATATTCAATGTAATTCATAAACAGCTGAGCAAAGAAAAAACATGCGATACCTGTGAATGGGGTAGATGAAATGGAAAGATACACCACAATCACAACCACTGCACAGAGGATTTTTAGGTGGTTCGGCCAGACACAAGTCTGCCTACGTCCACCCCACACTCCCAACCGGAATGTGGATTCACTAAAACTGCTGGGCAACACAGCTTGCCAACATACGTTGTCACACAGCTTTCCAGAGGAACAGGCTCCTCTCTTCCTCAAACCCAAGAGGAAAACACCAGTGACCCACGGCCACGGAAATCCAGAGACCAAGGTCTCTCTTCCTCCTACCCGAAGGGAACACCCAAGTGACACCCTGTCACTTGCAACCAGAGGACGAGTCCTCTCTTCCTCCTAGCCCGGAGGGAACCCTCAAGTGACACCCTGTCACTTGCAACCAGAGGACGAGTCCTTTCTTCCTCCTAGCCCGGAGGGAACCTCTAGCAACCCACGGTCACTAGAAACCAGAGACTCACGTCTCTCTTCCTCTATACCAAGAGGGAACCCACAAGACAGCCCCCAGCTGCTTGCTGACCAGAGGTGAAGAACCTCTCTTCTCCTGATGGCACAGGAGGAACCCGTTCTCACAAGAGACACGGAAGAACAACAAAGAAACCTTAAAGAAAAGACAAAAACAAAAACATGAAATGAAAATAACTTCAGCAAATAGAAAGCTGAAAAATGAAATGCACAATGTGGCTCTCAACGGAGCTGACTAGCCTAGATCTGATCCACGGTCCAGTAGGAACAGATCTCCCTCGATCTCACTCTCTTTCTTCACTCTCTCTCTCTCTCTCTTTCTTCTCTGCTGCACTTCTCTTCTTCTCTCAATCTCTGTTCTCCTTTTCTCTCCTTCTCTTTTTCTTTTCTTCTGCTGGATCGTGGAAGCTCTCTCTTCTTTTTCCCTTTCTTCTCTCAGCTTCTGCTCTCTAGCTTCGATCACGATCAGCCTCCATCTGAAGATGAAGGCTCCATTATATACCAGTAGCAGCAGCAGCAGCAGCAGCAGCAACCAGGGCACGTGTGGCTTCCACAGTTCCCGCCCTAAGAATTCAGACCACGTGGCAGCATCCAGCAGGCTGTCAGTACACGTGTCCTCATCTGGACACTGTTCTTATCCTCGGATCACGTGCCCAGCACCAGTATGCTCAGCAACTGGAGTTAGATGGCGTCAACCCACTTGCTCCAAGGAGTTGACGCAGCCTTCAGAGATCTTCAACCTATGAAACTCAAGTCTGCTGCGTTGACTCCATCAGCTTGCTGCGTTGACGCATCGGCATCGACAGTCCAGTGATCAATGTATTTGGCGGATAGACATGCTGCGTTGACGCTGCTAGGCTAAACCGTTGACGCAGTGGTGTGTTTCTGCAACTAATAGTTCGGCTTGTTTGCATGCTGCGTGGACACTAAGAACTCCAGCGTTAACCTTCTAAACTGTCTCCAAGCTAGATGCCTATCAGGCTCAATGGCTGCGTCGATGCTGTCTAGCAATGGCGTTGACGCATGGATACGTTCCAGTGAACAAATAGCCTAGCCTTTTTAACTGCTGCGTCGACGCTTCCAACCCGTGGCGTTGACGCATTGATGATCCAGTGATCAAGTCCTCAGCAGATGGGCGTGCTGCGTCGACGCTCTCATCATGCTGCGTTGACGCATTAATGTTCCAGCATCTGAACTTAGATGGCTTCAGCCCTCTCACACCCTCTGGTCACCTTGTCGATCCATCAACCTGCTGCATCGACGCCACTTGATGAATGCGTTGACGCACCAGAGTAATCCAGTAAGCTTCTTTCTTGATTGTTTGAACTACTGCGTCCACGCCACTTGATCAAGGCGTTGACGCATTGATGATCCAGTAGCTGAAATTAGATGTCTTCAGCCCTCTTGCGTTAAGGGGTTCATTAGCCTCTTCAGTCCCTGTCAGACAGATGAAACGAAGTCATTAGTTCTAAGTATATGCATTGCATTGTATAGACTTTGCTGTGAAGGCGAAAGCAATGTAAAGTATACACAACGCAATGTATAGACTTAATGAATATAAAGACATCATAAGACTCAGATGAACACAGGCGGTGTATAGACTTAATGTGTTCACTAGTGGATGTACACCCTTGCCCACTGTACAGACTTTAAGACTTAATGAGCAACAAAAAGTAGACAAAGCAGCATGGCGTCAACCCAGCTATTCCACTGCGTCAACGCACTGCATGAACAATTAGCCACTATGTTAACCCAATCTAGCCATATTCATGAATTAGCTATTCAAGCAAACAATCAGATATTTAAGCAGTCAAACAGTCATCTAAATTAATTAGCACACCTCAGTGTGACTCATGGTGTGTCAGCCATCATCAAAACCACACAGGGGCACAACAAACCTCGGGTAATGAGATACTCAACTTCCTGGATGCCTACTCAGGTTACCACCAGATCAGAATGCACCCCGAAGACATCGAGAAGACCGCCTTTATCACCGACTTTGGCGTACACTGCTACACCCGGATGCCTTTCAGGTTGAAGAATGTCGGAGCCACGTACCAAAGGCTAGTCAACCATATGTTCGAGGGACAGCTCGGTCGGAGCGTCGAGGCCTATATTGATGACATGCTCGTGAAGACCCCCAAGGCCGAGGACCACTTCGCCGACCTAGTAGAAACTTTCAACACCCTCCTGAAGTACAACCTGAAGCTCAACCCCGCCAAGTGCGCCTTCGGAGTAAAGTCTGGAAAATTCTTAGGCTTCTTGGTCACTCAGCGTGGGATTGAGGCCAACCCCGACAAGGTCCAGGCCATCCTGGACATGCGCCCGCCCACCTGCATCAAAGACGTTCAACACCTTACCGGGCGCGTTGCTGCGCTCAGCAGATTCCTATCCTGCGCGGCTGAACGATGCCTACCCTTCTTCAAACTGCTGAGGGGGCCCAAAATGGCATCTGCTACATTCACATGGGACGAGGAATGCCAAAGAGCATTCGCCGAGCTTAAGGAGTTCCTGGCTTCGCCCCCAGTGCTTTCCAAGCCCGTCCCGGTGGAAGCCTTGTATCTTTATCTCTCGGCAACTCCATCCATAGTTAGCTCGGTCCTAGTCAAAAATGACTCGGGAATCGAGAGACCGGTCTACTACACAAGCAAGGTGCTCAACGAGGCTGAGAGAAGGTACCCCGCAACCGAGAAACTCGTGCTAGCGTTGGTTACCTCGGCCAAGCACCTCCGACCCTATTTCCAAGGGCACTCCATCACCGTGTTGACCGGTGAACCATTGAAGAAGATCCTCGCTCACCCCGAAGCCTCGGGACACCTCGTCAAGTGGGCCATCATGCTAGGGGCCTACGATATATCGTATCGGCCTCGCTTGGCTATCAAAGGCCAGGCGCTCGCCGACTTCATTGCCGAGAGCACCATCTCGACTGAAGAGAGATCTCCGTCTGCACCCGGGCCAACCTGGGAATTGTTCATCGATGGATCTTCCAATTCAACCGGGAGCGGTGCCGGCATCCTCCTGAAGTCCCCCGAAGGGGCAGAGCTACAGTACGCCCTGAAGTTCAACTTCCAAGCATCCAACAATGCTTCCGAGTACGAGGCCCTCATATCGGGAACCCGCATGGCCCGATGGTTAGGAGCTGAGCGAGTTAGGATTCACACCGACTCCCAACTAGTCGCTAGCCAGGTCAACGGCGATTACAAATACCTCCAACTAGTCAAGACTGTGGCACAACAGTTTGAGAGTTTTGAGGTAGTCCAGATAGCTCGGGAGGAAAACTCCCCAGCAGACGCCCTCTCTCGGCTGGCCTCCTCTCTTGACCCCGAGGGTACTTGATCGGTCCTTCTCGAAGATCTAGAGCGCCCGAGCATTGATTCAGAGCTCCTAGCTATTGGCTCAGCCTACCCAGGTGACTGGTGTACCCCCTACCTATCGTGGCTCCAAGACTCCAAGGAGCCTTCCGACCCTCGGGAAGCCCGAAGGTTGAAATACCAAGCTCGGCGATTCGTCACCCTGGATGGCGCACATTACCGGAGATCCCTCTATGGCCCTCTTCTGAAGTGCCTCAGTACCGATGAAGCCAACCGAGCGATCGAAGAAGTTCACGAAGGTCTGTGCGGGGCACATTTGGGGGGAAGGTCACTCGCTAAGATCTTGCTACAGCGAGGTTATTGGTGGCCCACCCTACAACGTGACTGCTCGACCTACACACAACGTTGTGACCGTTGCCAGGGATTCTACCACTTGGTCCATCAGCCAGCAACGGAGCTTATCACCCTAGCCGAGCCTTATCCTTTCGCTCGCTGGGGAATCGAGATCCTTGGGCCATTCCCCACGGCCCAGGCCCAGAAGAAGTTCATCATCGTCGCCATCGACTACTTTACTAAGTAGATCGAGGCCAAAGCCACTGCAAGGACCACCGAGACAGTCGTCTGGAATTTCGTCTGGAAGTCGATCATCTATCGCTACGGCATCCCCCGGGTGATAGTGAGCGATAATAGTCGGCAATTTGATTCTCGGTACTTCCGAGACAGATGCGCCGACCTCAATATTCGCAATCACTTCACTTCGGTCGCCCACCCTTAGGCTAACAGACTGGTCGAAAATGCCAACAAGGCTATCTTGAAAGGCATCAAGACTAGGCTCGGCAAAGCCAAGGGTAGCTGGCTCGAGGAATTGCCGAACGTACTTTGGTCACATAGAATGACTCTCAGAACGGCAACCGGTGAGAGTCCTTTTCAACTAGTGTATGGCACCGAGGCCGTGATCCCGTTGGAGATCGGCAACCCCTCCCTCAGAGTCATCCGCTTCTCGTCCGAGGCAAACGACCAAAAACTGCTCGAAAACCTCGACTTAGCAGATGAAATCTGGGAGATCGCTAGCATTAGAGCAACGGAGTACCAACGCCGCCTCACTCGATACTACAACGCCAAAGTCCGAGACAGACACTTCCAACCGGGAGATTTCATCCTCAGGAAAGCCGAAGCCTCTCGACCACTTGAGGCGGCGGGCAAGCTATCCCCTAACTGGGAAGGCCCCTACCGAGTGGTCGAGATGCTCGGAAAAGGAGCATACCATCTTTCCACGATGGAAGAAGAGCCCGTCCCTCAGACCTGGAACTCAACTACATTATGCAAGTTCTACTTCTGAGTACTAAGTATCGTGCAAACAACATGAGATAAGACAAAAGGCTCCTTTCTTTTTATTCAAACAACCTGTTTGTACATCAGGAAGGCCGAAGCCAATAGATTACATGTCAAAAAAAAAGCAAAAGATCCATCTAGCGCCGTCGTATGAGCCCGTCGCTCGACCGACTCGGATGACCTTCCTGCGTCCAGCCACTGACTCTGCCTAGTGTAGAAACTGGCTCGGATAAAGGATAGTTGACCCCGTTGGCTCGGGCAGCTCGAGACAAAGGTGACAGAGGGATTAAGAAAGAGAAGGCTACCTTCCAAGTTGAACTTGGAAGAGAAAGAGGAGAGGGAATGCATATGAAAGCATCTTCCCCGCCAAACTACCAACTCTTTGGAAGAAAGAGAGTGCAGGCACCCTCCGAAGAGTGAAAGAAAGGAGGAGCAGAGTAGAAGAGGGAAAAAGAGGCTACCAGAAAGAAAAAGAAACCAACAGAGCTGGTTGAGGAGGCAGGGGAAGGCCCGGAAGGGATGGAGCTTAGTTGGCTTCCTCCTCCCATCCGTGAGGCGAGTAGGAAGGAACGGGCAGCAGGGATGTCTGATCCCCCCATCCGTCCTCCATCTCGCCCCCCTGCAAGCGTCGCCGGAACTGATAAAGGGAAAACGGCGTGCCTCCACACGTCGGCCCCTTTCCAAGTCTGTCCGCCGGCCGTCAACTCCTTTTCAAGTCCGAAGCAGCAGGAACTCCCTGCCCCCCGTCGTCGGCAGCCTCCTCATCTGGAGCTTCCTCCATGCTCCGAATACCACGGCACAACGCAACGTGAAGAAGGAATGAGAAAAAACTGTCAGGGAAAACCCTAAGCGGTGGAGTGGAAGGGACGCCCTTCAGTCCTTTTTATAGGCAAAGGGAGGCTACTTGCCTTAAATGATTTCCCCCCTCGAAAACACGCCAGAAGGATTTCTCCCTACAAACGGTCACCTTAAACTTCTCATCTTCCGCCCCAGCGGGACACACGAAGCGGCCAGGCATTTAAAGCATGGGAAAACGGGAAGACACCCTGTCAGACGCCCACCCAACCATCGTGCGAGATTCATGTAGAAAATATCGGCTCTTTCCAACAACCGCAGATACACTGAACAGAATACGGCAACGGCGGTATGGAACAGATAAGCCTTCATCACAATACCACTGCCTTATTTGTTTCAACACAGAAAGAAGGAAGTTTTCTCCTTCCAAAAAGGAAAAGGTATACAAAGAAAGGAAGCGAAGTCGGTACATCAGGCCTCCGACCCACCCTGAAGCTCGGAAGTGGAAGGCTCGGACAGTCCACCCCCGGCATGCTCAGCGACGGTCGACCCTAGCACTGACCCCACCGGCGTGGGAACTGCCTCGGTTGCGTGCCCTCCTGAGGCATCCGGAGTTGGCGATCCCTCGGGCGAAGACCCCTCCTGATCCTCTTCGTCCGGTGCCGAGACAGAGGAGCCCAAGGACGACAGATCCGAGTCGTAGCACTGTCCGGATGGGAATTGAATCCCAGAACCCTGTTCCCCGACATAAGATACTGCCTGGTCGTAGCCCTGCTTGAACCCCTTGCGGATGCCTCGGTGAAGCGCTAACTCATAGTAGGGAAGGGCAGCCTCCTTAAGGTCGACCCGGTAGGCCTCTGAGCTCTTGCACTACTCGAGGGCCTCCGCCCCGGCCGATCCCACTCTACCAGCGAGCTTGGCCTCCCTCCGCTCCACCTCGGCTGACCTCCACTCGGCCTCAGCAGTCCGCTCTTCGGCCGCCGCCACCTGCTTCTCCGCCTCGGCCCGATCGGCCTCGGCCTCCCGCCGAAGGCGCTCGGCTTCCTCCGCTCGATCTACCCGCTCAGCCCACTTGGTCTCCCACTGGCCCTCCAGCTCAGCACGCACAAGGCGCTCCTCCTCGAGAAGCTTGTTCTTCCTCTCGAGCGATTCATGAGCCCTGGCTAGCTGCTCGGTTAGCGCCCGGGTCTCCACCTGGCTCGACCGCATCAGCCCCTTGACTGAGGGGAGCTCCCGCCGAAGCCCGTCACGCTCCTCGGTGAGCCGAGCCAACCTCCTGTCCAACCCACCAAGGGTCTAGGCCAGGTTCGCTCGCTCCCATTCCGACCGAGCGTACGCTTCCACCAGAGTAGTCCCCATCTGGGCCAGGGCCAAACCGCCCTCCATAACCCCGGTGAGAGCCTTAGACGGGGAGTACTGCCTACCTCCCCCCCTCACCTTCGCAACTATACCGCGGCATACCTGGTGTAGGGGGCTCGAGATACCGAGCCTCTCCAAGGCCGCCGGAACGGAGAACACCCTATCGCCCGGTGCCCCACCGTGTGGCTCGGATCGAGCCCCAGCCTCGGTCGCCCCTCGCACCTCAGTCGGATTTTCTTGCGGCCCCTCAACCTGGATCGGCTCGCTGCCTGCCCCACCGCTCGAAGCGCCAGCCCCGGCCGTAGTCACAGCACCCCCAACTTCGGCCACGGCCCCCTCGGCTCCGGCCGAGGGGAGAGCCAGGTCGGCCCCGCTGCCGGTTGCAAGAGCCCCCTCGGCCCCCTCGGTCCCAGCCAAAGGAGGAACCAAGCCCGCATCATCACTGCCCACAGGGGCAGCCCCGACCTCCTCGGCCCCCTCTGGCTCGGCTGGTGGGAGAGCCCACCCGGTAGGGTCGGCCCCACTGTGCCCAGCGGAGGGGTGAGCCGCGGTAGGGTCGCCTTCGACCGTGGGTACGACCCCGGCCTTCTTGGCCCTCTTTCTGGCCCTCGCAGCGGCCCGGATCATACCCTCCACAGGGTCCTTGCGCTTGGGTCCCCGCGGTCCGGAGGATTCACCCTGGGCCACTCTCTTGCCCTTATCTTTGGTTCGGGAGTGCCCCGCGGGAGCAGTCGGTTCATCGGCAGCCGAGTCATCTCCAAGCTCGATCACTTCTGCGGTCTCCTTTAGAGGCTCCCGCCTGGTGTCCGCACAAAGAAGAAGACTCTGAGGGAAGACGGTCCCGAGACCCTGAAGATTCCGGGGGAGGAGGAAGCTGCTGGACGGCCTCCGCGGTTATCGCCGCCAACTCCTCGAATGCCACCGCAAGCCTCTGCTCCTCCGTCGTGTCCTCACGGCCCATCGAAGAGCCCCAAAAATGAGAACGAAGGAGAGCCAAAACCCTAAGAAATGGAGGGAGTCTGGAATGACAACAAGCGCCCAACGCCTATAAACCCACGCGGGAGGCGGCGCATCGTTCCGAACTCCGAGGAAAGGGGGCCCCTTCAGTTCAAATCCGTCAGGATCATCATTAACACGGGCACAGGTGACCACTACACGTGACTTCCTAAACACCGCTAGATTTCCACCCACCTGAGACACGCTGGTCCGAAACCCCAAACAGCTACTCGACCGAGCTTACTAAAGCTCGGGAGTAGGAGGGGGACAAGTGGAGAGGGGGATTTCTGTAGCCCAATTAAGAGTAGCCAAACTAGGCCCATCAGGACCGAATGAGGCTCATCTCATCCGAGTGACAGCCCTCTAGGGCCCACTTCGGCAGAAAAGCCCAATAAAGATTACTCGGGGTCCCATCCTTCCTCGGCGTCCCTTAGGCTCGGAAGGCCCGAACGACAGAACGGAGGAAGACCCACGCCCGAGCCATCTCCCCACCGAGATAAGGGCAGGCGTTACGCGCCCACTCCGATCTGACTGCATCCGAGCTATGCCCATCGCCCGGATAGGGCTGGCACTTCTCATACTTGGATCAACTGACAAATGCTTATCCATGCAGTCGTTGACAGTCCTTTATGAGCAGGAGTTCAGCGGGATAAGAGTGCCACGATCTCCCAAGGTCATGAAGAGCCCACGATGAAGACGTAACGATCCCATAATGAGGACGTAACTCCCGCCTAAAACTCATCAGCTTATGGGACTCTTCGGGGGAGCTCGCTATATAAACCAAGGACTCCCTCCGGCAGTAGGTAAGGCAGATACATGCCTAACACTCCCTGAGTAGGAACCACTTCACCATCTTGGTGTTGGGGATTCTCGCGCATCTCTTTCAACCTCCCTCAATACCTTCCATTATTGCTCTACTGACTTAAGCATCAGAGGGTTTTTGCTAGGGAACCATCCCTGGGCCCCCTGATTCGTTTCCCTTTCTCTGCAGTTCACTATCTGGTGATCATCCTCCCAGCTCAGGACCAACGCGAGATCACGCCCGGATTTCTGTAGCCCAATTAAGAGTAGCCAAACTAGGCCCATCAGGACCGAACGAGTCTCAGCTCATCCGAGTGACAGCCCTCTAGGGCCCACTTCGGCAGAAAAGCCCAATAAAGATTACTCGGGGTCCCATCCTTCCTCGGCGGCCCTTAGGCTCGGAAGGCCCGAACGACAGAATGGAGGAAGACCCACGCCCGAGCCATCTCCCCACTGAGATAAGGGTAGGCGCTATGCCCCCACTCCGATCTGACTGCATCCGAGCTATGCCCATCGCCCGGATAGGGCTGGCACTTCTCATACTTGGATCAACTGACAAATGCTTATCCATGCAGTCATTGACAGTCCTTTATGAGCAAGAGTTCAGCGGGATAAGAGTGCCATGATCTCCCAAGGTCATGAAGAGCCCACGATGAGGACGTAACGATCCCATAATGAGGATGTAACTCCTGCCTAAAACTCCTCAACTTATGGGACTCTTCGGGGCAGCTCGCTATATAAACCAAGGACTCCCTCCGCCAGCAGGTAAGGCAGATACATGCCTAACACTCCCTGAGCAGGAACCACTTCACCATCTTGGTGTTGGGGAATCTTGCGCATCTCTTTCAACCTCCCTCAATACCTTCCACCATTGCTCTACTGACTTAAGCATCGGAGGGTTTTCCCCAGGGAACCATCCCTGGGCCCCCTGATTCGTTTCCCTTTCTCTGCAGTTCACTATCCGATGATCATCCTCCCAGCTCAGGACCAGCGCGAGATCACGCCCCTTCACCCTTCTTTGCAGAAATTAAAACTAGATAAAAACTAAGAATAGTAAAGCAAGAAATAGTTCCAAGTTAGTGAGATAAATGCACGAATGATGATCAACAATGTTCCTACATATGCATCTAGCGACAAGGCAAGAAAGAAGACAAACCACAAGGACGCATGATTTTAAGGTGGTTCGGTCTCTATCCAGAGACCCACGTCTACCCCTTACTCAACTAAGTGAGGCTTCACTAGTGCAAATGCACTACCGCTGATTCACAGCTTCCAACCGAGAGAAAAACTCTCTCTACACCGCTGCCAAACAGCTTGAGGGTACACAACCCAATGCCACGGATCTGTGAACACACAGTCCATCTTCCCACACGCAGGTAGGGAACAAATATGGCAGAATGGGTTTTGAAACAAAAACAAACTGGAAAAGATAAACCGGACGAAGCTTGACTATAGTGATCTGTGGGATAAGAAAACTCCTACCTGGCAGAAAGCTGAACGACGCCCGAATGGTCTTCCTCTTCTTCTTGAGACTTGACCACGAACACAAGAGAACCGGTGGTCGATGTTCATAGCTTTCAAGGGTGACTGAGGATGCTGTCACCTTTGCGGTTCAAGGCTCCAGAACATGAAGAGGAGTTGAACCCTTGATGCCTTCACACCGGTAGTAGAAGGATGAAGAGAGCTTCCTTGCTCTTGCGTGCTATGCCTTCTTCCTTGTTCCTCTGCTCTCCCTGCTTCCTATGGAGTGCTCTCTCTTGCTTCGCCTCCAAGCCAACTCCAGCCTTATCCTCTCCAGAACTCCCATGCGCAATACGTTGTACTCGCATTCCCCATTTGCTTTAGCATTTTTTGTCTCTTCTGCCATGCGTGCCCATACGTGGGTAGGTAGAGAGCCAAAACGAGAAAGAGACCCATTCCTGGATGAATCCCCTGCCACCGAATCAGATCCTCTGCAAAAGTGGGCTTCCAGAAGGATTTTTACTTATGAACGGATCCTCCAAGATGGTTTGTGGATCTTGGAAAGCGGACTGAAATAGATTCAGATCCATTCTGGGTGAGCTTGAAAGTGTCGATAGTTTCAGACAAGGTGTCGGCACATCTCATTAAAATCTTGAAGAAACATGGCTTCCAAGTAAAATAGGTCGACACTTTGATGGCCGTGTGTCAACACGGGCGCCACACTCGCGTGCGGCTCGAGCCTCCGTGTCGATGCTTCACTTAGAAGTGTCGGGGCATGTGCGCCAGACAGAGATGAAGTCCACTGCACAGAACCGAGGGTGTCGACACGTTTTCACAGGGTGTCGACACATGGTGCCAAACAGAACCCAAACAGAAGCTGCTTAAACGCGAGTTTCTTCATGACGTGTCGACACGTCCAAATGACAGGTCGACACATTGTGTGAGCTTTGCCTATACTTGTTCAAACTAGAAAGTAAACCAAACTTGTTAGATATTTCACAAAGATCTAATAATGATTTATGGTTTGTTATCATCAAAACCAAGGGACACAACATTCTCCCCCTTTTTGATGATGACAACCATGAATCATTATCTATAAGCATTCATATGGCATTTAAGTATTTGGTTGAAAAACATCAAACAAAAAAAATTGCCATTCAATAAGAAGCCATTCTTATACATGTCAACCAAAAAAACATTTGATCCATTGATCAATCACAGTTTCATACATATCAACCAAACGATTTGCATTCAACCATTTACACAAGTATGAATAAGGTTTAACTTTCTAGACTTCTAACACGAAATGAAACTAACTAGATGCCAATGCCAGATGATGATTTTAGCATTCTCTTTCGTCTCTCATTAGTCTTCATCTCTTCTCCCCCTTTGCCATCAGCAAGGAGGGGGTGAATGAGGTGGTTGCTGTGGTGGAGGCATTGTACTGGAGCTGGAGCTTCCTTCCAGTTGTTGTTGCAGTTGCAGAACTGTTGCAGCTAAAGAATCAACCTTCTGAGTGAGTTTCTCATCTCTTTGTTTCACGAACCTATGTAGAGCTTTGATGTTATCATTGATTGCATCAAGCCACTGATGCAGCATGTCACATATGTATTCAGTCTGTGCTTTTTGTTGTGAACCTTGTGCTGAGACATAAGATGATGTTGCTTCAGATGGTCGAGGGTAGTAGGCTTCACCAGTGTCTTCCAAATTAGGTTGAAGCTGAGCTTTGTGAAGACGAATTAGTTCAAGAATTTCTGTTCCAACCATATCCAATTTGTTGTAGACAACATCCATCTTTTTTGCAGCTCTTGAGGAGTTGTCCACCATTGTGGTTGTGTCAGCACAGACTTTTTTTTGCAAGCTTGGTGGAGGCTTTGATGAGCTTGTTAGAGTCAGCATGAGCCTTTCCTTTCAGTCGTATGGACTCATCAATTAGCTGTGCAGAGTTGGCATGAACTGCTGCTTCCAGATTTGTGGCGTCTAAAATTCTAGCAATGTTAGCAGCCACCTATTCTCTGATTGTGAGAGAGTCTACAGCCACTCTTTCTTCAATGCGATTAGAAGTATCAATCAATGTAGCATATTTGAGATTCATGTTGGACTGATCTTCACGAATGTCATAGGCGTGCATGACCATTTCACAAGTTTTTTCTTGAGTTTCAGTATGTACTTCTGTCAGTCGTTTCATCACTGTCCCTACTTTTTCACAAACATGCATCAGGGAGTTCACGAAGGCATACAACTGACCATCAGACTTGTATTTATATCTTACAAATTTCTCCCATCTGTTGTTCTGAGTTTGTTCATTGTGAACAAACCTTGCATTCAGTCTCTCAACCTTCATATCAAGCTGCATAATTGAGGAGTTTACATTGACAAACTGAGCTGTTAGAAATATGATTAGGGTAGGGTGAATACCCATCAGACCTTCAGTGGCTGCATATTGAGGTCCTCTTGATGATGAGGCTTCATTGTGAAATTCAGGAGGCGCCTCTTCTTCAGCATAAACTCTGGGTTGAAATGGAGGAGTCTGAGGAGGAAGTATCCCAAATTGTGTTATGGGACCAAAATATGTTTCCTGTGGAACATCATGCTCCAGCTGCTACTGCTCCTGTTCAAAGTGTGTATCCATATGAAACTGGTCTTCATACTGTTCTATATATTCTTCTACAGCTTGCTAAGCTTGTACTTGTTCTACTGGCTATGCTGGCTAGTCGGCCTACTGTTGCTGCGCAGGTGCAGCTGGAGGTTCAGTCTGGTGACCAGGCAAATCCCTTACAACTTTGTCTCCTTTCTTCTTGAAGTGCATGTACTTCTCAATGAACCTCATGCAGTAGACATTACTCTGAGGGATTTATTTCATCTTTTAATTTTCCAAAGAGATTCTGACTCTTTGAAATATTGTTGTCAAGTGTGCAACATAGGGTAGACTTCTCCTTTGCCCTATACAACTTCCCATAATCTGCAGCATTCGTGGGGACACTAGAGCTAGCCGCCGGTACCAGACGCACAGCACGCCGACATCCGTGTGGCTGGGTGATAGTATGGAGCCTCCATCGGAATTTTGATATTTTTTTGAATTTATTTTGAGTGTATTGGTGTGTATTTGTATTTTCAGCTCTAATATGGGTCAAGAGTGTAATATGGGCCAAATTTCATGTAAGGGTCCAATTTTCAAAATGGGCCTCAAAACTTTTAGAAGCCCAATTGGGCCTTCCCTCTCTTGTGGGCCTCCTTTCATAGAGGGCCCAATATGATGGCCCATGGTCAAGTATGGAATATTGACCATGGGTTGCCATTATTGACTAAGGAGGGGGGCGCCCCCTTATTTGTCCCCATGTGGGGAATTGTTTAAGTCTTTTTTATCTCCCTTCCCCTTTATGCCCCTTTGACCAAGGGTATTAGAGGTCATTTGGCTAGGTCTAGGGTTTGAGTATTTAATATCTGTTGTGTCATTTGAACAAGAATTAATGATGAATTATGTTGGAAATTGGCCAAGGGCGCACCTCCCCCTCTCTCCCTTCTTTTAGTTCTTCTTCTTCTTCCTCCATATTTCTTCAGATCTAGGGCTGAAACCCTAATCTTTCTGAGTGATCTTCCTCTCTTTCTGTTCCTCTTGCTAATGCAAACGATCACCGCTGCCGCCGCTGCCGTTTGTGCCGCCATCAAGCCACCACAACCCAGCTTCCACCTTGATGTCCTGAATTTTGGGATTGCTGGACAACAGCTCAGTAAAAAGCTTGGTACGGGAGATCCAACCGTCTGATAGTGATGAGATTTTGAGGGTAGGTTCCTCCCATTGTCCACCATTCCCAGTTTAAATTTCACGAAGATCCGAGCCCGTTTAGGCCCCCTCCCAGTCTTTTGTTTTTCCTTCTCACAGTCTGCCTGTGTGCAGATCTGCGAGATAGTTTGTGGTGCCCGATTTTCCCACCCCCCAAACGTTGTCAGAAAAATACAAAAAAATTATGTGCTTGACCACCACCCTCCCCCCTTTCTCCACAAAAATCTCCAAGTCCTAGATCCTCCATTTGATTTTCGGTCAAACCCCATAAACATATAGATCCCATTTTGCCCTGTCTATTCTGTGTTCCAGGACAGAGAACTCAGTCAGTTTACAGTAGTTTTCATTTCCAATCCAGCCGTTGAATGGATATGAGATTCACGTATGTTGAAGATCTTTGAGTCCTCTTTCCAACGGCGCTAATCTCACCCCGATCCGACTTCGGATCTGGTCGTGCCGGCCATTTTCGTGGAGGCATGCATTTCTGCAACAAGACTGGCCAGCAACAAGGGGTCACCGGATAATTCTAGAACAAATACTTCAAGATAGCTTCCGCAACCGCCACTCCCAGGGGTCGACCAGGGACCCCCCGCCAACGTCCCAGTGCACTGCCGCCTTCAGAAGATCCTAGGAGGCCGACGTCCCTTTGGACATCTGTGCTCGCTGTCCTGCCGGCCAGCAAATCACAGAACCGGAGCCGCTGCCCGCCGCCGCCCGAAATCCGCCGCCTTGCTGCCCGTCAACCCAATTTGGTGCTCCTGACATTTTTTGTGTAGCCCTTCACCTCCCTACATGGATTGGGCAAGAAAATCACTGTTGTAATTAACTTTATTTACTGTACCGGGAGTCACGGAACTTGGCCGGGAGGTCTTCCCCGCGCCCCGAGCATGGAGGTACATTCGCCACCTTCTTTGTCGTATTTGCTTGTTTAGTATGCGTTCTAGATGCCGCTACATGTGAGTAGTTTATTTTTCTAGCTAGTTCGTACTTAATCACCACTGTGAGTTGTGAGTGCGAGACCCGTCCCGTGACTCGTTCCGAGCACGAGAGTGAGCCGACCACCCGAGACTCAAAGTCGGTTTCCCAACCGTGCAGATCGTCACGTTTCCCTCACCGGGGACAACTATGAGTTTGGCGCTTCTTGTTTGGGGTATGTCACCTCTTCTGGAGCTCTCTAGGTGCCGCGTTGTTGTGATGTTGCTGGTCACGTTATCTCATAGAGTCCAAGGATCGCACCTAATTGGAGTCGAGTCTCGTTGTCGTCCCGCATCAAATTGGTATCTGAGCCAATTTGAGTCTAGGGTAGTCGATCCAAGGTGCTCCATTTCATCTGGTATATCGAAAGGTGTTCCTGGAACGATAGGCTTTGCCTATTGGGAAAGGGGCACACTTGCGTGAGCGTGATCTTCGGATCAAACCTCCGCCTCGTACCAGATATTGGAGTCTAGGTCGTCCTTCATTTTGCATTAGTCCGTCCATATAGGACGTAGTGAGTCACCCCTTAGTTCCCTTTAGGTCCCATTGCATGCCCACCCGTGGAGGTGCCCAGTACCATCGCCCTGACACTATGGGTGAATCCCGAGGTGCTAACCTGGGAGGCCGATCACTGGAGGACTTGGTGGCTCTACTCATGGAGCACATGGACAGGTCCGACCAAAATCTTAGGGAGCATATGGAGAGGTCCGACCAAACTCTTAGGAAGCATACCGAGCGTATAGAGAGCCGTTTCAAGGCCATGGGGGACTGCGCTCAGGCTTCCGACCGATCTATCTAAGGTCTGGTTGGAAGGAGAGAGAGTGTGGAGGGAGTCCCCCGCCGGGAGCTCCCTAGAGCTGTCCCGACCCCTCGGGCGCCTGCTGCCCAGCCCGCCCCACTCAGGGCTGAGGAGCGACAACCATGTGCCCCCGATGTTGAGGACTATGAGTCCGACAACGATTATGGGGGAAATGGCCGACGCCGTCGTGGTCACCGACTACAGAGGGATGATGAGGACGAGCGGGTCCTCAGGACGGTGCGAGCAGACCCTCCCACGTTCGACGGGTCCTTAGACCAGAAGTCTATCTTGATTGGGAGGCCGGCATGGACCGGTATTTTGAGTTGTTTGAGATGACGGACCACTGGAAAGTCAAGTTTGCCAAAATGAAGCTGCTAGGGCAGGCGCAGACTTATTGGAGGAACATGGAGAACCTATTGTTTCACCTTCAGGAGCCCCAGGTCGAGACGTGGGATGAGATGATGGATAAACTCAGGAAGAAGTACCTTCCTACCGCCAGCGTCTCATAGACAAATGGCAGAGTCTCACACAAGGAGATCGGTCTGTCTCCGATTACATCGTCGAGTTCGATGAGTACTTTCTACGATGTGACGCCACAGAGGAAAGCTCCCTAACTGTTTCCCATTTTCGGCATGGTCTGTGGCCACACCTACAGTATGAGCTTTTCCGCCACAAAGTGGCCAAGTTGGAAGACACGTATTAGGTTGCCCTCAAGGTGAAGCAATTTGAGGCGGATCCTACCCCGCGCCAGGGGGTCACATATCCGCGTGTGTCTGATCCTAGGACCATGCCTGGTTCCTACACTCGGTGGCCGATGGCCCGCCCCCAGGAACCCCCTTGCCAGGACCTCACTGCTCCTAGGCGCCCCCTCCCTCTGAGGGATCCTCCCCTTCGCCAGCAGGCACCCGTCGCTGCCCCTAGACCTCCCCAACCCGCCATGCCGACTCGACCCCTACTTTCTACACCCCCAGTCCGTCTTGTGGACAAGGGTAAGGGGCCAATGGCTAGGGGAACATCCCAGGGCTTCGAGACACAGGGAACTTGCTATAGGTGTGGTGGGGTTGGCCACTATTTGGCCAACTATCCCACTCGGGAGTCGCTTGTCATCTCTGATCCCTCTTCCAGCAACCCCACACCTGAGCTAGTGCCGATCAGTTACGAGGCTGATCAGGACTTAGCGGAGGAGTTCTTTGATGAACTAATGGAGGGAGATCCAGTTGATGTCCCAGGTACCCAGCATCAGGGTGATGTACAACTGGGTGTAGTCAGGTGCATTCTAACCCAGCCTCAGGTGAGTGAAGATTGGCGTCGTACCACTATCTTCCATACATTTTGTAGGCTGGGAGGAAAGGCCTGTAAGGTGATCATAGATAGAAGGAGTTGCATTAACGCTATCTCTACGGGCACTGTTAGGCGTCTGGGTTTGACGCTCGTGGATCACCCTGCACCCTATAGAGTTTCTTGGGTGGATTCTACTACCATCCCGGTCAGATTGCGATGTCTGGTGCCACTGCAGTTCCAAGCTTACCATGATGAGATCTGGTGTGATGTGTTGCCTATGGAGGTGGGTAGCATTATCCTTGGTAGGCCATGGCTTTTTGATCGGGATGCCACCCTTCAAGGTCGGTCGAACACATGCACATTCAACCACGGGGGTCATAGGATCACCCTCCACCCCACCCAGCTGAAGGATCCTTCTATCCGAGGACCAACCGGCCCCAGGACATCGACTCCTCCTAGTCAGGGGATGGTCGGTCATTCCACCTCATCCTTAGCGCGGGCTACTACAGCTTCGACTGCTCCTAGAATAGTAGACCTCCCACCCCGGAGGTTAATCATGATTAGCCTGCGAGAGATGGAGCAAGAGGTGACCAGGGGTAGCCCTATACTTGCCGTTGTTGTCCGAGGAGTGGAGGATGTTGCTCCTAGGACTGATGATGAGCACCCCCCAGAGATAGCTGCGATCCTACGGGAGTTTTTTGATGTCTTCTCGGAAGACCTCCCTGAAGGCCTTCCGCCTATGAGGGATATCCAGCACGAGATCGACCTTCTCCCGGGCTCATCCTTGCCCAACCTTCCCCATTACAGGATGACTCCTACGGACCATGCCGAACTTCAAAGGCAGGTCGAGGAGTTGATGAGTCGGGGATCTCTTAGGGACAACAAGAGCCCTTGCGCTGTTCCCGCATTATTGGCCCCAAAGAAGGATGGCACATAGAGGATGTGCGTTGATAGCTGTGCAATCAACAAGATCACGGAGAAGTATCACTTTCCCATTCCCCGATTGGATGACTTGTTAGACATGATGTCGGGAGCCATTATCTTTTCAAAGATAGATCTTCGTAGTGGCTATCACCAGGTGCGGATCAGGCCTAGAGATGAGTGGAAGATGGCATTCAAGACCAAGGATGGTCTTTATGAGTGGTTGGTTATGCCCTTCGGGCTTTCCAACGCCCCTAGTACCTTCATGCGGTTGATGACCCAGGTTTTACGCCCTATGATAGGGGTCTTCTTGATCATCTACTTTGATGGCATTCTTATCTACAGCCGCACTAGGGAGGATCACTTAGACCACCTTAGGCATGTCTGTGTCATTTTGAGGCGAGATAGCTTATTCGCCAACCCGAAGAAATGTGCCTTCATGACTGATCAGATTACCTTCCTCGGGTTCATTGTGTCTAGGGATGGAGTCTCCACTGATCCGGAGAAGATTAGGGCCATCAGGGAGTGGCCCGATCCCCGCACCCTCCACGATGTCCGGTGCTTCCATGGCTTAGCGACGTTCTATCGCCGCTTCATTCATGGGTTCAGTTCCATCACCGCCCTGATCACTGATTGCATAAAGTAGGGGGCATTCGTATGGACTAAGGCTGCAGCCATAGCCTTTCAGGACATCAAGGAGCGTATGACCCAGGCACATGTCCTTGCATTACCAGATTTTTCTAAGGTGTTTGAGGTCACATGTGATGCTTCTGGAGTGGGTATTGGTGGAGTGTTGAGTCAGGAGTCCCACTCCATTGCATTCTTTAGCGAGAAGCTTAATGATGCCAAACTACGTTATTCCACATATGATAAAGAATTTTACTCAGTTGTCTAGGAATTAAGATATTGGAGGCACTATCTTTTGCACCAGGAGTTTATCCTCTTTTCTGATTATGAGGCCTTACGATTCCTCCATACCCAAAAGAAGTTGAACGCTCGCCACAGTCGTTGGGTGGAGTATCTCCAGGAGTACACCTTTGTGCTCAAGCACAAGGCAGGGGCGGAGAATAGGGTCGCCGATGCACTGAGTCGGCGGATGATGATGTTGACCACCATGAGTGTAGAAGTGGTGGGCCTAGAGAGGCTGAAGGATGCTCATGTTGACTATCCGGACTTTGGTCCTATCTATGGCGTCCTTCAGGCCGATCCTTCGCGTGATTACAACGAGTTTGTGCTTTAGGAGGGTCACCTATTTCGGGGTGACAAGTTGTGCATCCCACGGACTTCTGTTCGTGACTTTCTTACATGGGAGATGCACGTGGGAGGTCTTGCTGGCCACTTTAGCCGGAACAAGACCATAGAGGCAGTTGAGCATCGATTCTATTGGCCGAGCCTGAAGAGGGATGTTGCTCGCATCGTGGCCCAATGCCGCATTTGCACTATGGCCAAGCAAAGGAAGCAGAATACATGCCTCTATACTCCCCTCCCGGTCTCGGATAGTCCATGGTAAGACATTAGCATGGACTTTGTGTTGGGACTGCCCCGCACCCTTCGAAGGCACGACTCTATCTTTGTGGTTGTAGACAGGTTCTCCAAGATGGCATTATTCATCCCATGCTCCAAGACTTCGATGTCTCTGGAGTAGCCCGTCTATTCTTTTCACACTGTGTCTCCAGGTTCGGACTCCCACGCACCATAGTGTGACGACCCAGATCTTGGATACCGGATATACCCGATAGGACTACCGAGTAGACCCGATACCACTTGGAACCCGTGAAGCCTCCCCAAGAGCTGTAAAGCTCCGAAGGGAAAAAGGAGTGTTGTGTAATACATTGAAGCCACAGAGATATAACAGTAAGTAATTAAATTTCATTAGATCGGTTTGCTAAAGTAACGAAAATAAAATTACTTTTAATTAACAGTTTAAGTTTAACAATTATACTAGAGTCCAGTCCAAGAAAATAAAGGCAAGTACAGTCTAACAGAAAGAAGACGTACCCTAAGGTCGGGGGAAACCCGACGCAAGTACCGCTGGCAGTTACGGACACATCACACCAGGAACCGCAGAAGCAGAACAACGCCACCCACCTGAAAAGTAGGGGTGAGCCTCGTGTCACTGGCCCAGTAGGGGTCACGCGGATCCCCACTGAAAAAATAACGCAGTAACACGGAACAACAAAATAGCAGTAGTAGCAAAGCAGGAAAACTACCACTAGAAAGTTGTAAAAGAAGACCGAAACGGAAGGAGTAGAGCAGCTAAAAGAAAAGGGAAAAGTCGTACTGAACAAAACATGGCTGCCGAACTAACCTCGGCCCCTAAGCTACTCCAAACAACAACAGCAACAGATGGGTAAACTCTGATCTGACGAAGTCAGGAGTCACCGATCTGTCGAGCCCACAAAGATAGGCAAAAAGGCCTAGAAAGAATGTAGACAGACACAGACGCCCTAAAGCATACACGACTCGAGTGCCATGCACGCTATTATAGATAAGACCACACACACACGACTAGAACATCGTGCACAAAACACAACACTGACCTTGCGCAAGACCATAAGAGGGCTAACCCAGAAAGGTCACGATGCACGAGAAACGCAAGAGTCACGTGCCACGTGACGAAGTACCTCCTCACTAGAAGAACAGCCAGTTGCGTCCACTGACGTCTTATGCTGCGCCTACAAGTGTCTCGTCTACTATGCCGCCCGAAACACGACAGAGACTAAGACACGCTCGAAACCAGAACAGGACTACAGTAACGAGTGACTAGACAGGGTAACGCCCGTCGGCGTCAGTCCAAGCCCCTGACCACGTGTGCACACACCGACTCTTGCTGGAGAGTCAGGCCTCTAGCTAGTTTTCCCCACCCAGCAGGATGCCACTGTACAGCGGGGGCCCACGGAAACTAGCTTACAAACCGTATATCGGGAACTGCCATACCACCACTCCCAGGTGGGACAACACGCCATAACGTGCCGTAAGGCAACGACTAGTGGAGGCTCACTAGACACAGAACTCTGAAACAGATGTGGCGGAGTACAGACAGGCAAAGAAGCACTGTCGTATGTACTACGAAGCACAGGACACGAGGTAGCATACCAGACTGCCACCGGACTCAGGACAAGGCAACTACACTAGAAAACACAATGATCCTTGAGTCTCACGACTCGGAGTCACGATCGTCGTACAAAGCGGAACAAGCCGCCAATTGGTCTAATCCTAAGCCAGAGGAAACGACATGACTCGTAAAATGACACATGGGGACATGAGGGAACACCAAGACCCTCAGCATATCTGGACATGCAAACCGAGGTGAGACGACACCTCAAGGTGTCCAGAACCATGTCTCGAACTGGGCAGAACCGCCGAGACACTCAAGTTACCTGTCACCCCTGGGTCACCCCGGGTTGACCGGAACCCCGACAATGATGACTCTACAGTAGGAAGGAGAATCCTACTCCAAGAAAGAAGATTATTGGCTACCTCATAACGTAGTCTTAGCCCTCATAGGATGCCAGGAGACATCCACGGACAACGGGCAGACCACAAGGTCAAGCCAAGACATACAGAAATCGGAACGGTGGGAAACGACACTCTAGGCGATCCATCACTCGGCCACCAGGCAAACCCAACAGTCAAGGAGGAACATGCTACGCACACAGAGACAAGGACAATGGTGGTCACAGATGAATTCGTTAGGGAACTGTGGCAGTCAGAGAGTAGACCGCACTAAGTCGACCCTGAACCGACTCATCTGGAGAACCACCGACACCCAGACACCGCCCTAAACAACCTAACAGACAGACACGGGATAGCCATCACGGCCAACAGACAAGACGACGAACTCAACTAGTTGGGCGGTCACACAGGGACCACTCAACGGGATGAACGGTCCGGACAGGACCACTCAACCAAACAGGGATGGGCAGTCACAAAGGGACCACTCAAAGGGATGAACGGTCCGAACTGGACCACTCAACCAAACAGACCCAAAACACTAATGGGGGATGGGCGGTTAGGGCTGGACCACCCATGGCGTTGAGCGGTTAATGGATAGCCGCTCAAGCCAACCGACCTACTACAGTGTCGGTCAGAGCGATTTTGACCATGCCGCTCGACGCAACCGACACAAAACTGTTGACCAGAGGTCAACAGGGATAAGCGGTCCAAATCTGACCACTCAACCCAACGGGAAGATGAACGGTCCAGGATGGACCGCTCAAGGGGGATAAGTGGTCTATCGAACGATCGCTCAACCTCAACCCGGGACAGGATGAAAGGTCCAAAGCCAGCCGCTCATACCATGAACGGTCTCTGGTTTGACCGTTCAAGCGTCATGGTGAGCAAATCGTGGGATCGGCCCGACGAGGCCTTTCCACACCCCGTTCATTCCGAGACGAAGGGGATACAGCCATGGACCAACTGGCAATCACATAGACTCCAACCGGAGTCAAAACGACGCACGAATCGCATGAAACGGGCGATTCTTACGAAATTACCCAAAAAGGGTTTTCAGACTTCCCGGAGTCCTATCGGTCAAATGGGACCACCAATCGAGACGAAATCAGTGACTGTGGAACGCTGACGTTCCAGGGAGTCCATTGACAGTAACTGATGTAAAAATCGTCGCCGTTTTTGATGAACCCTATGAAACCCACGAAACCCCGATTTAGGCTAAACGAGCCCAAACTCGGCCGTTTCTACACCAAACGACGTGCAATGGCAGGGAAAACGTGCAAGAGGAAGTGGTGATCTGTCTCCCTACCTCCACCGAAGAAACCGTGCGTCGAAGCGACTAAACTACGTCGAAAACCACGTCGCAAGCTCGACCGTCGGCTTTGAATCCAACGTTCGGGATTGCGCCAAAATCGATCCGATCCTCGCCCGATCGCGCACCTCATGGACCCCACGCCATCACCACCTCATCCACGAGCCTCCTCCGTCTGTAGCCGGAGCCGAAAGGGCGAGAGAGGAGAGAAAATAGGAGAGAGAGAGGGTCGCGCGTGAATGAACGGGAGGAGAGAGGAAGGAAAGAAAAAGGAAAAGGAATTAGGAAATTTTGCTAATTTTTGAAAATTTGATAATTAGCCCGAAAATGGACTAATTCAGAAAAATACGTAAAAATAGTCGAAACGATCCTCTCGACGAGTACATCGCAACTGCGACATCCACGATTCGATGAACTGAGAAACAAACTCACCGTAGGGTTCTGTAACTAGTACGAGAGAAAAACCCACACGGATCGTTAAACTCAACTCAGGACCCACAAAAGTGATCCAAAACTCTCCGAAAAAGATCCAAAAGACCTAATAAGAATCCAATAAGAATCCAAGGCATTACATCCTCCCCTCCTTTAAGAAATTTTATCCTCGAAATTTAAGGACTAGCAAAGGAGAAGCATGGAAGAACAACCCCAAGACATGACTTGAAACAGTGCGAATCTCAAGAAACATAATTCAGAGGGATATAGTCAGACCATAATCACAGGCACACGCTCTGGATCGAGCACGGCACAAGTGAACACAAGTTCGACACCTCTGAAACAAGGCAACGTCGCTTACGTCTCGCAGAGAAGGAGACACGACACATGCCACGACAACAGATATCAGGGAAACAAAATGACAGACACGGCAAGCATCAGCTTAAACAAGGAAGCATAGTCCTCTCAGCTGACAGCTCGACACATCATCGGCTCCAGTGCCAGAGGTAGCAGAGAACACCTGGCACACAGGACGCCAATGACAACAGCACCGGACCACAAGCACAATCAAGTCAGTCCTCACTCAGATATTACATCTGATCGAGTCGCAAGCTAACTCTAGGGAAGAAGAGTACAACAAAGCTAACAGACAAGACCAAGTTCCAGGACAGAGACACAAAATCATACAGAAACAGCACTTAGAAAAACAACGACAACGGTAGCACCTACAGGATTCCGGCTCCGTACAAAACACAGAACCATGGAACACAACTGCAAGCAGGGTCACATCAAGGCACAAGAACAGCTGAACACACGACCATAAGGGACGGGTCATGCATCAGACTGCTCACCAAGAAAAGACCCACGATAACGAGAAACGATAATCTCGAGGAACGCACCTCAAGGACCACGATCAAGTCTCGAGAGCACAACACCCAAGAGAAGGAATGCAGAACAGAGGGTACTCAATCAGCAAGGAATGCCGACAGATTCCCCAACACTCGCAATTGCCAATGCCAACACCAGAATAACTCCAGCAACAGCACGGCAAAAGACAACATCAAGGCACAGGAAGCCAAGATGAAGTCACATCGAGAAAGAACAAACCTCTCGACCCGTGGGTAATCAGCCCACACGCTTCAGCTGCACACTCATAAAACGCACATAAGCATCAGAGAATATCTCGGTATCCGCATCTCAGCACACGTACGGCGGCATCGCAATTAATGAAAATCGCAATATAACACGCCATGAGTACTGATCCAGCGAACAACCGATCACAAGAAGCCTAAGTGCAAAGAAGAGGAGTACCAGCTTCAGCACAAGGCCCAAGGAAAAGGCTAATCTCAGCTTACCTTCACGTCCTGAAAATGATAAATGAGCCTTCACAATACATCGGCAGTTGGACACGGCACAACAAATACGGTACGCGACAGCTCTTAACACCACGATGGAGTCCAAAGCCAAGCAACCGTAAGACAAGGAGCAGATCAGGCTCAGAATAAACGTTGTCCACACTTAAGCAGACACAGGACAAAGGCATCACTAAGACAGCAATTCCAAGGCTTACCTCGAAAAGACTCCACCAAAAGGGATGAGAAGCATCAAGCTCACAAACAGAAGCTCACCAGGAAGCGAAAATCCTAGGTCGCCTGAGCATCTTCTCAATCAAGGAATCTAATCGAGCACTTCAACAGAAGCGAGACACATCAGGAGCTGAACAGACTCAAGTTGGGATGACCAAAACAACGTAAGAACGTGTACGGTCATCACAACAACTCTGAAAGTCAACGGCAACCTGAACAACATACAGAGAAATCTCGAACAAAGTACCGCAGATCAAGCCTTTCGATGAATACTGCCAAGTACAGCATGATCGAGACAGACACAATGGTGAAAAAGAAGCACCTCGTCACATCCTGATGAGAACAGAACCATCTCGTATAGTGCTAGAACAGCACGCACAAGACGACACGCGGGAAACAAAGCGATAGAGAATCGTGAAACCTAACGCCAGCTGCAGACTGTACTGGACTTTCAAGACTCTGGTGACTGTATATCTCGGATTCCCATGTACTTCACACAACAACGCTCTGATACCAACTGTGACGACCGGATCCCGGATACCGGATATACCCGATAGGACTACCAGTAGACCCGATACCACTTGGAACCCGTGAAGCCTCCCAAGAGCTGTAAAGCTCGAAGGGAAAAAGGAGTGTCGTGTAGTACATTGAAGCCACAGAGATATAACAGTAAGAAATTAAATTTCATTAGATCGATTTGCTAAAGTAGCAGAAATAAAATTACTTTTTAATTAACAGTTTAAGTTTAACAATTATACCAGAGTCCAATCTAAGAAAATAAAGACAAGTACAGTCTAACAGAAAGAAGACGTACCCTAAGGTCGGGGGAAACCCGACGCAGGTACCACTGGCGGCTAGGGACACGTCACACCAAGAATCGCGGAAGCAGAACAAAGGTGACCCACCTGAAAAGCAGGGGTGATCCTCGTGTCACTGGCCCAGTAGGGGTCACGCGGATCCCCACTAAAAAACACACAGTAACACGGAACAACAACAGAAACAGCAGGTGTAGTAAAGCAGGAAAACTAAACTACAAAGCTGTAAAAGAAAACCGGAACGGAAGGAGTAGAACAGCTAAAAGAAAAGGGCAAAGCCGTACTGAACAAAACACTGCTGCCAAACTTACCTCGGCCCCTAAGCTACTCCAAACAACAACAGCAACAGAAGGGTAACTCTGAACTGACGAAGTCAAGAGTTGCCGATCTATCGACAGGCACGAGGCCCAAGACAAAGGCCCACGAGACCAGACAACAAGTCTAGAAAAAGATCTAGACAGACACAGATGGCCTAAAGGATACACGACTCGATTGACATGCACGCTCTTCTAGATACGACCACACACACACGACTAGAACGTCGTGCACATGGCACAACACTGGCCTCGAGCAAGACCATAAGAGGGCTAACCTGGAAATGTCACGACGCATGAGAAACGCAAGAGTCACGTGCCACATGACAGAAGTACCTCCTCACTAGAAGAACAGCCAGCTGCATCCACTGACATCTTATGCTGCGCCTACAAGTGTCTCGTCTACTATGCCGCCTGAAACACGACAGAGACTAAGACACGCTCGGAACTAGAACATGACTACAGTAATGAGTGACTAGATAGGGTAACGGCCGTTGGCATCAGTCCAATCCCCTGACCACATGTGCACACGCTGACTCTTGCTGGAGAGTCAGGCCTCTACCTAGTTTTCCCCACCCAGCAGGACGCCACTGTACAGCGGGGGCCCACGGAAACTAGCTTACAAACCGTATATCAAGAACTACCATACCACCACTCCCAGGTGGGACAACACGCCGTAACGTGCCGTCAGGCTATGACTAGTGGAGGCTCACTAGACACAGAATTCTGAAATAGAAGTGCCGGAGTACATACAGGCAAAGAAGCACGGTCGTACGTACTACGAAGCACAGGACACGAGGTAGCAAACCAGACTACGACCGGACTCAGGACAAGGCAACTAGACCTGAAAACACAACGATCCTTGAGTCTCACGACTCGGAGTCACGATCGTCGTACAAAGCGGAACAAGCCGCCAATCGGTCTAATCCTAAGCCAGAGGAAACGACATGACCGCGTAAAATGACACATGGGGACATGAGGGAACACCTAGACCCTCAGCACATCTGGACATGCAAATCGAGGTGAGACGACACCTCAAGGCGTCCAGAACCATGTCTCGAACTGGGCAGAACCGCCGAGACACTCAAGGTTACCTGTCAACCACTGGGTCACCCCGGGTTGACCGGAACCCCGACAATGAGGACACTACAGTAGGAAGGAGAATCCTACTACAAGCAAGAAGATTCCTGGCTACCTCATAACGTAGTCTTAGCCCTCATAGGATGCCAGGAGACATCCACGGGACAACGGGCAGACCACAAGGTCAAGCCAAGACATACAGAAATCGGAACGGTGGGAAATGACACTCTGGGCATAGGCGATCCATCACTCGGCCACCAGGCAAACCCAACAGTCAAGGAGGAACATGCTACGCACACAGAGACAAGGACAATGGCGGTCACAGATGAAGTCGTTAGGGAATTGTGGTAGTCAGAGAGTAGACTGCACTCAGTCGACCCTGAACCGACTCATCTGGAGAACCACCGACACCCAGACACCGCCCTAAACAACCTAAACGACAGACACGGGATAGCCATCATGGCCAACAGAAAAGATGACGGACTCAACTAGTTGGGCGATCACACAGGAACCACTCAACGGGATGAACGGTCCGGACAGAACCACTCAACGGGATGAACGGTCCGGACAGGACCACTCAACCAAATAGGGATGGGTGGTCACAAAGGGACCACTCAAAGGGATGAACGGTCTGAACTGGACCACTCAACAAAACAGACCCAAAACACTAACGGGGGGTGGGCGGTTAGGGCTGGACCGCCCATGGCGTTGAGCAATTAATGGATAGCCGCTGAAGCCAACCAACCTACTACAGTGTCGGTCAGAGCGGTTTTGACCATGCCGCTCGACGCATCCGACACAAAACTGTTAACCAGAGGTCAACGGGGATAAGCGGTCCAAATCTGACCACTCAACCCAACGGGAAGATGAATGGTCCAGGATGGACCGCTCAAGGGGGATAAGTGGTCTATCGAACGATCGCTCAACCTCAACCCGGGACAGGATGAAAGGTCCAAAGCCAGCCGCTCATACCATGAACGGTCTCTGGTTCCACCGTTCAAGCGTCACGACGAGCAAATCGTGGGATCGGCCTGACGGAGGCCTTTCCATGCCCCGTTCGTTCCGAGACGAAAGGGATACAGCCATGGACCCACTGGCAATCACATAGACTCCGACTGGAGTCAAAACGACACACGAATAGCAAGAAACGGGTGATTCTAACGAAATCACCCAAAAAGGGTTTTCGAACATCCTGTAGCCCTACCGGTCAAATGGGACCACCAATCGAGACGAAATCAGTGACTATGGAACGCTGACGTTCTAGGGAGTCCATTGACAGTGACTGATCTAAAAATCGTCGCCGTTTTCTGACGAAGCCTACGAAACCCCGATTTAGGCTAAACGAGCCCAAACTCGGCCATTTCCGCACCAAACGACGTGCAATGGTAGGGAAAACGTGCAGGAGGAAGTGGTGATCCGTCTCCCTACCTCCACTGAAGAAACCGTGCGCCGAAGTGACTAAACCGTGTCGAAAATCACGTCGCGAGCTCGACCGTCGGCTTTGAATCCACCGTTCGGGATCGCGCCAAAATCGATCCGATCCTCGCCCGATCGCGCACCTCATGGACCCCACGCCGTCGCCACCTCGCCCACGAGCCTCCTCCGTCTGCAGCCAGAGCCGGAAGGGCGAGAGAGGAGAGAAAATGGGGAGAGAGAGA